>JBBGZY010000147.1:5265000-5970000 GCA_037952925.1 Lithobates clamitans
CTGCAATCACTGAGCAGCAAATAATATCACATGTGATGTATTTCAGTTATCTTGCAAACCTGGCCTGTTAGTGGGCCCTGAGGACAGGGTTGATGACCACTGCTGTAGACTATTTATATTTATACATATATCCTGTCTTTTTGGTACATTTTGCCCCCATTTTCTACAATATATGGCATCTGGTGTTCTTTATGCTTGACAAGCTAGAGGCGGGGCTGTTCTTTTTGGGCAACTTTAAGATAAACACCTACCTACTCTTGTAGGTCCAAATTACAGAGGTACTGCACTTAGTCGCTTTCTTACCTAGGTGAACTGGATTGATTTCTGGCAACTAGAAATCCACATACCCATCAGTTCTTTTATTTATCTAAGATCCATGTATCACTTTCCCAGATTGATTTATGCCTATGGGACCCCTCCTCTGATTCACTAATCACTACTCTTCAGCTTGCCCCTAAAAGTGTATCTGATCACTCCCCCCAAGTCAAACAGCTCACTGCCAAGCTCATCATTAGTATGCCCAAAGTCTCTTGAAAGCCAAATACTATTTGGCTGAATCTTTTCTATTCCCATGACTCGACTGTAGACAAAATGGAGGAATTCTTCACAAACCATCAACAATCTCCTGATACTCTGGTGAAATGGGAGGCCTTTAAGGAATATTCTGTCTCCAAAAAGGACAATTATCAAAAACAAAACTAATGGCATGTACACACGGGTGGACTTTTCAGCATCAAATGTCCAACGGTCTTTCCGACGGACTTTCGACGAAGTTACGACAGACTTTCGGACGACCGGAATTGCCCACACACGAACGGACTTTAGTCCGTTGGTATGAACGTGATGACGTATGAAGGGGACTAGAATAAGGAAGTTCATAGCCAGTATCCAATAGCTCCCCTTGCTTCCTTTTTTGTCCGTCGGACCAGCATACAGACGAACGGATTTTTCGACCTGAGTCGAGTCCGTCGGAAAGAATTGAAACATGTTCCAAATCTAAAGTCCGTCTGATTTTCATCAGAAAATGTCCGCTGAAGGTCCGATGAAGCCCACACACGGTGGGATTGTCCAACGGATTTGTTCCGTCTGACCAGTCCGGTCGAAAAGTCCGCCCGTGTGTACACAGCATAAGTTACAAGAGTCCCAGGTAGAACAGCTGGAAAATGCTTATATTGATACTCCCAATAACTCCACCAAAAAGGCTTGGCTGTCCATGCAGGAGATATCTGTTCAGCTTGGCAACTCTTTGGTGAAAAAAAACTTTTTTTTTAACCAAGCTTGTATTTTATAAGGAGGGTGAACAGATTGGTCGCCTGTTAGCAAAAATAGTTCAGGCACAACATCAGTTGCAAATTATAGGATCACTGAAAACTCCATCTGGAAAACTGGTTAATTCACTGACTTCAATCATGGCAGAACTAGTCAGATTCTATTCAGATTTATATAGCTCCTAAACCTCTTTAACTGCAGAGGCTTTGTCTCAATATGTACAGTCTATTGATCTAGCAATCTTGTCATAGTCCCAGCATACCCTCCTGGACTCCCCAATATATCTGGAAGAGGTACAGGTGGTAACCAGACTGTTCCCCAACTACAAAGCCCTGTTTGATGATGGCCTTCCTGTGGAGGTTTATAAGAGATGTGCAGACTCCATACTGCCACTATTGCTGGAGGTGTTTGAAGTAACATTTGAGAGGCAAAGTCTTCTGACCACTGTGGCTAAAGTCCACATCTCTTGTAAAACTTTGTAAATCCCCAACAGATTCCAAATCTTATGGACCAATATAATATGTCCAGTCTGACGTGAAAACTTTGGCAAAAAATTTAGCTCTTTGGCTTAAAAGTTATTGTATCCATTATACATCCTGATCAGGTGAGATTCATGCCACATAAACCCCCATCAGTAAATCTCTGTAGATTGTTCATAAAAATGAAAACACCTGTAGACACTCTGGGCACACAGGCTTTGCTGTCCATAGATGCCACCAAGGGTGTTTGACAGCAAGGAGTGGGATTATTTCTGGCTGGTCTTGAAGAAATTTGGTTTTGAAAAATTCACCCTGGGTAGCTATGACTATTATCTTCTGCTTTTGGGAGTATACTGGATTATGGTCTAAATTGGTCTTACTGCCTTTAGATGGCCCTCTTACAACCTCATTTAAATATCTCAGAATTCATTTTTTCCAATCTACTAGACTTCTGTCCTTTGAACATTATACCTTTGCTCTCCCATTTCTGACATAATGGAAAAAATTATGGCTGTCCCTACTTAGTAGAACCTAAACATTCTCTTAATGCTGCAATTACTATATTTCCTGCATAATACACTGTTTTTACTTCCTTTGAGGATTCTCCATATGATCAACATTGTTTTTGAATACGGTAATTGCTATGGAAGTATCATGCACCAATAATCAGACTAGAGAAATTGCAGCATCCAAAAGATAGAAGAGGTGTGTCTCTCCCCAATCCTTTGCTATAATATAGAAGCACAACTGCAACACGTAGGAGGACGGATGGCAATTCTACCCCATTTTGAGATTCTACTCTTGTAGCTACTAACCATCTGTTTAAAGCCCAAACCTTAGCTGAGGGTTTAGAATCCCAATGATTATCTAAACCTAATAGATCTATGCCAACTTACAAATTATTGCACACGATTTGGGGCAAAACTAAGCAGTTACAAAATGTAACAAGATTCACAAATGACAGAGCCATATGGTTCAACATCTCTTACCTAGAACTGGTCAAGTTTTGATATATAACAAAATGACAAGCCCATGGAATTGCACACTTGCATCAAATTTTTGACAAAGGCAGACTCCTCCCTTTTTCTACCTTACAGTCCAGATATGGCCTATCAGATACCATGTACTATTCTTATCTCCAACTAGACATGTACAAAGTGAAAAATGTGCTTAGTTTTGTTTCGATTTCACATAAATTTGTTTAGTTAAATTAGTTTCATCCGTTTAATTTGTTTTCGGTATTTGTTTTGTTTATTCGTGTTCGAATCGATTCAAAAGGTTTTCGAACCAAATTCAAATAGTTTTTGAATTTGAAAGGTTTTCGAATTCGAATAATTATCCAATTTCCAAAGAGAATAAAATAGCATAGAACATAAAGAAATAGAATAGAAAAAAATTGAATAGCATAGAAAAAAATAACAAAAAGTAAAAGAATATAACAGAAAATAAAAGAATATAATGTAATAGAGTAAAACAGAACAAAATAGGTTGGAAAATAAAAAAATAGAATGGAATAGAATATAGTAGAAAGGAATAGAATAGAATAAAAAATAGAATAAAATAGAAAAAAATGTAACCATCTTCTGCAATTCGAATAGAATAGAAAGGAAAAGAAATAAAAAAAGAATAGAATAAAATAATATAACCATTTTCCAAAATTAAAACAGAATCAATTTGAATAGAATAGAAAAGAATATAATGGAGTAGAATAGAATAGAAAATAACACAATAGTATAGAAAAAAACAACAGAACAGAATATAACCATCTTTACATTCTAATCTATTCTTTTCTATTCTATTCAAATTCAAATTGATTCTATTTGAATTTGGGGAAATGGTTATATTCTTTTTATTCTAATCTATTCTATTGGTTTTTTTTAATTTGCTTTTTTTATTTGTTTATTCTATTCTATTATTTTCTATTATTTTATTTTCTATTTCTATTCTGTTTCTTTACTATTCTGTTATTTTCTATTCTATTCTAATCTATTATTTTTCTATTTTATTCAAATTCGAATTGATTCTATTTGAGTTTTGGAAAATGGTTATAATATTTTTATTCTATTCTATTTTTTTATTCTATTCTTTACTATTTTATTATAGTCTAGTCTATTCTATTCTTTTTTATTATTCTATTCTTTTCTATTCTATTATTTTCTTATGTATTCAAATTCAAATGTATTCTATTTGAAATTCAAATTTCAGAACATGGTTATATTTTTCTATGTTATTTTATTCTAGTTAATTCTATTATATTCTAGTCTATTCTGTTCTCTTATTTCCTATTCTATTTTGTTCAGTTTTACTCTAGTCTATGTTTTTATTTTCTGTCATATTCTTTTCTAGTCTAGTATTTTTTTTCTATTTTATTCCTTTATTTTTTATTTTATTCTCTTTGGAAATTGGAAAACAATTCAAATTTGAAAACTATTTGAATTAGAATAAAAAAAAAAACAATGTGTCTGCGCTAGAAAAAATCGCTGCACTCAAAGTGCAGTACTGGTAAACATAAACAACATGGGTGTTGATATATATGTGCATGCGTAAAAATACCCCTAGGTGCTAAAGTATAAAGTGCACAGTGCTATGTGAAACACAGCAAGTGAGTGATCAAACAAAACAACATATCCATTAAAATATCAAAATAAAATACAAGAGGATATAACAAACAGTGAATAAATGAAGTCCAAAAACGTGTATATCCAATGATATAAAAGTGCCCAAATAAATTAGTCCAAAAATTTGGTGAATTTCACATATCCTATCTTCCAAACTGTGCCACCAAAAAACATGCTGTGGTGTCTTCCAGCCGCCCCCACAGGTGTATATGCTCACCTTCCTGTGTGTGACACAGCGATTAGACTATGTCAAACAAAGCCTTGGAGCCACTCCTGTGCTCATTAGGAACCAGCTGTGCAGACTTCCAATGTTCTTCCTGTGTGTGACACAGCGATTAGACTATGTCAAACAAAGCCTTGGAGCCACTCCTGTGCTCATTAGGAACCAGCTGTGCAGACTTCCAATGTTCTCAAGTGGAGATGGTTTATGCAAGAGAAAAAAACTCCATAGCGCAATATGTAGGTATAAAGGATTTTAATCAAATAATCAGCTCCCCTCACTGGGGTACTCACATATTGTGGGTGCGTGAGTGCACCATCCTTAACAAGCATAAAACGGTCAATCTCTCGGTGTGGTGTGCGGTGCGGCGTGTGTAACGAAAATCTCCTGCTCTCTCTCTGCTGACAGCTCCGTCAGCTTCACGGAGCTGTCAGCAGAGAGAGAGCAGGAGATTTTCGTTACACACGCCGCACCGCACACCACACCGAGAGATTGACCGTTTTATGCTTGTTAAGGATGGTGCACTCACGCACCCACAATATGTGAGTACCCCAGTGAGGGGAGCTGATTATTTGATTAAAATCCTTTATACCTACATATTGCGCTATGGAGTTTTTTTCTCTTGCATAAACCATCTCCACTTGAGAACATTGGAAGTCTGCACAGCTGGTTCCTAATGAGCACAGGAGTGGCTCCAAGGCTTTGTTTGACATAGTCTAATCGCTGTGTCACACACAGGAAGAACATTGGAAGTCTGCACAGCTGGTTCCTAATGAGCACAGGAGTGGCTCCAAGGCTTTGTTTGACATAGTCTAATCGCTGTGTCACACACAGGAAGGTGAGCATATACACCTGTGGGGGCGGCTGGAAGACACCACAGCATGTTTTTTGGTGGCACAGTTTGGAAGATAGGATATGTGAAATTCACCAAATTTTTGGACTAATTTATTTGGGCACTTTTATATCATTGGATATACACGTTTTTGGACTTCATTTATTCACTGTTTGTTATATCCTCTTGTATTTTATTTTGATATTTTAATGGATATGTTGTTTTGTTTGATCACTCACTTGCTGTGTTTCACATAGCACTGTGCACTTTATACTTTAGCACCTAGGGGTATTTTTACGCATGCACATATATATCAACACCCATGTTGTTTATGTTTACCAGTACTGCACTTTGAGTGCAGCGATTTTTTCTAGCGCAGACACATTGTTTTTTTTATTTTAATACTTTGCACGAATATGGAACGTGACTGAGTGTTTGCAGCTGGTCTCCACTGTTCACTTATTATTTTGTAGGCATTTATCCGTAAGTGGCTCGCAGGGTTTCATATATATTTTATTTGAATTAGAAAAGTATTCTAAAACGATTCAAATTCAAATTTCCACTGAATTTTTTTTTGTTATTTCGGATTCGTTTAAATTTGGTACTACTGTAATGCGGATACATGCAAATTTCTGAAAAATGAAAATTTGTTCGAATTTTAATTCAGAACAAAACGAACCGCGCACGTCTCTCTTCAACATGCCCATGCGGTAAAGGCACAAAGGCCATCTAATATCAGACATTTTTTGCCTACTCCCAAATTTAAATATGTGCAATCCATCACATTTAATAAAGTATTTATTTCCAGATGCTATGCAATGCTTCTAAATGTATATTTAGAGGACAATCCCTGCAGGGTGATGCAATACTGGGAAAAGGACACAGGGGGCACAGTGAAAGATAACCAATGGGAAGCTGCACTTCAGTCTGTACAACTGAGCTCTCTCGTAGTATCCCACTGGCTCTCCCAACTCTATGACGTTCTCATGCCGTGTACACTCGATCAGACATTCCAACAACAAAATCCATGGATTTTTTCCGATGAATGTCGGAAATTGCGAACGTCAAGAACACGGTGACGTACAACAAGTACGACGGCACTAGAAAAGGGAAGTTCAATACCAAGTGTGCCACCCTTTGGGCTCCTTCTGCTAATCTCGTGTTAGTAGTTTGGTAAGAGACGATTTGCGCTTTTCAGCCTCATGCTTTTCCGATCGTTACTGCTCTTCAGTTTGTGCTTGTGGGTTTGTATTTGGTTTTCAGTGCTTGCCCCCCAAAGTGCACACGAGGTCCGTATAAAATATATGGAGAACTTTTTGCGTAGGGGGGCTATTGATATGCCATAAAATGTTTAATAAACATTTAAAAAAAATTTTTTTAATTAAACTGAAATAATATTTCCTTTGATTTACTGCTTGTGTTTCTTTTAGCTGTCTCCTAGGTTCTCCAATGGGCTTTTTTTTGTTGGACATTTTCTTCAATAGTGCAAACATAATTTATTTGATACATGAAGTGACAATCTCTTCTTTAGCAAACTATTATTATGTTGTGGGTCTGCTACACACACACCTTCTTTTTGTTGTTAATGTATGTAATGCATTGCTGTTAAAAATATACATCATTTTCAGCACCATCAATTAATTTTGCAGAGTCACGAAAATGGCATGATTGTGGCAAATTATAAAGCACGGTGGTAGTTTTTTTTTTTTTTTTTCAATAAATGTTTATTAAAATTTTTCAGACATACATAAAGTCACAGTTATCGGGTATACATTGAAACAGAAGCTGTTAATACAATCAATAAGTCATACAATCAATAAGTCATACAATTGATAAATAAAGCAGAAATGAAAGAACGAGTTCAAAATACGGCCAACTGAGCCTCTTACTAGGTCACTTCTGTATTAGTGATGGAGGTGAAGTTCTGACCCAGTAAAGTATTCCTATGGTAAAGCGGGAATACCCTAATTAACAAGTGTATAAACTAAGGATCATTAAGCATCTCCGTGTGAGGGAGAAGGGGTTGATGTGGGGGTAGGGGTCCAATCGGGGTAATGTTATGTACCGATCAAAGCCACCCTTAAACCCATTCACCCCTAAAGGGTTCTAACTGTGAATGGGTGGGGGCCATGTGTAGTAATGTTTGTGGTTTTAAACCTATTCGGTACCCATATGATTGAGAGGCAGCTCCGTAATAATAATATGTTGTTTAGGAGTGGGGGGGGGGGGAGTAAGGAGACCAGAAACCGTTAGGGTGTGTGCTCCTGCCGGAACAGTGAAGGAGTTATGTTGGTATCAGGTTGAGAGGGTGTGGAGATCGCCTAAGTATGATCAGTAAGGATTAATTGGGTAAGAGGAAGGGTATGGACGGAGGGAGGGCACGATCAGCCAGACACTATGATGTTTCTGTGACAGATCAGTATCGATCATGGCTGAGAGGTTGGGTCACCGGGGGAATGATCTGCGTCGAGGAAACTCTAAAGTGTAACCAGCAAGCCCATGTTGTATTAAATTTTGTGGGATTGTCTTTTGCTTGGTAAATGAGTTTTTCCATCTCGGCCATTCTATCGACTCTTTTGAACCATTCAGCCACTGTGGGTGGTGTGGAACTCCTCCAGTGAACCGGGACACAGAGGTTGGCTGCATTGATAAGGTGTAGGGTAAGGGATTTTTTGTAGGAGGAGAGGGGCATGGAGGTGTGATGGAGCATGTATTGGGCCGGAGTGAAGTCTGGGGTGTAAGAGGTAATTTGGGTGATAAGGCGGTGAATTTCCATCCAGTACGGTATGATAAGAGGACATTCCCACCAGATATGAATGAGGGTGCCAAGCGCCGCATTGCAACGCCAGCATGTCGGGGGGACCGAGGGGTGCATTTTGTGGATCTTATCAGGTGTCCTATACCAGTTGGTGAATATTTTGTATCTGTTTTCCTGGGTGGATACATTAATGGAGCCCTTATGAATATGGTTGTGTATACGTTCCCATTCAGTGGAGGTTAAGTCTATAGACAGTTCTGATTCCCAACGACGGACAAGCTTATCATCTTTAATTTTGCAATTTGAAAATAAGAATGTGTAAACAGTAGAGATCACATGACGTTGGGGTTCTGAACTATCACATAGCAATTCAAAGGGTGTACGCTCTCGGTACCACAGTGAGATGGATTTGGCGTCAGTAAAAAAGTGTCTTAATTGTAGGTACTTGTAAAAGGGGATGTTGTATTCCGTGAGTTTGGCTGCCATGGCTTGGTGGGGGAGGAGTTCACCATTTTGGAAGAAGTGGTGTGCCCTGATGGGGGCTGTGCATGATTCCCTGTGCAGATCTCTTAAAGCAAGGCCTGGCAGGAAGTCAGGATTACGGACCAAAGGGGTCATAGGGCCTGGGTGCGGTGTGTAATCCAGTGCTTTGCCGGCTAATTTAAGGTGGGACAATGTGGCTCCAATAAAGGGATGTGTCACCAAATCTCTAGGAATGGAGTTGTGATTGATCCAGGGTAGATGTGACAGCGGGGTTTTCGTGAAAGAGTCTTCAAGTGTAATCCAGCCTTTATTGGAACTATGCAGATGCCAATCTACAATCCTAGTTAAATGACATGCCCAGTGGTATTTTTGAATGTCGGGGAGGCCAAGGCCCCCTAATAGCTTGGGGAGTACTAGCCTATCCCAGCTTAGTCGGGGGGTCTTGGACGCCCAGATAAAAGTCCTGCACATACGCTTGTATGATGTAAAAAAGGAGATGGGTAGCTTTATGGGGATTGCCTGAAAAAGGTAAAGAAGTCTGGGCAGTACATTCATTTTTAATATGGCTGTCCTACCCAACCAGGAGAAGGACCCGAAATGCCATTTATTTAAATCAGCTTGTATGTTTTGAAGTGCGGATTGGAAGTTTCTCATGTAGAGATCCTGTAGTTTAGTAGGTATTTTGATGCCCAGGTATGTAATGTCCTGTGATTCCCATGTAAAGGGGAAGTTCTGTTTGCATTGGGTGACCAGTGAGGCTGATAGGGAGATGTTCAGTGCTTTCGATTTTGTAAAGTTAATTTGAAGGTTTGACAAGGTTTTGAAAAATGAGAAATCTTTAAGAAGATTGGGGATAGTGACTATAGGGTCCGTGAGGAAGAGTAAAACGTCATCCGCATAGGCTGCTAATTTATAGTGGTTATCACCAATGTTAATGTCTTTGACGTCCGGGTTGTCTCTTTAATCTGCGAAGCATTGGTTCCATAGTAAGGATGAATATGAGCGGGGATAGGGGGCATCCCTGACGGGTTCCGTTTGAGACAGAGAAGGCGCTCGACAGGCGGCCATTGATCCTAAGTTTAGCTGTAGGTGCAGAGTATAGCGCCAGGATCATTTGGAGTAGATGCGATGGGAAACCCATTACTCTTAAAGTCGCTTCCATATAGTCCCAGGCCACCCTGTCGAACGCCTTCTCTGCGTCCAAAGACAGGAAAAAACCTTTTGTGGATGTTTTGGAGAGCCAGTGATGGATATTTAGAGCCTTGATAGTATTGTCCCTGGCCTCCCTGCCAGGGACAAAACCTACTTGATCAAGGGAGATTAATTTGGGTAGCAGAGGGAGAATGCGGTTTGCCAACACTTTGGCGTAGAGCTTTAGGTCTACGTTCAGAAGTGAAATCGGGCGGTAGTTAGAGACCAATGAGGGGTCTTTGCCTTGTTTGGGAATGAGAGTGACGTGTGCTTCAAGGATGTCCCTCATCGTATTAGAGGTTGGTGAGAGATTATTGAAGGCTTTGGTGAGGTGGGGAATGAGGGTGTCTGGGAAGGACTTATAATAGCTAACTGTCAGGCCATCTGGGCCAGGGCTTTTGCCCGGTTTCATTTGTTTTAATGCAGTTAAAATTTCTTCTCCTGAGAGTGGGAGATCAAGGTCCGAGGATTCATCTGAAGAGAGGGGGGAGGGACAGTATTGTGCAAGGAAGTCTGTAATGGCTGTCATACGGTCCGAGGTGGCTGCAGGGAGGAGCGTGGTGGGGAGGTTGTATAGTTTGGAGAAGTACTGAACAAAATGGTCAGAGATATCATCTGTAGTAACAAGTGCGTCGCCAGTCGGTGTTGTAATTTTGTGAATGGTATGGGCCGCTTTCTTAACTTGAAGCGCTCTGGCTAAAAGTTTACCCGACTTGTTGCCGAATTCATAGAATAATTTTTGGGTCATGGCGTAGTTACGTTTTAGTGTATGGTTAAGTTCCTCTAGAAGTTCTTCTCTGGTCTGAGTTAGTTCTGTTAATGTGGAAGCTGCTAGCGACGCTTTGTGTGCTTGTTCAAGTGTTAGTATGCGGTCGGTCAGCTCATTAATTCGTGCTTTTCTGATTTTGTTTCGTTGGGCCGCAAGGGAGATAAATTTCCCCCTTATGACGCATTTGTGTGCTGCCCAAACGGAGATAGGAGAGGTGTATTTTCTGCAAAGTATTGGGTGAGGCTCGTGATAATTTGTTGAATATGGTCCAGGTCGGTCAGTAGAGAATTATCAAGTCGCCATATGTTGGACCTACCATGGGTCGTCGGGAGGGTTAGAGTTATAAATATGGGGTTGTGATCAGAAAGAACCATGGGTTCAATCGTGGCTTTTGAGAGGTGTGTGAGATCATTTTGGGATAAAAAAAAGTGGTCTATTCTGGAGTATTTGTTATGAGGTGCAGAAAAGAAGGTGAAGTCCTTAGTGTTGGGGTATAATGTGCGCCAGGCATCGTGAAGTAACAGGTTGCTGAGCTGCAATTTAATAGCTCGTAAGGCTCTGTAGGTTAGGGAAGAAGAACCGTTGGATGTGTCAAGGGAGGGATTCAGAGCGACATTGAAGTCACCTCCTACTATAAGAGTACCTGATTGGAAGCTGAGAAGTTGTTGGAAGGTGTCTCTAAAAAAGGCCACTTGTTGCGAGTTAGGGGCGTAAATGTTAGCTATTGTGACAGGCCTGTGGTGCAGAGTGCCTTTAATGAATAGGAATCTCCCTTGGGAGTCTCTTTGGACTTCTGTCACCTGCAGGGGGCATTGTTTAGAAATTAAGATTGAGACTCCTTTGGATTTAGCCTCGGTGTTGGAAGCGTGGTACACCAGTGGGAATTGGTGATTATACAGTTTAGGGATGCTATCCGTCCTGAAGTGCGTTTCCTGTATAAGTGCTACATGTATTTTCGATCGTTGTAGGTAATAGAACAGTTTAGACCTTTTCTCTGGGATGTTAAGGCCTTGTATATTGATTGAGCAGAGTTTGAGTGTCTGTAGGTGCTTATGTAGGTCAGGCGGTGTGGCCTGGGGGTCTGTGTCATCCGCCATAAGTATGAGTGAAGGGAGAGGGATGACCTAGGCGATCAGGATGTGGGTCTGTTCAGTGTATGGCAGGCTTAAGTGTAATGTTGAGGTAACTGGGGTGAAACCGATGAGGTTTGGGGGTGACTTGCTCCCGTACCTCTAAACTGTACAGTATCGGTAAGGTACAGTGCGGGTATGATGTGTGTACCCCGAGGGGTGTAACAGCACCGTGACTCACAACTGTGTGGGGGTTGGCAATCACTAAGCAGTGAAGGAGGACTATAGGTAAAGGAAAGAACGGTATAGTCCGCCACCACAGGGTCTTCAGGTGATAAAAGGAGGAGGTTTTGGAGAACGTATTTTCTGGGGGATATATAATAATAGGGCGAGGGGATACTCTCAAAGAAACGTGAGTGCTGAGTGGTGGGATTTGGGTGAGTAAATGCATCATTACACAAACAGCATACAAAAACCATCATATAGAAATATTGGGAGTTATGATACCACCACCCAGCCCCCATACCAGAAGGCACCCAAAACACCATTAAATACTATCACGGCTAAATGTGGGATTTGTAAAGGTGGGTGCCCTCTTATGGGTCAAGTGTCGGCCTCAGAACATGTGAGGTAATTAAACAGAGGACATTTATAGGGCCTAAAAACAGCACAAAAATCTCAAAAGAGGGATAGAACACTGTAACCGGAGTAACATGTAAATAAACAAGTAAATCAGTCAGCAAGCTGACCATGCAATCAGTGACAGATCTCCAACTAGAAAGTCTGAGGAATACTAAACTTATAGACTAGAAGATTTCCCATGGAGAGAGTGTGGAATATACCTCATACCTCGCCGTGCAACCTAACATGCCAGCAAGTGTGATTGGGTAAAGTTACAGTTACAGGCCAGTAGATGGCGGTAGTGCACTCTGCATAAGTCTGCAGGTAGGTGTCACATCAGTTGAGTGTCTGTACAGGACATGTAGATGGATGTAGTGTACTGTGTATAAGTCTGCAGGTAGGTGTCACATCAGTTGAGTGTCTGTACAGGACATGTAGATGGAGGGGGTACCCCTGTAGACTCCTCAGTCAGTACACGAGTGGTTGCCGCCAGCGATGGAGTAGAAGAGGATTCCATGTGAGACACAGCTTTGGAAGTCAGCATTGAGTGTGATGATCTGTGTGAAGCGTTGTCCAGGTAACAGTCGCAGTGTACGTCGGATATTCTTGAGGCTTTTCCTTGGTGTCAGGGAGATTGTGGGCGGAAGTGACACTGTACAGAACTGCTGCCAGGTCAGGGGCGGGTACAAACCGCAGGGTGTTGTGGGTCATGTAGTTTTAGAACACTCCACTAGACATATGGGCGGTGTTCATTCCATAGGCAAGTGCTGCTGCTTTCTAGCTAAACTTGCAATGTCCATGACAGGGACACAATCCGAACCCAGTAAAGATGCAAAACATCTATTGTGCTGAATATCTCTTGAAGAAAGTCAGTTACATAAACAATGAATTAAAGGTTAACAGTGTGAGAGAACTGATTAAAGCTGAACAGGGCAAACTGAGATTGCATGGTAGCGTGTATCTGAGGCCGGCTAGCGGTTTCGGCGAGCTCTCCTGAGCCTCGGTGAGTTTGTGGGGCTGCCCCCCTGGTAGTGAATGTGGGTACCGGTAAGGTGCCTGGGGGCGGATGGGGACCTTCTCCTACGGTACCTGGTATCTTGCGCCTCCATGGGTTCTTCCTGAGGTGATTCTTTGCTTGTCACTGAGTGACGAAACTCTGCATACCAGTTAGGGACATCTACCAGGGGTATGCCCAGGGTTCCACAGAAGTGTGGGAGATCCTCTGGTACTCTCAGGAGAGCCGTGCGGCCCTGGGTGGAGGCAGAAAGGCAAAACAGGAATTTCCATTTATATTGAATACCTTTCGTGCGAAGGGCGTCCAGCAGAGGCCTCAGATCACGGCGGTGCTGTAAGGTGATTCCTGAGAGGTCCTGATAGATTTGAATTGCTCTCCCATCATGGAGAATTTGAGGTCTGCTTCTTGCTTGTCTGATAATTTCTTCCTTCAGTTTGAAGTCTATTATACAGCAAATGATGTCCCTCGGGGGATCCGTCTCCCTTCCCTTGGGACGTAAGGCCCGGTGGATCCTTTCCATATCAATGGGTGTATGAGGTGGTCTATTAAGCAGACCATTGAAGATTCCAGTCACAGTGGGGGCTATTTGTTCTCCCTCGATGGCCTCTGGCAGTCCTCTGACTCTGAGATTATGGCGCCGACCTCTGTTGACGAGGTTTTCCAGATGGCGTTGCATATCTCTCATTTGTAATGTGTGGGAGTCAATGCGATTCGCAGCTTTGTGGATAGTCACATCATGGCGTTCAGTCACTCTTTCAACTATGAGAGCTCTGTCACTGAGCGCACGGATATCGAGCCTGAGCTCTGAAATGGCGGCAGATAAGGTGTCTTTGATATCCTCTGCGATGGTCCGCAGGTCCTGCATGTTTAAGTGCGGCTGTGGTGAGAGTTCAATGACATTTCTATCCCTGTGAGGGTTTGGAGATCCTGTGTGTGGTGGTTCTGTCAGGGCTGCCTCAGAAGCCTGAGAGTGTGAGTGTCTGTGGCGGGAAGGCCCCGTGTTCCCTCTGCCGGTATGAAGCATTTCAGGAATATTATAACCCTCGTCCCCTAATTGTTCGCGGGGGGAGCGGGAGCGGGAGGCAGAAGAGTTCCGTGATGCAGTCCCCATGATTTGGAGGGATTTAGGGGCAATTTTACCTCAGATTCCAGTCAGCTTTTCCCTGTGGTGGCAGGAGCTCAGGGATTAGGCTTCCATCTTCCTGCTAGGTCAGGCCACGCCCCCCACGGTGGTAGTTATTTACTAAAGGAAAATCCACTTTGCACTACAAGTGTACTTCAAAAGTGCATTTGAAACTGCACTGAAAGTGCACTTGTAGTGCAAATTGGATTTGCCTTTAGCAAGTAACACCCATTTCAGTGTAAACACTAACTTAGTCCAAAAAATGATATTGAGCATTGAAAGAAGAAACCACACATTGTTGAGTAGAAAACTTTTTACTCTGTGCACATTCACATGTGCATTAGAAAATGGTTTTTGAAAAAAAAAACATAA
This sequence comes from Lithobates clamitans, assembly GCA_037952925.1. NCBI lineage: Eukaryota > Metazoa > Chordata > Amphibia > Anura > Ranidae > Lithobates > Lithobates clamitans. The sequence continues at coordinate 5,279,821 of JBBGZY010000147.1, forward strand.
TTTAGTAATAATATTTTTGTTTTTGACAGTACAGATTTTTTTTTTGTGTTAAAACAGGCATGTTTAAAACAATAAAACAATACACAACTCGGGAACTTACAAAGTTCAACTTTGACAAAGTGAAGGCAATATCAGACATTTGTATGTCCAAACTGTGTTGATATTGCCTTCATCATATGGGATGATGTCACCCTTGTGAAAGCCAAATTTTAAAGATGCCCACAAATTGAGAGTCAAAATGGGGATTTCCCTCCTGATCCCATGCCTAATGTCAACATGTGCTAGCTCCCATCATGGAGGATCAATGGATGTGTTTTGGGGGTGCAACCCCTTCCTCTCATCTACTTTATTTGCGAGGAAGGGGTTGCACCCCCAAAACACGTACCCTGATATCCCATGATGGGAGATAGCACATGTTGACACACTGTGTGCATCTTTAAAATGTGGCTTTCTAAAAAATATTTAAAATGTGTGAAAATACTAAAAAAAAAAAGCTAGAATAATTTTGTGGTTTTTTTTTTAGATTCTGCCTAAAACATCAATGATGTTTTTGAGTCTTTTTTCCACATCATTGATGTCTTTCTTGATCTTTTGTAAATCACGTTTGCACACCATGATCTCCTCGATGAGGACGTGTGCACTTGCACATATGAAATGCGAGTCTTCTTCCACAACATCCACAACACCTAAAATTAAAAAACACACCATGTATTCTAAATATGCAGGCATACATCTATTACCTGAAGCTGTGGTCTCAGACACTCACCTGTTGTGGTCACTATTTCCCCACTTCATAAACCTCTCCTTCTTCCACATCTTCTGTTTGTTGTGTAGGGATTTGCCTTTCTTTCAGAGGTGCGGGGTCCCTGGTGTCCTCAGATGGCCCGACTCTTTTCTTCCCTATGTGAATAAAAAAGGTATACTTAGCACACAGATATTTGAGGCCAGAAAAAGTAATATGAAACATTGCTTGGAAGTGTCGTACAATTGTCTTTTTTGGCTGAGTTCCAAGCTGAAGACATTATTTTTTTCCCTTTCTAAAGCTGGAATACTTACCTTTTTTGTACAATTTTCACACATGTAGAGACCCCTAGTATCCACAGGAGTACCTGTGTGGGACACTCTAAAAGTTTGTTCTGGTGTCCCACACTAGTGCTCCTGTGTCCAGATGTGTAAACGGCTGCTGAGTGTCCTCTCCTTACACTGAATCAAGTTTGCATTTCATTTTAGTACAAACCCTTCTAGACAACAATGTCATAAATATCTTTTAATACAAATAGGCCTGAACAATTGTAGTTAACCTGTATCTGCCAAAAACATTATATTAGTGGGCGAAAGAACAATGTTTACTAAGAACGATTACTGTGCCCACAAACCTAAAAGTTGCCATTTTAAACTGTATAACAGTAAAGAAAAGCACATGGAGCAGCATGCAAGTAATAATAATAATAGGAACACACAACAAATATTTCCTTTTTTGAAGAACTCTCTTGATCTTTCTGTACTGATCCTGCTCCCTCAATTTTCAGTCTGACCAGCGTTTCCTCAATTGATCCTTGGATCGTCGTACCCCAAAATTGCTGTGCAGACTTTTCACAACTTTAGCCATGATCTTGGCCTTTCTGACATTTGGGTTTGGGTAAGGTCCATACTTCCCATCATAGTCGGCCCACTTCAAGATGTCCATCATCTCCACCATCTCTATAAAGAACATATTTGAGGCCTTAAATCTCCTCTGGGATCGGGACGTTCGTGGCTCCGGTCTTTCATTGTTGCTGCTCTCCTCTGCATGCACTTGCTCTTTCTCCGCCATGTGATCTCCCACTGCGCCGAAAGACAGGGAGCGGGGAATAGACTAGAAAGAACGTCAGGAGCGGGTGGAGTTTCACGCATGCGCTTTGTATATAAAGCGTAACACGCATGCGTCGTACTGTCAGAGGAATAGTAGAAACATTACCTGCCAGCGTCGGCGCTTCTCTGTGCACCTGTGCAGTAGAGTAGCGCTATGGCGCATACGAGTGCACGACGCAACCGCACAGGTGCACTACTGTGCGCACAATGTGAGTCTCCCTGGAGGGCCTATAAAAGGCAACCTTGTTTCTTGTCTTATTGCTGGTGTGTCTCTTCAGCTCCAGTGTTCCTGTTCCCTAAGTTCTGTTTACCTGAAGCCTGCCTGCTGTGACCCGGTTCATCTTGACCACCTCTGAATCTCTCCTGCGCTTGACCTCGGCTTGCCTAATGGACTTCTCTTCCTGCCTGATCTCTGTGTTTGACCCCCGGCTACTCTAAGGACTTTGCTATTGCCTGATCCCCGTGTTTGACCCTCGGCCTGTTCCAAGGACTTCTCTGTTGCTTGATTACTGTGTAAGACCCTGGCTTGCTTAAAGGACTTCTCCTCTACCGGACCACTGTGTTTGACCCTCGGCCTCCTCATCAGACCTTGCTCCAGTTACCTCCCCGGATCTAGGTGCTTGAGCCTTGGCCAAGCTTCTCATCGGTCCTGTGTCCAAGTCTACTCTGCACGGTTCTCCTCCTCCTCCTTCTCCACCTCCTGCCACAACTACAACACCAGAGCCACAGCCTGGAAGCAAGTGTGGAAGGAAGCGTGGAAGTAAGACAAGAAAGTGATGGCCTGGGTTCAGTCTGGTTTGACAAAAGACGCTGGCTGTTGTAGGGCCACAGTCTGGGGACAGACATGTCATCTGCTACTGTTCCTGATCTCTTGTAGTCCTGGACTGGCTTGTGCTCACTATTATAAGGACTTCTCAGGCCACCAATTTTGACTGTAAAATAATTGATGTGTGCCCTGGGGAACAAAGGCTTTGCAAATTTCATCAGTTTCTCTAGCGTTGCCTTCCTCTTTATTCTGTTATGACCCATAATAAATGGCTATTTATTTTTCACAAATACTTGCCTATGTGTTTTACTTCAAAAAGGACAGTTTGTTTGTGAGTAGGCAGGTACATTTCAAAAATACAATGTCAAATTAACAAGGGACACCAACACCAACCTCCTTAAAGTTTAAAAAATACAAGATAATAATGGTGTTGCGGTAACTTGACACAAAATGAAAGAAAAAATTATGGAGATCACTATAAAAAAAAAATAAAAATATGAGATCTGGATTAAAAAATAAATAAATAAATAAATATATATATATATATATATATATATATATATATATATATATATATACAATATCTCACAAAAGTGAGTACACCCCTCACATTTTTGTAAATATTTTATTATATCTTTTCATGTGACAACACTGAAGAAATGACACTTTGCTACAATGTAAAGTAGTGAGTGTACAGCTTGTATAACAGTGTAAATTTGCTGTCCCCTCAAAATAACTCAACACACAGCCATTAATGTCTAAACCACTGGAAAACAAAAGTGAGTACACCCCTAAGTGAAATGTCTAAATTGGGCCCGGTTAGTTAAATTTGGTGTTATCGCTCTTACTCTCTCATACTGGTCACTGGAAGCTCAACATGGCACCTTATGGCAAAGAACTCTGAGGATCTGAAAAAAAAGAATTGTTGCTCTTCATAAAGATGGCCTAGGCTATAAGAAGATTGCAAAGACCCTGAAACTGAGCTGCAGCATGGTTGCCGAGACCATATAGCGGTTTAACAGGACAGGTTCCACTCAGAATGGGTATCACCATTAGGGATGAGCCGAACACCCCCCGGTTCGGTTCGCACCAGAACCTGCGAACGGACCGAAAATTTGCACGAAGGTTAGAACCCCATTGACGTCTATGGGACTCGAACGTTCGAAATCAAAGTGCTCATTTTAAAGGCTAATTTGCATGGTATTGTCCTAAAAAGGGTTTGGGGACCCGGGTCCTACCCCAGGGAACATGTATCAATGCAAAAAAAACTTTTAAAAACGGACGTTTTTTCGGGAGCAGTGATTTTAATGATGCTTAAAGTAAAAAAAAAAGTGAAATATTCCTTTAAATATCGTACCTGGGGTGTGTCTATATTATGCCTGTAAAGTGGCGCGTGTTTCCCATGTTTAGAACAGTCCCTGCACAAAATGTCATTTTTAAAGGAAAAAATCTCATTTAAAACTGCTTGCAGGTTTAATGTAATGTCGGGTCCTGGCAAAATGGATGAAAATCAGTGAGACAAATGGCATGGGTACCCCCCAGCCCATTACTAGGCCCTTTGGGTCTTGTATGGATATTAAGGGGAACCCCGCACCCAAATTAAAATAAGGAAAGGTGTGGGGCAACCAGACCCTATATACTCTGAACAGCAGTATACAGGCGGGGGACTGTAGGTTTGTTGTTAAGTAGAATCTGTTTGTAATTTTGAATGGGTACATTTTTAACGTGTTTAGCTCCAGCCAAAAAATCTTTTTTTAAGCTTTTTGGAAAACATAGGGAAGGGCTATCACCCTGTGACATTTGTTTTGCTGTCTGTCCTCCTCTTCAGAAGATTTCACCTCACTTTTTGTCCCAATGACAAATGTTGTTTGAAAATTTGTGTTTTTTTGTGGAACAAGGATTGGAAAACATCAGTGGAAAGGAGAAATGTTTTTCCCATATTAACTCTTACAGGAGAGAATTTCCCTTCCTAGGGGTAGATTTCATCTCACTTCCTGTTGTCTCCTTCCGTTTGCAAGTAGGAGTCGTTTGTAAGTTAGATGTTTGAAAGTAGGGTCCTGCCCTATATACTCAGCAGAAATTTGGGCCTTAGGTGTTGTTGTGGCCACAACACTGTAAGCCCTCACAGGGCTCTGCTGTGAAATATTAGATCAAGAATTGTAATTACATGCCCCTGTTGAACAAGGGCAGAAAAATTGGGCCTTTGGTGGTGGTGGTGGTGGTGCCACAACACTGTAAGTCCTCACTCGCTCTTGGTGGGTGCAGAAATGGGCCCTGCTGTGAAATATTAGATCAAGAATTGTAATTACATGGCCCTGTTGAACAAGGGCAGAAAAATTGGGCCTTTGGTGGTGGTGGTGGTGGTGCCACAACACTGTAAGTCCTCATTCGCTCTTGGTGGGTGCAGAAATGGGCCCTGCTGTGAAATATTAGATCAAGAATTGCAATTACATGCCCCTGTTGAACAAGGGCAGAAAAATTGGGCCTTTGGTGGTGGTGGTGCTGGTGCCACAACACTGTAATGCCCCGTACACACGGTCGGACATTGATCGGACATTCCGACAACAAAATCCTCGGATTTTTTCCTACGGATGTTGGCTCAAACTTGTTTTGCCTACACACGGTCGCACAAAGTTGTCGGAATTTCCGATCGCCAAGAACGCGGTGACGTCAATCACGTACGACGAGACTAGAAAAGGCCGGTTCAGAACCAAGCGCGGCACCCTTTGGGCTCCTTTTGCTAATCTCGTGTTAGTAAAAGTTTGGTGAGAGACGATTCGCGCTTTTTCAGACTCGTGGCTTTCAGATCGTTTTCTGCCGTTCAGTTTGTGCTTGTGGGTTTGTATCTGCTCTTCAGTGCGTGCAGTCAGTTCGTATCGGAGTTTTCTGTGCGATCTTGTCCGCTCGTTGCTGTTTTTCAGGTCGCTCTTCACAGGCCTTGCTGTTCTTCAGTGCGTTCTGTTACTTCGTTCTGAGCAGCCGACCGTTTTCTAGCCATGTTTCGTATGCGTACTCCTCGTACAGTTCGTGCTGTGCGGGGGCTTGGTGTTGGGGTCCTGACCTTGACACAAGTCCAGTCCATGAACAGGGTGAGGAGGAGTTCATGGACCAAGAATTGGTTGCTTCAGCGTGACCAGTTCTGTCATATGCCTTTGCTCCGTGAGATCCGTGAGAATAATCCTGATGATTTCAGGATCTTTCTCCGGATGATGGACCCCGTGTTTCACCGTTTGTTGGCTTTGCTGACCCCCTATATCAGCAGGCAGGATACCTGCATGAGGCAAGCCATCACTCCGGAGCAGAGGTTGGTCGCTACCTTGCGGTATTTGGCCACAGGGAGAAGCCTGCAGGACCTCAAGTTCTCGACAGGCATCTCCCCCCAGGCTCTTCTTTGTGGACATTTACTGCTTGTGTTTGTTTTAGCTGACCATGGCAGAAATGTGTGGAGTCCAGAAAATGTCGTGATTGTGTAACCTTTTTCAAAGCACTGTTGGCTGTTATTTACTAAATGCAAAGACACTTTTCACTACAAGTGCACTTGCAACTGCACTGAAACAGCACTTGTAGTGCAAAGTGGATTTGCCCTTAGGAAATCACCCCCATTTTCTCATCAAACAACAATTACATCACCCCAAAAGTGTTGTAGCGTTGAGACAATAATCCACACATTCTTGATGAACAATCTTTTTAATACCAGCACAATCACATGTGCATTTACCAAAGGTTTTTCTGACAAACCGACATGTTTGTTGTATAACAATTTTTGTGGTGTCATTATCCAAAATCAAAATGTGCATTTTATAGAAAACAGGCCTGTGTAAAACCCACAAGAAAGACACAAATCTTGATCTTACAAAGTTCACATTTGGTAGAACTTGAAGGCAATATCAGACATGAGTATTTAGGAACTGTGTTTGATATTGCGTTCAGATGGGGGGAAATCACCCCTGGAAAAGCCAAATTTGGAAGATGCACACAAATTTCACAATGTCAACATGTGCTATCTGCCATCACGGGGGATGAAGGGACGTGTTTTGGGGGAGAAAGCCCTTCCTCACCGGTACTTTATTATTGAGGAAGCAGTTGCACCCCCAAAACGCGTCCATTGATCTCCCGTGATGGCAGATAGCACATGTTGAAACACTGTGTGCATCCTCCAATTTTGGCTTTGGGAAAAATTACATAAACATTTCGCACATTGTAGCAGACAAAAGAAGAAAGTGATTTGGAGGGGTTTTAAACTCGCCCCAAAACATCAATGATGTTTTTATATTTTGGAATAACATCATTGATGTTTTGCTTGATGTTTTCCAATTGTAAATTACACCCCATGATCTCCCCGATCAGGATCTGGGCACTTTCGGATGTGAAAGGATCTGGATCCACAACCACACGATCACCTAAAAAGAGAGGAACCCCAAAATAAATTAGGTCTAAAAAATATGCCGCCATCCATCTCTTATCTGAGCCTGTGGTCGCAGACACTCACCTGTTGTGGTGACTACTTCCACCACGTCTTCATCCTCCTGCTCATCTTGTGTTGGTATTTCCCCTTCTTCCAGAGGGGGGGGGCTCTGGTCTCCTCGGATGAGGGGTGTCCTCCGAGTCTTTTCTCCCCCATGTAAAACCAAAATGGTATAATTAGCACACAGATATTTAATGTCAGAACTATAAATAGGAAACATTGCTTGGAAGTGGGGTACAATGATCTATTTTAGCCAAGTTCCAAGATGTAGCTTTTTTAGTGCCCTTTGTCAAGCTGCAATACTTTACCTGTTTGGTACAAGCTTCACAGATGGAGACCCCCCTATAGTATACACTGGAGCACCTGTGTGGCCCCCCTAATAAAAATGGTGTTCTAGGGTCCCACACTAGTGCTCCAGTGTCCAGATGTGAAAACAGCTGCTCAGTGTCCTCTCCTTACACACTCTAGTTTGCATTTCATTCTAGTAACAAAGCCATCTACACAACCCAATTCTTGGAAGACAAGTATAGGGCCTCAAAATGGTGGCCAAATGCATATGGCCTAAACAATGTTATTTTATATTTGCAACGAAAAATGTGTGATCTGAACGAATAATGTGCCCATGAACATGAAAGTTGCCATTTTAAACTGTACAACAGTTCCTAAAAGCACATGGAGCAGCACGAACGTAATAAACACAAGAACAATAGGAACACAGCACAACTACTTACTTTTTTGCAGCACTCTCCGGATCTTTCTGTACTGCTCATGTTCTCGTAATTTCAGGTCTGACCACCGCTTCCTGAGCTGATCTTTCGATCGTCGTACCCCGAATTTCCGTTGCAGACTCCTGACCACTTTCGCCATGATCTTGGCCTTTCGGACATTGTGGTTGGGGTAAGGCCCATACTTTCCATCATAGTCGGCCTTCTTCAGGATGTCCACCATTTCCAACATCTCCCCAAAGGACATATTTGAGTCCTTTAATCTCCTTCTGGATCGGGACGTTTCAGGCTCCGGCCTTTCCTCCTCCTCCTCCTCGTTGCTGTACTTAGCACTATCCTGCTGTCTCTCCGCCATGTGCTCTTCCTCCACTGCGCCGAACGAAAAGGGGCGGGGAATAGAATAGAAAGAACGTCAGGGGCGGGCGGAGTTATACGCATACGCAGTGTGTATAAATCGTAACGCGCGCGTCTTACGTACGATCTGTGAGCGGAGGAAGGAGCATAGGAGATGCCGATCGTGCTAACGAAGGTAGGATCTAAACTTGGGCCTATACTGCTTCGAAATTGAAGCCTATATTGTAACAAGATTAGGGGAGTTTGGCCTGACATTAGGGTTTGTCTTGTGTTGTGTCTTGCAGAGAAAATGGATGGGTTCAACGACCACAATTTCCTGCCCCTGTTCATAGACAAGTACAGGGAGCTGCCCTGTCTGTGGCAGGTCAGACACCCCCACTATAATCACAAACAGAAGAGGCAGGCAGCGCTGGAGAAACTGCTGGAGTTGGTGAAGCCGGTGGTCCCCACAGCAACCATCCCTTATTTAAAAGCTAAAATTGGTGGCCTGAGGAGCACTTATCTGAGGGAGCGCAAGAAGGTCACAGATTCCCAGAGGTCCGGAGCTGCAGCAGATGAAATTTATGTCCCCAGGCTGTGGTACTACGAGAGACTGCGATTTCTGTCAGACCACACTGAAGTCAGGGAATCCCTCTCCACTCTTCCTTCCACTCTTCCTTCCATCCCAGCTGAGGCTTCCGATGTCCAACCTGTGCCTTCCAGCCAGGAAGAAGTGGAGGAGCCCAGCTGGAGTCAGGTATAGCATTCTTCTACAGATTTCTGGGCAATAAAGAAATGATGTTTACTAGATGTTATTATTGATCACTATTTGCTGATTTCATAAAGTGTTTTACATATCAATAGACAGTAGTGGGCACCCAAAATTGGGACAAGAATGAAAACTGCTGGGCTCAGAAGGATAGTCTGTTATATTTGTTAACATTCAATTTGCAGCAGTCAGGAGGTGAAAATTGTGTGTGATTGATGAAAACAATACTAAAACTATGTCCCTTTTTCATACACAGGAAGACCTCAGCCAGGAGGAGGCTGTGGAATGTGGCAGTCAGGAGGAGGCGGGGATTAGTGGCAGCCAGGAGGAGGCGGGGATTAGTGGCAGCCAGGAGGAGGCGGGGTTAAGTGTCAGCCAAGAGAAGCCTGGGACAAGTCTCAGGTCCCTCCCCTCCGCCTGCCATATAAAAGGGCCAGGAAGGCCACTCCCAGTCCTGTGCAGGATTCAGTGTACAGGCTGATCCAGGAGGCTTCGGCGTCCCTCAGAGCCTTCCCCAGTCCTGCAGAGGCCTTTGCCTGCATGGCTGCCACCAAATTGCTGGGCATGCAGGAGGGCCAATGCAAGATTTCTGAGGACCTGATTTATAAAGTCCTTCGGAAGGGGGAGAGTGGGGAACTGACACACAAGACGGATGTCATGGAGAGGGACGATCCTCCTCCTCCTCCTCCTCCTGCTGCCACAACTCCACCACCACAGCCAAAGGCTGGAAGGAAGCGTGGAAAGAAGACCTGAGAGTGATTGCCCTGGGTTCAGTCTGGTCTGACAGAAGATGCAGTCTCTCGTATGACCACAGCCTGGGGACACAGAAGTCATCTGCTGCTTTCCAGATCTCTGGGACTTCTGGACCAGACTGCACTCCCTTAGATATGGACTCCTCAGGCCACCAATTTTGCTTTTAAATAATTGATGTGTGCCCTGGGGGTCCAAGGCTTCGCCCACTTCTGCAGTTTCTCCAGCGTTGCCTCCCTCTTTGTTTAGTTGTGACCCCTTAATAAAATATTTTTAGGTAAATTCTGCTCTCCTGTGTGTGTTTTCATCCAAAAAGGACAGTTTGTTGGTGAGTATTCAGGTACATTTCTAAAGTACAATGTGAAATTAACAAGGGACAACAACACCAAACAATCTCCTCCTACAGATTAAATAGAACAACATATCAATGGTGTTGTGGGAACTTGTCACAAAAAACACACAAACATTTTCGGGAGTACAAATCAAAATCACCAAAAAAAATAAAATAAAAAGAGAAACACAAAAAAAGATTCTACATTAAAGTAAAAAAAAAAAAATATGTTGTCAGATGTGAGAAATCAAAATATATTGAGGGAATCCCGATAAATAGTAACGAAAAAAGTTTGTGAGAAGTGTGTGTGAATATGAGCATCAAAACGACTTAATTCTTGTCACATTATAAAGAAGAAGAGAGTGCGCTGTATTAAACCATTTTTTACATTGCAGCGTGACGAAAGTGCTTTATCCATTCCGAACGCTAAGTTTACCAGAACGAGCTGTCCCGTGTCGGAATTTCTTCTGAGCATGCGTGGCACTTTGTGCGTCGGAACAGGCCACACACGGTCGGAATTGACGCGATCGGATTTTGTTGTCGGAAAATTTTATCTCCTGCTGTCCAACTTTGTGTGTCGGAAAATCCGATGGAAAATGTCCGATGGCGGAAATGGCGGAATTTCCGACAACACGCTCCGATCGGACATTTTCCATCGGAAAATCCGACCGTGTGTACGGGGCATAAGTCCTCACTCGCTCTTGGTGGGTGCAGAAATGGGCCCTGCTGTGAAATATTAGATCAAGAATTGTAATTACATGCCCCTGTTAAACAGGGGCAGAAAAAATGGGCCTTAGGCACTGGTGCTGGTGCCACAACACTGCAACCCCTCACAGATACTCTAGTTGGAACGCAGAAATGAGCCCTGCTACAAAGTATTGCATCAAAAATTGTAATTACACGCCCCTGTTAAACAAGGGCTGAAAGGCACTGGTGGTGGCGCCCAGAACCAAAAATGTTCTTACAAGCTATCAGCGTGATGATTGAGGAGGAAGAGGATAATTACTCAGGGATAGTCACTCAGCATCAGCATAGGCAGTCTTTGAAGGGATCTGAGATTTCAAAAAAAATTATTCGGTTACATCAGCATCAGGTGCTTGGTAGCTGGTGGTGATCCAAGACTGATTCATTTTTATGAAGGTTAGTCGATCGACCGAGTCGGTGGACAGACGCACCCTGTGATCGGTTACAAAGCCTCCAGCAGCACTGAATGTGCGTTCCGAAAGAACGCTGGATGCAGGACAGGCCAGTAGCTCATTTGCATACTGTGCAAGCTCTGACCAGTGATCCATCCTCAAGACCCAGTAACCCAGAGGATTTTCGGTGGGAAAGGTGTCCAAGTCAGATCTTGCCCCTAGGTATGCCTGCACCATGTAAAACAGATGCTGGCGATGGTTGCTGGAACCGATCATACCTTGGGGCTGCGGACCAAAAAATTGTCTGAACGCATCGGTCAGATGGCCACCTTCTCCACCGCTCCTTCTTTGACTGACCGAAGCCTCAGCAACACATTGTCCAGAAACAGGAGTTTGTAACCTCCCAGTCTCTGGAATGCGTTGCACAGACCTTTCTGCAAGGCCTCCCGAAGATGTTTCATCCTCTGCTCCCTCTGCGATGGCAAGATAAGGTCCGCAACCTTACCCTTGTAACGTGGATCAAGGAGGGTTGCCAGCCAGTATTGGTCCTTCTCCTTGATATCACAAATACGAGGATCCTTATGCAGGCTTTGCAGGATCAGGGAGGCCATGCAGTGTAGGTTTGCTGAGGCATTCGGTCCGGAGTCCTCTGGGTCACTAAGGACGACATGGTCCGCAGCCACCTCCTCCCAGCCACGTACAAGTCCATGTGTTTCTTGGGACTGATCCCTTAAAGACTGCTGCTGATGCTGAGTGCCAGGCTCCACCTCCATACTGACACAATCTTCCTCCTCCTCCTCCTCGTCCTCTTCCTGTGTGATCGGTGGGCACGCAGGAACACTGTCTGGATAAAGGGGGCCTTGAGAGCTAAGGAATTCCTCCTCTTCCTGCCTCTGTTCTGCCTCAAGTGCCCTGTCCATTATTCCACGCAGCGTGTGCTCCAACAGGTGGACAAGGGGGACAGTGTCACTGATGCATGCACTGTCACTGCTCACCATCCTCGTGGCCTCCTCAAATGGTGACAGGACAGTGCATGCATCCCTGATCATGGCCCACTGGCGTGGGGAAAAAAAACAAGCTCCCCTGACCCTGTCCTGGTGCCATAGTCGCACAGGTACTCATTGATGGCCCTCTGCTGCGTGTGCAGCTGCTGCAGCATGGCCAAAGTTGAGTTCCACCTGGTGGGCATGTCACAGATTAGGCGGTTCTTGGGCAGGTTAAACTCCTTTTGGAGGTCCGCCAGCCGAGCACTGGTATTATATGACCGGCAGAAATGCACACAGACTTTCCTGGCCTGCCTCAGGACATCCTGTAAGCCCGGGTACCTGCCCAAGAACCGCTGCAGCACCAAGTTAAGGACGTGAGCCAAACAGGGCACATGGGTCATTTGTCCCTGTCGGAGGGCAGAGAGGAGGTTGGTGCCATTGTCGCAAACCACCATTCCTGCCTTAAGTTGGCATGGCATCAACCACCTCTGAACCTGCCCCTGCAGAGCTGACAGAACCTCTGCCCCAGTGTGGCTCCTGTCCCCCAAGCACACCAGCTCAAGCACCGCATGGCATCTTTTGGCCTGCGTACTTTCGTTGCCCCTTGAACGGCTATGGAGCACAGCTGGTTCTGAGGACAAAGCACAGGAAGAGGCCATAGAGGAAGAAGAAGAGGAGGGGGTGGAGGAGAGAGGTGTGTCACAATCATTAGCATTTTGGAGGCGTGGTGGCGGAACAACCTCCAACACTACTACACCTTGTCCTGCATCCTTCCCAGCTGCCAGAAGAGTCACCCAATGCACCGTGAAACTTAGGTAACGTCCCTGTTCATGCCTGTGGGACCATGAGTCAGCGGTAATATGCACCTTACCGCTGACCGCCCTGTCCAGCGAGGCATGGACATTGCCTTCCACATGCCGGTATAGAGCCGGAATCACCTTCCATGAGAAGAAGTGGCGTTTGGGTACCTGCCACTGAGGAACCGCACATTCCACAAACTCACGGAAGGGGGCAGAGTCTACCAACTGAAAAGGCAGCAGTTGAAGTGCTAGCAATTTTGCCAAGCTAGCATTCAACCGCTGGGCATGTGGATGGCTGGGAGCAAACTTCTTTCGGCGGTGCAGCAGCTGGGGCAGGGAAATTTGCCTGGTACAATCTGACGTCGGTGTACCAAAAGCAGATTGCCCACAAGTACTTGGCTGTGACACACCTAATTCTACACCTTCATTCCTCTCAGTGCAGGTCTCAGAGAGGACTGAAGGTATAGTGGGGTTGGAGATCTCAGCTGATGATGAGCAATGAGAGGTCCTCTTTGTTCTTTGGTGTGGGTCCTTTAGATATGCTTGCCAACGAACTGCATGGCAGGTCAACATATGTCTGGTCAAGCATGTGGTACCCAAGTGGGAGATGTTTTGGCCACCCGAGATACGCTTGAGACATATGTTGCAAATAGCAGCGGTGCGATCTGATGCACTCTTCTCAAAAAAGGCCCACACCAAAGAACTTTTTGAATAATGCGCAGAGACTGCAGCGCCCTGCACATGTGGAGCTTTGGGGTGTAATGCAGTCAATGTGCTGCCCTTAGGCTGGCCCCTGGAGGGCATCCTGCCTCAGTGGTGATGTGCCGCCTCCTCCTCCTCCTTCTCCTCTCTCCTATCAGGCACCCACGTTGAGTCAGTGACCTCATCATCCCCTCCCTCCTCATCACTGGAGCAAACCTGGCAGTATGCTGCAGCAGGGGGAGCATGACTGCCAGATTGCTGTCCTTCTTGGGCACCTCCTCTGTCCGCGCTCATGTTACTGCCTTCATTGAGCTCAGTATCATCATCAGAGCCTTCCAAACGCTGGGCATCCTCCTGGAGCATGTACCCAACACTGCGGTCAAACATTTTGAGGGAATCCTCAGGAGGACATGGTGGGGCTAGGGAAGGAGTCACTGATGACATTGAGCCAAGGGAAGAGGCCGCTGCTTTGCCAGACAAAGTACCCTGGGCATGGGTGAGAGAGGATGAGGAGGATGAGGACGGCTTGGTCATTCACTCGACCAAGTCTTCCGCATGTTGCGGCTCAACACGGCCAGCTGCCAAAAAAAAGGCCAAGCGTGTCCCACGGCAACGTGCTAATGAGGATGCACCGTCTCCACGACCAGCACTAGACACAGAGCCTGCTTGCCCTCTCTTATTGGCTTGTGACTGTCTGCCTCTCCTTCTTGGCCTTCCAGACATACTAATGGCCTGTAGCTGCACTAAGCTGGGATATATATATATATATATATATATATATATATATATTTATTTATTTATGTACTGATACTGCAGCTAGCAAAATCAACTGCCTGCCTGTAGTATGAGAACACCACCAACCTTCTACAGGTAGCTTTAGCTGAACACTGTGCAGAGCTTGCAAAAAACTAACTTGTAGCTGTTTTAGCTGCCTGCGGTAGTGATAGGATCAGGAAAACACCACCAACCTTCCACAAGTAGCTTTAGGTGAACACTGTGCGGAGCTCGCAAAAAAATAACTTGTAGGTTTAGCTGAACACTGTGAGGTGGACGCACCACACTAACTTGTAGGTTTAACTGAACACTGTGAGGTGGACGCACCACACTAACTTGTAGTTTTAGATGAACACTGTGAGCAGGACGCACAGCACTAACTTGTAGTTTTAGCTGAACACTGTGAACAGGACGCACAGCACTAACTTGTAGTTTTAGCTGAACCCTGTGAGCAGGACGCACAGCACTAACTTGTAGTTTTAGCTGAACACTGTGAGCAGGACGCACTGCACTAACTTGTAGCTTTAGATGAACACTGTGCAGAGGTCTCACTACACTAACTTGTAGGTTTAGCTGAACACTGTGAGCAGGACGCACAGCACTAACTAGTAGTTTTAGCTGAACACTGTGAGCAGGATGCACCGCACTAACTTGTAGGTTTAGCTGAACACTGTGAGGTGGACGCACCACACTAACTTGTAGGTTTAGCTGAACACTGTGAGCAGGACGCACCCCACTAACTTATAGGTTTAGCTGAACACTGTGAGCAGGACGCACCCCACTAACTTGTAGTTTTAGTTGAACACTGTGAGCAGGACGCACTGCACTAACTGTAAATAGCCTAGCTGCCTGACTGTGGTACTAATAGGATCAAAAGAACACCAGCAATTTTCTTCAGGTAGCTGTAAATACTGTAACAAGACAAGCCTGCCTGTCAGTAAGAAGATAACAGGAACGGATCTAGCTGAACACTGTGAGCAGGATGCACTGCACTAACTTGTAGCTTTAGATGAACACTGTACAGAGGTCTCACTACACTAACTTGTAGGTTTAGCTGAACACTGTGAGCAGGACGCACAGCACTAACTTGTAGTTTTAGCTGAACACTGTGAGCAGGACGCACCGCACTAACTTCTAGGTTTAGCTGAACACTGTGAGCAGGACGCACCGCACTAACTTTTAGTTTTAGCTGAACACTGTGAGGTGGACGCACCGCACTAACTTGTAGTTTTAGCTGAACACTGTGAGCAGGACGCACCGCACTAACTTGTAGGTTTAGCTGAACACTGTGAGGTGGACGCACCCCACTAACTTGTAGGTTTAGCTAAACACTGTGAGCAGGACACACCCCACTAACTTGTAGGTTTAGCTGAACACTGTGAGCAGGACGCACCCCACTAACTTATAGGTTTAGCTGAACACTGTGAGCAGGACGCCCCCCACTAACTTGTAGGTTTAGCGGAACACTGTGAGCAGGACGCATCCCACTAACTTGTAGTTTTAGCTGAACACTGTGAGCAGGATGCACTGCACTAACTGTAAATAGTCTAGCTGCCTGACTGTGGTACTAATAGGATCAAAAGAACACCAGCAATTTTCTTAGGTAGCTGTAAATACTGTAACAAGACAAGCCTGCCTGTCAGTAAGAAGATAACAGGAACGGATCTAGCTAAACTGAATATAGTGTATATATATATATATATATATATGCAACACCTGGGATGCATATATATACACAATACACTGTAAGTGCAGCTAACTGACTGACTGTTCTGCCTAATCTATCTAACTCAAATCAAATGACACTGTCTCTCTGTCTATCTCTTTCAACGCCGGCACACACACTACACAGGGCCGCCGTGCAGGCAGCCTTATATAGTGTGGGGCGTGTACTAAATCCCCTGAGCCATAATTGGCCAAAGCTTCCTTGGCTTTGGCCAATTACGGCTCTCTGTTCAGACGGCGCTGTGATTGGCCAAGCATGCGGGTCATAGTGCATGCTTGGCCAATCATCAGCCAGCAATGCGCATGGGTTCGACTCAAACACAAAGCTCATCCCTAATCACCATGGTCGATCAAAGACGTTGGGTACACATGCTCAGCGTCATATCCAGAGGTTGTCTTTTCGAAATGATGAATGAGTGCTGCCAGCATTGCTGCAGAGGTTAAAGGGGTGGGGAATCAGCCTGTCAGTGCTCAGACCATACGCTGCACACTGCATCAAATTGGTCTGCATGGCTGTCATCGCAGAAGGAAGCCTCTTCTAAAGAGGATGCTGCACAAGAAAGACCACAAACCGTTTGCTGAAGACAAGCAGACTAAGGACATGGATTACTGGAACCATGTCCTTTGGTTTGATGAGACCAAGATAAACTTATTTGGTTCAGATGTGTCAAGCGTTTTTAGTGGCAACCAGGTGAGGAGTACAAAGACAAGGGTGTCTTGCCTACAGTCAAGCATGGTGGTGGGAGTGTCATGGTCTGGTGCCGCATGAGTGCTGCTGGCACTGGGGAGCTACAGTTCATTGAGGGAACCATGAATGCCAACATGTACTATGACATACTGAAGCAGAGCATGTTCCCCTCCATTTGGAGACTGGGCCACAGTACAGTATTCCAACATGATAACGACCCCAAACACACCTCCAAGATGACCACTGCCTTACTAAAGAAGCTGAGAATAAAGGTGATGGACTTGCCAAGCATGTCTCCAGACCTAAACTCTATTAAGCATCTGTGGGGCATCCTCAAATGGAAGGCGGAGGAGCTCAAGGTCTCTAACATCCACCAGCTCTGTGATGTCATCATGGAGGAGTGGAAGAGGACTTTAGTGGCAACCTGTGAAGCTCTGGTGAGCTCCATGCCCAAGAGGGTTAAGGAAGTGCGGGAAAATAATGGTGGCAACACAAAATATTGACACTTTGAGCCCAATTTGGACATTTTCACTTAGGGGTATACTCACTTTTGTTTGTTAAGATATTAATGGCTGTGTGTTAAGTTATTTTGAGGGGACAGCAAATTTACACTGTTATACAAGCTGTACACTCACTACTTTACATTGTAGCAAAGTGTCATTTCTTCAGTGTTGTCACATGAAAAGATATAATAAAATGTTTACAAAAATGTGAAGGGTGTACTCACTTTTGTGAGATACTGTTTAAACAAAAATTCTAAACATTATTATGGAGATCTGACAAAAAAAAAAATATTATTCATGAGATCATGAAAAATAATAAAGAAATCAGTTTGTCAGAACTCTGTGTGAATATCAGCAGCAAAACAACTTCATTATTCTAGCATTCTAAAGAAGAAGAGAATGCGCTGCATTAAAAGATTTAAAAAATTGCAGTGTGACGAATGTGTTATCTCCATTACGAATGCTAGTTTTACCAGATCGAGCACTTCCATCTCATACTTGATTATGAGCATGCATGGAACTTTGTGCTTCAGAATTGTACACATGATCAGAATTTACGAGAACGGATTTTGTTGTCGAAAATTTGAGATCCAGATCTCAAATTTTGTGTGCCGGAAATTCCGACGTAAAATGTCTGATGGAGCTTACACACGGTTGGGATTTCCGACAACAAGCTCCCATCGAACATTTGTTGTCGGAAAATCTGACCGTGTGTACAGGGCATTAGAGTTCATTAACCCCCCCCCCCCCCCCGTTAAACTGCATTACATGGACCTAAGCACAGATCCCACTTACAGTAGCTGTAAAAGATACTACGGAGACCTAATACATATGCTTTGGTGTTGCCCCAAACAACATTGCTACTGGATATCAGTAGTTGGTACACTTAACAATATCTTTAAAACAACAATACAGTTGACCCAAACAATGTATACTGGGTATATTAGATGAAGTAGCCCAGCAATCACATTTAAAAGAGGTACCTTCTGAGGCACTATTCCAAGCACGTGGATATATAACATGGATGTAAATTTATGCTATGTATGTTTGATATGTCCACATTGTGGGTGTCCAGCTAAATTTGATAAACTTTGGGATAATTGGTACCCCTAGTCTCACCCCAATTGATTTGGCACCACACAGATTGCTATAAAATACTCACATAACTTTATCTGACCTAGGTCCTCTGTAAACAGTTTAAGGTTGTACTAGTTTACAATGATAAACTCTTGGATTTTTTAGGCTATTCATCAACATGGAACGTAAGAATGATCCCACCAGTTATGCTGTGATTGTACTGTTATATTAATGATCAATACCTTGTATGCTGTAATCTTTATACATAATTGGTCATATATGCTGGGACTTTCAGGTTGTTTCCACTGTTTGTTTCTGTGTATTTTCTCAATAAAATTTTCCATTAAAAAAAAAAAAAAAAAAGAAAAAGAAAATACTGTATTTATTTTTAATTTTCTGTACTGTTAATTTAAAAAAATGAAAAAGAAAATAACTTTTTGTTCTAAATAAAAACTACTTGTGCAAAGGTCACTTTAAATAAAGCTTTACATTAAACCCGTAAACGTGTGTCTGTTGACATGTAATAATTATTTACCCTGGTCTTGGGTGCCCCATTGGGAACCTGCTGCACCCAGAGGCTCAGGGAGTCTGGATAATTAAACTAGAACAACAATTGTCAGAAATATTTTTAGTGACAAGATTCCTGAACCCTTAACAAGTAGAGAGTGGAGAAACCCCTTTTGAGGGAAGGGAAATCTTGTGAGGTGTATTGCATCTAAGGGGGATCATAGGAGACATAGAAGAAGAAGATAGGAATAACAGAATAGTAGAGAGGAGAATAAGTGTAGGATAGTTTGAAGGGGAATAGGCGGAAGGAGGAGGGGGTAGAGAGACAGCAAACCTCAGTCTGTAGATATGACCATAGCCCCAGGTTATGGTCCTTCGGGTGGGACATTTTTAGCACTTAGGTGGAATTCTTCCCCAAGAGTCTCTGTTTGAGTTTATCTGAAGTAGAGTAATTCCTCCAGATACTCCAGACAAAAGAAAACTTAGCTTGTTTGTCCAGGGCTTTGGCCTGCATTTCTTCCATGAGCATATTATTTAACTCACTTACCCATTCTATTAGAGAGGGGGGCGTAGTGGTTTTCCAGTACCTGGGTATAAGTTGCCTTCCTGCGCTGATAAAGAATTTCAGTAGATTTTTTTTTGTGACTTGATGGCCCCGGGTAGTATGGAAAGGAGGGCAATGGAGGGTGATGGCGCTAGAGGTTTGTCATAAATTTCTGTATAGATCTGGAAGATTTGTGTCCAAAATGGGAGAAGCACGTCACATTCCCACCAGATATGGATGTATGTAACTTTCATTGAGTTGCATCTCCAGCGAGAACAGGGTTTTAAAAGAGAAGTATGGGTTTATTTTTTTGGCTGTTTATATTTACCTAGGTGGGTGCAGCAGAGAAGCGAGCCACTGAACACCGCCGATGGCTCGGTTCTCTCACCTCCCCGAGCGGAGAGCCTGTCAGTCAGCATCTCTCCTGCTCTGCTCCTCCACACTCATTGGAGCGCTTAGCTGTGGAGGGGCGGGGGGTGGCCATGTCAGCGGCTTGCTGAGAGGCTTAGACTGCCATCAGTTCAGGCAGCTGGCAGATCCAGACTTCCTAAGTCGGGATGACGCGCTGCCATGACTGATCCTGGTGACATCAGCGGTGAGTGAACTTCAGACCGCTCTCCACTGAATACGGGTCACAGGAGTGCAAAACATAGTTACATAGTTAGTAAGGTTGAATAAAGACACCTGTCCATCCTGAGTGAGTGTGCATGTCTACAATTGTCCCTATCCCTGTACAGTGGGTCTCTTTAAGATGCTCATCTATTATATTATTATTTTTAATTAAGGTAACCATATAGCGCCGTCAATTTATACATACCTCACACACTCACATCGGTCCCCACCCTCAAGGAGCCCACAATACAAGGTCCCTAATTCACATTCATATACTAGGGCCAATTTTGAGCAGAAGCCAATTAACCTACCAGCATGTCTTTGGAGTGTGGGAGAAAACCAGAGTAAAACCAGAGTACCCAGAGGAAACAGGCACAGGCACAGGGAGAACATGCAAACTCCAGGTAGGTAGTGTCATGGTTGGGATACGAACCAGCAACCCTTTTTACTGCTAGGTGAGAGTGCTTCCCACTACACCACTGTGCTGCCCCACGAAAATGAATGGCACTCCTGTGACCTGTAGGAGAACCCCAGCCTAAAAATCTCAGGCTGGACTTCTCCTTTAATTTAATTTAAACTGTGTACCAAATAAAAACCTTATATGTTCTTAAAATAAATTATACAAATTTAGGTATGCAAATTTGTCATAGACGGCTGATGCTGCTAGATTCCGCCTGGGTATCAATGACTCTTGGGTGCAAAAGGGTTAAATATAGTCTCCTTGGGGATTACTAAAATGCAGTTTGTCACTTGAAAACCAAAGACTTCAGTAGACACGAAACATGTCATCCAATAAAGTTTGAAAACTCACTAAATGCATAATACAACAGAACACAATAGATATGAATAGAAAGGATAAAGTTTATGATTTCACTACCTCGTCTTGCAATTTTAGAAAGGTAGAGAAAGACAGAGTTCAGGTTTGGCAGAACTGAACAAATGAAAGTTTTAAGGGAAAGCCAGAATGTATTGTCTGTTCGGTACAAGGCCATGATTTCTAATGCTTTGCTGTTTTCCTTCTGCATTCTGGCTACTCAGTTGTTTGTAATCTGCAGTTATTACTTGTACTTTGAATGTTTCCAGTGACATTGTTCTGGGCATTCAAAAAGAACTTGCAAGGCATAAAGCAGTCCTAGCAGCGAACGTTATGAATGCTGACAAATCAACGTAAGACAGGTACCTCAAGGCTGTTTCCAAGCCTCCTACACTGAATTGATAACAGATTATTCTGTTATTACAGTTCGAAAGGACGTTATGACTCAATTTTGATTTTATTTTTGCAAGTTTATACATTTTCAAACAAATATAGATAATTTATATATATATTTTTTACAAATATGACCAAGGATTTCTATATGGACTTTACAAGATTGAGCACAACCTTTACATCTATATTTTTACCTGCCCCTTGGTGTTCCTCTTCTCCTCTGCTGATTGGTCCTGGCTATCCCTCTTACCAGCAGAGTTTTTTTTATATTTTTGTGTATTAAGCCCTGAGTTCAACCTAGTACCAGTAGGCCTGCGTGTTTCAAGGGAAGAGGGTTGCTAAAGGTGAAGCTATACTTGCTTACTATTTACTCTAGCTGGAGTGTCTGCATCCAGACCTTACAATGACAGTGTGTTTGCTTAAAGTCAATTTGTATGAAGCAACGCAAAGATAAGCAAAGTGAGGGAGATGAATCATTTACTCAATACTTTGTTTATTCATTTCAACTTGAGTTATTGAGTTATGTATGTAAACAATGTTTTTTCTCCAGCATAGTTGATATGGATACTCTTGAAAACATGTTATTAGGAGCCATAAACTCCACCTGCTGGCTGCATATTTAAAATATTTGTGATATGTGAGTTGGCTCAGTGGTAGATGTGTTTTTTAATAAAGTCCATGTCAGTCCAAACTACATTTTAAAGGCTTGTTAGCCTACTTTTATTAACCACTTCAGCCCTTGAAGGTTTTACCCCCTTCCTGATCAGAGCACTTTTTGTGGCACTGCGTCGCTTTAACTGGTAATTGCACGATCATGCAATGCTGTACCCAAACTAAATTTGCGTCCTTTTTTTTCCACAAATAGAGCTTTCTTTTGGTGCTATTTTATCACCTCTGTGGTTTTTATTTTTTGCGCTATACACAACAAAAAATGACAATTTTGAAAAAAAAAACAATATTTTTAAATTTTTTCTATAATAAATATCCCCAAAAATGTTTTTAAAAAACACATTTATTCATCAGTTTAGGCTAATATATATTCTTCTACATATTTTTGGTAAAAAAAAATCACAATAAGAATTTATTGGTTGGTTTGCGCAAAAGTTATAGCGTCTACAAACTATGAGAATGAGTTATGGCATTTTTATGGCATTTTTATTATTATTATTTTTTTTACTAGTAATGGTGGTGATCTGCGATTTTTAGCAGTATTGCGACATTGCAAAGGACAGATAGGAACACTTTTGACACATTTTTGGGACCATTGACATTTATACAGTGATCAGTGCGATAAAAATGCACTGATTACTGTGTAAATGACACTGATAGGGAAGGGGTTAACACTAGGGGGCGATCAAGGGGTTAAATGTGTGTTCCCTCAGTGTGTTCTAACTGTATGGGGATAGGACTGAGTAGGAGAGGAGACATATTGCTGTTCTTGCATAGTAGAAACAAACAACATGTCTCCTCTCTTCTGACAGTACACGGATTTGTGTGTTTACACACACAAATCCCCTTGCTGGCGCTCGTGCACGTGATCGCACGTGGCCGGCAGAGATCATGACTGCCGGCCACGTGCATCGGGTCCCCCGCCATGCAGCGGGTGTGCGCACACCCATCCGGCAGCGCGCATGACCTCTGGCGGCTCTTAAAGGAACCCCATACCCGTATGGGGTTTCGCAAAGGCAAGCTATTCTGCCCCCCCGTAAATACACATGAGCCAGACGGGAACCAGTTAAAACAGATGAAAAGTAAAGTTCACAAATTTGGCCAAGCAGGGGTTTCAGTTTCCCACAGCAAAAGAAGTAACAGAAAATACCAAACCACCTGGCTGTGACTTCAGCAGGACCACTTGTCCCGTACCTGGTCTGAGGCTGACTTGGCAAGAGGGCTTCCCTTGAAACTGAGCACCAAGCATCCCTGAAGGTAGGAACAAGGAATGCCAGGTTCAAAGAAATACAGCTGCTGCTGGATCTGCTGGAAGTTGCTTGCAGAGGAGTCCACCAGATAGATGTTAGTTGTTCTGTCAGGACAGATGGCAGGAACCCTGTTGCCCCTGGAGATGTAGCATGACCAAGGCAGCAACAACAAGTGAGGTGGCACCCGAGGAAGAAGCAAGGTCAAGCTGGCAGGACAGGGTTGAGGAAGCATAGTCAGGATGGTAGCCAAAGTCATACACGGGAAGGGAAGCCGGGGAGTAGGCAGGAGCGAGGACAGGAATAGAGCTGAGGTCATACACAGGGAATCAGTGGAGCAGGCCAAAGAGAAGTCAAAGGAGCAGAGCCACAGTTAAGAAAAAACACAGCAAGGCACTGCATTCCTTGCCATCGGCACTCTCCAATCGCCCCGGCAAAAGAGGAGTGGTACCGCAGACTTAACCATATAGAAAAAATTGAAGAACTTATCAGTATCTCGCACGAAAATCTACCTAAATTCACATCAACATGGTACAGTTGGCAACACTTTAAAATAACATTGACATACTCTACGGGCAAGGGTTGATCTATTTTGATCTCTTTTCAACATAATCACTTTATTGAAATAGACACCTACAAATGCTTTTCTTGATGTTATTTCCCCTGGTTCCTATAATAAATCTGTTGGAAAACAGGGACCACCTAACCCAAATCATAATAAGCATTCAACTTTATTACATTCTATATTGTTCCATGTCAGTTTGAGTGAAGAGAGGGGGGGAGTCTGGAACTCCCTCCCCTCTTTTTTTTTCTCCCCTTCACTGCTACCTATCACCCCTATCCTTCCTCCCAGTTCTCTACTTTTTTCTTAACCTACGTTCTACACTTTTTTCCACTAACAACAATATCTCCCAAAAATTTGATACAGCTTTGGGTTAGGCATAGAAACCATCATGCCAAAGTTTACATATGTTTATCTCTATCTTAACAAAATAATGCATGGAATTTGTTTTGCTATAAAAATGTATATATCTTCCTTATATTTTCTTTTTTTGCCATATATTATTTGCATACCATCAAAAGTTCATATGTTTTAATTAGCTACCTGTTAATTATTGATGTATTAATGTTAAAATGTGAGATATTACTTCTGTACGTCTCATTAACTTCAATAAAAATGTATGGGAAAAAAAAGTTAAGCAAGAGAAGCAGAGTCCTTAGAACAAACCAGGGTCAAACCAGGAGTCAAGCAGTAGGAAGGTCCAGAGGCAAGCTGGATTGGTAACAGGTAGGCCAAAGACTATAGAATACACAGGAGCAAGGAGCACTGGTAGCTAAAGATCATCCAGAAAACTCTGAGCCCAGCCACTGTCCTTATACAAGGCATTTGGCACCAGTTCCGGCAGCAGAAGTGTGAGAATGTGCGCTAGTGTGCATGCGTGTATCAGCACAATGCGTATACGCCTGCACATATTCCTGCACAAATGAGCACAGCCATGTACAGTATTGGCAATTATGCCAGGTTTTTTGCCGTCTCCTTCTCAGCCCACGCTCATGTTTGTTCTGAATAGCACTGTGACACCACAGCTACAGCACCTTGCTGCATGGGCCCACTCCTGGCCTCTAGATAAGGGTTTAGCTGACACCTCAAACTCTCTAACTCCTCTGAGATTTACAGATTTGTCTCTAATAGTTGCCTCAGCTCTCTCAGTCTCCCAGACTCTCCCAGCTGTCCTAGCACTGTAATTTCTATAGGCATGGAATCTCACCAACATGGAGTGCTGTCTCCTGAACAGATCACCTTTGTCTCAAGGCAGAAACACACACCTGTCTTCAGACTGAAGAACACTATTCCCAGTCATTCATTATAAGGGCTGTGTGCACTCGGACATACACCCTGCTGGTCTTCGACAAGATCTGAACACTGGGTTGGAGATTTCTTCCCTCCCAACACACTACGAAATCTCAAATATTTGCAGCCCGATCTAGGAATACCAAAATCCAAAGAAAGCTGTAAAAACAAAATTGATACTCTGGAGCACACACACTGCACATGTGTGAACCCTGTGACCTTTCTCCAATCATTTCCCACACTGTAGCACATATTCATAAAAAACTATATGACATATTTACCTGTCCAAAAAATAACTTATTTCTAACATGAGCCTAGTAAATTTAGTTAAAGAATATACTGTTTATGTCAATGTCTATACATTTTCTTCCATATAAGGCAGTTTTGTTCTCCCAGTTAGGGGTTTGAATTGATCATAAGCTGGGCTTCATCGATTCTGTGATCAATGTTGTCCTCAGAATGGCTGATGACTACTTTTTTAACTAATTAAACTGGGAAACGTGGAAGGGGATTGTGGCATATCCTTCAAACTATATGTCCTGATGGTTAATAGTTTAAAGACGAATATCCCTGCCGGCCATCATTCTAATATATACCAAGTGAGACATTCGTCCTTCTGGGTGGACGTCATATGACATCCTCCTGGAAAATGCCTTGCACATACTCCTTGGGCCATGCTGCGGCATGATATATTACTGCTGTGTCCACTGGACACAGCGGATGATTGATCATTGTTAACAGCCCAGCTACATCCCAACTTTTCAACCTAACCTCATCCTTTGACCTAACACAATGGACACAGTCCTCCACTGCGTTTTCTACCATTTTTGCACTCCCTACAACCTCACCAACACCCTCACCACTTTCATAATGTCCTTGTCTTCAACCAACTGTCTCTACAAGCAGAAAACAATTACCCACAAAAACCTTTGCCACTTTAATCCTTCTCTTTTCTACTCTGCAACTGACCAGCTCTATGACAAATTTGGAGATATCAAAAGACCATAGACCTTAATGGGACTTTAAAGGCACAACTGTAGTGAACTACACAGCATATATAAAAAATATTGAATTTTATTAGTAGTATACAAAAAACAAAAAGAATGAGCGAGACATCGTTAAAACCACATCAATTCTAGACATACAACGCATGATGTAACACCATATTGAGGATCCTATCCTGCAGCTCTATATGTATCCCTAAATAGTATATAATTCAAACACAAATCAAATAAAGGAAGGGAAGAAAAACTATATATATGAACTTCCCCTAAAAGAGTTGGAATTGGGGGAGCAATGCAGGTCTGGTATTCCCAGGATGGTGTATTCTCCAGTTGCTCTACATGTTTCACGTTGACAAGGAACGCTTCTTCAGGAGCTAGAGATTCTATTGAAATTGCACACAATTAAAGAAAAAGAAAAAACATATATCAAAGTTGCGGTATTTTAAAAGCTATTCTCCATAATTATTGAATATGTAGGTAGTGATTGGATAAAAAGGAGACGCCCCCAAATGGTGATGCACAGCGCAACTCCCCATGAAAGATGGGGGTCCCAGATGGGAGAACAGCACTGGGTAGTGGTCTAGGATAGCCAGTATAGAGGGAAACCCCCACAGCCCAGAGATAGACATAAAATTTAGTTAGGTATGTAAATAGATAGGATTTCAAATGTGAAAATCATCTCATTAAAACGCTCAGCTGGGATGAAGGGATGGGGAAGGGGAGGAGGGAAGGGGGGGAGGGGGGAGGGGGGGGAAGGGAAAAGAGGAAGGGAGGGGAAGGGGAAGTGAGGGGGACAGGGAAAAAGGGGCCAGATCAGCCATGCTTGTTAGTGGCACTATCGCACAGCGCCGCGCATCTGGTCCGGTTCCTTCGGCCGGATGTGCGGCGATTGACGGGGATGCGAGGGACCCCTTTGGGTCCTCCCTCCTTGTCTCTGCAGTTAGCGCATTGCTCGGGCCTCGTCCTTTCCCCTCCCTCTCTCCCTCCCCCTCCCCGGTCCTTGGTCCGACGCACGCGCGCAATGCCATCTCTCGCGCGTGCGCCGCTGGCCCAATCTGTGACATCGCCCGGCGCATGCGCAGCTGTCCGCCATAGGTCCGGAAGACGCCGTACCGCTTGGAGCGGCCGCTTCCGCCCTGGATATCCCTTATATGGGACTCCCTCGCCGCCCAGCGTTCAGACATACAACAGGCAGCAATCCAGCAGGACGGAGTACTCCCAGACCTTCTTCTATTTTCATGGTGGGGTAAGCTATTGTTGGTGGCTTTCCAGGCCAAGCAATTTAACAAGACAGACATTACCAGTGACCTTAACATCTAGAACTGTAACTGATTATTACCTGTCTATGTTTATGCCCCAGAATTAGAGTATACACAAGCTCTCCCTACCTACAATTACCTGATGTGATACACCTGAGAGACCCTGGTGTCCGTTTGCTGCTCGTTTGACTCTTACCAATATTTCTACCTCGATCGCTTTTTGCGACTTATTGACCAAATCCTTCTATATGACTAATCCTGCCTTTTATACACTTACTTGGTAAGCTATACTGTGACTTATATGTTTTGATAACTCAGCCCACCTCTCTCCCTGTCCCTTTCCTTCCCCACCTTTTTCCCTGTCCCCCTCACTTCCCCTTCCCCTCCCTTCCTCTTTCCCCCCCCCCCCCCTCACCCCTCCCCCCCCTTCCCTCCTCCCCTTCCCCATCCCTTCATCCCAGCTGAGCGTTTTAATGAGATGATTTTCACATTTGAAATCCTATCTATTTACATACCTAACTAAATTTTATGTCTATCTCTGGGCTGTGGGGGTTTCCCTCTATACTGGCTATCCTAGACCACTACCCAGTGCTGTTCTCCCATCTGGGACCCCCATCTTTCATGGGGAGTTGCGCTGTGCATCACCATTTGGGGGCGTCTCCTTTTTATCCAATCACTACCTACATATTCAATAATTATGGAGAATAGCTTTTAAAATACCGCAACTTTGATATATGTTTTTTCTTTTTCTTTAATTGTGTGCAATTTCAATAGAATCTCTAGCTCCTGAAGAAGCGTCCCTTGTCAACGTGAAACATGTAGAGCAACTGGAGAATACACCATCCTGGGAATACCAGACCTGCATTGCTCCCCCAATTCCAACTCTTTTAGGGGAAGTTCATATATATAGTTTTTCTTCCCTTCCTTTATTTGATTTGTGTTTGAATTATATACTATTTAGGGATACATATAGAGCTGCAGGATAGGATCCTCAATATGGTGTTACATCATGCGTTGTATGTCTAGAATTGATGTGGTTTTAACGATGTCTCGCTCATTCTTTTTGTTTTTTGTATACTACTAATAAAATTCAATATTTTTTATATATGCTGTGTAGTTCACTACAGTTGTGCCTTTAAAGTCCCATTAAGGTCTATGGTCTTTTGATATCTCTAATTCAGTATTCGGGACGTTGGCACAAGCAAATTTTAAGTACCTACAGAGTCACCCTGTATATCAGGTACTTAAACACTAGGACCCTCTCTTTTGTTCATTCTATGACAAAATTGCACCCGTTTATTGCCCTGACCTGGCCACTTCTGTCTACAACAGTTCACTTTCATCCACACTGGACTATCTTGCACCTCTCACTACATGAATTATCAGGCCCTGACAATTACAACTGTGGCAGACTGACGAAACCAAAAAAAAAAAAAAAAGACATAGCCGCACACTGGAGAGATTGTGGCATAAAACCAAACCCTAGGAAGCATTTACCCTATATAAATATAGGCAGATTACATGACAATTGTACATAATGAATGGCTTTGATTCATGCCATTTATTGTGTACTATTGTGCTGATCTCTGTGATTGGTCACAGTGATCATATGGTACAGACAGGGCCAATCAAAGCCTATCTGTACTATGAGATTAGCTGTGATAAATCACACACTAAATGAAGCCATTTCATTCAGTAAAAAATGATTGCCTATAACAGTAAAATTGGCTGGTATAAACAATCATAATGTGTACAAAAGAAAATCCTGATCACTTCTCCAGAGTAGTACAGTGTTACTATAGTAACACTGTATTACTCTGGTCAATGTGGGGTTGATTTACTAAGATTAAGGTGAAGCAATAAACGTTAGACTCCTAATTGCACCTAATTGAAACAATTAAAATCCTGCCGTGGTGAATGGAGAAGCGCTATCAAATAGGTGAACGCCTATTAGTAAATGTCAAGTAAGCATAGTCGCATTTCCATAATAGAAAAGTCTAAACGTGGTCCATAGAGGGCGCAGGACTGCAAGATTTAGCCAAGATCCTGTTTGTGTGTAAAAAGAAACAAGTGGCAAGTGTTATTTCTTGTTTGACTGCTTTTCATGCTAATGATATTAATTATCTTTCTTGTTTTGTAGTTTTTTTACATGTTCTGCAAACTAATGCATTTTAATGAGTGTTACAAAGTTATGCACACTTTTTTTCAATGTTAAATATATCTAGAAAAACTATAGTTATATCTCTATTGTATAACAAATAATTTTTCATGACTAATTCAATTCAAATTCTGATACAATATTTACTTATAATTATATATTTTAATTCTTGACTCATGATACTACTTTATATTCTAGATGAAGCTAGGGGAAGCACAGTGGCATAGCGGTTAGCATTTCTGCCTAGTAGCACTATGGTCACATCAGTTCAAATCCCAACCATGACATCAGAGTCCTGCATGTTTTGCAAGTATGCACATGGTGCAAAAGCCATAGCTGGTAAAGGCAGACGATAAGAGCCAACAGCTTGATTGCATGCCTTCTCTCCTGCTTCCCAGAAGGCATTGACAAACACAACCAGCAGCAGTGCTTCCTCTTCCTCAACCATAATTGCAAAGAGTGAGGCAGAAGTAGTTGTAGGCACAAATAAATAAATGTGTGTTCAATTGGGCATGCATGTGTGCCAATTAAGCTATAAATTGTAGGTATATGGCAATTATGTATTCTATGTGTTTGGAGCTCACCAGCATTACAGCTGTTACTTCTTGTCTTACACATTCCTATTCAGCATTTTGGTAAGGCAAGTTTGCAATGCAATGTTGTTACCTATCAAATGTCTCTCAATGTTATATTAAAACAAACTATAGCTTTAACCACAATCTCTCTTACCTAAAGTGTTTGTAACCCAGCATTTCATATTCCTGATATGTATATAATGGTGTTCCGCGCTTAGGACGGGCCAGTGACCGAACTGCAGCCCCCCTAAATGAGAAAGCACCAAAGGTGCGATCTGATAATTATGTAGTCTGAAGAGATAGGGGATTGGCGCTGTTCACTGATAAAGACGGATAATAAATCAATAAACTATACACACTCTTAACAAAAGAAAAATATAACAA
Organism: Lithobates clamitans; assembly: GCA_037952925.1. NCBI lineage: Eukaryota > Metazoa > Chordata > Amphibia > Anura > Ranidae > Lithobates > Lithobates clamitans. The sequence goes on from JBBGZY010000147.1 coordinate 5,310,220, forward strand.
CCCAATACTAGGTGGGTAAAACGTGTAACACAATGTAAATAATTATGAAAAAATAGATATACGTGCTGAGAATGGTCAAAAAATGTGCAGAGTGCCCAAAATACAAAAAATTTTTACAAAGTAAAATTAGTAAATAGAACTCCAAGCATTACCAACGTAAATGACAAAAAACACAAAAAATGTGTGTGTGTGCAATGAAAGGTTTGGGTGGGTATGCCTAAAAAGGGGACAAAACACAGTGTTGCCCACTGACAATTAATATGTGTACTATTGAAGCTGAATAGTGTTGAAAAAAATGTGAGAATATATATAAACTCAAAAAGGAACAATCGGCATGTAGTGTGCAAACAATCTTAGTGCAAAAAAAAAAAAAAGGAAGTCCAAACAACCAGATAAATTGTTTCAAAAAAATATATAAATGTAAAAAAATATATTAAAAAAGATATAAAAAAATATATATATATATGTCCGTGAATAAAAACAGTTCTATTGCAGCAGGCTGATGTATCTTCAAAGGTTGCGGGTAGATCTGTCTCAATGAGTATATGCTGTCCTGTGTGGAGTCCCCTCTAGTGCCCCCACTCACCAGAGTGCCCAACCCCTGCAGGGGTAATGAGCATGTAGATGATCCGATGATCCAAGCGGTTGGTGTCCCCCTCACCACCTAATTTCCACCTGTGTCACCCGATCACTTTCAAACGGACCAAGCAGACCAAAAAAGAACCAACCAGGTTTTTGGTCTGCTCCAGGCCACCTGTGGATTGCAGTGCACATGGTAACTGTTCCGGATGGATGCCGTTTGAAAGTGACATTTTTTGTGTTTTTTGTCATTTACGTTGGTAATGCTTGGAGTTCTATTTACTAATTTTACTTTGTAAAAAATTTTTGTATTTTGGGCACTCTGCACATTTTTTGACCATTCTCAGCACGTATATCTATTTTTTCATAATTATTTACATTGTGTTACACGTTTTACCCACCTAGTATTGGGTTGTTATATTTTTCTTTTGTTAGGAGTGTGTATAGTTTATTGATTTATTATCCATCTTTATCAGTGAACAGCGCCAATCCCCTATCTCTTCAGACTACATATTCCTGATATGTGCCTACTGTACCATGCACTTGTATGGAAAATTATCCTGTTCTCTTTGTTATGCTTCCTTTGTATGAAATACATGGCGTTCCTCCCAGTCCCTCTAGCTTTCCTATTAAAAACTGACCACACTAAGCAGGGGAACACATTATGGTCAGTTCTCTAGCTGTGCTGGGAATTCAGCATGCTTTCCTCCAATGATCAGACTTTTTGGAACAAATACACTTTAATTAATAAAAAAAGAAAAAAAAACACAATAGCTACCCCAATTTTTTTGCATAATGCGAAAGATGCTATTATGCGGAGAAAATAGTTACCTGACATGTCATGTTTTAAAATTGCACACGCTCATGAAATGGCGACAAACTACGGTACCAAAAAATCTCCATAGGTGACGCGTTAAGAATTTTTACAGGTTTGGAGTTACAGAGGAGGTATTGTGCTAGAATTATTGCTCTTGCTCTAAAAATCATGGCGATGCCTCACATGTGTGGTTTGAACACATTGTTTACATATGCGGGCAAGCACAGAGGGGTGGGGCACTTTAATTTTATTTTTCCTATTTATTTTTACACTGTTCCTTTTTTATTTTTGTGATCACTTTTATTCCTATTACAATGAATGCATATATATACTTTATTATTAATATACAGTATTTATAAAGGGCCATCAGTTGGTGAAGCACTTTACAAAATGCATATATATATATATATATATATATATATATATATATATATATATATATATATATATATATATATATATATATAATATATGTATATATATACAAATGCCACAGTGTGTTTACATGAGCATGTACAAATGCAGAAAGTCGACGGTGCATTTAAACAGGAAATGACGTGTGTGTGCATGAGCAGGAAGTGAATGTGTGCTAATGACCAAACACAGAAATCAACCCCCTCTCAAAAAAAACCTACCGCATCCCCCCAAACCTAGTGAACACTGGTATATCTCCCACACTTACCTTGCAAATCAGCACAACTCCTCTTTACTAAACAGGGACCTCACCATGTTCGCTTGGATCAATTCCAAGATCAGCAGTAGCGCTTCTGGGTCCGTGTGAACGTTCTTCTGCAAATGTGATGTAGCATTTCCAGTCTGGCAACAGGCCCTGAGACCAAGCGCGATAGTGAATTTTTATTATCAGGGCTAAAACACACAGATACAAATATAATGCATGCAATAGATTTAATTGGAAAAACTATTTGACTTTATTTACAAATTGATTGGTGTTCCTGGGATTGCAACTGGTGATTTAAAAAACAAAGGCCTAGGTTGACATGTTGAACACAACACCTATCCACCAGCTGAATTCAACTCCTTACATCAGGGTCCCCAGAGAGCCCCACTCATTACATTAGACTCCCCAGAGAGCCCCCCCCCTACATAAAGGTCCCCAGAGAGCCCCTCCTTACATCAGGGTCACCAGATAAACTCCCCTTTAAATCAGGGTCCCCAAAGAGCCCCTTCTTACATCAGGGTCCCCAGAAGGGGCTCTCTGGGGACCCTGATGTAGGGGAGGCTCTCTGGGGACCTTGATGTAAGGAAGGGCTCTCTGTGGACCCTGATATAAGGAAGGGGCTCTCTGGGGACCCTGATGTAATGAGGGGGGCTCTGGGGACCTTAATGTAAGTAGGGAGGCTCTCTGGGGACCCTGATGTAAGGGGAGGCTCGATGGCGACCCTGATGTATGCGGAGGCTCAATGGGGACCCTGATGTAAGTGGAGGCTTTTTCGGTACCCTGATGTAAGGGGAGGCTCTCTGGGGACCCTGATGTAAGTAATGAGGCTCTCTGCGGACCCTGATGTAAGGAGAGGTTTTTGGGGACACTGATGTAGGGGGAGGCTCTCTGGGGACCCTGATTTAATTAGTGAGGCTCTCTGGGGACCCTGATGTAAGGGGGGGGTCTCTGGGGACTCTTATGTAAAGGGAAGGCTATCTGGAAAACCTGATGTAAGGGGGGCTCTCTGGTGACCCTGATGTAAGGGGGGATCTCTGGGGACCCTGATGCAAGGAGGGGCTCTCTGGGGACCCTGATGTAAGAAGGGCTCTCTGGGGATCGTGATGTAGGAGGGCTCTCTGGGGACCCTGATGTAGGGGGGCTCTCTGGGGACCCTGATGTACGGGGGCTCTCTTGGGACCCTGATGTAAGGGGAGGCTCTCTGGAGACCCTGATGTAAGGGGGCTCTCTGGGGACCCTGATGTAAGGGGAGGCTCTCTGGGGACCCTAATGTAGGGGAGGCTCTCTGGGGACCTTGATGTAAGGAGGGGCTCTCTGTGGACCCTGATATAAGGAAGGGGCTCTCTGGGGACCCTGATGTAATGAGGGGGGCTCTGGGGACCCTAATGTAAGTAGGGAGGCTCTCTGGGGACCCTGATGTAAGGGGAGGCTCGATGGCAACCCTGATATATGCAGAGGCTCAATGGGGACCCTGATGTAAGTGGAGGCTTTTTCGGGACCCTGATGTAAGGGGAGGCTCTCTGGGGACCCTGATGTAAATAGTGAGGCTCTCTAGGGATCCTGATGTAAGGGGAGGTTTTTGGGGACACTGATGTAGGGTGAGGCTCTCTGGGGACCCTGATTTAAGTAGTGAGACTCTCTGGGGAACCTGATGTAAGGGGGGTCTCTGGGGACCCTTATATAAAGGGAAGGCTATCTGGGGACCCTGATGTAAGGGGGGCTCTCTGGTGACCCTGATGTAAGGGGGGCTCTCTGGGGACCCTGATGCAAGGAGGGGCTCTCTGGGGACCCTGATGTAAGAAGGGCTCTCTGGGGATCCTGATGTAGGGGGGCTCTCTGGGGACCCTGATGTAAGGGGGCTCTCTAGGGACCCTGATGTAAGGGGAGGCTCTCTGGGGACCCTGATGTAAGGGGAGGCTCTCTGGGAACCCTGATGTAATGAGGGGAGATCTGGGGACCCTTATGTAAAGGGGAGGTTATCTGGGACCCTGATGTAAGGGGGGCTCTCTGGGAGCCCTAATGTAAGAAGGGGCTCTCTGGGGATCCTGATGGAGGGGGGCTCTCTGGGGACCCTGATGTAAGGGGGCTCTCTAGGGACCCTGATATAATGAGGGAAGCTCTGGGGACCCTAATGTAAGTAGGGAGGCTCTCTGGGGACCCTGATGTAAGGGGAGGCTCGATGGTGACCCTGATGTATGCGGAGGCTCAATGGGGACCCTGATGTAAGTGGTGGCTTTTTCGGGACCCTGATGTAAGGGGGGGCTCTCTGGGGACCCTGATGTAAGTAATGAGGCTCTCTGGGGACCCTGATGTAAGGGGAGGCTCTCTGGGGACCCTTATGTAAAGGGAAGGCTATCTGGGGACCCTGATGTAAGGGGGGGGTCTCTGGGGACCCTGATGTAAGAAGGAGCACTCTGGGGACTCTTATGTAAAGGGAAGGCTATCTGGAGACCCTGATGTAAGGGGGGCTCTCTGGGGACCCTGATGTAAGGGGGCTCTCTGGGAGCCCTGAGGTAAGGAGGGGCTCTCTGGGGACCCTGATGTAAGGAAGAGGATCTCTCTGGGGACCCTGATGTAATGAGGGGGACTTTGGGGACCCTGATGTAAGTAGGGAGGCTCTCTGGGGACCCTGATGTAAGGTTGGTCTCTATGGGGACCTGGATGTAAGGAGGAGCTCTTTATGGACCCTGATATAAGTAGGGAGGCTCTCTGGGGACCCTGATGTAAGGAGAGTCTCGATGGCGACCCTGATGTGTGGGGAGGCCCTCTGGGGACCCTGATGTAAGGGGAGGCTCTCTGGGGACCCTGATGTAGGGGGAGGTTTTCTGGGGACCCTGATGTAAGTAGTGAGGCTCTCTGGGGACCCTGATGTAAGGGGAGGCTCTCTGGGGACCCTTATGTAAAGGGAAGTCTATCTGGGGACCCTGATGTAAGGGGGGCTCTCTGGTGACCCTGATGTAAGGGGGGCTCTCTGGGGACCCTGATGCAAGGAGGGGCTCTCTGGGGACCCTGATGTAAGAAGGAGCACTCTGGGGACCCTTATGTAAAGGGGAGGCTATCTGGGACCCTGATGTAAGGGGGGGGGGCTCTGGGAGCCCTAATGTAAGAAGGGGCTCTCTGGGGATCCTGATGTAGGGGGGCTCTCTGGGGACCCTGATGTAAGGGGGCTCTCTAGGGACCCCGATGTAAGGGGAGGCTTTCTGGGGACCCTGATGTAAGGGGGCTCTCTAGGGACCCTGATGTAAGGGGAGGCTCTCTGGGGACCCTGATGTAAGGGGAGGCTCTCTGGGGACCCTGATGTAATGAGGGGGGCTCTGGGGACCCTGTTGTAAGTCGGGGATCTCTGGGACCCTGATTTAAGTGGGGGATCTGCACTCAGATATGTATATGTTTCTGTCATAGCATGTGTCTGTCATGGCATGTTCAGTCATGACATGTTCAGTCACGGCATGTTTCAGTCATGGCGTGTTTAGTCACGGCGTGTTCAGTCATGGCGGGGCTGTCATAGCGTGTTTCAGTCATAGCGGGTGCTTTCATAGCATGTTCAGTCATAGCGGGGCTGTCACAACATGTTCAGTCTTAGCGTGTTCAGTCTTAGCGTGTTCAGTCATAGCGGGGCTGTCAAGTGTTTAGTCATAGCGTGTTCACTCATAGAGTGTTCAGTCATAGTGTGTTCTGTCACAGAGGGGCTGTCACAATGTGTTCAGTCATAGCGTGTTTCAGTCATAGGGTGTACAGTCTTAGCGTGTACAGTCATAGCATGTTTAGTCATAGCTGGGCTGTCACAACATGTTCAGTCTTAGCGTGTTCAGTCATAGCGGGACTGTCAAGTGTTCAGTCATTGCGTATGTTCAGTCATATTGTGTTCAGTCATAGCATGTTCAGTCATAGCATGTTCAGTCATAGCATGTTCAGTCATAGCATGTTCAGTCACAGAGTTTCTGTCATAGCGTGGTTCTGTCACAGCGTGGTTCTGTCATAACATATTCTGTCGTAGCATGTTCTTTTTTTATACAACTCTTTTTTATTAAAATTTTTAATGTCGTAGCATGTTCTGTCGTATTATGTTCTGTCGTAGCATGTCGTTGCTATGCAGCTATGGCATACACCATCAGCCATTTCATCTTCATTTGTTTCCATGACTCATCGTACCTAGGGATGAGCTTCGAGTTCGAGTCTGTTCACAAGTTTGCCAAACAGCGAACAATTTGGGGTGTTCGCGACAAATTTGAATGCCGCAGAACCCCCTTAAAAAGTCTATGGGAGAAATCAAAAGTGCTAATTTTAAAGGCATGGTATTGTCATAAAAAGTTTTTGGGGACCTGGGTCCTGCCCCAGGGGACATGGATCAATGCAAAAAAAAGTTTTAAAAATGGCCATTTTTCGGGAGCAGTGATTTTAATAATGCCTAAAGTGAAACAATAAAAGTGTAATATCCCTTTAAATTTCGTACCTGGGGGGTTTCTATAGTATGCCTGTAAAGGGGCGTAGGTTTCCCATGTTTAGAACAGTCTGACAGCAAAATGACATTTCAAAGGAAAAAAAGTAATTTAAACTACTCGCGGCTATTAATGAATTGCCGGTCCGACAATAAACATAAAAGTTCATTGATAAAAGCGGCATGGGAATTCCCCACAGGGAAACCCTGAACCAAAATTTTAAAAAATAAATGATGTGGGGGGTCCCCCTAAATTCCATACCAGGCCCTTCAGGTCTGGTATGGTTATTAAGGGGAACCCCGGCCAAATTTTTTTTTTTAAACGGCGTGGGGGGCCCCCCAAAAATCCATACCAGACCCTTATCCAAGCACGCAACCTGGCAGGCTGCAGGAAAAGAGGGGGGATGAGAGAGCACCCCCCCTCCTGAACCATACCAGGCCACATGGTACAGTTCAGGGGGGGCGCTCTCTCGCCCCCCCCTCTTTTCCTGCGGCCTGGCAGGTTGCATGCTCGGATAAGGATCTGGTATGGATTTTTAGGGGGATCCCACGCCATTTTTAAATTTTGGCGTGGGGTTCCCCTTAATATCCATACCAGACCTGAAGGGCCTGGTATGGAATTTAAGGGGACCCCCCTGGATTTAGTTAGCTAGTGCTTATATTTCAGGATCTGTCATGTCTACAGATCCAAACGGACTGAGGTTTCCTTTTTTAAATGATTGTTGACCACAATCTGCTCGCCCGTATACTATATGTCCTACGATGCACGTTTCACTTCGTTACACCTGTACATCTACCCACCACAGTCTGTGGGTACACTAGCCCTGAGTGTTACATTTTAATTACGTGTCTCTGCGCTCCAGGGACCTTCAGTCTCTCTCAGGGTGTGTGCTAAGCCAAAGTTCTCTTGGCAGCACACAAGTGGTAGGTCCGGGCCAAATGTCACCATTATTCTGGGTTCCACTCTTGGCTCTAATCTCTTGATTGCGAGGTTGCCTGGAGAACTGGTCAGGTACAACAGACCATTCATTTTTTGTCCGTTCCCAGCCTGTACCAAAAGGGGGGCTTTTTTTGGCATTTTTTCCCCCAGGGTTCCCCTTAATATTCATACCAAACCCCAAGGGCCTGGTAATGGACTGGGGGGGGGGGGGCACGCTGTTTTTTTCCAATAATTTATATTTATTTTGCCGGGATCCAACAATACATTACAGTCGCAAGCAGTTTAAAATGACATTTTTTTTCCTTTAGAAATGTAATTTTGCTATGGTACTGTTATAAACAAGGGAAAGATGTGCTACTTTACAGGCAAACTAAGGAGACCCCCCAGGCACGATATTTAAAGGAATATTTCATTTTTACTGTTTCACTTAAAGCATATTAAAATCACTGCTCCTGAAAAAATGTCTGTTTTTAAAACTTTTTTTTGCATTGATACGTGTCCCCTGGGGCAGGACGCGGGCCCCAAACACTTTTTTTGGCAATAACTTGCATATAAGCCTTTAAAATGAGCACTTTTGATTTTTCACGTTTGAGTTCCATAGACTTTAACGGTGTTCGCATAAATTTTTTGCCTGGGGGGGGTGTTCGGCTCATCCCTAGAGACCACTAATCAAAACACAAGCACATTTATATAAGGCTGTTGTCAAGATAAACTGAGTAGAGCTAAAATGATCAAGCAGCATGTAATTTATTGGCATTGTGAAGTATTTTTAATGTGCTGTTTCTTTTACTTCATTTCAAATGTTAATGCAGAAAATCTGCACAAGATTATGTTAGCTTGTACAGATTTTCTGCATTAACATTTGTGTCAACATTTGTGTCAACAAACAATGGGGCTAATGAGCATATATTTGAAATTAAATCTATTTAGGGACTTTACGGCAAAAATCATAAAACAGACAAAAATCCCAAATCGGTCTCTTGTGAAATAACAAAAGTCCAGATGGAGAATGATGAAGTGAAGCGTTTAGTTAGATGAACACTCCATACGTTTTCTTCAAGAGTCAGTTAGTGTCAAAAGTTTTTATAAAGAAAAAGTTGAGTTAAATCATTGAAAAAAATTTGATTTTATTATTTTTTGAAGGATTTCGAAATTTAATTTTGGTGTTTTAGTGCCAAAACTACCGGTAGCAGCTACTCTGTTTCATGGTGAAGAACTTTGTAAGGCAAGCCATGTATAGCAGAACTCTAGAGTACATTGCTCACCAGTAAATCACATGATCTTCAATTGCTACACTATTGAATATGTTTATTTAGTTTGCTAACATCTAGAGAAAAGGGTTAATTAACAAAGAGTTAACTAACAGGGAGGGTGGGACTTTGTGTCACTCTTTTCACTATGTCCTCCATCACTTCATAATTTTTTCACTCTCTCCTTCCATCTCATCACTCTTCCTTTCCCTTCCCTGTTTCTCACATTTATTCTTTTCCTCTCTTTCTTTTCCTCACTGTTCTTTCTCTCTCCCTTCCATTCATCTTCTTTTTTCCCCCTCCCTTTCTTTTTTCCCCTCTTCTTCCTTTCCCGCCCTCCCCTCCCTTTCCTATCCTCCCCTCCTTTCTATCCATTCCATTCTTTTCTTCCCCCCCTCCCTTCTTCCCCTTCCCCTCTCCCCCCCCACTTTTTTCTTGTTCACCATTTTATTCACTTATCACCCTGAAGGTTCCCACGGCCGTGCCCACCCTGGATGTCACCCCTTATATTCCCGCGGGGCTGTCCGCTTCAGCTCTCAGTGGGAGATCCCCCGGACTGCTCGTGATGCCTTGCCACTACACCATTGATACATTCAACTTCTACAAGTAAGCCTTGGTTTAGGAGGTCCTACATTATACCTCCTACCCTATCCTACTTATTATTTCTTACTTTTTTTCTCAATTCCACAATCATTTATTTACAGATCACACACACGCATGCTCCTGACGAGTGGCATTTTTAACTACGAAACGCGTAGAGCTACTGGTTGCCGTGTCCTTATCAATTTTTCCTGTTTATCCAAGTTACTAGTTCATGAACCTGACAGGTCCAGCGAGGCTGTAGGTCCTGCAGGCATTATGTACAAATCATTCTCAACCTATCTTCCATGTGGTGAACTAGGATATTTTGTGTGGCTATTTCATGAGAAACCAATTTTATTGTTACTATCTTACCCATTGTTATTATTGTTACATGTATATATGCATGTATGTGCTTTATGCCAAGATGCATTATGTATGTTACCTATACCTTTATTACCAGAATCATGTATGGTTACAATGTAGCTCATAATAAATTATTATCAACAAATATCCTGGTATGTTCCCCAATTACCTTTTTTGCTACCACTTGCTTCACACAAAGTCCCACCCTCCCTGTTAGTTAACTTTTTGTTAATTAACCCTTTCCTCTAGATGTCAATAAGATGGACATCTATGACCTTATCAGGCCATGATGTCATTTAAAGTCTCTAGAGATGGAAACACTTGAACTCACCAAGCCATGGCTTCCTGAAAGTCCCTACCCCCAAACCTCCTTCTTTTTAGTTTGCTAACATGTCTTTTACTTTATATTTATGTAAATTGGTTCCCATTTAGCTTTAGGTTAAGAAATAATTTTAAAATGACAATACTATTGTATCATCTTATCCTAGTTTATTAGAATCGTCATACAGCAGACAATTTGCAGAGTCTGTAGTGAGACATAGAGAAAGATTTAAAAGCAGCACATTTATAGAAAAAAAGAAAATATCTTATAGTTGGATTTAGAATCACTCAAAAATACCTGTTTTCCAGTACATGGTGGTGAAAAGGCTTTACATTGATGGAAATTAATTTAAAGTGTAAATTCATCTTTACAGAAAAATCTGTAAGTTGATCTTACATAGAACCCCTGCTCGCCCCCCCCCAGTCTTGCTGACCTGGACCGCGGCATTCTCCAGTTCTAATCCCCGGTTTATCCCCTCGGCATCCACGCATATTCTCCATAGCTGACAGGACAAGCTATGCAGCTGCTGATTGATCGGGGCAGCCCATGTGACAGTGCTGACCAATTAGAATCCTCCAAAAAGTCCCTCCTGATGAGGTATGTTTTGGATATTTCGCTCAGGGGATTTCTAAGTCCTGGACACCTTACGTGGACATACCAGGGCTTAGAACGGAAGATTGCCTCAGTCCAGGTCAGCGGGACCGCCGGGAGGAGGAGGAGGGAGGAGGAGGGGGTCCTGTGTAAGTTCACCCTACAGATTTTTCTGTAAAGGTGAACTTACCCTTTAAACTTTATTAATATATATTGAGTCACAGGGGGGAGCCTCTTATCCTTTAGACCAGGAATGAGCCAAACGTGCCTGAGTTAGGTTGGAGGCAGGTTCTCAGACTAAACCTCAGATGCTGATTTCGAACCCCATTGAAGTCAAGAATGTTAAAAAACAGTAATTGCTGATGATTTGTTATACAAATGGCACCCTGAAAAACTGAGCACTAAGGCTCCTTTCACACTGAGTCACTTTTCAAGCGCTATCGCACAAAAAAAGAGCACCTGAAAAGCTCATGAAAAACTATCTCCATTAAAATCAATGAATGCTTTCACACTGGGGCGGTGCAAAAAAACCTGCAATCAAGATCTATGGAGCATGTTTGAAGAGCTAAAAAAAGCCTCAAAAATGCCCCTCTCTATTGAGATGAATGGAAAGCTCTTCAAAAGCGGTGGAAAAACCCTGAAAAGCTTTTCAAAAGCGCCTGAAAAGCTCTTCAAAAGCACCTGAAAAGCTCCCGAAAAGCACCGCAAAAGTGCTCAGTGTTTTACTGGCAGTTTAGAAGTGCCTCAGTGTGAAAGTATGGAAAAAGAATATAAAATTGCGCTAAGATAAAAATAAAATAAATAAAAAATTAGGAGAGATTACTTCCAAAAATGTAATCCCTCGGGAGCTGCAATTCTCATGTATGACATTAATACAGAAAAAAAGTTTATAAAATTATAATCGCGCTATCCATGAAATTCTGACCAAGAATCAAACTAATAACATAAATATACCCAATGATTGTGAGGAGACATACATATATCATGAAAATAATGATGATGGAAATCAAAAAAAAATTGCCAAGAACTATAAAGTGCATATACAACTTAATCAGTGAAAACCAAAAATTAATAAGTCCATGGGTGATCAGTTGAAGAAATGATATACATCAATGTAGACAAATTATAAGTCCATAACAAAAAATTGGTAAATTTAAAAAACAGAATCTAGTGAGCAAATGAATAAAAATCACCAGTGCATGTGCGCAGGCGCGGGACTTCCAAGATGGCCACGTAAGCCGGGAGCTCCGCTCTGCCAAGCCCAGCAAGCCACTCAAGCACCGGAGTAAGGCCGACAGGACACCAGCTACTTGTGGGACCAGACTCAGGATCGCCCCCAGCACCGATCCATGTCATGCAGCTTGGTCCGCCATGATCTGGGACTGCAGTTTGCAGCAGAGGATTCCCGGGCCAAATCCAAGATGGCGGCCGCAACACAGAACAAGGAATCCCATGCAGGGGGGCACATGGACACAAGGCAAGTGATAGCTCCTGCTGTGCTGGCCTTCACTCCCCAATCTGTTCCCCACAATCCAGCTACGATGACACCCTCACCAGGTTCCACAGAATCGCTCTTGGAGCACACATTTGACAATTATACATTGTCCCCACTTAATATCACATCGGCCCACCAGGGTACTGTGATCTCCCTGGGAAACGCTGAGGGGGACTTACCCATTAATGCAGGAGACTTATTCCTTAAGCTATCTGATCTTTTGGACAGGGGGCTTGCGAACACAGCCACTAAAATCACTAATGATATACAATCTGACTTTCAAAACCTGGGTGCAAGGATGGAAGAGATAGAGCATAAATTGGATATCACAGTGTCCAGGGCTAATCAGAACACTGATCACATCCACGTTATTCAACAGCAATTGGAGGTGGCTTTGAATAGGATCGATGACCTCGAGAACAGGTCAAGAAGGGACAACTTCAGAGTCAGAGGAATCCCTGAATCAATCTCAGATATCCCAAAAGCAATCCAAGAATTAATTAAATCCCTCATACCAGAGATTGCCCCTATTAAATTAGAGTTGGACAGAGCACACAGATCCCTAGGCCTCCCCAGAAAAGACGGGACCCCCAGAGGTATAGTAGTGAAGCCACACTTCAATAGCGTGAAGGAAGAGATCATGAGAATTTCACGCCATCAACCCCGCATTCTCTTTCAAGATCAGGAAATTCAAATTTTTGCTGACATTTCACCTACGACCATACAAAAACGCAGAGCCCTGAAACCTCTTCTGCAAATTCTCACTCAGAGGGAAATCAAATATTGGTGGGCATTTCCCTTCGCTCTAAAATTTTCCCTCAAAGGTAAAACCCACTCGTTCACCACATTCCCAGAGGGTGAACAAGTTCTGCTATCACTTAAACTGATCTCACAGGATCCTGCAATGGACACATCTAATATGCAAGCTGGCTCATCTAAACGTCCAACTCCCAACAGCCCAATCTCCCCTACCTGGAAATCCAACAAAAGCAGACGACTGAAGGATCACATGCCAACCTGAAGACGATCGATACATTTCTTTTGTTCTGTGCCTTTCCCTCTTTGATCCGTCGGCATCTGGACCCCCTAAGGGACTGCACCCTACACGGATCTACCACCAAGGTCTCCAAAACCTTCACAAGGACTTTAGTCTACATGTTCCCTAACCCTAGTTTCCATGCTTTCACCCCAGCGGGACTATACCAGTAACTTCTACGGATCTATATTAGGTCCATTTAACTTTCTCCTATCCACGGGAACTCTGAGGTTATGTTTACACACCTATGCAAGAAGGGTTATAACATACTATGAAGGATTCTTCACAGAATGTTTTTTCTCCCGCTCGAGCCCCCTGAGTCAGGAGTAGGGATGAGCCGAACACCCCCCGGTTCGGTTCGCACCAGAACCCGCGAACGGACCGCAAGTTCGCACGAACGTTAGAACCCCATTGACGTCTATGGGACTCGAACGTTCGAAATCAAAAGTGCTCATTTTAAAGGCTAATTTGCATGGTATTGTCCTAAAAAGGGTTTGGGGACCCGGGTCCTACCCCAGGGGACATGTATCAATGCAAAAAAAACTTTTAAAAACGGCCGTTTTTTCGGGAGCAGTGATTTTAATGATGCTTAAAGTAAAAAAAAAAAAGTGAAATATTCCTTTAAATATCGTACCTGGGGGGTGTCTATAGTATGCCTGTAAAGTGACGCGTGTTTCCCATGTTTAGAACAGTCCCTGCACCAAATGTCATTTTTAAAGGAAAAAATCTCATTTAAAACTGCTTGCGGGTTTAATGTCATGTCGGGTCATGGCAATATGGATGAAAATCAGTGAGACAAACGGCATGGGTACCCCCCAGTCCATTACCAGGCCCTTTGGGTCTTGTATGGATATTAAGGGGAACCCCGCACCCAAATTAAAATAAGGAAAGGTCCCTATATACTCTGAACAGCAGTATACAGGCGGTGCAAACAAGACAGGGACTGTAGGTTTGTTGTTAAGTAGAATCTGTTTGTAATTTTGAACATTTTTAATGTGTTTAGCTCCAGCCAAAAAATCTTTTCTAAGCTTTTTGGAAAACATAGGGAAGGGTTATCACCCCTGTGACATTTGTTTTGCGTCTTTCCTCCTCTTCAGAAGATTTCACCTCACTTTTTTGTCCCAATGAAAAATGTTTTTTGAAAATTTGTGTTTTTTTGTGGAACAAGGATTGGAAAGCATCAGTGGAAAGGAAAAATTGTTTTCCCATATTAACTCTTACAGGAGAGAATTTCCCTTCCTTAGGGGTAGATTTCATCTCACTTCCTGTTGTCTCCTTCCGTTTGCAAGTAGGAGTCGTTTGTAAGTTAGATGTTTGAAAGTAGGGTCCTGCCCTATATACTCAGCAGAAATTTGGGCCTTAGGTGTTGCTGTGGCCAAAACACTGTAAGCCCTCACAGGGCCCTGCTGTGAAATATTAGATCAAGAATTGTAATTACATGCCCCTGTTGAACAGGAGCTGAAAAATTAGGCCTTAGGCACTGGTGCTGGTGCCACAACACTGCAACCCCTCACAGACACTCTAGTTGGAACGCAGGAACGAGCCCTGCTGCAAAGTATTGCATCAAAAATTGTAATTACACGCCCCTGTTAGACAGGGGCAGAAAAATTGGGTCTTAGGCACTGGTGCTGGTGCCACAACACTGCAACCCCTCACAGACACTCTAGTTGAAACGCAGGAACAAGCCCTGCTGCAAAGTATTGCATCAAAAATTGTAATTACACGCCCCTGTTAGACAGGGGCTGAAAAATTGGGTCTTAGGCACTGGTGCTGGTGCCACAACACTGCAACCCCTCACAGACACTCTAGTTGGAATGCAGGAACGAGCCCTGCTGCAAAGTATTACATCAAAAATTGTAATTACACGCCCCTGTTAAACAGGGGCTGAAAAATTGTGCCTTAGGCACTGGTGGTGGCGCCCAGAACCAAAAATGTTCTTACAAGCTATCAGCGTGATGATTGAGGAGGAAGAGGATAATTACTCAGGGATAGTCACTCAGCATCAGCATAGGCAGTCTTTGAAGGGATCTGAGATTTCAAAAAAAATTATTCGGTTACATCTGCATCAGGTGCTTGGTAGCTGGTGGTGATCCAAGACTGATTCATTTTTATGAAGGTCAGCCGATCGACCGAGTCGGTGGACAGACGCACCCTGTGATCGGTTACCACGCCTCCAGCAGCACTGAATGTGCGTTCCGAAAGAACGCTGGATGCAGGACAGGCCAGTAGCTCAATTGCATACTGTGCAAGCTCTGGCCAGTGATCCATCCTCAAGACCCAGTAACCCAGAGGATTTTCGGTGGGAAAGGTGTCCAAGTCTGATCTTGCCCCTAGGTATTCCTGCACCATGTAAAACAGACGCTGGCGATGGTTGCTGGAACCGATCATACCTTGGGGCTGCGGACCAAAAAATTGTCTGAACGCATCGGTCAGACGGCCACCTTCTCCACCGCTCCTTCTTTGACTGACCGAAGCCTCAGCAACACGTTGTCCAGAAACAGGAGTTTGTAACCTCCCAGTCTCTGGGAACGCGTTGCACAGACCTTTCTGCAAGGCCTCCCGAAGATGTTTCATCCTCTGCTCCCTCTGCGATGGCAAGATAAGGTCCGCAACCTTACCCTTGTAACGTGGATCAAGGAGGGTTGCCAGCCAGTATTGGTCCTTCTCCTTGATACCACGAATACGAGGATCCTTACGCAGGCTTTGCAGGATCAGGGAGGCCATGCAGCGTAGGTTTGCTGAGGCATTCGGTCCGGAGTCCTCTGGGTCACTAAGGACAACAACGTCCGCAGCCACCTCCTCCCAGCCACGTACAAGTCCATGTGTTCCTTGGGACTGATCCCTTAAAGACTGCTGATGCTGAGTGCCAGGCTCCACCTCCATACTGACACAATCTTCCTCCTCCTCCTCCTCCTCCTCCTCGTCCTCTTCCTGTGTGATCGGCGGGCACGCAGGAACACTGTCTGGATAAAGGGGGCCTTGAGAGCTAAGGAAGTCCTCCTCTTCCTGCCTCTGTTCTGCCTCAAGTGCCCTGTCCATTATTCCACGCAGCGTGTGCTCCAACAGGTGGACAAGGGGGACAGTGTCACTGATGCATGCACTGTCAGTGCTCACCATCCTCGTGGCCTCCTCGAATGGTGACAGGACAGTGCATGCATCCCTGATCATGGCCCACTGGCGTGGGGAAAAAAAACCAAGGTCCCCTGACCCTGTCCTGGTGCCATAGTCGCACAGGTACTCATTGATGGCCCTCTGCTGCGTGTGCAGCCGCTGCAGCATGGCCAACGTCGAGTTCCACCTGGTGGGCATGTCACAGATTAGGCGGTTCTTGGGCAGGTTAAACTCCTTTTGGAGGTCCGTCAGCCGAGCACTGGCATTATATGACCGGCGGAAATGCACACAGACTTTCCTGGCCTGCCTCAGGACATCCTGTAAGCCCGGGTACCTGCCCAAGAACCGCTGCACCACCAAGTTAAGGACGTGAGCCAAACAGGGCACATGGGTCAGTTGTCCCTGTCGGAGGGCAGAGAGGAGGTTGGTGCCATTGTCGCAAACCACCATTCCTGCCTTAAGTTGGCGTGGCGTCAACCACCTCTGAACCTGCCCCTGCAGAGCTGACAGAACCTCTGCCCCAGTGTGGCTCCTGTCCCCCAAGCACACCAGCTCAAGCACCGCATGGCATCTTTTGGCCTGCGTACTTGCGTAGCCCCTTGAACGCCTACGGAGCACCGCTGGTTCCGAGGAAGAGGCCATGGAGGAAGAAGAAGAGGAGGGGGTGGAGGAGAGAGGTGTGTCACAATCAGCATTTTGGAGGCGTGGTGGCGGAACAACCTCCAACACTACTGCACCTTGTCCTGCATCCTTCCCAGCTGCCAGCAGAGTCACCCAATGCGCCGTGAAACTTAAGTAACGTCCCTGTCCATGCCTGCTGGACCATGAGTCAGCGGTAATATGCACCTTACCGCTGACCGCCCTGTCCAGCGAGGCATGGACATTGCCTTCCACATGCCGGTAGAGAGCCGGAATCGCCTTCCGTGAGAAAAAGTGGCGTTTGGGTACCTGCCACTGAGGAACCGCACATTCCACAAACTCACGGAAGGGGGCAGAGTCTACCAACTGAAAAGGCAGCAGTTGAAGTGCTAGCAATTTTGCCAAGCTAGCATTCAACCGCTGGGCATGTGGATGGCTGGGAGCAAACTTCTTTCGGCGGTGCAGCAGCTGGGGCAGGGAAATTTGCCTGGTACAATCTGACGTCGGTGTACCAAAAGCAGATTGCCCATAAGTACTTGGCTGTGACACACCTAATTCTACACCTTCATTCCTCTCACTGCAGGTCGCAGAGAGGACTGAAGGTCTAGTGGGGTTGGAAATCTCAGCTGATGAGGAGCAAGGAGAGATCGTCTTTGTTCTTTGGTGTGGGTCTTTTAGATACGCTTGCCAACGAACTGCATGGCAGGTCAACATATGTCTGGTCAAGCATGTGGTACCCAAGCGGGAGATGTTTTGGCCACGCGAGATACGCTTGAGACATATATTGCAAATAGCAGCGGTGCGATCTGATGCACTCGTCTCAAAAAAGGCCCACACCAAAGAACTTTTTGAATAACGCGCAGAGACTGCAGCGCCCTGCACATGTGGAGCTTTGGGGTGTGATGCAGTCAATGTGCTGCCCTTAGGCTGGCCCCTGGAGGGCATCCTGCCTAGTTGGTGATGTGCCACCTCCTCCTCCTCCTCCTCCTCCTCCTCCTCCTCTCTCCTATCAGGCACCCACGTTGAGTCAGTGACCTCATCATCCCCTCCCTCCTCATCACTGGAGCAAACCTGGCAGTATGCTGCAGCAGGGGGAGCATGACTGCCAGATTGCTGTCCTTCTTGGGCACCCCCTCTGTCCGTGCTCATGTTACTGCCTTCATTGAGCTCAGTATCATCATCAGAGCCTTCCAAACGCTGGGCATCCTCCTGGAGCATGTACCCAACACTGTGGTCAAACAGTTCGAGGGAATCCTCATGAGGACATGGTGGAGCTAGGGAAGGAGTCACTGATGACATTGAGCTGAGGGAAGAGGCCGCTGCTTTGCCAGACAAAGCACCCTGGGCATGGGTGAGAGAGGATGAGGAGGATGAGGACGGCTTGGTCATCCACTCGACCAAGTCTTCCGCATGTTGCGGCTCAACACGGCCAGCTGCCGAAAAAAAGGCCAAGCGTGTCCCATGGCCACGTGCTGATGAGGATGCACCGTCTCCACGACCAGCACTAGACACAGAGCCTGCTTGCCCTCTCTTATTGGCTTGTGACTGTCTGCCTCTCCTTCTTGGCCTTCCAGACATACTAATGGCCTGTAGCTGCACTAAGCTGGGATAGAACACCTGTAATTTTCTTCAGGTAGCTTTATATACTGTAACCAGACAAGCCTGCCTGTCAGTAGGAAGATAACAGGAACGGATCTAGCTGAACACTGTGAGCAGGACGTACTGCACTAAATGTATATAGCAGGAACGGATCTAGCTGAACACTGTGAGCAGGACGCACTGCACTGAATGTAAATAGCAGGAACGGATCTAGCTGAACACTGTGAGCAGGACGCACTGCACTGAATGTAAACAGCAGGAACGGATGTAGCTAAACACTGTGAGCAGGACGCACTGCACTGAATGTAAATAGCAGGAACGGATCTAGCTGAACACTGTGAGCAGGACGCACTGCACTGAATGTAAATAACAGGAACGGATCTAGCTGAACACTGTGAGCAGGACGCACTGCACTGAATGTAAATAGCAGGAACGGATCTAGCTGAACACTGTGAGCAGGACGCACTGCACTGAATGTAAATAACAGGAACGGATCTAGCTGAACACTGTGAGCAGGACACACTGTACTAAATGTAAATAGTCTAGCTGCCTGACCGTGGTACTAATAGGATCAAAAAGAACACCTGTAATTTTCTTCAGGTAGCTTTATATACTGTAACCAGACAAGCCTGCCTGTCAGTAGGAAGATAACAGGAACGGATCTAGCTGAACACTGTGAGCAGGACGTACTGCACTAAATGTATATAGCAGGAACGGATCTAGCTGAACACTGTGAGCAGGACGCACTGCACTGAATGTAAATAGCAGGAACGGATCTAGCTGAACACTGTGAGCAGGACGCACTGCACTGAATGTAAACAGCAGGAACGGATGTAGCTAAACACTGTGAGCAGGACGCACTGCACTGAATGTAAATAGCAGGAACGGATCTAGCTGAACACTGTGAGCAGGACGCACTGCACTGAATGTAAATAACAGGAACGGATCTAGCTGAACACTGTGAGCAGGACGCACTGCACTGAATGTAAATAGCAGGAACGGATCTAGCTGAACACTGTGAGCAGGACGCACTGCACTGAATGTAAATAACAGGAACGGATCTAGCTGAACACTGTGAGCAGGACACACTGTACTAAATGTAAATAGTCTAGCTGCCTGACCGTGGTACTAATAGGATCAAAAAGAACACCTGTAATTTTCTTCAGGTAGCTTTATATACTGTAACCAGACAAGCCTGCCTGTCAGTAGGAAGATAACAGGAACGGATCTAGCTGAACACTGTGAGCAGGACGTACTGCACTAAATGTATATAGCAGGAACGGATCTAGCTGAACACTGTGAGCAGGACGCACTGCACTGAATGTAAATAGCAGGAACGGATCTAGCTGAACACTGTGAGCAGGACGCACTGCACTGAATGTAAATAGCAGGAACGGATCTAGCTGAACACTGTGAGCAGGACGCACTGCACTGAATGTAAATAACAGGAACGGATCTAGCTGAACACTGTGAGCAGGACACACTGTACTAAATGTAAATAGTCTAGCTGCCTGACCGTGGTACTAATAGGATCAAAAAGAACACCTGTAATTTTCTTCAGGTAGCTTTATATACTGTAACCAGACAAGCCTGCCTGTCAGTAGGAAGATAACAGGAACGGATCTAGCTGAACACTGTGAGCAGGACGTACTGCACTAAATGTATATAGCAGGAACGGATCTAGCTGAACACTGTGAGCAGGACGCACTGCACTGAATGTAAATAGCAGGAACGGATCTAGCTGAACACTGTGAGCAGGACGCACTGCACTGAATGTAAATAGCAGGAACGGATCTAGCTGAACACTGTGAGCAGGACGCACTGCACTGAATGTAAATAGCAGGAACGGATCTAGCTGAACACTGTGAGCAGGACGCACTGCACTGAATGTAAACAGCAGGAACGGATGTAGCTAAACACTGTGAGCAGGACGCACTGCACTGAATGTAAATAGCAGGAACGGATCTAGCTGAACACTGTGAGCAGGACGCACTGCACTGAATGTAAATAGCAGGAACGGATCTAGCTGAACACTGTGAGCAGGACGCACTGCACTGAATGTAAATAGCAGGAACGGATCTAGCTGAACACTGTGAGCAGGACGCACTGCACTGAATGTAAATAGCAGGAACGGATCTAGCTGAACACTGTGAGCAGGACGCACTGCACTGAATGTAAACAGCAGGAACGGATGTAGCTAAACACTGTGAGCAGGACGCACTGCACTGAATGTAAATAGCAGGAACGGATCTAGCTGAACACTGTGAGCAGGACGCACTGCACTGAATGTAAACAGCAGGAACGGATGTAGCTAAACACTGTGAGCAGGACGCACTGCACTGAATGTAAATAGCAGGAACGGATCTAGCTGAACACTGTGAGCAGGACGCACTGCACTGAATGTAAATAGCAGGAAAGGATCTAGCTGAACACTGTGAGCAGGACGTACTGCACTGAATGTAAATAGCAGGAACGGATCTAGCTGAACACTGTGAGCAGGACGCACTGCACTGAATGTAAATAGCAGGAACGGATCTAGCTGAACACTGTGAGCAGGACGCACTGCACTGAATGTAAACAGCAGGAACGGATGTAGCTAAACACTGTGAGCAGGACGCACTGCACTGAATGTAAATAGCAGGAACGGATCTAGCTGAACACTGTGAGCAGGACGCACTGCACTGAATGTAAATAGCAGGAACGGATCTAGCTGAACACTGTGAGCAGGACGCACTGCACTGAATGTAAATAGCAGGAACGGATCTAGCTGAACACTGTGAGCAGCACGCACTGCACTGAATGTAAATAGCAGGAACGGATCTAGCTGAACACTGTGAGCAGGACGCACTGCACTAAATGTAAATACCAGGAACGGATCTAGCTGAACACTGTGAGCAGGACGCACTGCACTGAATGTAAATAGCAGGAACGGATCTAGCTGAACACTGTGAGCAGGACGCACTGCACTGAATGTAAATAGCAGGAACGGATCTAGCTGAACACTGTGAGCAGCACGCACTGCACTGAATGTAAATAGCAGGAACGGATCTAGCTGAACACTGTGAGCAGGAAGCACTGTACTGAATGTAAATAGCAGGAACGGATCTAGCTGAACACTGTGAGCAGGACGCACTGCACTGAATGTAAATAGCAGGAACGGATCTAGCTGAACACTGTGAGCAGGACACACTGCACTGAATGTAAATAGCAGGAACGGATCTAGCTGAACACTGTGAGCAGCACGCACTGCACTGAATGTAAATAGCAGGAACGGATCTAGCTGAACACTGTGAGCAGGAAGCACTGTACTGAATGTAAATAGCAGGAACGGATCTAGCTGAACACTGTGAGCAGGACACACTGCACTGAATGTAAATAGTCTAGATAGAAGATAACAGGAACGGATCTAGCTAAACTGAATACAGTGTATATATATATATGCAACACCTGGGATGCATATATATACACAATACACTGTAAGTGCAGCTAACTGACTGACTGTTCTGCCTAATCTATCTAACTCAAATCAAATGACACTGTCTCTCTCTCTCTCTATCGCTCAGCACACCGGAACACACACTACACAGGGCCGCCGTGCAGGCGGCCTTATATAGTGTGGGGTGTGTACTAAATCCCCTGAGCCATAATTGGCCAAAGCCACCCTGGCTTTGGCCAATTACAGCTCTCTCTACTGACGGCGCTGTGATTGGCCAAGCATGCGGGTCATAGTGCATGCTTGGCCAATCATCAGCCAGCAATGCACTGCGATGCCGCAGTGAATTATGGGCCGTGACGCGCCACACGAATTTGGCGCGAACGGCCCATATCGTTCGCAATTCGACGGACGGTCGAACAGCCGATGTTCGAGTCGAACATGGGTTCGACTCGAACACGAAGCTCATCCCTAGTCAGGAGAGGAGTTGGCCTTTTTGTGTTTGTTTTTATTCTTATTTTTTGGTCTAGCATGTGTTGGCCTTCAGCCCCGGTCTCATTCTCCCACAGTAGATCGATTCGTTCTAACGTCTTCCTGGACTACCCCATTATTCCCTATTAGGGATGAGCTTCGAGTTCGAGTCGAACTCATGTTCGACTCAAACATTGGCTGTTCGTAAGTTCGCCGAACAGCGAACAATTTGGGGTGTTCGCGGCAAATTCGAATGCAGCGGAACACCCTTTAAAAGTCTATGGGAGAAATCAAAAGTGCTAATTTTAAAGGCTTATATGCAAGTTATTGTCATAAAAAGTGTTTGGGGACCTGGGTCCTGCCCCAGGGGACATGGATCAATGCAAAAAAAAGTTTTAAAAATGGACGTTTTTTCAGGAGCAGTGATTTTAATAATGCTTAAAGTCAAACACTAAAAGTGTAATATTCCTTTAAATTTCATAGCTGGGGGGTGTCTATAGTATGCCTGTAAAGGGGCGCATGTTTCCCGTGTTTAGAACAGTCTGACAGCAAAATGACATTTCGAAGGAAAAAACCCATTTAAAACTACTCGCGGCTATTGCATTGCCGACAATACACATAGAAGTTCACTGATAAAAACGACATGGGAATTCCCCACAGGGGAACCCCGAACCAAAATAAAAAAAAAATGACGTGGGAGTCCCCCTAAATTCCATACCAGGCTCTTCAGGTCTGGTATGGATATTAAGGGGAACCCCGGCCAAAATTTAAAAAAAAATGACGTGGGGTTCCCCCTAAATTCCATACCAGACCCTTCAGGTCTGATATAGATTTTAAGGGGAACCCCGCGCCAAAAAAAAAAAAACGGCGTGGGGTCCCCCCAAAGATCCATACCAGACCCTTATCCGAGCACGCAACCTGGCAGGCCGCAGGAAAAGAGGGGGGACAAGAGTGCGGCCCCCCCTCCTGAACCATACCAGGCCACATGCCCTCATCATTGGGAGGGTGCTTTGGGGTAGCCCCCCAAAACATCTTGTCCCCATGTTGATGAGGACAAGAGCCTCATCCCCACAACCCTGGCCGGTGGTTGTGGGGGTCTGCGGGCGGGGGGCTTATCGGAATCTGGAAGCCCCCTTTAACAAGGGGACCCCCAGATCCCGCCCCCCTGTGTGAAATGGTAAGGGGTACTTACCTCTACCATTTCACTAAAAAAGTGTCAAAAATGTTAAAAATGACAAGAGACAGTTTTTGACATTTCCTTTATTTAAATGCTTCTTCTTTCTTCTATCTTCCTTCATCTTCTTCTTCTTCTGGTTCTTCTGGTTCTTTCTCCGGCGTTCTCGTCCAGCATCTCCTCCGCGGCATCTTCTATCTTCTGGCATGGGGGGAGGCTCCCGCTCTTCTTTTCATCTTCTTCTTCATCTTCTTCTCTTCTTCCTTCTTCTCTTCTTCTCTTCTTCTCTTCTTCACTTTCTTCTCCGGGCCGCTCCGCACCCATGCTGGCATGGAGGGAGGCTCCCGCTGTGTGACGGTGTCTCCTCGTCTGACGGTTCTTAAATAACGGGGGGTGGGGCCACCGTGACATCACAGGGAAGTCCCGTCAAGTCACCATGCGTCAAAGGGGGGCGGGGTCACCGTGTGGCCCCGCCCCCGTTATTTAAGAACCGTCAGACGAGGAGATGCCGTCACATAGCGGGAGCCTCCCTCAATGCCAGCATGGGTGCGGAGCGGCCTGGCGAAGAAAATGAAGAAGAGAAGAAGAGAAGAAAAGAAGAAGAGAAGAAGATGAAGAAGATGAAGAGAAGAGTGGGAGCCTCCCCCCATGCCATGGGTACGGAGGAGAAGAAGATAGAAGACGCCGCGGAGAAGATGCTGGACGAGAACGCCGGAGGAAGAACCAGAAGAGCCAGAAGAACCAGAAGAAGAAGATGAAGAAAGATAGAAGAAAGAAGAAGCATTTAAATAAAGGAATTGTCAAAAACTGTCTCGTCATTTTTAACATTTTTGACAGTTTTTTAGTGAAATGGTAGGGGTAAGTACCCCCTTACCATTTTACACAGGGGGGGCGGGATCTGGGGGTCCCCTTGTTAAAGGGGGCTTCCAGATTCCGATAAGCCCCCCGCCCGCAGACCCCCACAACCACCGGCCAGGGTTGTGGAGATGAGGCTCTTGTCCTCATCAACATGGGGACAAGGTGTTTTGGGGGGCTACCCCAAAGCACCCTCCCAATGATGAGGGCATGTGGCCTGGTATGGTTCAGGAGGGGGGCCACACTCTCGTCCCCCCTCTTTTCCTGCGGCCTGCCAGGTTGCGTGCTCGGATAAGGGTCTGGCATGGATTTTTGAGGGGACCCCACGCCGTTTTTTTTTTTTTCTGGGCGCGGGGTTCCCCTTAAAATCTATACCAGACCTGAAGGGTTTGGCATGGAATTTAGAGGGAACCCCACGTCATTTTTTAAAAATTTTTGGCCGGGGTTCCCCTTAATATCCGTACCAGACCTGAAGAGCCTGGTATCCCATGCCGTTTTTATCAATGAACGTCTATGTGTATTGTCGGCAATGCAATAGCTGCGAGTAGTTTTTTCCTTCGAAATGTCATTTTGCTGTCAGACTGTTCTAAACACGGGAAACATGCGCCCCTTTACAGGCATACTATAGACACCCCCCAGCTACGAAATTTAAAGGAATATTACACTTTTAGTGTTTGACTTTAAGCATTATTAAAATCACTGCTCCTGAAAAAACGTCAGTTTTTAAAACTTTTTTTTGCATTGATCCATGTCCCCTGGGGCAGGACCCAGGTCCCCAAACACTTTTTATGACAATAACTTGCATATAAGCCTTTAAAATTAGCACTTTTGATTATTCATGTTCGTGTCCCATAGAGTTTAACGGTGTTCGCGTGTTCGAATGAACTTTTTTCCTGTCCGCATGTTCTGGTGCGAACCGAACAGGGGGGTGTTCGGCTCATCCCTATTCCCTATCCTACTTCTTCCCCAGCAGATCCCACAGTGGTCCTTTCGAAGATAGTAACTCACCTACCTGTCGGTAGTACTCCTAATTGTAAAGGAAACATTTAACGTTTGAATTTTCATTGATTGTTTTTAAGTTTTTATTGTTTTTCTTTTCTCAGCATTATGTTACAGGCTCCAAGGTTGGCTCTGGCTGTGACAGTTGCCCTGCGCCTCCATCCATCCTACGATAATAGAGTTTTCATTTTCGTACGATGGACTGGTGGTCCATATCTCGGACCACTATAGTTCGTTATTGGATGACGGAATCGGGAAAATTTCTCTCCCCCTCCGTCACCGGCCTATATTAGGCCAAAATGTTCCCTTTTTTCTTATGCTTCTTTGTATCTGCTCTAACCTTTCTGTTTTTCTCTCCCCCTTTTCCTCCCAGGATGCCAGATCATACTCATCTCCTTCTCATCCAGCCACTCCAGGTCCCAGGCACTGCTCCTCGCTCACCTGCTGCTCGGGGGGTATCACTATGGGTAGGTTAAGTGACTCACGCATAGAAACATCTATGTACCCCAACGATCATGCCTAATACCACACTGCCTCCTCCTCCTCTAAAAATGATTTCACACAATGTCCAAGGCCTCAATTCTCCAATTAAGAGGAGAAAAATCCTCCAGTCTTACCACAACCAAAGGGCAACAGTAGTAATGCTACAGGAAACCCATTTTCCTAGTCGTTACTCCCCATCATTCCTCCACGCTCACTTCCCAGAGTTTTACTTAGCAAATGCTGAAGACAAAACCAGGGGGGTAGCGATCCTTTTTGCTAAGGACTGCCAATTTAAAGTTCTCCAGACCCATAGAGACTCCTATTACTCTCCCAACAAAGGACAGGGTAAATTTTTCACCGCTTTATTTCAAACCCTTGGACCACATCTAGAAGGGACGGTAATTTGTGGGGGGGATTAGAATGTTGCATTTGACCAGAGCCTTGACAAGTCTAAACCCCCCTCTAAACAACTCACTAGGCCCACTAAAATCAGTTCCAAAATTGCTAAACTAATCCACCAACAGTGACTTACAGACATTTGGAGAGAACTTAATCCAACCACAAGGGTTTACTCTCATTTTTCAATTCCCCACCAATTCTACTCAAGAATTGATCATATTCTCATTTCCTCTGTCCATATACCAGCAGCTATTAAAGCTCATATTAAGGAAACCGCCCTTTCGGATCACTCGATGATCACCCTAACACTCCAAGGACTTCTCCTTAGACCTGCCTCGCCCCTCTGGCGCATCAAAGATCACATAATCAAAGATCCTATTCAGATCTCAGTAATAAACGGGACTTTGAAAGAATATTTCACCTTGAATAACATAGAGGGAATCTCGGCCGAGACCTTGTGGGCGGCTTATAAAGCCGTGATCCGAGGCAAGTTTATTCAAATTTCCTCCCAGTTAAAAAAGGAAAGAACCATGGACATTTTAAAGCTTGAGAAAGATTTTAATCTTCTTCGCAAGAAACACAAAAAAGACTAGTCCATGGTTCAAACCACACAGCTCGACACTGCACGTATTAAGCTAAATTTGGCGCTTACGGTCAAAGCCGAGAGTTCTCTACATTGGAAGGGAGTGAAATTCTATCTAAATCAGGATAAACTGAGGCCCAATGCTGGCCTCGAAGCTTTCTCCCAAAACACGATCTTTCGCACTTCCCAAAATAAGACTACAAGACGGCACATCAACCCGAAACCCCCAACGCATCTTACAATCATTCCATTCTTTTTACTCTAAACTTTATAGAACAATTGATTGCTCTGACGACCTCGATATAGACGCATTTCTAGAAAAGCTACCTATCCCCACTATACACAAGTCCCACAAAGAAATTATGGAAGCCCACATCACAGTAGAAGAAACTCTAGAGGTAATTTAAAATCTTAAAGGTGGTTTGGCCCCCGGACCAGACGGACTGTCCAATCTATACTATAAGACTTTTGCCGAGACCTTGGCCCCTTATTTGACTAGACTATTTAACTCCAAAAGGAAGGGCGACCCCATGGAATCACAATTAAACGCTGCTTTTATCTCAGTTATTCCCAAACCCGACAAAAACCCTGAATTGGTAGAAAATTACAGACCCATCTCACTAATAAATAATGATTTAAAAATATTAACCAAAATTTATGCTTATAGACTTAACACATTTATTAGTAGGTATATTCACAAAGATCAGGTGGGATTCATCCCAGGTAGGCAGGGTCTGGACCAGGTTAGAAGGGCTATAGACATTGCTTCAATCTTACAATCGGGCTGGGATGGAGGATCTCCTCAAGAGGGTCTTTTTCTATCGTTAGATTTACAAAAGGCTTTCGATTCTCTGACATGGCCCTTCATTTTCGCCTCTCTCAAATTTTGGGGGTTCGGTGAAAATTTTACTGGGATCCTTCGATCACTCTATTCTGAGCCTGAAGCAAAGGTTAAAATGCAGGGCTACGTATAATCCCCCATTAAAAGTGCCAGGGGGATGAGACAGGGATGTCCCCTATCCCCCTTAGTGTTCTCTCTAGCAATAGAAACTCTAGCTATAGCAATTAGGTCGGACCCAAACATTAAAGGTGTTGAATGCGGAACAAATTCACATAAATGCGCCCTTTTTGCGGATGACATCCTCTTATTTATCACCTCCTCTATTACATCTTTACCCAACATTAACAATCTTCTCCAAAATTTTGGTGACGTATCGAGCCTACGAGTCAATATGATTAAATCTCAAGCTTTAAACATTTCGCTCAATCCAGCCTTAGTGGAACAGCTAAAACCTGCATTTAAATTTAAATGGAGTGACTCTTCAATCCGCTACCTAGGAATAAACCTCACACCCAGAATAGAATCCCTCTATCAAGCGAATTACCCCCCTAGGTATCGTAAATTAGAAGAAGACCTACGAGCGTGGTCATCTCACAAACTATCATGGTTAGGGAAAATTCACTCTATTAAAATGACCCTTCTCCCTAGAATCTTGCATCTTTTTAGAGCCCTCCCAATTCCTATTAAGAAAGACCTCCTCAAGAGTTTTCAGGGAAAGATTATAAAATTTATCTGGGGGGGGGATACAGGTTTGCCATGAACACTCTTTACACCCCGAAATCTAAGGGAGGCCTAGGTCTTCCAAAGTTATTTAAATACTATCAAGCAGCTAGACTGGCCCAACTTTCAACTATCTATTTTAGGGTTGAAAAACCCGATTGGGTTAATATAGAAAGGCAGGCAGTTCCAACATACACTCTAGATTTTCTCCTATGGAGTTCCTGCAAATCTAGACCCCCTATTATGGCTCCCACGCTCTCACACTCCTTTAAACTCTGGGACAATTTGATCCAACTACCCTCCCTGACTTCACAATTACGTCCACTAACACATATTTTCCACAATCCCCTCTTCAAACCGGGGTTAGATATCAAATCCTTCCAGTGGTGGTTGGATAAGGGGATGTACCACATTGGACACTATTTCTCCGCTTCCGGACTGATCTCCATGAAGCATTGTGTAGACAAATTAGAGCTTCCTGACTCTGAGAATTTTAGATACCTCCAGATCAATCATTTCCTACACACAATTTGGAAAAACAATTCTGCACCCCCAGAATTTACTTCTTATGAACGATGGTGTGGACAAGCAACGGAGCAAAAAGGGGGCATATCTCTGATTTATGTAGCACTAACTGATCCCTTATCCAAACTCCCATATATGACGGATTGGGAGAGCGATCTAGGCAAGACATGGGACTTGGAAGTGTGGCACAAAATGGGAACGAGAGCCTACAAAGGTATAGTAAACATTTCTTTGATTGAAGCAAACTTGAAGGTCTTTACAAGATGGTACCTGGTCCCTTCCAAACTGGTACAGATGTTTCCATCCTCGTCTCCTCTATGCTTCAGAATTTGCCAAGCCCAGGGTTCCATGATACACATCTGGTGGGAATGTCTGAAAATTAGAGGATTCTGGAATAAGATCTTGATTAGAAAAATCACAGACGTTTCCGTACCGAAATCCCCCCAGATAGCTCTCTTAAATGGCCATATTCCCAAAATTCCCAAAACATCTGATAAACCCATATCTTTCATGTTAACAGGTGCCAAAATCACCATAGCGAAGGCCTGGAAACAACCAGGAGTCTCTCTGATAGCTGCTAAAAGAAAGATATCATGGATCATGTCCCAAGAGAAATTAGAAAGTTCTCTTGCGGACTCTAACAAATCCTTTGTGGCAACTTGGAAACCCTGGGCTAAGCATGTAGGCATCTCCCTCATACTAGGAGTAGGGGCTTAAGATATGAACATTATCTTTTAGAAGTCTGGCATTCCTCTAATCCCCACTTTCTCTCCTCTCTTCCTCTCTTTCTTTCCACTATCCTTTCCTGTCACGAGATGCTTAAATTGTAACATTTTAGCACCTAATTATTCTCTATATTATGCATAAGTACTTTGCGCTCCTGTTTTCTCAAGTTTATTCAGCACCTGAGTCAGGGGCTCCGGGAGAATCTCCTACTACTCCCTGGACACCGGGCCTTATCCTTCGGATGGTCTGAGTAGGATCTTTCTCGCCGCTCGGGACTCCTCTGTATCCCCGGGAGGTGAGAAGGGTCTGGGTATAATAAATGCACACCTATAATATCCCATTCTCCGTTGGAGCTTGACACAGATTGTTCCCATTGGGGGTGTCGGGCCTAACAATAGTATTTGGTGCCTTCTATTTCATTCCTTGGATAATTTACTCTTTAGTCGTTTTGTTGTTTATATCTATTGTTTGACTCAGGAGATGCGACGTCTCCATGATCTATAATATAAAGGTGGGCTGCGTCCTACTAAAAACTGAATGCCTTAAAGTGTAATGTACTGCTCTTCAATAAATAATTTTTGAAACTTAAAAATAAAAAAAAAATCACCAGTGCAAACAACAAAAATCCATAAGTTGTGAACAAGCTGTCCTCAGAAACACTGTGAGTAGGAAGTTGTGTTAAATCCACCACCAAATCAGCAGAAATGAACTCTTACCAGAGTTCCATGATCCCCCATAACAGAGGATCAGGGAATGCGTGCAAGGAAACACTGCTTGGCTCCAAAGAACATCAAACACAGTCACAGGTGCCAGGCGGCCCCCTCCTGACCGATCAGACCATCACATGGTTACCGTGGTGCATAAAAGATATAAACACTCCATAGTGTAAAACCTCAGGAAAGGTAAGTGATCAGAGATCTGTCCAGCAGATTCTTCATCTGATATACACAGAACATTTCAGAGCTGTCAGATTGAGTGCATACAACAAGGCTCCGGGGGGAGGTTCATCTTTGTCCGGCTAATTGCATGGAAGGAATAGAGGTGGGTTCCTGCAGCAGTGGAGGAGCCAGCCAGGGACACCAGCGTGGATTAGAGTGGCTGGGTCGCCTGGCAATGATGGTGGCTCTACGGGGGAAGCCGCGCCCATCACCTTGAAGTGATGTTATAAACTGGCGAAAGTGGTAGGTGTCGGGCCTCAAACTGTGAGCAGCGCTGGGATTGGTGGGTGATTCGAGGCACACTGAAGCCAAAGGAGCATAAAACAGGAACACAATCCAGCAGCTACAGACTACATGTTTAGAGTTGTGGCCTCTTCTTCAGGTCCGACAGTATTACTGGCTAGAAAGGATGTGGAAGCAGTTTATATTAAGGGAGAGGGAGGGACAAGAATGGGGCAGGCTAGAGCTCATGTCACTCATGCTGAACCACCTCTAGGACAGGATTTGACATTTTAGAACAATTTTCAAAAGTAAAAACAAATACTCAAAACTATGGTCAAAGATGAAAAATAATTACCTTAATCTAGGTTGGGTTAGAATAAAGTGCTTCTAACAACAATCATTAAATAAATAAAAAATAATTTAAAATTTACACTTATATGTATTTTTAAGTAATCATGTGTGTGTCTATCTAAACACATTCCTTCACATATGTGGACTGGCTTCCTAAGGCAAAGACCAAAAAAATGGGTTAGAATGTAAACTGTAAACTAAAGCAAAAAAAAAATGAAAATAAGGCAGAGAGGCAGGGAGGAATGAGCTATGTTGGAATGTTCAAATTCCCTTGTACGGCCGGCATCAAAGGGTCACATTACTGTATGGACGTCAAGCTCCTCGTTAAGGCCATGGGGGGAGAGTATTGAGCTTGTGAATGTGATGGAATTGTTTGACTAAGCAGGA
Organism: Lithobates clamitans; assembly: GCA_037952925.1. Classification (NCBI taxonomy): domain Eukaryota; kingdom Metazoa; phylum Chordata; class Amphibia; order Anura; family Ranidae; genus Lithobates; species Lithobates clamitans. Next base: position 5,341,768 of record JBBGZY010000147.1, read on the forward strand.
ATCAAAGGCTTCATGTAGGAGTACCTCAGGATGACCGTTCTCTTTGAATTTTCCAAACAAGATCTCGCTCTGGGTGATGTAATCTTGGTCCCTAGAGAAGTTCCTTCTGAGCCTAAGGAACCAGCCTTTGGGAATGTTCCTTTTCCAGGTAGGGTGGTGGCAGCTCCCAAAGTGTAGATAGGAGTTACCACCAACCAGCTTGGAATGGTTGATGGTAATAATGGAACCATTCTCATGTGTGAGCCCAAAATCTAAGAATACCAACCGGTCAGGTTCATTGACATGTGTAAAAGTAAGGCTCAGATTGTTGGCATTGCAATATGTAACAGATTCTAGAAAACCCTCATTGTCCCCATCCCAGATAACGAGCACGTCATCAATAATTCCAATCAAGGAAAGTAAAATAATTATGTTCAAGGCAGAACCCTGTCCCCTCCAACAAGAATTGAGCCTGCCTGGAATTATACTGTAAATCTTTGAACAATAAATCATTTAGGGCCTTGAGACCTACTTTGTGTGGGGTAGAAATGTAAAGGGAACATAGTTAGGAAAGGGGGGTAGGTAGGACTTTAAATGAGGAAGTGACTGGGTAGTGTCATATGCCTCCATCCCTGGTACAATGCAAAAAAAAGGGGACATTTGGGACTTTAAATGAAGCACACGGCTATGCGGTGACGAAAAAAATTGGTACATAATATCATGTTTATTAGTACATATACACATGTTAAGTAATAACAAAAAATACAGTGAATAAATAGAATTGCTCATTTGTAACACATGGTACATATATATACATACATATCGCTGCAACACCATGGTGTGGGTGGTGTGGGTTGGTAGACATGTGCGGTTCATTTCGTACGAATTGAAAATTCGTTATGAATTTCCGAAAATTCGTACATTCAGAAGCATCCAAAATACGAATTTCTATGCTTCCAAACTGTATATGAATTTCAAAATTTCATTGACGAATTTCGGATCCAAATTCCGTTACAACAGAGACGTGACTGGTGTTTTGTTGACCAATCAGAGGTTTTCTTCTGCTGCTGAGTGAGGGTTGGGAAAATTACCTTTTTTAATATAGGAGTGGGAGACTGGTACTGGTAGTTGATGGGAGATTCAGAATTGGACAAAATAAGAATCTTTGTTAATATCGTTTTTTTATTGTCATAATAATTACGATTATTCGTTATGATGAAGTTAAAAACCCAGGAAGTCAGCACAGCACAAGGATGGTGGGAGCCCCTCATAATGAGGACAGCAGGGGTACAGCCCCAGGAGGAAGTCAGCACAGCGCAGGTATGGTGGGAGCCCCTCATAATGAGCACAGCAGGGGTACAGCCCCAGGAGGAAGTCAGCACAGCACAGGGATGGTGGGAGCCCCTCATAATGAGCATAATGAGTCAACGACTGCCATATTGAGAAAGGTATTTTTTGCTTTTTAAATTCATCATAACGAGCATTTGTAATTGTTACGAAAAGTTAACGAACCTAACGAAAATTCGTATTTCGTACGAATCCAAATTGGGTTAATTGGGCTAATACGGAACGAAACTAAACTAATTTATTGATGCCGCACATATCTCTTGGTTGGTAACCTAGACCTCTCTAAGTGATAAAAAAGTCCATAATGAATCATGATTGTAAAAGCAAGTATGATCAGATGGTAGTGATAGCGTAGCATCGAAAAAAGGCTCTACGTATTTTATGGGTTCTTTCCACTCATCAGGAGCCGATGCAGGGTACATGCACTTGTATGTGCAAAAAAAGTGCATACATATGTAATCTGATATTTAATGCAAAGAAAGAAAGGAAGGAAAAGGGGAGGGGGAGAATCCCCCTGGTTATTCACAAGTCAGCTATAGGTTTCAAATGGGGTGCTGAGAGTCAAAGACATAATAGGGAACTCATCTCTGGGAGCTGTGGCAGTGGCCAGCAGCACAAAGACAACACAAGCAGTAATGCATAGATTACCATGGGAGTGGGGTCTTCATTGGATATCAAAATTGATGCAGTGTATGTCACAAAGGACAAAGGAGAGTAATACAATATATATCAATGTAGTGCATGTCTAATAATATAGTAAGGACAGAGCCAAAAGCATGGTGTCAGTAAAAGTGAACCCAAGTGAGCAATCAAAATAGATAATAGCATATAAATGAAAACATGTAGCTCTCACCAAAAGAAATAAGTGATAGGAAAAAAAAGTACCAAGAAAAACCATTGAAACAAAACAGCTAAAATGAACAATGTAGACAACTGATACTTGAATCCTAGGTGAGAGAGCATGATCCAAAGAGGTGTGTTAAGTAACAAGCAAAGCAAGAAACATGAAGTGAGTGCTCAACCTGGAAGTGATATTTATAGTGGGGTCATGCCACTAAGCCACTCCTTAACGCCACGCTAGCGTACTCAGCAAGGGGGGCATCAACGTCAGCGCCTGAACAGCAATAGTCGCTTGGCACTCAACGTCAGGATGTCACCCCCAATATAATACGTAGATGACCAAACAGCGCGCTGGCACCAGGCACCACAGGTGATGCCATGCGCACGGTGTGGAAGTCGTGGCTTTGAGTGCCCTTCACTCCCCCCATGAAAAAGTGAAACAGAGGGGGAGAGGAGGGCAACAGTTGGGCATCAGTCTAATAGAAGAAGCCAGCACTCCAAACCCTTAGTAATTGGTTTATTAGGTACACATAAAAGGGTACAGTTGGGCATCGCATCTCCTGAAAATATGCGAAAAGCCCAATGCCTCTAGCATCCAGTCCTATATAGAAAGAACAGCCATGAAGTGTCATCTGAGTGGTGTTAGCGATTTATGTCAAAAACATGTATTGCGATTTATGTCAAAAACATGTATTGGATAGATCTCCTGACCCCATACACCCCTTAACTTGCCAATTAGCTACCCCTCTACCAAAGGGAGGGGGGGAGAAAGGAACCTGCTAATGCATGGGACTGTGAAAGAACTGATTTATGATACATTTCCTCTCTTCTATTTGACTCATTTCCTAGTCTAAAACACCAGCTTGGTGGGTAAATTTGAGCGACTATAGGAAAGGAAATTGATTATTTTTCCCTGGACTCCTGATATGTGTTGCATACTTACTGTGGTGGTGCCACTCAAAAAAGAATTGATGTTCACCGGCGCAGCCAGTAAAGGAATCTCATTGTACTTGGATGTAATTTACTGCAAACCCAACATTTATCATACCCTGACTTTTGTGCATAGCTATAGTTGAATTGCAACAACATCTTATCAGTATGAAATGTGGTATCTAATGATGTTAAATCTCTTGCTTGTTGATATTGAGTCCCATTGTGTTGCACAGTACTTGGACAGAAAGGTAAGTCTTGTGGATGAAAATAACAGGTTTTAATCACCCATACCAGCAAAAAAACTGTCAGTGAGAGAAAGCCTAGCAATAGGAAGAATGTCCAATATATTTGGGGACTGAGAATCAACATCTTGCCCTATGTCTTCTGATTCTTCTGTTTTAAAGACTTCTGCACCTGCTTCACTCTCTTGTTCATATATTTTAGGGATTTCTACACCTACTTCTCACTCTTTATCTGTGCCTTGTATTTTAGGATCCTCTGGGACCTTTTTCACCCTCGAAACATGGATCCAGGCTTGAGAATCGGCTGTTAGGATTGCTGTTCTTGTTACAGAAGTCACTGCGGTTGGCTCTCCATAACTTTGTGCTTGTGGAGTGCTTTAACCACTACTCAGTCTCCTGGTTTAAACAGATGTGTTATTTCCTGTGAAGGAATGGGAAAAGAAAGAGACACATCACTGTAGATGCCATTCAAAAGCCGCATAAGATTCACAACATATTCTTCCTGAATTAGCTCCAAATCACCTGGCATTAATACCATTGGACCTCTTGTCCAAGGTGTGGGAAAGGGTCTTCCCATCAAAATTTCAAAAGGAGACATTTTAGTAGTTTTGTTAGGAGTAATCCTTATTTCCACCAGTACTGCTGGCAAGTGTGCCTCCCACCTAACATAAGTGCCTCCGGTAGCTTTTCACAATTTTTCTTTAATTGTATGGTTCATTCTTTCCACCACCCCCGAACTCTGCGCATGGTATGGAATATGAAACTTTCACCATTAATCACCATTAGTTTAGCAATATGTTGAAAAATCTTAGAAGTAAATGCAGGACCTTTGTCCGAATCAATGGCTAATGGGCAACCCCACCTTTGGACTATTTCTTTACACAAAATTTTAGCTACAAAAAAATGCTTCCTCTTTATGGGCTTCAAAAGCTTCCTCTTTATGGGCTTTATGGGCTTCAAAAGCTTGTGGCCACTTACTAAATTTATCTACTATAACTAGCAGATATTTTGTTCTATTCCTGCTACCTTTAGGCATGTGTGTGAAATAAATCTGCAATTCTTGAAATGTACCTTGGGGTGGTGGTAAATGGTGATGTTTCCCATGTTGAGCACCCTGTGTATTGTTCCTAATACATGTTATGCATCTACTCAGCTGGCCCTGGACTCTGTGTTTGATATTTTTAATGCAAAACATTTTCTTCAATTCTTGTATTGTTAACTGTTGTCCTCTGTGTCCTATACCATGAAACTGTGCTATAATGATAGGTGCATGTTGAGGTATGCCTTTGATCCCCTTTTTTGTCATGAGACCATTTTGGTCTAAGGACAAACCTTTCTTTTTCCAGTATTCTACATCTTCCTCAGTGGCTGTGTACTGCAGTTCTTTCAACAACTGGTGCTCTGGAATTGTGGGTAGAAGCACAAAGGTAGGATTCATTGGGGCAAGGGAACCTACATTGCCAACAAAAGCAATTTCTTTGGCGATTTTATCAGCTAAAGCATTACCTAGGTCAACAAGATCATTAAAATTAGTATGTGCCTTACATTTTATCACTGCAACAGCATGGGTTTGTGTATGACCTCTAACAAATCATTCACCAATGAAGCGAATCATTCACCAATGAAGCGTGTGGAATTCCCTTACCATCAGCTGCTACAAACACTCTTCTTTGCCACATTTGCAAAAATCATGTACCACTCCGAAAGCATATTTAGACTCTGTGTAAATGTTTACATCTTGTCCCTCAAATAACTGACATGCACGAGTTAAAGCAATTAACTCTGCTACTTGTGGCACAAAGGGGAATGGCTTTGGCTTCCCACTTAATGTCGGGAAGTTGTACTACAGCATACCCAGTTAAATAGGCATTGTCATTTGGTCTAGTACATGAGCCATCTACAAAAATATCTGTACTACCTGGTTGGGGATCTTGCATCATGTCTGCTCTGGGTGTGGTATCCTCGTGAATAACCTGTACACAGTCATGTTCTTCTGGTGGGGAGTCTTCTTCACCCTTAACACCTAGTATTCCATTAAGAATGGCTATGGGGCCTGAAGTTGGGGAAGCATATTTAATAGACAAGTTACTGGTCAAAGTCAAAATAACTTCATAACCAGATGTTCGTTGGGCCGTCATGTGTTGGGTTGTCAAACTTTTTAATACATGTAGTACATGATGAGTAGTGTGTAAAATGGTTTCATATCCCAGTGTTACTGACATAGATGTTTCTATCCCCATTGCACAAACAGCAAGTGCGCGTAGACACGCCAGCATGCCGGTAGAGGAACTACTCTGGAAAAATAGGCTACAGGTCTCATAGCCCCCTCTGTGTACATGGGCGACCACCACTGCCATGGTTGCACAATTATCTCGAGCAAATGAAAAGGTGACATATAACAAGGTAAGCCCAGCGCAGGAGAGGAAACTAAAGAGGACTTCAAGGTTTTAAAGGCATCTGTCAGCTCCTTGGTCCACTCAATTCAGTCTGGTGCCGTGACCTTAGTTGCGTATGTGATCATAGTAAGAACAGTTAGGTATCCATTGCCTGCAGTGGTTGGTCATACCAAGAAAGGATAGCATGTCTTTCTTAGTGGCTGGGCAGGGCAGATCCAGAATGGATTGGATCCTAGACTGACTAATTTGCATGTGCCTTTTGTTAAGGTGAAACCCAGATACTGAACAGATTCCTGGCAATATAGCATTTTGTGTTTTGCCACCTTGTGTCCTTCATTACACAGATATTCTAACAGAGATCTATTATCCTTCCTACACGCATCTCTGCTTGGGCTGCACAAAAAAATATCATCAACATACTGGAGCAACACAGAACCATGGGGTGGGGACCAACACTGTAAGGATGCATGGAGGGCCATAGAGTACACCGCAGGTGAGTCTATGTAACCTTTAGGCCATCTCCGCCAAGTAAGCTGGTAGTAGTTGTGTCTCTTTGTCCACTGGGACAGAAAAAAAAAAGCATTTGACAAGTACAGCACAGTATAATACTCAGTGGTAATAGAGGTAATCAATGACAGTACATCTGAAACAATTTGTGCAACTGGGACTAACAAGTTATTAATAATCCTAAGGTCTTGGGTAAATCATATACATTGTTCTAAGAAGGACTCAATTATTTGCCTAATTCCCTCTATTTTCTCTTGTGACAAAGGGGAATTGTTTGTGGTACAGAGCATTAGTGAAGGGGTTCAGTGTAGCTTTATAATGTGTGCATGGAATGAACCCTATGTCTAACTTGTCCTTTCCCTATACCTGTGGATTTATATCATCAAGTTCATCAGCTGCTAGGAAGCAATACAGATTCCATGTGTATGCCACCATTAGGGTCTACCTCAATTTTGCTCCCTGATTTGCCTAATAAGTCCCTTTCAAGTAAATTTACAGAGCAGTCTGGGATGACTCTGAACGAATGTTGTAAAATGTTACCTGTACCATAAGGGCTGGTTACCTCAAGGGGTGGGGTCTCCCTGGTACCAGTCAATATCCCATTTATTCCCACAGAAGGTTCACACTCTGACAGATACCCTTCATATAATTCTGATCGTATGGTGGTCCAGGTGGCTCCTGTGTCTATTATAAAATAGAGAATTATGCCATCTACCATTAAATGTATTGTTGGCTGGTCAGAAAATTGAGATGATATCTAAGGGAGATGGAGGGGACTACCTTCTGGGCAACCCTATTGTTGTTTTCCCTTTTCCCTGCCATTGTAATGGGTATTTAATGGTATGCTACTCATTATTACCCTGGAGTTGCTGTCTTTGTTGGGGGTGGTTTCCAGGATTATATCCTGAAGTACCACCCTTGGACTGTGGGCATTGGTTCCTCCAGTGTCCTAATTCCCTACAAATTAAGCATCTCTCATTTCTCTCTCCTGAACCTCCTCTTCTATTCCCTCTGTTTCTTCCCTTCCTCTGTATCCCCCTCCATTTCCATATTGGGAATTATCAAATTTCCCTGGGCTATGCTGAAGTCCCTGGAATTGTGCCTTTGATGAGGCCTTACGGCTTCATGCCGGGAACCCTACTGCGCATGCGCAAGGCCCCGCTCCTCTCTCCTACTGGCCCGGCGACAGGGAGGGGAGGAGGGAGGAGGAGGGAGCCCCATGCTGATGTCACAGGTCATGGCCCAGACTCACGGAAGTTGTAACGGGATACCTGTCAAAGACAAGTATCCTGTCCCCCCCAAAAGGTGCCAATTGTGGTACCGGAGGGGGAGAGGAGACAAATGAGCGGAAGTAAATAGACAGCGCTATATAAGTACCTGAAATAAAAAAATAAAAAATAAAGTTCCACTTTTGGGTGGGACTCCGCTTAAGGTTTGCAGTTTAAACATTAATTAGGATGTGGAAAATAGGACCAGATTTCCAATTTAGTGTACTATGGAAAATTACTTTTCACATATAGGATGTTCTCATATTACATATCACATTTTATTTGCAATAGATTTTTATTCAAAAGTTTAACAAACTTCTTAGGATACAAATGGTATCATACAGATACTGTATAGAAAGATCCATCCACCCTCAAGGGTAACCAAGTGTCAGATCATTGTAACTATGATGACCCGTACACACGGTTGGACATTGATCGGACATTCCGACAACAAAATCCCGGATGTTGGCTCAAACTTGTCTTGCATACACACGGTCACACAAAGTTGTTGGAAAATCCAATCGTTCTAAATGTGGTGACGTAAAACACGTACGTCGGGACTATAAACGGGGCAGTAGCCAATAGCTTTCATCTCTTAATTTATTCTGAGCATGCGTGGCACTTTGTGAGTCGGATTTGTGCACACACGATCGGAATTTCCGACAACGGATTTTGTCGGAAAATTTTATAGCAAACTCTCAAACTTTGTGTGTCAGAAATTCCGATGGAAAATGTGTGATGGAGCCCACACACGGTCGGAATTTCCGACAACAAGGTCCTATCACACATTTTCTGTCGGAAAATCCGACCGTGTGTACAGAGCATAATACAAAAATCAATTGTAAAAGGTAAATTCAATTGAATTAGGCTACTGCTTGTCCAGGGCATATATGGAATAATCATAATTACTCTGTTGCATAAACAATTCAGGAACATTACTCCAAAAAACATCCCTCCAACAGTTGATCCAACTGTAGTGTCATAGCATAACTAGAGATCGGAGCACTTATCACCAAGGTTCATCTGGCACTTCAAGTCACTTTACGTAGCTCCCACATTGACATTGAAAAATGAGAGGCTCTAGGACTCTCCATTTCCATCCGTAAGGTAAATATTATTAAACATAAAAAGACAAGAAAAGAAAAATAAATAAATAAATAAAGGGGGGTGAAAGGAAGAAGAAAAGAAGTAAGAGGAAAGAAGCAGGAGTCAATTCCCCTAGCCTAGGCCCCCGACCGCCCAGTTCCAGGAACTATGGGTCTTGAAGGTATTTAATCCAGGGGGACCACACCCTTTTCAATCTGGCTTGTTTGTCCCTGAGGATGCTGGTCATTTTTTCATTGACCATGATCCAAGAAAGTTTGTGTCTTACTAATGCGACATTGACCACTGGAGTTTTCTATGCTCGCGCTATAGTAATTTTAACTGCTGACAAAATGAAAAAGATGAGTGTTCAGAGATGTCTAGGGATCTTATCCAGCAGATCCGTAAACTGCGCCAATATAGGATTTTTAGGTATGTTTTGTCCTAACACTGAATAGACCAGAGTGAATATTCTGATCCAAAAGTGCTGGACCTTTGGACAGGACCACCAAACATGGAACATAGTATCCTCTCGCCAGCACCCTCTGAAGCAAAGGGATGAAGTGCCAGGGTACAATCTCGCCAGCTTCTATGGGTCCAGGTACCATTCTGGACAGCACCTTGTAATTCGCTTGCACCAAGGAAGTATTGAGTATTCCTCTGTGCACCATGGTTGACCACTGCCTACACATTTCAAACACTTTTTTTGAGCTAAAAAAAAACTAAACCTATGTGTTGGTTGATTACATGTTTGTTTTAATTCTATAATGTTGATTTCTTACCACATTCATTCTTCGCCATAGTTTATGATATAATGCCAATGTGGTTTAATGCTTTATGAAATTACTGTAAATGTGAGTATGTAAATTTGTTTACTGTGGCTGTAATCTGGGCAGCTGCAGAAATGCTTTATCTTTCCAGCTGCTATTTCTTTTGTAAGCAAACTTTTCTACAGAAAGAAAGTATATTGCAGAAAGAAAGAAAACACAACATGCTACATTATGCTGAATTAAAAAAATCTGTTAACTTTTGTGCTCCCCTGGGCTGTTCTAAATAGAATTATTATGAATATGGTGACAACTCCAAATGACTTGCTCTTTTATTCAAAGTGTTTATTCAAAAACAAACAAACCTTCACTAAATACTACACCTCTGCTGAATTTCTACTAATTGTTAGTGCAGGTGATCAGGTACATTTTTCACAGGACTGAATTTCTTTACAATCCAAACCTAATTTTCTAAGAATGTATTTTTCAAAAACATCTGACTATAAGCATAAATTACAGATACATGTATGGCATTTCAATGAGCACTATCCACCTTTAGGTAGCTGCTAGAATAGGATTTTCTGGGTTTAAAGCTTTCAGTGTAGGCAAATTTAGCCAGGCCTGTGCTTTAGGCTGGGCCTGGTTGTTTTGATTTGGGACTGGGAGTGTCTGGTATAATGATGGGTATGGCTACCTATGCTCTGACTCAGAGGTGCCTCCCCTGCTTTCAGGCAGACTGTTCTGGAAGAGAGGTTGGACCTGAAGTTTGAGTGGTAGGCACCTCATGTGAGGAGCTCTGACCAATAACCCTTTGGTATTGGCTGGGGGCAGGCCTCCCATTAAGCTGAGGTCACATGCTGCCAGGGAGGAGTTTTGATGGTGCAGGAAGAAAGAATGGAGTGTTAGGAAGTTACCGCAGGGAGGCCCCACGTGGGGGCGTGCCGGGCATGGAGGAGGGATGGAGGAGCTGCCAGGAAGTAATCCTGAATAAAGATCTTCATCATGGAGTTTGTGACTGGGGAACACGGGACTTGTACCTAGCAGATAATCGGTGAAGGAGAAGTAACAGTAAAGCAGAGGAGAGTAGGTCAACGTTCTGTGACCGGGGAACACAGAACTTACCCTTTGGAGTAGGTCAGTGTGAGAGAAGAAAAACAAGAATTGTTGAGAGTAGTGCAGAATGTTGTGGCCGGGGAACGCATTGTGTGCAGTTATGGCCTGGCTGGGAAAAGTAGTCCGCCTATTACCATGTGTCAGGCCGTCGGGGGAGGTACCAAGTATCTCTGGCCTGGTAAAGCACACTGGTAATACCTTCCAAAAGACTGTGTGGCTACCAAGCTCACTGAGCCATCAGGGAGAGGCTTTGTATGCCTCTGGACTATTGATTTGCTGAAGAGATACCGTTATGGTCTGCAAGCTGGGGTTATTCAGAGTGATCCCTTCTTGTTTCTATGGAAGTGAAGCAACAGTAATCTAACAGTTTTGCAGTGGAAGATTTGTACAAGGAGATAGGAACTCAGAGGAGTGATATTCTGCAGGAGTCAGTGCAGAGGAGGAGGAGCAATAGTCTGCAGAGGAGATATGCAGAGGAAATAGACTGTGAATGTTAGAGGTGCATCATTCCAAGGCTACAGCTGCTAATCAATGTCTTATCTATCAATATGATGACAATACACTAAGTGCTATGGGCATCCCATATCTTCCTTTACCTCAACCAAGTTGTATCCTGCAATAAACGCAACAAAACTACGCAAATGACTGCTCATTGTCTCAAGTGATGTATGGGGGTCTGGCAGCGGGGTGATTGGCGGATTGTTTGTCAGGAGTGCTCGTCACCATGGCTACACAAAAAGTACCCAATCATGTCCAAGAGAAAAAAAATGTTTTTGTTTGCACGTGATTGGATGATTAAAGTCAGGAAACTTCACAGTTCTCACTAAGCGCTGGGGAAAATTTATTTGCAAAGTGCAACTTTCCTTGCAACAGCCTATTTGCCTTTTTTAAACCAACCCTGATAAATGTAAATATGTGAATCTTACTTGATTCCAGACTTATGTAAGCCCCTGTATGGTAGACTAAAAAGAGAAGGGGCAGCTGTTTACCGGGAATTAAACTTTAGCAAATGGAAAGCTGGTTAACATTATTTAAAAATATGAAGTACTGAGGTTTGCATATATTGCATAATACTTCTTCAGAAAACAGTGAATGCTGGACCTAAATTGAGCAGGACTATTAGAATACCATGCAGCTCCATTCTTCAGTACTTTTAGACATCAGACGGCAAACAAGAAGAGCTGCTCCTTGTTTTTTAAGGGTAAGTATACTTTTGTTGAATTAAAACTTAAGAAACTCTGATGCCCTCCCCAGCATCCCTGACAACCCGCACACACTCATCTTGTTCCTGCTCTACTAAGATTCATTCAGTCTGCTCAGTGCAGACCAGCATTTTCTTGAAAAACTCACTTATGAAGATTTTTAAATGTTTGTTTTTGAGACTTGAGCTAGCAATTATATTCTGCTTTTCTTTCAGCCTTTGATTGCTACTTTTACTATGGTCAGCTGAGTTATATGTTGTACGTATTACCACCCAAACTTTTGACCTTTGTATTTATATCTTGAGCATTGTAATACATTTAAAACTAAATAAATATATAAAACAAGAGAATCTCACTTTCATGTCCTGTTCCACCTGCGCATACACAACGTGATCAATATTTATTCCAATGGAAAGAACATACTCTGCTTACCTTAATAAAATACATCTTTTCTAATGAGTAATATAGAGATCACAGCACACCTGCAAGGGAAAGAATAAGACCCCATTCATATGGGCATCATTCATTCCATCATTTATTTTCCAAGAAAAAACTGATGCAGTTTACATCAGTTTTTACATCCGTCAACAGTTCAGTACAGTCCAGTTTACATCCGTTTACATCCATTTGCATTTTTGGTCCATTGCATTTACGTCTGACCATGCATCTGTTTACATCGGTATTTACATCTGTTTTCATTTCCATTTTTCATGCTTGATGAAAGCATGAAAATTACAGTCACTACGCTTTTCCCCAGGTTGCATTGGGCCTCCCATGCAGCATTTTGATCTCAGTAAGTGAGTCAGTGTATTTCACAGTGTCCTTGCTGTGTGCTTGCTGTTTTGTGCGTGATAGTGTTGGCTTCAGCAGACTTTTGGGTCAATGTGAGATCCTTTTTCATGTTTTCCTATGTGAGGAGACAGGAGAGCAAAAAAAGGAGGAAGATTTTGGAGAGGAGACATCACAGCTATTGGACTAATCCTATGCTGCTGCAAAGGCCTTCTGAAGGTTTTGTGGCACTGCACCAGGGGTGGTCCGTACATTAAGGGCACACGGGTGCCGCCCCCCCATCCATGCATCCGGCCCCTTTCAGGACACCTGCACATGGATTCCAATGCTGGGGGGGCTTGTTTTTTTTAAGCCTCGATTAGAGCCAGAGGCTCTAACAGGCTTCAATATAGAGTGGGCTTGGGTCGCAGAAAGTGTTCTCCGCTCCCACCCAGGTGTGTTTCAACAGCGAATAAATATTTACTGTTGTAATACTGATCCTCCTCCTGGCCAATCAGGAAGCTGGTTTTGATATTGGTCACCCCGATTGGCTGAAAGGACAGGCGATCCTATTGGACGCCTAGGAGAAGGAGGAGGGAGCTGGAAGCTGCCATGGAGGAGAGGATTTGGAGCCGCTGCACCAATGAAACAATAAAAGTGAAATATTCCTTTAAATATCGTGCCTGGGGGGTGACTAGAGTATGCTTGTAAAGTGGTGCATTTTTCCCGTGTTTAGAACAGTCCCTGCAGCAAAATGACATTTCTAAAGGAATAAAAGTCATTTAAAACTGCTTGCGCTGTAATGTATTGTCGGGTCCCGGCAATATAGATGAAATTCATTGAGAAAAGCGGCATGGGTCCCCCCCCAGCCCATTACCAGGCCCTTGGGGTCTGGTATTGATATTAAGGGGAACCCCACAACCAAATTTAAAAAAAAAGGCGTGGGGCCCCCAGGCCCTATATACTCTGAACATCAGTATAAAGGCGGTCCCTGGGTAACAAACAAGATAGGGACTGTAGGTTTGTTCTTAAGTTGAATCTGTTTGTAATTTGGAACAGGTACATTTCTAAGTGTAGCTCCAGCCAAATAAAATACTTTTAACCTTTTTGGATAACAAAGGGAAGGGTTATCACCCCTGTAACATTTGTTTTGCTGTCTGTGCCCCTGTTCAGAAGATTTCACCTCACTTTCTGTCCCAATGACAATCGGATTTTGAAAATTTTCGGTTATTAGGGAAACAAGGATTGGTGATAAAGCATCAGTGGAGACACCTTTTTCCCATATTAACTCTTACAGGAGAGAATTTCCCTTCCTAGGGGTAGATTTCCTCTCGCTTCCTGTTGTCTCCCTCTTTTTGTAAGTAGGAGTCGTTTGTAAGTCGGATGTTTGAAAATAGGGGACTGCCTGTATATACTATACGGCCTGCCCTATATACTCTGTGGAAAATTGGGCCTTAGGTGTTGGTGGTACCAGAACACACAGTTACTCTCGGTGGGCACTGGAATGGGCCCTGCTGTGAAATATTATATCAAGAATTGTAATTACGTGCCCCTGTTAAACAGGGGCAGAAAATTGGGCCTTTGTTGGTGGTAGTGCCACAACACTGTAAGCTCTCACAGTTACTCTTGGTGGGCACAGGAACGGGGCCTGCTGTGAAATATTATATCAAGAATTGTAATTACATGCCATTGTTAAACAGGGGCAGAAACATTGGGCCTTTGGTGGTGGTGGTGGTGCCACAACACTGTAAGCCCTCACAGTTACTCTTGGTGGGTGCAGGAATGGGCCCTGTTGTGAAATATTATATCAAAAATTGTAATTACACATTAAAATTGGGTCTTAGGCAGTGGTGGTGCCACAACACTGTAACCCCTCACAGATTCTCTTGTTGAGTGCAGGAACGAGCCCTGCTGTGAAATATTAGAGCAACAATTGTAATTACACGCCCCTGTTAAACAGGAGCAGAAAAATTGGGCCTTAGGCCGTGGTGGTAGTGGTGCCACAATGCTGCAACCCCTCACAGATACTCTTGTTGAGCGCAGGAACGAGCCCTGCTGTGAAATATTTGCCCCTGTTAAACAGGGGCAGAAAAATTGAGCTTTAGGCAGTGGTGGTGGTGCCCTGAACCAAAAATATTCTTAGAACCTATCGTCATGAAGATTGAGGAGGAATAGGATAGTAACTAAGCATATTAGGATAGTCACTCAGCATTAGGCATGAGCTTCGCGTTCGAGTCAGCATAGGCAGTCTTCAAGGGATCCCACATCCATAAAAAATCGGTTACATCAGCATAAGGTGCTTGGTAGCTGGTGATCCAAGACTAATTCATTTTTATAAATGTGAGCCGATCAAGAGAGTTTGGGGACAGGCGCACTCTGTGATCAGTTACAAAGCCTCCAGCAGCACTGAATGTGCGTTCAGAAAGAACGCTGAATGCAGGACAGGCCACTAGCTCAACTGCATATTGAGCAAGCTCTGGCCAGTGGTCCATCCTCAAGACCCAGTAACCCAATGGATGTTCTGTTGTAAAGATCCCCAAGTCTGATCTTGCCCCTAGATATTCCTGCACCATGTAATTCAGACACTGGCAATGGTTGCTGGAACCGATCAGACCTGGGCGCTGAGGACTGAAGAATTGTCTGAAGGTGGTCAGCCAGCCACCTTCTCCACCGCTCTTTCTGTGACTGAACAAAGCCTCAGCAACACGTTGTCCAGCACCAGGAAATTGTAACCTCAGAGGCTCTGGAAACGCATCGCACAAACCTTTCTGCAAGGCCTCACAAAGATGTTTCATCTTCTGCTCCCTCTGCGAAGGCTGGATAAGTTCTGCAACCTTACTCTTGTAACATGGATCAAGAAGGGTTGCCAGCCAGTAACAATCCCTCTCCTTGATACCACGAATCCTAGGGTCCTTTCGAAGGCTTCGCAGGATCAGGGAGGCCATGCAGCGTAAGTTTGCAGAGGCATTCGATCCTGAGTCCTCTGGGTCACTAAGGATCACATGATCCGCAAACCACCTCCTCCCAGCCACGCAACTCCATGGGTTTCTGGGGACTGAAAAAGATCCCTTGAAGACTGCTGCTGATGTTGAGTGTTATCCTCCACCTCCATGCTGATACAATACTCCTCTTCCTCCTCCTCCTCTTCTTCTTCCTGTGTGATTGGAGGGCCCACAGGAATACTATCTGGATAAAGGGGGTCTTGAGAGGTAAGGAAGTCCTCCTCTTCCTCCCGCTGTTCTGCCTCAAGTGCCCTGTCCATTATTCCACCAAGCGTGTGCTCCAACAGGAAGACAAGAGGGACAGTATCACTGATGCATGCACTGTCACTGCTCACCATCCTCATGGCCTCCTCAAATGGTGACAGGACAGTGCATGCATTCTTGATCAGTAGCCACTGGCATGACAAAAAAAAGCCAAGCTCCCCTGACCCTGTCCTGGTGCCATACTCACACAGGTACTCATTGATGGCCCTCTTCTGTGTGTGCACCTGCTGCAGCATTGCCAACATTGAGTTCCACCTGGTTGGCATGTCACAAATGAGACGGTTCTTGGGCAGGGTGCATTCCTTTTCAAGGTCAGCCAGCCGAGCACTGGCATTATATGACTGGCGGAAATTACCACAGACTTTCATGGCCTGCCTCAGGAGATCCTGTAATCCTATAATACTTGCTCAAAAACCGCTGCACCACCAAATTCAGCACATGAGCCAAACAGGGAACATGGGTCAAGTGTCCCTGTCGGAGGACGGAGAGGAGGTTGGTGCCATTGTTGCATACAACCATTCCTGGCTGAAGCTGGCGTGGCGTCAACCACCTCTGGGCCTGCCTCTGCAGAGCTGACAGAATCTCTGCCCCAGTGTGGCTCCTGTCCCCTAAGCAGACCAACTCAAGCACCACATGGCATTTTTTTGCCTGAGTGCTTGCTGTGGCATAATCACCACTAGCACTTTGGAGGCGTGGTGGCGGAACAAGCTCCAACAATTCTGAACCCTGTCCTGCATCCTTCCCAGCTGCCAGCAGAGTTATCCAGTGCGCAGTGAAAGTAAGGTAACGTCCCTGTCCATGCCTGCTAGACCATGAGTCAGCAGTAATGCGCACCTTACTGCTGACCGCCCTGTCCAATGAGGCCAAGACATTGTCTTGACATGCTGGTAGAGAGCCGGAATAGCCTTCTGTGAAAAGAAATGGCATTTTGGAACCTGCCGATGAGGTACAGCGCATTCCACAAATCAACAAAATGGGGAAGAGTCTACCAGCTGAAAAGGCAGCAATTGCAGTGCTAGCAATTTGGCCAAGCTAGCATTAAGATGCTGAGCATGTAGATGGCTGGGACCGAATTCCTTTCGACGGTTTAGCAACTAGGGTAGGGAAATTTGCCTGCTAAAATCGGATGTTGGTGTACCGCTAGCAGATTGGCCGCAAGTACTTGGGACACCTATTTCTATACCTTCATTCCTCTCAGTGCAGGTTTCTGAGAGGACTGGAGGTATTGTGGGGTTGGAGATCCCAGCTGATGAGGAGCAAGGAGAGGTCCGCCTTGTTCTTTGATGTGGGTCTTTTAAGTGCTGTTGCCAAAGGACTGCATGGGAGGTCGTCATATGTCTGGTCAAGCATGTGGTGCCCAAGTGGCTGCTGTTTTGGCCACGCTTGATACGCTTCAGACATATGTTGCAAGCAGCAACAGTGCGATCTGCTGCCCACTAGGGATGAGCCGAACACCCCCCGGTTCGGTTCGCACCAGAACCCGCGAACGGACCGCAAGTTCGCACGAACGTTAGAACCCCATTGACGTCTATGGGACTCGAACGTTCGAAATCAAAAGTGCTCATTTTAAAGGCTAATTTGCATGGTATTGTCCTAAAAAGGGTTTGGGGACCCGGGTCCTACCCCAGGGGACATGTATCAATGCAAAAAAAACTTTTAAAAACGGCCGTTTTTTCGGGAGCAGTGATTTTAATGATGCTTAAAGTAAAAAAAAAAAAGTGAAATATTCCTTTAAATATCGTACCTGGGGGGTGTCTATAGTATGCCTGTAAAGTGACGCGTGTTTCCCATGTTTAGAACAGTCCCTGCACCAAATGTCATTTTTAAAGGAAAAAATCTCATTTAAAACTGCTTGCGGGTTTAATGTCATGTCGGGTCATGGCAATATGGATGAAAATCAGTGAGACAAACGGCATGGGTACCCCCCAGTCCATTACCAGGCCCTTTGGGTCTTGTATGGATATTAAGGGGAACCCCGCACCCAAATTAAAATAAGGAAAGGTCCCTATATACTCTGAACAGCAGTATACAGGCGGTGCAAACAAGACAGGGACTGTAGGTTTGTTGTTAAGTAGAATCTGTTTGTAATTTTGAACATTTTTAATGTGTTTAGCTCCAGCCAAAAAATCTTTTCTAAGCTTTTTGGAAAACATAGGGAAGGGTTATCACCCCTGTGACATTTGTTTTGCGTCTTTCCTCCTCTTCAGAAGATTTCACCTCACTTTTTTGTCCCAATGAAAAATGTTTTTTGAAAATTTGGGTTTTTTTGTGGAACAAGGATTGGAAAGCATCAGTGGAAAGGAAAAATTGTTTTCCCATATTAACTCTTACAGGAGAGAATTTCCCTTCCTTAGGGGTAGATTTCATCTCACTTCCTGTTGTCTCCTTCCGTTTGCAAGTAGGAGTCGTTTGTAAGTTAGATGTTTGAAAGTAGGGTCCTGCCCTATATACTCAGCAGAAATTTGGGCCTTAGGTGTTGCTGTGGCCAAAACACTGTAAGCCCTCACAGGGCCCTGCTGTGAAATATTAGATCAAGAATTGTAATTACATGCCCCTGTTGAACAGGAGCTGAAAAATTAGGCCTTAGGCACTGGTGCTGGTGCCACAACACTGCAACCCCTCACAGACACTCTAGTTGAAACGCAGGAACAAGCCCAGCTGCAAAGTATTGCATCAAAAATTGTAATTACACGCCCCTGTTAGACAGGGGCTGAAAAATTGGGTCTTAGGCACTGGTGCTGGTGCCACAACACTGCAACCCCTCACAGACACTCTAGTTGAAACGCAGGAACAAGCCCTGCTGCAAAGTATTGCATCAAAAATTGTAATTACACGCCCCTGTTAGACAGGGGCTGAAAAATTGGGTCTTAGGCACTGGTGCTGGTGCCACAACACTGCAACCCCTCACAGACACTCTAGTTGGAATGCAGGAACAAGCCCTGCTGCAAAGTATTGCATCAAAAATTGTAATTACACGCCCCTGTTAGACAGGGGCAGAAAAATTGGGTCTTAGGCACTGGTGCTGGTGCCACAACACTGCAACCCCTCACAGACACTCTAGTTGGAATGCAGGAACGAGCCCTGCTGCAAAGTATTACATCAAAAATTGTAATTACACGCCCCTGTTAAACAGGGGCTGAAAAATTGTGCCTTAGGCACTGGTGGTGGCGCCCAGAACCAAAAATGTTCTTACAAGCTATCAGCGTGATGATTGAGGAGGAAGAGGATAATTACTCAGGGATAGTCACTCAGCATCAGCATAGGCAGTCTTTGAAGGGATCTGAGATTTCAAAAAAAATTATTCGGTTACATCTGCATCAGGTGCTTGGTAGCTGGTGGTGATCCAAGACTGATTCATTTTTATGAAGGTCAGCCGATCGACCGAGTCGGTGGACAGACGCACCCTGTGATCGGTTACCACGCCTCCAGCAGCACTGAATGTGCGTTCCGAAAGAACGCTGGATGCAGGACAGGCCAGTAGCTCAATTGCATACTGTGCAAGCTCTGGCCAGTGATCCATCCTCAAGACCCAGTAACCCAGAGGATTTTCGGTGGGAAAGGTGTCCAAGTCTGATCTTGCCCCTAGGTATTCCTGCACCATGTAAAACAGACGCTGGCGATGGTTGCTGGAACCGATCATACCTTGGGGCTGCGGACCAAAAAATTGTCTGAACGCATCGGTCAGACGGCCACCTTCTCCACCGCTCCTTCTTTGACTGACCGAAGCCTCAGCAACACGTTGTCCAGAAACAGGAGTTTGTAACCTCCCAGTCTCTGGGAACGCGTTGCACAGACCTTTCTGCAAGGCCTCCCGAAGATGTTTCATCCTCTGCTCCCTCTGCGATGGCAAGATAAGGTCCGCAACCTTACCCTTGTAACGTGGATCAAGGAGGGTTGCCAGCCAGTATTGGTCCTTCTCCTTGATACCACGAATACGAGGATCCTTACGCAGGCTTTGCAGGATCAGGGAGGCCATGCAGCGTAGGTTTGCTGAGGCATTCGGTCCGGAGTCCTCTGGGTCACTAAGGACAACAACGTCCGCAGCCACCTCCTCCCAGCCACGTACAAGTCCATGTGTTCCTTGGGACTGATCCCTTAAAGACTGCTGATGCTGAGTGCCAGGCTCCACCTCCATACTGACACAATCTTCCTCCTCCTCCTCCTCCTCCTCCTCGTCCTCTTCCTGTGTGATCGGCGGGCACGCAGGAACACTGTCTGGATAAAGGGGGCCTTGAGAGCTAAGGAAGTCCTCCTCTTCCTGCCTCTGTTCTGCCTCAAGTGCCCTGTCCATTATCCCACGCAGCGTGTGCTCCAACAGGTGGACAAGGGGGACAGTGTCACTGATGCATGCACTGTCAGTGCTCACCATCCTCGTGGCCTCCTCGAATGGTGACAGGACAGTGCATGCATCCCTGATCATGGCCCACTGGCGTGGGGAAAAAAAACCAAGGTCCCCTGACCCTGTCCTGGTGCCATAGTCGCACAGGTACTCATTGATGGCCCTCTGCTGCGTGTGCAGCCGCTGCAGCATGGCCAACGTCGAGTTCCACCTGGTGGGCATGTCACAGATTAGGCGGTTCTTGGGCAGGTTAAACTCCTTTTGGAGGTCCGTCAGCCGAGCACTGGCATTATATGACCGGCGGAAATGCACACAGACTTTCCTGGCCTGCCTCAGGACATCCTGTAAGCCCGGGTACCTGCCCAAGAACCGCTGCACCACCAAGTTAAGGACGTGAGCCAAACAGGGCACATGGGTCAGTTGTCCCTGTCGGAGGGCAGAGAGGAGGTTGGTGCCATTGTCGCAAACCACCATTCCTGCCTTAAGTTGGCGTGGCGTCAACCACCTCTGAACCTGCCCCTGCAGAGCTGACAGAACCTCTGCCCCAGTGTGGCTCCTGTCCCCCAAGCACACCAGCTCAAGCACCGCATGGCATCTTTTGGCCTGCGTACTTGCGTAGCCCCTTGAACGCCTACGGAGCACCGCTGGTTCCGAGGAAGAGGCCATGGAGGAAGAAGAAGAGGAGGGGGTGGAGGAGAGAGGTGTGTCACAATCAGCATTTTGGAGGCGTGGTGGCGGAACAACCTCCAACACTACTGCACCTTGTCCTGCATCCTTCCCAGCTGCCAGCAGAGTCACCCAATGCGCCGTGAAACTTAAGTAACGTCCCTGTCCATGCCTGCTGGACCATGAGTCAGCGGTAATATGCACCTTACCGCTGACCGCCCTGTCCAGCGAGGCATGGACATTGCCTTCCACATGCCGGTAGAGAGCCGGAATCGCCTTCCGTGAGAAAAAGTGGCGTTTGGGTACCTGCCACTGAGGAACCGCACATTCCACAAACTCACGGAAGGGGGCAGAGTCTACCAACTGAAAAGGCAGCAGTTGAAGTGCTAGCAATTTTGCCAAGCTAGCATTCAACCGCTGGGCATGTGGATGGCTGGGAGCAAACTTCTTTCGGCGGTGCAGCAGCTGGGGCAGGGAAATTTGCCTGGTACAATCTGACGTCGGTGTACCAAAAGCAGATTGCCCATAAGTACTTGGCTGTGACACACCTAATTCTACACCTTCATTCCTCTCACTGCAGGTCGCAGAGAGGACTGAAGGTCTAGTGGGGTTGGAAATCTCAGCTGATGAGGAGCAAGGAGAGATCGTCTTTGTTCTTTGGTGTGGGTCTTTTAGATACGCTTGCCAACGAACTGCATGGCAGGTCAACATATGTCTGGTCAAGCATGTGGTACCCAAGCGGGAGATGTTTTGGCCACGCGAGATACGCTTGAGACATATATTGCAAATAGCAGCGGTGCGATCTGATGCACTCGTCTCAAAAAAGGCCCACACCAAAGAACTTTTTGAATAACGCGCAGAGACTGCAGCGCCCTGCACATGTGGAGCTTTGGGGTGTGATGCAGTCAATGTGCTGCCCTTAGGCTGGCCCCTGGAGGGCATCCTGCCTAGTTGGTGATGTGCCACCTCCTCCTCCTCCTCCTCCTCCTCCTCCTCCTCCTCCTCTCTCCTATCAGGCACCCACGTTGAGTCAGTGACCTCATCATCCCCTCCCTCCTCATCACTGGAGCAAACCTGGCAGTATGCTGCAGCAGGGGGAGCATGACTGCCAGATTGCTGTCCTTCTTGGGCACCCCCTCTGTCCGTGCTCATGTTACTGCCTTCATTGAGCTCAGTATCATCATCAGAGCCTTCCAAACGCTGGGCATCCTCCTGGAGCATGTACCCAACACTGTGGTCAAACAGTTCGAGGGAATCCTCAGGAGGACATGGTGGGGCTAGGGAAGGAGTCACTGATGACATTGAGCTGAGGGAAGAGGCCGCTGCTTTGCCAGACAAAGCACCCTGGGCATGGGTGAGAGAGGATGAGGAGGATGAGGACGGCTTGGTCATCCACTCGACCAAGTCTTCCGCATGTTGCGGCTCAACACGGCCAGCTGCCGAAAAAAAGGCCAAGCGTGTCCCATGGCCACGTGCTGATGAGGATGCACCGTCTCCACGACCAGCACTAGACACAGAGCCTGCTTGCCCTCTCTTATTGGCTTGTGACTGTCTGCCTCTCCTTCTTGGCCTTCCAGACATACTAATGGCCTGTAGCTGCACTAAGCTGGGATAGAACACCTGTAATTTTCTTCAGGTAGCTTTATATACTGTAACCAGACAAGCCTGCCTGTCAGTAGGAAGATAACAGGAACGGATCTAGCTGAACACTGTGAGCAGGACGTACTGCACTAAATGTATATAGCAGGAACGGATCTAGCTGAACACTGTGAGCAGCACGCACTGCACTGAATGTAAATAGCAGGAACGGATCTAGCTGAACACTGTGAGCAGGACGCACTGTACTGAATGTAAATAGCAGGAACGGATCTAGCTGAACACTGTGAGCAGGACACACTGCACTGAATGTAAATAACAGGAACGGATCTAGCTGAACACTGTGAGCAGGACACACTGTACTAAATGTAAATAGTCTAGCTGCCTGACCGTGGTACTAATAGGATCAAAAAGAACACCTGTAATTTTCTTCAGGTAGCTTTATATACTGTAACCAGACAAGCCTGCCTGTCAGTAGGAAGATAACAGGAACGGATCTAGCTGAACACTGTGAGCAGGACGTACTGCACTAAATGTATATAGCAGGAACGGATCTAGCTGAACACTGTGAGCAGCACGCACTGTACTGAATGTAAATAGCAGGAACGGATCTAGCTGAACACTGTGAGCAGGACACACTGCACTGAATGTAAATAACAGGAACGGATCTAGCTGAACACTGTGAGCAGGACACACTGTACTAAATGTAAATAGTCTAGCTGCCTGACCGTGGTACTAATAGGATCAAAAAGAACACCTGTAATTTTCTTCAGGTAGCTTTATATACTGTAACCAGACAAGCCTGCCTGTCAGTAGGAAGATAACAGGAACGGATCTAGCTGAACACTGTGAGCAGGACGCACTGCACTGAATGTAAATAGCAGGAACGGATCTAGCTGAACACTGTGAGCAGCACGCACTGCACTGAATGTAAATAGCAGGAACGGATCTAGCTGAACACTGTGAGCAGGACGCACTGCACTGAATGTAAATAGCAGGAACGGATCTAGCTGAACACTGTGAGCAGGACGCACTGCACTGAATGTAAATAGCAGGAACGGATCTAGCTGAACACTGTGAGCAGCACGCACTGCACTGAATGTAAATAGCAGGAACGGATCTAGCTGAACACTGTGAGCAGCACGCACTGCACTGAATGTAAATAGCAGGAACGGATCTAGCTGAACACTGTGAGCAGGAAGCACTGTACTGAATGTAAATAGCAGGAACGGATCTAGCTGAACACTGTGAGCAGGACACACTGCACTGAATGTAAATAGTCTAGATAGAAGATAACAGGAACGGATCTAGCTAAACTGAATACAGTGTATATATATATATGCAACACCTGGGATGCATATATATACACAATACACTGTAAGTGCAGCTAACTGACTGACTGTTCTGCCTAATCTATCTAACTCAAATCAAACACTGTCTCTCTGTCTATCTCTTTCAACGCCGGAACACACACTACACAGGGCCGCCGTGCAGGCGGCCTTATATAGTGTGGGGCGTGTACTAAATCCCCTGAGCCATAATTGGCCAAAGCCTCCTTGGCTTTGGCCAATTACGGCTCTCTGTTCAGGCGGCGCTGTGATTGGCCAAGCATGCGGGTCATAGTGCATGCTTGGCCAATCATCAGCCAGCAATGCACTGCGATGCCGCAGTGAATTATGGGCCGTGACGCGCCACACGAATTTGGCGCGAACGGCCCATATCGTTCGCAATTCGACGGACGGTCGAACAGCCGATGTTCGAGTCGAACATGGGTTCGACTCGAACACGAAGCTCATCCCTACTGCCCACACCAAAGAACTTTTCAAAATATGCGGGGAGACAGAAGCGCCCTGCACCTGCTTAGCTCTGTGGTGTAATGCAATAGGGTGGCTGCCCTTAAGCTGCCCCCTGGAGGGCATCCTGCCTCATTGGATATGTGCCTCCTCCTCCTCTCTTCTATCAGGCACCCAAGTAGAGGCAGTGACCTCATCATCCCCTCCCTCCTCGTCACTGGAGCAAACTTGGCAGCATGCTGCACCTGGGGGAACATAACTGCCAGTTTCTTGTGCTTCTTGGGCACCCCCTCTCTCTAGGCTCACGTTACTCCCTTTCTCAACCTGGGTACCATCATTGGAGCCTTAAAATCAATGGGTGCATGGTAGTGTGTACACCATCAGAAGTGTAATAACAACTGCACTGTAGTAGCAACTGCACTATGAGTACACAGTACTGTGTACACCAACAGAAGTGTAATAACAACTGCCCTATAGTAGCAACTGCACTATGGGGGCACGGTACTGTGTACACCACCAGAAGTGTAATAACAACTATGGGTGCACTGTATTGTGTACTGTCTACACCACCAGAAAAGTAGTAGCAACTGCACTATGGGTGCACAGTACTGTGTACACCAACAGTAGTGTAATAACAACTATAGGTGCACTGTATGGTGTACTGTATTCACCGCCAGAAATGTAGTAGCAACTGCACTATGGGTGCACCGTACTGTGTACACCAACAGAAGTGTAATAAAAACTATGGGTGCACTGTATTGTGTACTGTGTACACTGCCAGAAAAGTAGTAGCAACTGCACTATGGGTGCACGGTACTGTATACACCACCAGAAGTCAAATAGCAACTGTGGGTGCACTGCATTGTGAAAGCCACCAGAAAAGTAGTAGCAACTGCACTATGGGTGCACAGTACTGTGTACACCAACAGTAGTGTAATAACAACTATGGTTGCACTGTATTGTGTACTGTGTACACTACCATAAAACTAGTAGCAACTGCACTATGGGTGCACGGTACTGTGTATTGTGTACACTGTCAGAAAAGTAGTAGCAACTGCACTGTGGGTGCACGGTACTGTGTACATCAACAAGAGTGTAATAACAACTATGGATGCACTGTATTGTGTACTGTGTACACCGCCAGAAAAGTAGTAGCAACTGCACTATGGGTGCATGGTACTGTGTACACCACCAGAAGTCTAATAGCAACTATGGTTGCACTGTATTGTGTACTGTGTACACTGCCAGAAAACTAGTAGCAACTGCACTATGGGTGCACAGTACTGTATACACCACCAGAAGTCTAATAGCAACTATGGGTGCACTGCATTGTGAAAGCCACCAGAAAAGTAGTAGCAACTGCACTATGGGTGCACAGTACTGTGTACACCAACAGTAGTGTAATAACAACTATGGGTGCACTGTATTGTGTACTGTGTACACCGCCAGAAAAGTAGTAGTAAGTGCACTATCGGTGCACGGTACTATGTACACCAACAGAAGTGTAATAACAACTATGAGTCAACTGTATTGTGTACACCGACAGAAATGTAGTAGCAACTGCACTATGGGTGCACGCTACTGTGTACACCACCAGAAGTCTAATAGCAACTATGGTTGCACTGTATTGTGTACTGTGTACACTGCCAGAAAACTAGTAGCAACTGCACTATGGGTGCACGGTACTGTGTATTGTGTACACTGTCAGAAAAGTAGTAGCAACTGCACTGTGGGTGCACGGTACTGTGTACATCAACAAGAGTGTAATAACAACTATGGGTGCACTGTATTGTGTACTGTGTACACCGCCAGAAAAGTAGTAGCAACTGCACTATGGGTGCATGGTACTGTGTACACCACCAGAAGTCTAATAGCAACTATGGTTGCACTGTATTGTGTACTGTGTACACTGCCAGAAAACTAGTAGCAACTGCACTATGGGTGCACGGTACTGTGTACACCATCTGAAGTATATTATAAAAAATACACCAGTATTGGCCTGCAGTCAGATACAGGCTTGGCTACACTGGATGCAGTGTAATATATATATATATATATATATATATAAATATATATATATCAGTATATCAGTCATCCAGTCATGGCTGAAATTGTTGGCACCCCAGAAATTTTTCCAGAAAATCAAGTATTTCTCACAGACAAGTATTGCAGTAACACATGTTTTACTATACACGTTTTTTTACTTTGTGTGTATTGGAACAAAACAAAAAAAGGGAGGAAAAAAAGCAAATTGGACATAATGGCATACAAAATTTCAAAAATGGGCTGGTCAAAATTTTTGGCACCCTTTCAAAATTGTGGATAAATAAGATTGTTTCAAGCATGTGATGCTCCTTTAAACTCACCTGGGGGAAGTAACAGGTGTGGGCAATATAAAAATCACACATGGAAGCAGATAAAAAGGAGATAAGTTCACTTAGCCTTTGCATTGTGTGTCTGTGTGTGCCACACTAAGCATGGACAATAGGGATGAGCTTCGTGTTTGAGTCGAACGCATGTTCGACTCGAACATCGTCTGTTCGACCGTTCGTCAAATTGCAAACGATATGGGCCGTTTGCGCCAAATTTGTGTGGCGCGTCACGGCCCATAATTCACTGCGGAATCGCAGTGCATTGCTGGCTGATGATTGGCCAAGCATGCACTATGTAGAGAGAGCTGTAACTGGCCAAAGCCAGGGTGGCTTTGGCCAATTATGGCTCAGGGGGTTTAGAACACGCCCCACACTATATAAGGCCACCTGCACGGCGACCCTGTGTAGTGTGTTCCGGGGTGCTGAGAGAAAGAGAAAGAGAGAGACAGAACCAAAGCGCACTCCACAGGAGTGCAACTCCTCTAACGGGACTTTACTGTAGGGTCACCTCTAATGAAGGTATGAAATTAGTAGAATTTTTTTTTTAAATTATTAATGTTTTATTGAAAAATCTGTATAAAAATCATTAACATGACCTAACAATGCATAAATTAAAAATGGATGCATGTAAGTGAGGAAAAAAACAATATATGAGACAATGACCAATTGTAATGATACAAGTAAATAATACACCAATAATCATAAGACCCGACGTTTCGAGGTAAGCAAGGGGTTGACCTCTTCTTCAAGGGTAACGACAATTGGTCGAGAAGATTATTTCATCTAAAAGGTTAACAGAAGCAGAACAGGAGTAAGTGGACAAGAACATATCTCAGACATTCACGACAAAAACAGCAGAGAGTCTATAGTTTACATTGCATAAATCATTTACAGTGATTACAGCACTTATTCATTTTTGGTATATGTATATAAAATATACTGACCACTTAAGTTCATATGAAAACTTCCATGGACATTCTCAGCATCCAGAAGGAAGTAGTGCCATCCGTCACGGCCACACAGGGGTCCAAGACCCGAAATCAGAGGGAGAAGGAATAACCGACAATGTCGCAGGAACAAGATGCCAAGGTGGGCTGTGGTTACTTCACAAAGGATATCCCCAAAGGGCCAGATACCGTCAACCCTTCAGTAAGAAACTTATCAAGGCCCAAATGCTAGGGCTGAATGATAGAGGATTCAATACCGCTATAAGTAATCATGAAAGAAAAAATAAAAAAACGTTGATAAGAAAATTGTATGAAAAGCCTGGTACAATTGAAACATTTAAAAAAGGGGGCTTTTTAAGTTTCATTATATGAAGCACCGAAAAATATGAATATAAGAACCTAGACACATACCTAGAATAAAGGATCTTAAATAGAAAAGAATCCAGTCATGGAGCCCAATCCTTAAAGCAGGAAGCCAGGGGGGAAGGAATAGGTCACTGGTATCAGACCCACAGGATTTCAAGCGAGCATAAAGTTCCCTTGCCAAGTGAAAACCCGGAATTATCTGTAATGGTAGAGCATATAGGGAAAACAATGTATGTCAATAGGAAGCAAACACCTAATGACTCCCAGAAAATATCCCCACCTGAAAGGTACGTGGGTTTACCTGCCTGTCTTTCCTTCCTCCATGCACGTCTGTGTCGTGTCAGAAACAGCTGAGAGCTTCAGTGCCTGGAGAGTTTAAATATATCTCACTGCGGTGGGCAGGAGTGGCGTGATTGGATGGGCACAATGAGGGGCGGTCTAGAGGAGGGAGGACGTGAGGCATTTGCATGGACATCCCCCGGGCATAGCAGCGCACGGTGTCATCCCCCCAGCACGCTCCGAGATGGAAAGCGTCCTAATGCAGGACTGGGGTGGGCGTGTGTGGTGACGCGAGGCTCAGCGGTGGGCGGAGCCAGCGCGACGTAGGGGATTCCACCATGCGTCAAAGTCCCGCAGCGCAGAGCCGGCGTGTCCACTGTCATGGAAACCCATGACACCAGACTGCCAGAAAGAAGGGGGGCCAGGCGCGCCCCTGTAGGGGCGCACATCGACCCCCCCGGGTGCGCCGAGTGAAGGGACACACAGCCCAGGCATGTAGGGGAGGAAGAAAAAAAAAGACAAGAGAGAATTAGGCTAGCAATGAAAGATAGCAAAAGGGAGGAGAGAAAGAAATATGAAAAAAGGACAAGGACGTCCATAGAAGGGAAGTGAATCAGGAGAAGAAAGAGAAAAAGAAAAGTAAAAGATAAGTAAGATTGAGAATAAATGTGAGCAAGAAGGCACTTGAAGAATTCCTGTGTAACCGGGAGGGACAAATCCCCACTGGATTAGACAAGGTCCTAGAATGATAAAACAAGACCATTAGATTAACACATTATATAATGCAATATGCTACATAGTACATTTGTAATACCAACTCTCCAACTTGGACTATTGTCTTGTCCCTGCAATGTCAAACAAATCCTACAAAAGGACCCAGAAAGTGGGGGGCATGCTGTAAAATAAGAAACATTTACCCTCCCCAATGGTAATGAAGAATTGATCTGCCAGTGGTAAAAAAGCAAGGGGTCCACGCTGACTATTGAAACACCGAGATTCAGTCTAATTGACGGGGGATCCCACGTAAAATAATTTTATTCTAACGATTCCCATTCTGATCCTCCCGAGGAGAAGCCCTCCAGGAAAGGTCTGAAAGAGGTCGTACCATTGAGGCCAGGTGGCATTGTCACATTCAGCCGAAAAATCCACCTTTGTTCAGCCTGCATTAGTAATTTATTTGTATCACCCCCTCTTGAACCAGGATGCATTCTGTCTAGGATCAAGAAGGAAATTTTAGGGGTAATTCCTTCATGTAGATCTCTCACATGTCTCCCCAGTGGGAGGCTCGGGTTACTGGTCTGCATAGATAAAATATGCTGATAGGCACGTCACCAAAAAGGCTGAATAGTTTTGTCTACATAGAAGCAGAAACAATCGCACAAAAGAAGGTAAACTACATTAGTTGTCTGGCAGTTTGCATAGTGTTTTGGATGATACCGTTCACCGTTAGGGAGTGTCACATTGCGTGTGGTGTTCATGAAATGGCAATAGTTGCATCTACCACAGGTAAATGTACCTGGATATTTGCACGGGTCCTGATGTCCCAAGTCATGGTATTCACTGGACACCAAGTAATCTTTGAGGGATCTAGCCCTTCTGAAAGTGAAAGACGGGTGTTTACTCACATATGGGCCTATAGTAGGATCCATAGAAAGGAGATGCCAGTATTTGCTGGCAATTTTTTTTAAAGTTTTGTGTTGATTACAGTATTTAGTTATAATCGAAATTGGATTTTTCTTGGTGTTTTTAGAAGAGGGGTTGTAGAGCAATTCTTTCCTTGGTTTCAATAGTGCCCGGTTAAAGGCCTTTTTAAGACATGATTTGGAGTAACCCCGCAAAAGTAGTCTTCCTCTCAAGAGGTCTGCCTCTTTTTTGAAGGTTATATCATCCGTGCAGTTTCTCCGTGTCCTCAAATATTGGCTAAAGGGAATAGATGCAATTAGAGGTGTGGGATGAAAACTGCTGGCATGTAGTATGGTGTTGCCAGCTGTTGGTTTCCTGTATAAACTGCTACTGACTCGACCCCTGTCATCCTTATGAATGGTTACATCCAAAAAAGTTATTGAGGAATTATCAAAGATCATTGTGAAGTTAAGGTTGAAATTATTTGTATTCAAACATTTTAGAAAGGGTTCAAGTTGGTCTTGTGGGCCGTCCCATATAAGGAAGACATCATCAATGAATCTGAGCCAAAGGCTCACATTCATCATGAAAGGGGCCAAATCCTCAGATTGGTTGATCATACGCTCCCACTCCCCCAGGTACAGGTTGGCATACAATGGGGCACAAGAAGTCCCCATCGCTACCTCCTGCACCTGGAGGAAGTGGGAGCCATTGAAAGTGAAATGGTTGTGTTGGAGGATATAATCCAACGAATCCAGCAAAAAATCACTCATTTTGGGATTAAATCTATTATCTTGTAAGATAATATGTCGGATACAGCTCAGACCCTTGCTGTGGGGTATCGAGCTGTATAGAGCCTCCACGTCGATTGCCACCAAAGTCGACGTGGAGGGGATGGTCATTCCATCCAAGATCTGTAGTAGATGGAGAGTATCCCGAAGGTAGCTAGGAAGATTGATCACAAATGAGCGCAAATGCCCATCAATGAAAGTGCTAAGATTCTCTGTTATTGAGCCATTCCCAGACACTATCGGTCTACCTGTTGGCCGTTTGACACATCTATGCAACTTCGGTTAAGCATAAAATGTTGGAATTTTAGGTTGTTTAATTCTAATGAACTCCCATTCTGATTTGCTAATCACCTGTTGTTCAAAGGCGGAATCTACCAAGGAATAGAATTCCTGGTTGAATTTAGTAATTTTATTTGCTTGAATTTTACAATACCATTTTTTGTTTTCCAAGATTTTCATGCACATTTCAACGTATTGTGTATTATCCATAATAACAATGTTGCCCCCCTTGTCAGAGGGCTTTATTGTTATGTGTGGATGATCGTGGAGTGCTTTTAAAGCAACTCTTTCCTTGCTAGATAAGTTGTCGCCACCAATTTGGTTGGTTTTGATCTTGCAAATCTCCTTGCCTACTAGCTTAACAAACGCTAAAACGTTAGAGTTGATGTTCAGAGAAGGAAATTTGTCTGATTTATTTTTAAATTTAGGCATTGGAGGAAGTTCAGTATGGTCAAAGCGACCCAGCAGGTGTTCTAAGTCGATCTGGTCAATCAAGTCGGGTGATTCGTTTTCCTCCAACAGGCTGACCAAAGTGTCTAAAGTGACCAAAGTGACTCAAAGCTGGGTTGGGCAGGTATTGACTTAGAATACATCTGTTTTAATATTAATTTACGAGCAAACAATTGGAGGTCTTTTATGGCTTCAAATTTATTATTATTTTGATCGGGACAAAAACTCAATCCACGTGAAAGGATTTTTAGTTCAAGATGAGAGAGTACATGCGTGGATAAATTTACTACATTTAGATCTTGATCTGGCATTTCCAATGAATGTGTAGGCGTACCTCCCACATCCCCATATCATTGTGGGTCGGTGGTACGGTGGTATTAAAACCCACTGCTCCACTGCCCTCGTGTGTTACACTTGACAGTGTTGCAGTAGCGCCTGTGGTTGTTAGTTTTGGAAAAAGGGAATTAGTCTCTTGTTGAGAAGTTGAGGATGCCAAGTTTCTAATTGGTGGATTTTTATTTTGGGTTCCCAATGGGCCCTGGTATGGAATGGAAGTGTTATGGGTTTCCGTAATGTGTTTTTTAGGATGTTTTTCATTGGATCCACTTCCATTAGAGCCACGTTTGGATTTTTTTGATCTATGGGATTCATTCTGTCCCCTAAAGGAATATGAGGATACTGATGAAGCATCTGATAAATCCGAATCATTAATGCGGTTTGGTTTTAAAATTAAGTTTGACTCTGGTTTGATTAGTCTTCCAATTTTATGCTTTATGCTCAGAGAAAGCTGTTTGGTCCCGCAGAAATTTACTTTCCTTTTTTATCAGTATATTTCTGTTGAATTGTTCCAAATGTGCGTTTAAGTCATTGTCCAATTGGACAAAAGAGGTGTGAGTTTTAAATGGTGTCAGAAGAGTATAGAGGGATTCAAGTTCTTTGTCAGTTTGTTTGATAATCCTTCTGTATTCCTCTATTAGGAGGACCATCATATCTTGTGAGCATGCCGATAACTTATTCTCCCAGGCCTGTTTAAAAGACAGATCCACATGTTCCATTGTAGGGAAGATTTGAATCCGTAGTTCAAACGGGTTGATATTATTTCTCATATATTGCTGAAAGGAGTGTATGTGCCAATGATTTAATGACTTTTTTTCTAGGAGTCTTCTAAGATTTGTAAAAATCTGAGATAACTCAGAATCTTTCTGTTCCCTTTCAGAGAACTTTTTGTAAAGACCAGACATGGTATTGTCCCAATTTTTTCCAGCATAGTTGGTCATGGTGTAAATTCTAAATTATAGGTAAAGTAGTTACAAAGTAGGAAAACGTCTAGAGGGGAGACTACCAAGCGAAGAGATGGGTATTTTCTACCCTAAACATATATAGAACAAAGGAGGTGTCATCCCAATGGGCATTGTAATATTTTAGAGGTGAACCCCCATCCCAATTATTGTACAGAACCAAAGCGCACTCCACAGGAGTGCAACTCCTCTAACGGGACTTTACTGTAGGGTCACCTCTAATGAAGGTATGAAATTAGTAGAATTTAAAAAAAAAATTATTAATGTTTTATTGAAAAATCCGTATAAAAATCATTAACATGACCTAACAATACATAAATTAAAAATGGATGCATGTAAGTGAGGAAAAAAACAATATATGAGACAATGACCAATTGTAATGATACAGGTAAATAATACACCAATAATCATAAGACCCGACGTTTCGAGATAAGCAAGGGGTTGACCTCTTCTTCAAGGGTAACGACAATTGGTCAAGAAGATTATTTCATCTAAAAGGTTAACAGAAGCAGAACAGGAGTAAGTGGACAAGAACATATCTCAGACATTCACGACAAAAACAGCAGAGAGTCTATAGTTTACATTGCATAAATCATTTACAGTGATTACAGCACTTATTCATTTTTGGTATATGTATATAAAATATACTGACCACTTAAGTTCATATGAAAATTTCCATGGACATTCTCAGCATCCAGTAGGAAGTAGTGCCATCCATCATGGCACTATATATATATATATATATATATATACTGTATTCAGTTTAGCTAGATCCGTTCCTGTTATCTTCCTACTGACAGGCAGGCTTGTCTTGTTACAGTATTTACAGCTACCTGAAGAAAATTGCTGGTGTTCTTTTGATCCTATTAGTACCACAGTCAGGCAGCTAGACTATTTACAGTTAGTGTAGTGTGTCCTCCTCACAGTGTTCAGCTAAAGCTACAAGTTAGTTTAGTGTGCCCTCTGCACAGTGTTCAGCTAAAACTACAAGTTAGTATAGTGCGACCTCTGCACAGTGTTCAGCTAAAGCTACAAGTTAGTTTAGTGCGACCTCTACACAGTGTTCAGCTAAAGCTACAAGTTAGTGTAGTGCGTGCTCTGAACAGTGTTCAGCTAAAACTCCAAGTTATTGTAGTGCGACCTCTGCACAGTGTTCAGCTAAAGCTACAAGTTAGTGTAGTGCATCCTCCTCACAGTGTTCAGCTAAAGCTACAAGTTAGTGTAGTGCGACCTCTGCACAGTGTTCAGCTAAAGCTACGAGTTAGTGTAGTGCGTCCTCTGAACAGTGTTCATCTAAAGCTACAAGTTAGTGTAGTGCGTCCTCCTCACAGTGTTCAGCTAAAGCTCCAAGTTAGTGTAGTGCGTCCTCACAGTGTTCAGTTAAAGCTACAAGTTAGTGTAGTGCGTCCTCCTCACAGTGTTCAGCTAAAGCTACAGGTTAGTTTAGTGTGACCTCTGCACAGTGTTCAGCTAAAGCTACAAGTTAGTGTAGTGCATCCTCCTCACAGTGTTCAGCTAAAACTACAAGTTAGTGTAGTGCGACCTCTGCACAGTGTTCAGCTAAAGCTACAAGTTAGTGTAGTGCGTCCTCTGAACAGTGTTCATCTAAAGCTACAAGTTAGTGTAGTGCGTCCTCCTCACAGTGTTCAGTTAAAGCTAGAAGTTAGTGTAGTGCGACCTCTGCACAGTGTTCACCTAAAGCTACAAGTTAGTGTAGTGCATCCTCTGAACAGTGTTCAGCTAAAGCTACAAGTTAGTGTAGTGCGACCTCTGATGCACCTGATGCTAACCGAATAATTTTTTTTGGAAATGTCAGATCCCTTCAAAGACTGCCTATGCTGATGCTGAGTGACTATCCTGTTATGCTGAGTAATTATCCTCTTCCTCCTCAATGATCATGCTGATAGCTTTTAAAAACAATTTTGGTTCTGGGCGCTTCCACCAGTGCCTAAGGCCCAATTTTTAAGCCCCTTTTTAACAGGGGCATGTAATTACAATTTTTGGTGCAATACTTTGCAGCAGGGCTAGTTCCTGCGCTCCAACTAGAGTATCTGTGAGGGGTTGCAGTGTTGTGGCACCAGCACCAGTGCCTAATAACAATTTTTCAGCCTCGTGCTGCAAAAATGTCCTCAACATATGCATAAACACTACAGACCACTAGAGGTTCTTAGTGGGTGATTACTTCTGTGCAATGACGTTAGGTGCTACCAAAAGCTATTAAAAGTGCTAGTGCTACAAAATATCAAAAAAAATGTGGATATGTGATATTTTGATAGTAATATTGGCACA
Organism: Lithobates clamitans; assembly: GCA_037952925.1. Taxonomy (NCBI): domain Eukaryota; kingdom Metazoa; phylum Chordata; class Amphibia; order Anura; family Ranidae; genus Lithobates; species Lithobates clamitans. Next base: position 5,376,567 of record JBBGZY010000147.1, read on the forward strand.
TTGCAGAATTTTTAATAATATATTTTTTTGATATTTTGTAGCACTAGCACCCTGTACTATCCTTATCTATCGATTTAGAGAAACTTTCAGACTCTTAGGAGGTGCTGTGTTCAAGTGTTTCTGAATCCACCTTTGGACTTGTCCCTGGCACATAGGTTTATTATACTCCTGTGCCATAATAACTTTTATAATAATGCATGTTGCAAATGCAAAGGCAAAATTATGACCATGTTGCAGATAAAAAGGCTTAAACTATTGCTTATTGCCAGAGTTGCTGAATTGCCACTCTATCATTATATTCACAACATAATGAATCCTACAAGCCTGGCCTGGCATGCACCAAGGTTTATCAAGAGCCTGGTACATAGGTTGACTTTTGGTTCACAAAAAATTGAACAAAAACAATTTCCACACAAATTCAGATTTTAATGGAATGGATGTAAACAGACATCATCCGTTTGCATCTGTTCTGCTCTATTTCAACAGATCTGGATTAGTGTCACTAACGAGGGTCACTTAGCACCAGATTGCTTGCCACACTATTACAGTCAAGCTATAAGTCGCTGATCACCGCCATTACTAGTATAGCCTATATAGCTGTTTAAATTATATGTAAATTATGATATTATACCAAAGTTTATAGATGCTTCAACACACAAACCAATTAATACACACTTATTGTTTTTTTTTTTTCGTTTACCAAAGACATGTACCAGAATAAATTTTGGCCTAAATTTTTGGTAGAAATTAGATTTTATTGGATGTGTTTTATAACAGAAAGTAGAAAATATGGTGGGGGGGGGTGTTCAACACTTTGTTATTTTCTACTTGTATAATACTTGTATAATAAAAACAAAAATAGCCCAAAAGTGATCAAATACCACCAAAAAAATTTCCATTTTGGGTACAGTGTTGCCTGATCGTGCAATTGGCAGTTAAAATGGCACAGTGCTTGATAGATAGATATATATAGCTGATATATAACAAGTTAATGGTACATATTTATATTCCCTTATATATTACTTTATCTTCATGAAAAGATTATCACAGAACTGCAACAAGTTAACTATCTATTTACCTAAGAGTTTTATCCCTGTCTATATTATCTGTCTATGTAATCTCTACAAACCTTTTGCCGGCATATAATTCCGTTCCACACGTCCCACATCCCAGAACAGCTCTGGAAGTAAACACTCAACTCAAGAATATGCTGAATGTTGACTTTTATTTCAGGTCTAATGCCGCGTACACACCGGCGGACTTTTCGACCGGACTGGTCCGACAAACTTTCCAGCGGACTTTTGTCAGACTTTTGACGGACTTCCGATGGACTTTCTAATGAACGGACTTGCCTACACACGATCACACCAAAGTCCCACAGATTCGTACGTGATGACGTACACCGGACTAAAATAAGGAAATTGATAGCCAGTAGCCAGTAGCTGCCCTAGCGCCGGTTTTTGTCCTTCGGACTAGCATACAGACGAGCGGATTTCTGGGTCCGGCGGAGTTACGATTTGAAGCCTGTTCCAAATCTAAAGTCCATCAGATTTGCGAATGGAAAAGTCCGCTGAAGGTCCGGTGAAGTCCACACACGATCGGATTGTCTGCCGGATTTGGTCCTTCGGCGTCCGTCAGACCAGTCTGGTCGAAAAGTCCGTCCGTGTGTACGCCCCATTAGTCTTTTATACAGTATGTAACAGGAAAGTCCAGTATCCTGTTTTTATTCTACACACATCATATTCTTTATATCATGAACAATATAACCATACATAACAGGAAAAAGTACTTTACAATAATAGTCAGCAAGAAATTATTAACAATAGGCCTCTACGTAAAGGAAACAGATGTGTATGTAATAGGAAAAAACAAACTCAGGAAAGACATTTCAGAAAAATAGGAATGTAGTGAGAACAGGAATGATCACACAGGTCAGATAACAATGGGAGGAAGCTCCCTACATTCCATTACAAAAACTGTCCATGAAACTCAAAATATATATGTCAGTAGAATTTTTACTTAAAGAATAACCCTAACAATTCCCTCTCATTTGTCACAAAGTGACAATTATAAATTTTGCCTCCAATATGCATCATCCTGAATTGTCTTCCTATAATTGCATTGGCCTATCTTTATAAACATGTATAGAAACATAAAACAATATACACATTAAATTAACATATGGCTGGATAATGTATAGCAACCCCAATTGTATAGCAAATGTCCATGAAAAGATAGAAGAGCATGATAGTCTTTAAGGTAATGAAATAGTCCATAGAAAACATAAAAACAAAAAGGTCTCTTTTGTATTGAGTTTTGAAAATGTTTATAAGTTTTCCACAACATGAACTCCTCAAGTTCATTTTCTAACCTTTAAAAATATCTCCAAATATTCTGTATCTATTCCTGCATACAGAAGAGATCTACCATCCTTTAAAAACTTGCCTCTCAGTAAGGACAAAACTTGACATCCACAAACAGACTGGAACTGATGTTGCAAAGAAACAAAGAAATCAACCTTCAGGTCTTCAGGCTGGCACTTCAGATCTCTCACGTGGTGTTCGCTGGACTTTCAGGCCTTGGGTTGGCATTATAGCTCTTTTCCTCTGGGCTTTCCCAAGAACTTTTCCAATAGGTGTCTCCAACCTTCAGCTTGTGTAAAGGTAGAGAAGTGTTTCTGAAGTGATGGCTTGGCAAAATTTCTGGAATAATTCCAGGACTTCCTGCATAGCTTTAAAACAACAAGGATTTCCATGCATAGATTTAATGATTTTCTTCAAGTAGAACATCCGGATAGAGGCGTAAATAGGGAGCAGATACTTCTCCAGTCAACATGAATAACCACGGAATCATCTCACTACTAGATAAAGTCTTTCTTAACCATTGGAGGTATTTAAAATTAATAATATTCTGCCATTTTAAGAATTCAAACATAAGTCCATTAATTATGCAGAAATAAAGTGTTTTCTAGCAGCAGTTTTTTTTTTTTTTTTATATTTTATTGGGTTTTCACACATTACAAATCACAATACAGTGGTAAACCACGACAGCAAGGAGTAGTCTACAGTTAATATAAAGATGCATATGAAGAATAAACTAAACAGAATCGAGTAAAAGATAAGTTCAGCCAGAATTACAGAGTCCTATAATATTAATGTGTTAATGAGTTCATTCCATGTTTCAAGGTAGAAGGAAAACAACAAGAACATATCCTCTGTTTTACACGGAATTGTCTGATCAAATACAGTGAGCGGATCCTGAGTGGGGTTTAAGTGTGATAAAGGGTATTCGTAATGTGTATGGTCGTGACCGACGGTAGCAGAGTTACCCAGAACCCTGGGCACCCCAATAGGGTGCTAACTGTGCCCAGAGTGGGTATATCAATTTACATATAAGTAGGGTATGTCGGTAATGTGCTTCATGTAAGGCGGGAGTCAATTGGTAGGGCTTTATATACGACAGGAAGGAGGGGATAGGGGAACAGGAAGACGGAGGGATAGGATAACATGTGTATTTAATGGATCGCATGGGGATGAGCAAACCGGTCAGTGTCGGCTCCAGCGGTATGGGATTGGAGAGTGGTCTGCGTGTGTGTCATGTGCGTTTGTTTAAAATGGGTCCAACAAGTCCAGGTGTCTTTATATTTGGATGGAGAATCGGAGGTTTGATGTATGAGGTTTTCTATGTCAGCTATCCTGTCTACTCTCTGGATCCACTCAGCGATCGAGGGAGGGGACGTGCTTCTCCAGTGCACTGGGATGCATAGGTTAGCTGCGTTAATGAGATGGAGGGTAAGAGACTTCTTGTATATACGTTGGAGAATCGACCTGTGGTGGAGTAAGTATTGTGCCGGATTATAGTCTGGTGTGTAGGTGGTGATCTGAGTAATTAAACTGTGAACAGCAGTCCAGTATGGTTGAATGAGAGGGCATTCCCACCAGACGTGTATAAGGGAACCTTTGGCAGCGTTACATCTCCAGCAATTAGGGGATACAGTGGGTAAGAATTTGTTAAGTTTGTCGGGAGTCTTGTACCATCGTGAGTAGATTTTGAATCTGCACTCCTGTGTTGCTACGTTGCTGGAACCTTTGTGTATGTGGGAGAGCGCATTTTTCCAATCGTCGGCGGTCAGGGTAGTGTGTAGATCGGTTTCCCATTGTTTTACCAATGTATCTGTATCAATGTGAAGATGTGAGGAGAAAAGTGCGTGGATGGTCGAAATGAGGTGTCTTTGAGGTTCAGCGCGGGAGCATAAAAGTTCAAGGGGTGTGAGTTCCCTGTGTATGTTGTCTTTGTGTGGTAAATTCTGTAAATAATGGCGGATCTGCAGATACTTATAGAAGGGGATATGATAATCTGGAAATTTGCTTGTCAGAGCTGCGTGCGTTAGTACCGTTCCTTGATGGAAAAGTTGCCGGGCTAGGAGCCTTGGTCTGTAGAGATCTCTGGCTGTAAGGAGTAAGGAGATACCCGGCGCAAACTCCGGGTTGTCTTCAATAGGTGTTAGTGGTCCCGATATGGGTTGGATCTTAAGGATTTTGCACGATTTTGCAAAGTTTAATAGGGTGGCATTAATCAGAGGGTTCAAAGTGGCTGTGTTCTGAATTATTTTTGGGTTGATCCAGGGGAGGAGATGTAACGGGGTTTCGGTAAAGGCATTTTCTATATTTACCCACTCTTTTTCCTTGCCATGTACGTGCCAGTCCACAATTCTGACTAACTGGCAGACCCGATAATAAGTTTGTAGGTCTGGAACCTGCAGACCTCCTTGTAATTTGTGAGTTGTCAGTCTGTGCCAGTTCAATCTAGGCTGTTTGGATAGCCAGATGAACTTCCTGCAAATTATTTTGTATTTGGCAAAGAAGGAGTGTGGGAGCATTATAGGGATGGTTTGGAGAAGATAAAGTAGCCTAGGTAGAACATTCATTTTCAAAATAGCTATTCTTCCAAACCATGAAAATGGTCCAGTCTGCCATTTTTGAAGATCATCTTCGATGGTTCGTAGGATTGGTAAAAAGTTTAGTTTGAATAGTTCGGAGAGTTTGGTGGGTATGTTGATGCCAAGGTACTTTATGGCTTGGGTTTCCCATCCGAAAGGAAAATTTGGTTTGCATTGTGCGACTGTTTCTTGGGGGAGTGAGACATTAAGTGCCCTGGATTTGGAGAAATTTATTTGTAAGTTTGATAAGAACTTAAAAAGAGCAAAGTCTTGTAGCAGGTTCGGGATGGTAATGATCGGTTCTGTGAGGAATAGTAGGACATCATCCGCGTAGGCGGCTACTTTGTATTGTGTTTGGTTAATGTCAATGCCTTTGATGTCTGAGTTTTCCCTAAGTCTGCGTAGCATGGGTTCCATTGTCAGTATGAATATCAAGGGGGATAAGGGGCAACCCTGTCTGGTACCATTGGACACGGAGAAGGCGTTCGACAGTCCACCGTTCACTCGGACTTTGGCTGTGGGAGAAGAGTAGAGAAGTAGAATCATGTCGACAAGTCTCGGCGGGAGGCCTATAGTTTGTAGGGTGGTTTCCATGAAGTCCCATGCCAACCTGTCAAACGCCTTCTCCGCGTCCAAGGATAGGAAGAAGCCTTTGGAGTTAGTGGAGGTTAACCAATGGTGTATGTTTAGGGCTTTGGTCGTATTATCTTTAGCTTCCCTACCGGGGACAAAACCAACTTGGTCTGTGGAGATTAAAGATGGTATCAAGGGTAGGAGGCGATTGGCCATTGCTTTGGCGTACAGTTTAACATCTACATTAAGTAGAGAGATAGGGCGGTAATTAGAAACCAATTTGTCATCTTTCCCTTGTTTGGGGATAAGGGTGATATGAGCCTCCAATATATCTTTGGAAGCTGTGGTGGCAGGGCATAGATTATTAAAAGCTTGAACAAGGTGAGGTAAGAGCAGGTCGGGAAAGGATTTATAGTAACCGACCGTCAGCCCATCCGGTCCGGGGCTTTTGCCTGATTTCATCTGTTTTAGTGCTAAGGTGATCTCTTCTGTCGTTAAGGGAACGTCTAACGACATGGAGTCTTCGGTCCGAATGGGTGCGGGTGCGTATTGAGAAAGGAAGTTGTGTATTGCCTCTTTCCTGTCGGTCAGGGTGGGAGATGATTGTGGTGTACGTATATTGTAAAGATCTGTGAAGTATTTCAAGAATTGCCCCGCTATGTCTTCAGATTTTACCAGGGTTTTACCCGAGGGGTCTACAATGGAGTGTATAGTGTGGGCCGCCTTTTTTGCCTGTATTGCTCTAGCCAACATCTTCCCGGATTTGTTGCCAAATTCATAAAAATATTTTTTTGAGAGCATATATTTCCGTTTAACGTTTTTATGTAATTCTTCTAAGAGTTCGGTGCGTAGTTGAGTCAGTTCAGTCAATGTTTCTAGGGCTAGAGAAGCCTTGTGTTTCCGTTCTAGGACAGAAATGCGTGTAGTCAGTTCCTCGATTTTTGCTTTTCGAAGTTTGTTTCTACGTGAGGCCTGTGATAAGAATGCGCCTCTAATAACACATTTGTGTGCGGCCCACACTATGTCTGGAGCAAAGTCGCCCTGACAGTTGTCCGTGAAATAGTTACGAAGGTGTTCGGAAACCTTTTGTGAGATTTCGATGTCTGTGAGTAGGGAGTTGTCCAAGCGCCATATGTGGACACAGTTCGTTTTATGCGGAATATGTAGGGTCATGGAAACCGGGTTATGATCTGCAAGTATCATCGGGCCGATTGAGGACTTATGAAGTATTGAGAGTTCGTTTTGGGAGATAAAGAAGTAATCTATTCTGGAATATTTGGAGTGCGGTGGGGAGAAAAAGGTGAAGTCTTTACATGTGGGATGCAGTGTGCGCCAGGCATCGTGTAGTAGCAATTCCCTGAATTGAGTTTTTATTGCGCGTAGAGCCCGATAAGTAGAGGAAGATGTACCGTTGGATGTGTCCAAGGAGGGATCGAGAGGGACATTAAAGTCGCCTCCTATTATAAGGCAACCGGTGCTAAAAGTCGTGAGGAGCTGTAGTGCATTGCGGAAGAACGGTACTTGTCTTGAGTTTGGAGCGTACAGGTTGGCAATGGTGAAAGTCTTGTTATGTATAGAGCCCTTGAGGAAGAGGAATCTCCCCGCAGGGTCTCGGTGTACATCAGTAACTAGAAAAGGGCATTTTCTAGAAATAAGAATGCAGACTCCTTTGGATTTGGCTTCATCATTGGTTGCGTGGTAAACAGTGGGAAAGTGTTTGTTCTGCAGCTTAGGGATGGCATCAGATCTAAAGTGTGTTTCTTGTATGAGCGCGATGTGGGTGTTGGATTTTTGTAAGTGGGTGAGAAGGAGAGACCGTTTTTCAGGTGTATTTAGGCCTCGGATATTCATAGAACGCAATGTGAGTGGAGTGTAAGGAGGGGACCGCACTATGGTGGGATCATTGGGGTCCATGACCTCCGTCGGGGTAAAGAGGAGGGGGGAGTAATCGTATACGGACAGAGTGTTGGGGAGGCGTGGTATTCAAAGTATCAGCAGAAGCTTGAGTCGTGTTGAGCACAACACAGGGGAAAGACCGGTAGGGCGGTAAAATTGTCAAGACAATTCACCGTCTCTTTATTTGACTATATTTGGTCTGGTACAGAGCACCGAGGATTCCCAATCCGATGAGTCCGGATTGTTGAACCTCACTGCGACTGTGTGGGGGTTGGTAAAGGCCTGGCACGAGCAAGGTATCGGAGTAGGTAGGTACGTAGTCGGTTGTAGCCTGCTATCCTAGGACTTTAGACAGTTGAGCTTAGTGGTGTGTGAAATAGGTTAGTTGCTCGGTGTAGAGATTGTAGATCTTATAGGCTGGTGTGGTGTGAACAGGGCAGGGGTTTACAACAGACAGGTGTCTATATATATGCATTGTAACCTGCCCAGTAATTATAAGGGCCATGACCGTTAAAATGGGAGTAACACCGATATAATTATATAACTACAACCAAAACGATAACCATGACCAGAATCATAGGGGACTGCAATTCTGTGTTCAAGTTCGGCATCCTATAAAGAAAGTCATGTAATACAGGGCCGTCCCCTACAATCCCAGGAGAATGCGAGTAGCGAGTCAGAGGGTGTAACTAGAAAAGAGAACCTGCTAGGGTGCATATTGAGGTAGGGGTCTATCAGAACCGGCTCATTGTATTCGTTGTCACATATCTAGTAGTGATGAAGGCTGGATATTAAAACTTTCTAAACCGTGTAGCAAATACTGAGGTATTAACTTATTCAAAAGCAAAATACAAAGCAACGAGTTTCTAAAACAGTAACATTGCAGGTAAATATAAGACACAAAGAGGATGTTGTACCGGAGGTGTAAGGATCAGTGTAATAATATTGTGCAGGGTTGTTGGTGGAGTCATATAAGGGGGGACAATGGGTCGTAGAGTAAAGTACCTGCATGGTTCGGGAAAGCAAGATCCCTAAGCGACCCCGAGGTGCATGGAGACTTGGATGTCGGGCGAAGCTGGTTGCGTAAGCAGATGGTGGTAGCAGCAGTTTTAATTACTAGGCATATACACTCAATGGTAGGTTTGCAGTTGTGCAATTTTGATGGATTGAACAGTGCTCCGTGAGATGTTCAAAGCTTGGGATATTTTTTTTATAACCTAACCCTGCTTTAAACTTCTCCACACCTTTATCCCTGACCTGTCGGATGTGTTCCTTGGCCTTCATGAAGCTGTTTGTTCACTAAGGTTCTCTAACAAACGTCTGAGGGCTTCACAGTGCAGCTGTATTTATACTGGGATTAAATTACACACAGGTGGACTCTATTTACTAATTAGGAAACTTCTGAAGTCAATTGGTTCCACTAGATTTTAGTTAGGGGGATCAGAGTAAAGAGGGCTGAATAAAAAAAGCCACACTTTCCAGATATTTACTTGTAAAAAAAATTGAAAACCATTTATCATTTTCCTTCCACTTCACAATTATGTGCCACTTTGTGTTGGTCTATCACATAAAATCCCAATAAAATACATTTATGTTTTAAGTTGTAGCATGACAAAATGTGGAAATTTTCAAGGGGTATGGGTACTTTTTCAAGGCACTGTATGAATGATCTCAAAGCATGTCAAATTGATGTCAAATGTGAACATAATGCACCTAAAAGCCCATGAACACTGAATGTCCCTTGAATTGCTCATTAACACAAACTTTCACTTAGAATAACTTTGATTAATAAGGAATACGGGCTGATGTGTAAACAATTATACAGATGTGAACATCTGTAGAAAAGCTGAAAAGAAATTCCCATTGACCCAACTTCCAGGTTGAAAAAAAAGCAGGAGCTTTCATCTAGTGAATCGCCTGACATGTTTTCCTAATTCTAATATTAAACTGTACATTACTTTATGAATAAATACAGTACTTTTATATATATTGTACATCCAATGTATAAACAAGAAATAAGTATTGGACATTTTCAGTTTCTCTCCAGCAGCAACATATAATAATCTACCTGGCATACATATAATTTCACAACTGTAGACAGAAAAAAAACCAACAACATTCTTTTGAGATTTAACATAGACCGATATTTCCGCAGAAGGCAATTTGGGGATTTTAAAGCTTTGAGCCATGCCGTATGGCTTAAACAATGAGTTTTTCCTTGTCTGGCTTTTCTCTTGAGAGATAGATTCTGTTCTCTTGCTAAAACAGGCTTGCCTTGGGAATTGACAGAGTGAATCTGTCTTTGAAAGCTGTACAGTGACTTTGAAGTTAAAGCAGGATATATATTTTCTTACCTGAGTCTTGTATATGTTTTACACTGCACCTGGGATCTCTTCTTATTACAGGAGACAGACCAAAGCATGTAAAGGCATTTTTAACACAGAGAGTTTAATTGCATCTATTAATTTAAGTACTTAATTAATAGTGGTTTAAATAGTTCAAAATAATGACTTTTTTTAGGTAATATATGGCAACAGAATGCAAATGAACCCTATTTTTAAGGTTTAAATAAAAACACACAACATTAATGCACTCAGAGGAAACTGTGATGAGAAGTGCCATGTCATCATCATTCACCCATATAAATTAATGGATAGTGCTTTCAAGAGCTATAAATGTTACTATGCTTGACAGATTCAATTTTGTTTCATGGAATGTTTTAAGTCACTTACAGGTACAGTACAGAGCTGATGTGATAACTCAGCTTTTGAAAACACATAGCATTCTATTCCATGGGGTGAAAAAGTAAATAATAGATAAATCAGTTACCTTCCATAAGATAGTCAACTATGTAGTGGAGTGATTACCCAAAAGCACACTAACAGCCCGTCGACAAAAGCAAGATAATTTCAGTTGTGATTGACTACCTAGTCAGGGAGATTCTAAATCTCTTGCTACTCTATGGCTGGAACTACATTGCAACAACTATCTGGATTAAATTGCTTCTTAATATATTTTATTTAAAATTCTTGATCACATTTAAATGAATTAAAAAAAATTCTGCTATGCATCGAATAATTGAGAAACTTACTGCAACTGAAAATGTAATTTGCTTGTCACTGAAACTCTTACATAGCTGGTACCTCACCCCCTATAGACTGGCAACAATTTATGAAGCAAGCTCTCCACTATACTGATGGGGCTGTGGTGACTCGAGAACCCTTATGCATATTTTCTGGACGTGTAATAACAGTTTCTGGTGGAAAACCTTCCAATTGATCTCGGAGGTGACAGGCATTATCACCCCTTGACATTAGCCCTACTCAATCTAGGCATGGAGCAATTCCCCACCCAATTCCAAGGAATAGTTACCAATATTCTACTATCAGCCAAATTAATCCTCACCAAATATTGGAAACAAGACCTGGCTCCTAATCCGTCAGAGGTTGTGAATATTATCTAATAACTCTATTTGTACAAGAAATCCTTGCCTCTTTGTTATGCTTACTTACTGATGATGGGCACACTGGCAGCGTTTTTTGGCAGTGTGGCAGCATTAGATGGACACAGTGGCAGCATTTAATGGGCACAGTGGCAGCATTTGATGGCACAGTGGCAGCTTTTGATGGCACAGTGGCAGCGTTTGAGGGCACAGTGGCAGTGTTTAATGGGCACAGTGGCAGCGTTTGGCACAGCGGCAGCATTTGAGGGCACAGTGGCAGCCTTTGATGGCACAGTGGCAGCGTTTGGGGGCACGGTGGCAGCGTTTGATGGGCACAGTGGCAGCGTTTGAGGGCACAGTGGCAGCAGAGCATTACCCTCCTTTGCGCCGACTGAGCGGCCGGAAGCAGGGGTCTCTGAGACTGTGACCAGTGACGTGACTCGTGACGTGAGGAGAAGAGACAAGTCACGAGTCACAAGAGTCAATTAAAGCCACTTATTTTCAGTGTTCTAGTGTGTAGAGATATGTTTTTAATTGATCTATTGTAGCAGTCATCGATAAAGGATGAGAATGGTGGTGTGTGTGTGGGGGGGGGGGCGGCATTGAAGGACCCGGCTTTGAGGCGGCAAAGGGAGTAAATTACGGGAAACTGGAGAGGTAGCCATATGACCAGAGGGGTGTCCAAATTGGAGACTCAATGGATCTATAAGGCCAGAACTCACAATCCTCATGGTATGAACGTGGAATGGGATGTTAATGCATTCATCAGTAATTCATGATGAATGGTTTAATTAGCTGATGCTGAAACATCCCATTCCTTTTAGGTAGTTTGCCACTAAATAATTTCTTTTATTTTTCACCTCCTTATATATTTTTACGTATTATTTTAGTTTTGTATGTGAGATTCCAATTTTATACATAGTATTCATGTGTTTGTATGTCTATTTGGTTGCATGTAATTTTTCCTCAATCCACAAGATGGCGATGTGTCCAGATATAATATTGTTTTTTTATAAAGATCCTTTACAATCTGTATATATTATATACTAGCATTTTATTATGCCATGGTGTGTTTATAGTACTTTTGGAACATTCCTTTTTGAATAAAAGAGGTGTTCTATTGTTAATAGAGGATGTAGACTAGGCTGCTCATATATCTGTGAGCAGTGTTGTCACATTCGTTATTTGTAGCACATCCCACTTCCGCATATTAATTGCTGTGTCCAGCATATATAATCTACTCGAGCGCCCCTGACAACATGATTCTCTCATGAAACAATGTAGGGAGAAGTCGGCAACGTGATGCTACTGCATGCTGGGACAAGGTGGCTATCTTTCTGGTGGGGAGAGACTGTATACTTACAAACAGAGCTTGCTTTTGTTTGTCAGCAATGTGAGTGCAATTTCAATAATTTGTATCTGAATAAATACTGTTATGATGTACTGCGCAATGAGGTTTATCTCCTTTTGTCTGCATGGGATGACTACCGCTGGAGGGTAATTTTTGAACAAGGAGAGTCACATCCAGGTTTGCTGCATCCACAATCCGATCTGCTGCCATTAAGTGTATGAAGATTGATGGGCTTCCTTCTTACCTGAGTTTACTTTACATAAGCTGATGTGACCTTTGTGATGAGGGTCCACTACATGGGGTAAGCGGCTGTATTGTCGGATGCTGGTGACTCCCTATTCCCTGTCTATCGCAGATTGAACTACTATTGATCCTTTCAGAAATAAAAGGGCAGTTGAACTTATTCTAAGGTACAATGCTTGGGCCTGAGCAACCAATCACCAGGCATGAACACTCTCAAGTTATAAGGAAGAAGTTAGCCTCAACATGGAACTAATGCAGGGGAGTGTGGGTGAGTTGCTGCTTGTGGGTTCTGTTAGATTTAATTTTAAAAGGGTTTGTTGTAGTTCATCTGCTGATCTGCTTCTGTAAATTGTACCTTGGTAGTTAAATCTGACTGAAAAGGGGAAGCCCCATTGATACATAATGTTGTGGCGTTGCAGTTCCATTAGTTGGGGTTTCATGGATCGTCTTTTAGTAATAGTAAGTTGGGATAGGTCAGCAAAAATTTGATAATTGTGTCCTTGAAAATTAAGTTCCTTTTTTTCTCTTGCAGCAATTAGTATTTGTTCTTTTGTTCTGTAATAATGAAATTTTGTGATTATATCACGTGGGGGTCCATCTTTCTTTTTGGCTGTGAGGGCTCTGTGTACTCTGTCTAGTTCTAAATGTTCAATAGGGATATCTGGCTTTAGTTCTTGTAATAGAGCAGTAATAGTAGATTGCAGGTCTGTCACAGTTTCAGGTATTCCCCTTATGCGCAAGTATGAACGTCTGGCTTTAATTTCGTAATCTTCGAGCTTAGTTTGAAGTATTAAATTCTCTTCTTTTAATTGTTCCAATTCTGTTATATTTACTTGGGTTGTAATTTCAATTTCATCCATTTTTATTTCTAAGGCTGCGGTGCGGTTTCCCAGCTCTCTTATTTCTTTGGTTAGGCTTTTTGTTATTTAGTCTGAGGTTTGTTTTAAAGCCTTATGAAGCATCTTTTCAAATTGTAATAATATTACTGGGGATGCTGAGGAGGCTTGTGCAGAAGTTTGTGAGAGGATTTGTTCTGTATCTGACTCAAATGGAGAGTCTTGCTGTGACATTTTCTGTATGTGGGAGCGCCCTGATGCTGTATCTTGTGAGGTGACTGGAGCTGCTTTAGTTGCAGTGAGTGCCTGTGAGCTCTTTGTGAGGTGATTTTTATTTCTGCCACGGCTTCCTCCCAGTACCATATTTCCTGCCCAAACTTTCACAGTTTGTTCCCTGGGGCAAAAAGGTTCAAATGGATACCTTTTGAGCCTGCAGGCTCCGCTTTGTCCTTCTCTTCTCTCCTCAGCGGTGCAGAGCTCTAACAATGCATGTCTGCTCCACTAGGCTCCGCCCATCTCCCCCTGCAGAAAGAGTTTTCAGGAGCTAGAGCATTCCATCCACAATCCATTGACTGCAGTTGCAATGCTTTCTAGGCTCTTATGTAAAAAAATAATGAATGTAGATTTTTTTTAATTAGAATGGGTGTTTTTTTTGTTTTGTTTTTTAAAGGGTGGACTTAACCTTAATTGTCCCACCCCCTGAATGATTAAAACAGTAAGCAAGCTGTGAATCAGAACAAACTTTTGCTTTTTTTTTCTTTAGCTTTTTTTTTACCAAAGTTTCGCAAACATGATGGTAGTCTCATTTTGTGCTTTTTTCAAATGTATGCAAAAAAATTATTGTTTGCTTGCAAAGCATGTCTTGCATTTTAGCTGTTTTTATTGGTTTACTTTGCCCAGTTAAAGGTAAAGGTTTTCTTTTCCTGATTAAATACAGGAAATAGGAGGGTCTGAAATATATAACACAATTTTTAGGTAGAAATACATGATAGAATCATTGTAAAAGGTCAAAGTAATCTTGTTGAAGATTGCTCTACTGAATCAACAAGAAGGCAAGTAAGATCAGTTCACAAAGCTAATACACCAGGATAAGGATCCTTATTTTTTTTTTTAAATAGCAATTTTTCTCTTGGCTGCAAATGAAGATTTGTTTAACCTGTTTGGAGCAAAAAAGAGTACTCTCTAATTTTTACATTATTGTCTCATTAGGGTGAAGTAAGTACTTTGTAAACCAAGGGACCTATGTATAAAGTAGTACATTTCAAAAATGTCAATATGTCTAATCGAAATAACATAGCCAGCAGTTAAGTCTCATACACACAATCGGATTGTTGGCCAACAAAACCGTGGATGCATAGAATGCACTTTTTGGTTAAGTTCCATTGGCAGATAGCATGTCTAATTTTATTTGTTTTCTTTTTTTTTTTTTTTATTCAGAAAAGTTTTTATTGTATCATAGAAAAAACAATAGAGGTACATTGTAAACAGATACATTGTAATATCTTCAAGTTATACATTAGTAAGAGTATTACACTGGGTTGTTGGGCTTTATGCGGAGCTTAATTATGACATTTCTAGCAATATAGTAATATAGTATGTTCCGTCTATGCTTATTACATTAAATGCATGTTTATTGAGGATTAACAAAAAAAAAAGTGAAAGGGGAATACAATGTACCTTGTGAAAACCAAAAAGAATAACAGTACATTTTCCAAAACGTATAAATAAAGTTGTATTTAGTGCTATAACCCATGTCTGAGCTTTTTTTATTTTACCTTCTTTCCCATGGTGTACGTGTAGAGTTAATTGGTCTTATCGTGCTAGTTTGGCTAGGTCATGTTGTGGTAGCTTAGTATACGTGGCCTGGGGGAGGATTGGTCCTCGGGCTACCTTGTTACCTAGTTTGTTCTTAAGTACAAGTGTCAGATGACTGTGTCCATTTAACCCATATTTGTTCATATTTTAGAGGGCATCCTCTGTGTATATAGATTAATTTTTTATAGGGTATGGTATTATTGACTTCAGCCAGCCAGTGCGAAAACCCCGGGGGATTAGGTCTCATCCAAGCTCTAGCAATAACTTTTCAAGCAGAGAAGAGTGTTTCGTGTACGAAGACCATTTGAAATTTATTTATCTCGGGGTCTGGTAGAATACCTAAAAGACAAAGTTTGGGCTGCAGTGTTACAGGGGAGCCCATTGTATCATGGAGGAATCGTACCACTTGTGCCCAATACACTTGGATTTGGGGGCACTGCCACAAAAGATGAAAGAAGGTTCCGGTAGCTTGGTTACACATTGTGCACATTGTGGATTGATCACTCCTATATTTGGACAGTCTTAATGGCGTAAGGTATGCTCTGTGGATCATGAACAGTTGGGTCAAACGGTCTGACAGTCTGGGGGACACTAGTTTGCATGCGTCTAGAGCATCGCTCCATTCGTCATCTGCCAGTGTGCCTACCTCCCCTTCCCACCTTGCTTTCAGGGCGTAGGCCGATGAAGTAGCCTGTGGTACCGTTAGCATTGAGTAGAATTGGGAGATTAGTTTTTTTGGGTCGGGGCATTTCAATGCTTCCATTAATGGGTTGTTTACCAGGTGACATTCTCCCGACGGGAACTGTGTATGAAAGGCATGTCGTAATTGCAGATACCTGAAAAGCATTTGGTTTGGGAGCATATATTCTGTTTTTAGTCTATCGAAAGATTTTAACCTGTCGTTATGTATAATGTGTAATAAATAAATGATCCCTCTGGAGCTCCACAGTTCACTGTCAGGTAACAAATCAAATTCAGGAAGATTTGAATTGTGCCACAGAGGAGTGAACTCATTAATTGTCGGTAGTTGAAGTCTTTGCATGGATAGGTTCCATATCTTGGTATAATGGTAGAGTAACGTTTTGCGTTTGGTGTTCTGGCTGCCCCAGTGGCTTTCCCCGTTATCATAGCCAGTGGGTCTTGTGATGCCTGGGACCATTTGTTTTCTTTTTTTAATGCAAAATAAAAAAATTGTGTAGAATAATACTTGGCTATGTGTTTTACTTCAAATGACAGTTTGGGAGTAGGCAGTTACTTTAAGAAAAATACAATGTAAAATTGACAAGGGACACCAAAATAGTTGTATCTTTGATCTTAAAAACTACGGGATAATGGTGTTGTGGTAACTTGCCCATATAAAAAAAAAGCATAATAATATTATTATTGACATCACTAGAAGAAAAAAGCTTTTGAAAATTTGTTTGCAAAAATCCATCAGTATCACCAGCAAAGCAGCTTCACTATTATCCCATTAAAGAAGAAGAGAATTGTGAGCTGCATAGACGTCGTCTATGCAGACGAAAGGCGTCGGGCAGGACCCCACTGTCGCCACTTCTTTTACAGCGCTGTTTTTAAACATCCTTTTCATGTGAGTGTATTATAGTTTTAATAAATTTCGATCTATACGGATTTACACTATTTGGCCATTCCTTTTTTCCTTCACTTGCTGTTGTCATCATTGGTTCCAACGCTGGTCCGAGGGATACGATCCACGTTTGTTTTGCCTCATATTCTCGGGTTTGTTATCATCCAAGGAACACAGCTTCGTGGAAGCCACCTCACCAACGCCGCCCTTCCGGGCCACCTACAGTCCAGCACCACCCAAGCTTGTCTGACTCCACCTGGCGTACGCCTTGTTGAGTCCACCGAGTCCGGTAAGCCTTCTCATTTTCAGTGGTGGTGTGTGGGCTTTCTCTCCAGATGGTTTACATCCTTGAAGAGATTTCTCCCAGGGGATTTTGAGAAAAGAGCTTTTTCCCAGGGATATCTTGCCTTTGAATACATGCATTTTGTACTGTCAGTCCATAGACTTTACATCTGATTTTCCTTTGAAAAAAGCGCTACACCTATTTTTGTTTCTGATATAGATTACACTTGCTGGTTGTGTTAGCCGCTCATTTGTTCTTGTTGGTAGCGCAGAATCATCGAGTATATTTATGCTCTATGCCCTCACTGTAGAACCCCTTGCGTTAGCCCTTCGATGTCATCCTGACATTAAGGGCCTCCTTTGCGGTCAGATAATGGAGGTAGTAAGCCTTTACGCTGACGACATGCTCCTCTACCTCTCCGACTCAGGCCCCTCACTCCAGACTGCTCTTCGTATTATTACAGCCTTTGGGGCATTCTCTGGGCTTCAGATAAATTGGACCAAGTCCCAAATCCTCCCATTAGATATGGGCGTCCCTACAGCCGATCAAGCCGCTCTTTCCCTGGTCAGAGCAAGTACCATTAAATATCTAGGTATTCACATCTCCTGATCTCTCCTTGATTTTATTACCCTTAACATTGAACCACTGTTCACTACACTAAAAATCAAAACACAGATATGGTCCAGACTCCCCCTAGGGGTTATGGGCCGAATTAGCCTGGTGAAAATGATCCTTCTTCCCAAACTACTGTATATTTTTTGGCAGGCCCCAGTACGCCTCCCCGAGCGTATATTCAAATCAATGGAATCCATCCTCAACTCTTTCATATGGGGCTCCTCCCGCCACAAACTATCGTGGAGGGTCCTAAAATGTCCAACTGAACTAGGTGGCACCGCACTCCCTGATCTCTCCACATTTTACATAGCATCCCAACTCTCTCACTTCTTCTATTTCAACCACACTGACAGAACTCGCTACTCCCACATGGTCTGCTCACAATCTTATGGCCCAATATCCCACCCCTTCCAAATCCTATTTTGCGTACCCCATTGACTGTCCCACGGTAGTGATGGGAGGCACATGCTATCATACCATTGCAAGATCTGGCAAACTGCCATGCGCCTGGGCCGAGCACCCTCCCCTCACTCCCACACTCCCCTATGGGATAACCCAATTTTGCCTGAACTTGCCTCTATTCCTGATCATGGTTTATGGGTCGCTAGGGGTGTTATCTACCTTTCGCAAGTTGTAGCCAATGGGTCGGTTAAGTCATTTCAAACACTTAAAGAAAACTTCGCTCTACCAAATCACATGTTCTTCCGATACCTCCAACTTCGGCATGCGCTCAACACACAACTCGGTAACCCTATCCCCGCCCTTGAGGTCCCACTATTAGTAGACATAGTCCTGGGAGAAGACCCCAAGAAACTGATTTCCCAAATATACACCTACCTCATGTGGCCTGCAGCTGATACCATTGCTCAACAGCTGAGGTCGCGATGGGAATCAGACCTTGGCACATTGACGGACGAGGACTGGAAGGAGGCCCTTGGTAATTGCAGGATTGTCTCCCCAAAACTCTCTGACCGCCTCTCCCATCTATATGTTCTCCACAGATCATATCTGACTCTGCTTCGCATATCCAAATACAAACATGTCCACAACCCCAACTGCCCAAACTGTGACCACCACATGGCCTCCTTCTTTCATTTGCTGTGGGCCTGCCCATCCATACAGGGGTTTTGGACACAGGTGGTGAGATTTATGCATGACCACATGGGCTCCCCGCTGTCTCTCTGTCCCCATCAGTGTGTGCTAGGGCTCCTTTCACTCTCAGAAAGTGACAAGTATTTAAATATATTTCTGCAGGAGACATTGTTCCTTGCCAGGTTGCAGATTGCTAGAACATGGCTGAGGGGGACCTCTCCTACACTGCAGAAATGGATTAGAGCTGTTAATATTACTCTTCCCTACAAAAAAGTACTGTATATCTATAGGCTTTGCCCCGATAAGTACTACAAGATTTGGGATAGATTAAGTGATTAAGTTTACTATCTCCTTTTACATAAAGGAAAGGGAGGCATTTTGTGGTGCTTTCCTGACTCCCTTATTGATCCCC
The DNA here is from genome assembly GCA_037952925.1 of Lithobates clamitans. NCBI lineage: Eukaryota > Metazoa > Chordata > Amphibia > Anura > Ranidae > Lithobates > Lithobates clamitans. The sequence continues at coordinate 5,395,649 of JBBGZY010000147.1, forward strand.
CCCCCCCTTCGATTTCAAACAACCCAGCTATCCAATATGCTCCAATGTATAAATGCTTCCTTTTCAACCCCGGAGTCACTATACTGCAAATGTCAGCCGTGTAATGTCATTAATGTAACATCATATGTGCATGTCAATTGGATTGATTCGTAAATGTAGTGCACGTTGCACTATTCACCCGTGTGTTTATAAACTTTCTTTTATGCCCAATAAAAGTTATTTTTGAATCTTAAAAAAAAGGCAACTATGCTAACATGCATATTTTGAGAATTTTCAAAGGAAGGAATAATCATTAGTGCTACACACCTTTGTGAAGAAGGTCTTGCAGAAACAAAGAAAAAAACGAAATTGTTCTCATATTCTTCCATCTTCACCGCTAACACAGCCGGGCCTTCCGAGCGGAGGTCCGCGGCCATCCGCCCGGCATCTATCCAGCCCCACACCACTGGAGTCTTTGATGATACCGGGTTTAGTTCTCTATGGAAGCTGTTACACCTCAGCCTTAATGTAAGTGCTCATATTTGCTTGTTAACGTTTTAATAAATCACTGGTATTTAAGAGGCGTTTTCTCTTTTGAATTTTTTTATATGTATATGGAGAGTTGACTTCACTCAACAGGAAGCTGCCCTTGGTATTTTGATTGCACAGATCCCCCTGGCTCCCACGTCTACATTACGGATGATTTATACTTCATTGACTTTTTATCTGGACTGTTTTTATGGGACTACTGCCTATTGTTGATTTTTATCTATGTTTTTTATCTATTTTTATCCTTTTTTACTGATTATTATATTAATAATCGTGTAGGTAGATACAGATATATCAATATACCAAATAATTTTTTAGTTACTTACTCCTTTATCCACGGACCTGAGCGCTGCTACATCATATATCTCATATTCTTCCATCAGCTTGGAGCCATTAGAGACAGCAGAATGTCCCCCAGTGTCTGGCTGAAGCTCAAGATCAATGTCCCCTCTGATCCAAACTTAGTGCTTTTATTTTAGAAATGCATCTATTGCAAATATGAGTTTTGAGAAGAATGCAACATACAAGTGGCAGTCGCAGACAACAGCATAAAATACTGTCAATTAGGGATGGGCCGAACACCCCACAGTTCGGTTCACATCAAAACACCTTGAACAGGCAAAAAGTTCTAGCGAAAATGCAAACCATATTAAAGTCTATGGGACATGAACATGAAAAATCAAAAGTCCTTATATGCAAGTTATTGCCAAAAAAGTGTATGGGGACCTGGGTACTGCCCTGGGGGACATGTATCAATGGAAAAAAAAGTTTATAAAACAATCATTTGTAAAGGAGCAGTGATTTTAATGATGCCTAAAGTGGAACAATAAAAATAAAATATTCCTTTAAATATCATGCATGGGGGGCCCCCTTAGCTTGCCTGTAAATTGGCACATCTTTACAATGTATAGAACATTCCAGAGCAATAACAACATTTCTAAAGGAAAAAATGAAATTTAAACTTGCTCTCAGCTGTAATGTATTGCCAGCTCCCAACAATATAGATGAAAAAAACAGCTTGGGGTCCCCCCCATCCAGTCCATACCAGACCTTTTGGGTCTGGTATAGATTTTAAGGGGAACTTAAAATCATCTGAAGGGGGCAGGGTCACCCTGTTACATCATCGGGTGGCCCCGCCTTTGCCTATATGAGAGCTGTCAAAGGGAAGAGACACCAGTCGGCAGGAGGCCTCCCATGAAGTTGGAGTGTTTCACATTTTTTGCTATTTTTTGGGTCCATCAGGCGTCATGATTGACGGTGGATTTACATCACAGGACACTTTTTTTTTAATAAAGGACTTGTCGAAAACTTTCTCTTGTGGTTTTTACTTCTTGACACTTTTTTGGCGAATGGGTAGAGGTACAATGTACCCGATACCCATTCACATGGGGGGGCAGGACCTGGGGGCCCCTTTGTTAAAGGGGGCTTCCAGACTCTAATAAGCCTCCACCCACAGACCCCAACAACCACCGGCCAGGGTTGTTGGAATTAGGCCCTTGTCCCCATCAACATGGGGACAAAGTGCTTTGGGGGCAGCCCTAAAGTACCCTCCCCATGTTGAGGGCAAGTGGCCTGGTATGGTGCAGGAGGGGGGGAATGCTCGCTCGTCCCCCCTTTCCTGGCCTGTCAAGGTGTATGCTCAGATAAGGGTCTGCTGATTTTAGGGGGACACCACACCATTTTTTTTTGTAATTTTGGCGTGGAGTTCTCCTTAAAATCAATGCCAGACCCAAAGGGCCTGGTATGAATTGGGGGGGACCCCGCGCCATTTTTTTTCTTAATTCTGTCATAGGAGTCCCCTTAACCACTTCAATACACTGTATTATATACTCTGCACTATGTTATATACACTACACTGACTGCACTATATACTCTGCACTGTATTATATATACTTTACTGACTGCACTATATACTCTGCACTTTATTATATACACTACACTGACTGCGCTATATACTCTTCACTGTATTATATACACTACACTGACTGCACTATATACTCTGCACTGTATTATATATACTACACTGACTGCACTATATACTCTGCACTGCATACCAGTGAGGTGCATGCTTTGGCCAATCAGCAGCCTTCAATGCACTGCAATCTCGTAGTTCCTGGGAGCGCACCATATGTTAATTTGTTCTATGAACAAACTAACAGCTGATGTCTGAGTTGAACTTACGTTCGACTCGAACATCAAGCCCATCACTACTGTCAATACTGTCAAATTCTTTTTAGATGCACATTTCTGAAGAAAGATTAATTTTGAGATATATCAATTTCTTAGTATTAACGGAAAGATATAGTAATTCATTTTCTCAGACTTTAAAAATTGTTATAAATGTATTGCCCTGTTCTTGTATTAAATATTATAAATTCATCAAATTAGCAAATAGAATTGTTTATATTATCAAACTTCTTTCTAAGACATCATTCAGCACAGGTGCTGATCCATAATTAGTGCTTTTCCATCTACCCCCATCTTAGGAACAAATGTTACACCCACTCAGCTACTTGTAGAGAGAGTGCTGAGATGTACTCTACCTGAAAAAAGGAGATTTGTTTTACCTAAAATACATTGTTAAAACTACAGGAAAAAAACACAATTACAACCATTGTGCCAAAAAATCTACAGTATATATGTGAAAAATTAAAAGAATAAGAATGCTGTAGTAAATGTATAGCAATCAATTATTGATAAAATCATTAGTAGTCAAAATCCTAAATAAGAACCATGGTCTTACAATACAGTGCCTAAGGGAAGAGCATGCTTTAGGAAAAATAGATGTAATTTGAGACATGACACAACTAATTCCAATGGTGGCGGCTGGTGTTTTTTTTGGGGGGGGTTGGCAAACAATGAGGGCAGACATGACAGTTACAATACAGTTCAATACAGAAGGAATCAGAGAGCCCTGCTCGTTAAAGCTTATGTAGCAGGCATGTTGTAATACTATTTCTTCTTTTGGCCATAAGATGGAGACAGGGGGATGCTTACTTGTCCTTCCGGGAAACTCAGAGACACAGAGCACACTGGGAAAAAGGAGAGTTTCAGGAAGAGCTGGGGAGGCTGAGGAGAGTTGAGAGGGAGAGAGAGAGTCTAGGAGCCCAGCAAAAGAAAAGCCTCTGACATGACAGTGCAGAGAACAACTGTGCCCAAGATTGTCAGCCAGAGAGAGCCTGAGTTGGCAGAAATCCACAGCCATTTGGGGAAACTCCTAAGTCTGCAGCAAGTTATCAGGGCGAGTAGGGAGAGAGTACCATTGGAAGCTACTACAGTGTGGGGAAGCAGTTCTGATACCAGATCGTGGAGAGACAGAGCTACTCCCAGGATGCTGTCTTTGCTGTGCTGCCTGCCAGAGTCACCTTAAGCAACCTAAGCGAGTTGACGCCTGATCAGAGGGGCAACTAAATCAGTTTTACCGGGACTGTGAGTGGGCCTTGTGGCCAATACTTGCTACCACTGCTAGGGAATAAAGTCACTAGGAGCTATTTAACCAGTGACCCCATAGCTCTAATACTGCCTGCAGGCTTTACTGTTGGCCAAAATGTGCGCCAACGAGCTCCAACGAAACTTAGGGCTAAGGACTGTCCCTAGTTATAAATACCTTAAAGCTCTATCTGCTGGCCAGTTTAAAGGAGTACTATATATATGTCTATTTGTTTGAGTGCACTCAAAACCTAGTGTGGATTTTTAAGTACCCTTGTTGCATTTACAGTTTATATGCATTTTTTATTGCTAACCTGCCTGCTGAGTGTGTTCAATTCCATTTAACTGTTACTTACGCTATAATAGTCAATCAATAGATTAAGCGTATTTATGACTAAACAGGTGTGTGTGTATTTATTACCAAATTCCACAGCCAGGCAAAAGGTATTTCCCACTTGTGTTTTAAATTATGCTTGCAGTAATTTTATTCAACCAGGTGCACCAGGGGGGCTGAGGTTGTTCTTGGAATTCCAAAATTTAACTAGCGGCTCCTTCAGGTGTGGCACTAGACGTGGGGAGTCGTCCGGAATATCCTGTACTGCTAGCAAACCACCAAGACAACACCTTTGAAAGCATCAAGATGGATCCTGTCAATGTGAGCCCAGAAAGTTCAAGCCAAGCAGCCTCATTAGAAGAAGATAACTTACCGGCGCCTGTAGCCATGATATGGCCGGAAATCATTGTCGCCTTGAAAGAGTTTGTGGCAAAATGTCAGAAGAGTAGTCCAATAAACATTGGGTCTGAATCTGAAAAACTGGGAACCTTTTCGCGAAAACAGCCAACTCCTGTCAGTGAAGAGAGTTTTGAGGAATGGCTGCAGCAAGCCATGCAAGCCTTAGATAAGTGGGACATCCCTGAGGCCCAGAAAAAGCAGAGAATCACAGAGAGGGCCAGCCTCAGAAGCTGTACACAACCTGAAATTCAGCAAATAGGACTGTACTGCACATGATTACTTAGATATCTTGCAAGAAGTATGCACACAACAAAAAATATTTAGCCGACGGGACTTAAAGAGTCACGCCTCATACAAAATATATAAAAAATATGAAAACTTTATTCACATATATTTAAAAAACACATACAATATAACAACTTGTTAATGAACATCAATGCATAAATAGTGTATCACATAAGAAAACCTTTTTGATAGGACCTACAAATGCCATAAAGATACCACCATCAATCTGAACATGTGAACTGATCTCTGGCCATTTTTGTCTGTCTCTCCTCCAAGGGTATATGACTTTTTTTGTTCTCTTGCTGGATCCAACATCAAACCCCAGGGTTCCTGTTTGTGAGCACATTACTTTTTTGTCATCTCCCCGCCACTTCACAGCTCCGGGGGAAGAATAGTGGACCTCTTGACAGGCTTTATTGATTTTTCTTTTTCCCTTTTGGGGTACCATATACAGTGGGAACGGAAAGTATTCAGACCCTGTTAAATGTTTCACTCTTTGTTATATTGCAGCCATTTGCTAAAATCATTTAAGTAAATTTTTTTCCTCATTATTGTACACACAGCACCCCATATTGACAGAAAAACACAGCATTGTTGACATTTTTGCAGATTTATTAAAAAAGAAACACTGAAATATCACATGGTCCTAAGTATTCATACCCTTTGCTCAGTATTTAGTAGAAGCACCCTCTTGATCTAAAACAACCTGAGTCATTTTGGGAAAGATGCAACAAGTTTTTCACACCTGGATTTGGGGATCCCTGCCATTCCTCCTTGCAGATCCTCTCCAGTTCTGTCAGGTTGGATGGTAAACGTTAGTGGACAGCCATTTTTAGGTCTCTCCAAAGATGCTCAATAGGGTTTAAGTCAGGGCTCTGGCTGGGCCATTCAAGAACAGTCATGGAGTTTTTGTGAAGCCACTCCTTCTTTTTTTTTTAGCTGTGTGCTTAGGGTCATTGTCTTGTTTGAAGGTAAACCTTCGGCCCAGTCTGAGGTCCTGAGCACTCTGGAATTAAATGAATTAAGGCCAAAAAGTTCTAACTTGGTCTCATCAGGCCAGAGAATCCTATTTCTCACCATCTTGGAGTCCTTCAGGTGTTTTTTAAGCAAACTTCATGCAGGCTTTCATGTGTCTTACACTGAGGAGAGGCTTCCGTCGGGCCACTCTGCCATAAAGCCATGACTGGTGGAGGGCTGCAGTGATGGTTGACTTTCTACAACTTTCTCCCATTTCCCGACTGCATCTCTGGAGCTCAGCCACAGTGATCTTTGGGTTCTTCTTTACCTCTCTCACCAAGGATCTTCTCATCTGATAGCTCAGTTTGGCCAGGCGTCCAGCTCTAGGAAGGGTTCTGGTCCACCCAAACGTCTTCCATTTAAGGATTATGGAGGCCACTGTGCTCTTAGGAACCTCAAGTGCAGAAGAATTTTTTTTGTAACCCTGTCCAGAACTGTGCCTTGCCACAATTCTGTCTCTGAGCCCTTCAGGCAGTTCCTTTGACCTCATGATTCTCATTTGCTCTGACATGCACTGTGAGCTGTAAGGTCTTATAGAGACAGGTGTGTGGCTTTCCTAATCAAGTCCAATCAGTATAATCAAACACAGCTGGACTCAAATGAAGGTGTAGAACCATCTCAAGGATGATCAGAAGAAATGGACAGCACCTGAGTTAAATATATGAGTGTCACAGCAAAGGGTCTGAATACTTAGGACCATGTGATACTTCAGTTTTTCTTTTTTAATAAATCTGCAAAAATGTCAACAATTCTGTGTTTTTCTGTCAATATGGGGTGCTGTGTGTACATTAATTAGGAAAAAAATGAACTTAAATGATTTTAGCAAATGGCTGCAATATAACAAAGAGTGAAAAATTTAAGGGGGTCTGAATACTTTCTGTCCCCACTGTACATGGCTATATATGAGTTTTTTCATATACTTTGCACCCTGAAAACCTTGGCATGAGTTGGCAAGCATCTTGCAATTAACCATACTCCCCTGTGCCTCTTCTGAAGAAGCAAGAGTTGTCTTGCAAAATGCCTCAAGATTAGTTGCACAGTTGCTCCAGATTGATGGTGGTAACTTTATGGCATTTGTAGGTTCTATCAAAAAGGTTTTCTCATGTGATACACTATTTATGCATTGATGTTCATTAGTTGTTATATTGTATGTGGTTTTTAAATGTATGTGAATACACTTTTTATATTTTTTATATATTTTGTTTGAGGTGTAACTCTTTAAAAGTACCTTGGGTTAAATATTATTTGTTGTGTGCATACTATTTTGGGACTGAGGCATTACCTCTACCCATTTCATATCACCTCTTTTTGTATGTCTATCTTGCAAGACATGTTTGGGAGAGCAGAAAAGGCCTCTGACCTCTTGTAACAGTTTGAGCATACCTACTAAGATGAGGGAGAGAAACTGTTGAATATACAAGACGTCTTGACAAGATAATGCACCAGATACTGCTAAAGAAAGGTATAGATCCCAGGTCAGTTGACAGGGTCCGGGCACAACAGGTTTTAAGGGGGGATCAGCCCTTAGATCCTATTATGATCCAATTGAAAACTCTAAGAGATTGTGGAATTTTGAAGTACCCTGAATTAATCCAAACAGTGTGAGAAGAAGAAGCTCTGTTGGAGAGTAAAAAAAACAGAGAAACCTGAAACTAGAACCTGTCGCTGAGGCCAGATTGATTGATGCAACTAGTGATGATCCAGAGAAAACCCAGGTATCACAAATGATGGAGATGATGATTCTGCTAGCAGTCAGGATCACCCCTTCAGCTAACGAGAATTTCTCCAAGCCCAAACAGACTTTGAACGCTACAGTCGTTCCTGCAGAGAAGTCTATGAGTTAAGTGGTCTGTCTTAACTGTGGAGGAGTGGGAAATTACTGGCACAACTGCACAAGTGCGCTAAAGTATGTCAGTCGGTTCCGAGGAGCCGGCAGAAACCTCAGAGGGCCCCAATGAAGGAGCCAACTGAATGCCCACTGACAGCAGTTAACTCAAATGCCAAGGATGCAAGAAAATCATAATGGAAGCCTAAACTGTTTTAGAGGGCCCTCATGGCTGATTCAGAGTGACCAGACAATCCGCTCCCATCTACCTCAAGCGCCCGGACACGGAGAGTCGGTGCATACCAGCCCTCTGGAGCTCAACTGAGAGGCAAACAAAACCCAAAGAGCAAAGGGAAAACTGAACAATTCACCCACCAAAAAGAATGACTTATGATACTCTAGGCGAAAGTTCTGAGGAAGCTATCTATACCTCTCAAAGAACTCACAACATGCCAACCCTTCCCACTACAAGTTTAGTGGAGGGCGACTCCAACTTCCCCCAACACATCTAGGTGGGCCATCCCATTATTGGTGGCTTGTGGGCAAGACCTCACCTCTCAAATCTCCTCAGCCTCCCTAGCTCTTCCTGAAACGTCCCTTTTTCCCAGTGTGCTCCGTGTCTCTGAGTTTCCTGGAAAGACAAGTTAGCATCTCCCTGTCTCCATCTTGTGGCCAAAAGGAGAAATTGCATTACAACATGCCTGCTACATACTATCCCCACCAAGTCTTGTATATATATATATATATATTCACTGCATACAGGCCGTTCCTGGTGTACTGTTTCTAATATACTTCTGGCAGGCAGGTGTTTTGGTTAGCTGCAGTATATTAATTATATACATACAGATAGTCTCATATATATACAGTCAGGTCCATAAATATTGGGACTTTGGCACAATTCTAATCTTTTTGGCTCTATAGACCACCACAATGGATTTAAAATGAAACAAAGAAGATGTGCTTTAACTGCAGACTTTCAGCTTTAATTTTAGGATATTTACATCCAAATCAGGTGAACGGTGTAGGAATAACAACAGTTTGTACTGGTGCCTCCCATTTTTTAAGGGATCAAAAGTAATGGGACAGATTAACAATCATCCATCAAACTTTCACTTTTTAATACTTGGTTGCAAATCCTTTGCAGTCAATCACAGCCTGAAGTCTGGAATGCATAGACATCACCAGACGCTGGGTTTCATCCCTGGTGATGCTCTGCCAGGCCTCTACTGCAACTGTCTTCAGTTCCTGCTTGTTCTTGGGGCATTTTCCCTTCAGTTTTGTCTTCAGCAAGTGAAATGCATGCTCAGTCAGATTCAGGTCAGGTGATTGACTTGGCCATTGCATAACATTCCACTTCTTTTCCTTAAAAAACTCTTTGGTTGCTTTCGCAGTATGCTTTGGGTCATTGTCCATCTGTACTGTGAAGCGCCGTCCAATGAGTTCTGAAGCATTTTGCTGAACATGAGCAGATAATATTGCCCAAAACACTTCAGAATTCATCCTGCTGCTTTTGTCAGCAGTCACATCATCAATAAATACAAGAGCACCAGTTCCATTGGCAGCCATACATGCCCACGCCATGACACTACTACCACCATGCTTCACTGATGAGGTGGTATGCTTTGGATCATGAGCATTTCCTTTCCTTCCCCATACTATTCTCTAACCATCACTCTGGTACAAGTTGATTTTGGTCTCATCTGTCCATAGGATGCTGTTCCAGAACTGTGAAGGCTTTTTTAGATGTTGTTTGGCAAACTCTAATCTGACCTTCCTGTTTTTGAGGCTCACCAATGGTTTACATCTTGTGGTGAACCCCCTGTATGCACTCTGGTGAAGTCTTCTCTTGATTGTTGACTTTGACATACATACACCTACCTCCTGGAGAGTGTTCCTAATCTGGCCAACTGTTGTGAAGGGTGTTTTCTTCACCAGGGAAAGAATTTTTCGGTCATCCACCACAGTTGTTTTCCGTGGTCTTCCGGATCTTTTGGTGTTGCTGAGCTCACCGGTGCGTTCTTTCTTTTTAAGGATGTTCCAAACAGTTGATTTGGCCACACCTAATGTTTTTGCTATCTCTCTGATGGGTTTGTTTTGTTTTTTCAGCCTAATGATGGCTTGCTTCACTGATAGTGACAGCTCTTAGGATCTCATATTGAGAGTTGACAGCAACAGATTCCAAATACAAATAGCACACTTAAAATGAACTCTGGACCTTTTATCTGCTCCTTGTAAATGGGATAATGAGGGAATAACACACACCTGGCCATGGAACAGCTGAGCAGCCAATTGACCCATTACTTTTGGCCCCTTAAAAAGTGGGAGGCACATATATAAACTGTTGTAATTCCTACACCGTTCCCCTGATTTGGATGTAAATACCCTCAAATTAAAGCTGAAAGTTTGCAGTTAAAGCACATCTTGATCGTTTAATTTCAAATCCATTGTGGACCTGACTGTATATATCCACTGCATATAGTTTAGCTATATATCACTGCAGGCCGTTCCTGGTTTACTGTTTCTAATATACTTCTGGCAGGCAGGTGATTCAGTTAGCTGCATTGTATTTAATATACATAAATACAAATAGTCTCGTATATATATTTCCTGGACCTCCCCATGTCAACCTACTATGGGTCAGCTCCACCCCCTCCGACCCCTCCAGGACCACCTCTTTCTTAGCCCATAAAGGGCGGCTGTCTGCCCACACCAGTGTTCTTTCTTCGTCCTCGCTCTGGACGCCTTTTAAAGTTTATTTTTATTATTTTTTCTTTCTTTCTTTTTTTTTTTCTTTCTTCATCCATCATCCATCCTGTTCGGGTTCAGCCTCTCCCATTTCAGAAGACCCCCCATATAGGCTGTAAATCTCCTGAGGAGGTGGGTTCCCGTGGTGCTGGTATTGTATGGTACAGTATAAATGACTGTGTATTACTGGCAAAGGTCACTGGCAGTATAAATGACTGTATATACCTTCATTAGGCAGGTGCTGGCACACTCTCCTTCCATGTTTTTGTGTGTTCAGGCAATTTTTTGGCTCGCTGGGACTTGTAGTTCACTGCCTCCACATGTATTCCTTTCAGGAAGCTCAGAGTTGAGCAGGTGAGGTCAAAGGCAGCTTCCTCTTTGGGTTGCCTAGCAACCAGAATGCTCACTGCTGATTTGCAGCAGGCTCTGTCCTCTAGGCTAATCCCAGCCTCCAGCTGATCAATCTGCTACTCTGCTCTGGTGAGCCTCCTTCCAGGACTCTCATTACTTACTGCTGTGTTACTTGTCTGTCAGAGTGTTTTATTATCATGTGCCTTATAGGTCTGGGGAATTTTGCCTGCCTGCCTAGCTGCCTTAGCATTGAAGATTCGGATGGAGAAGATTATTAGTATTTATTTATTTTATTTATTTTTTGTTTTAAAACAAAAAAAGTTTTTATTTTATTTATTTATTTTAAAAAAGAGAGCACATCCTCTGTGTTTTACAGAGAGAAGGGCCCAGTGAGGGATAAACGCCCTCAAAGAGGTTCCAAATCAGCATTCCAGCCTCAAAGAAGTAAAAAAGGGACTAGACATGACAAATTGCAGAGTCGCATGCAGCTGGACAGACGCCCGTTGCCACAGCATTCCAGATCTCCCTCGCCCTTACCTCACTTTAGTCGCTCGGACCCGAACCAAGAGAGGTCAAGACATCAGAAAGCCTCTAGAAAGAGCAAATCCGGGCACAGACACATTAGAAGATCCTATTCTTTGGATAGATCTTCATTGCCAGCCCAGGCAGAAGAAAAATCCTGTTGGGCCTGCTCAACTGAGGTCCTCAGAGGAAAGCGGGTATATGCATCTTGCTTCAAGGAGGCGGCTCAGGACAATGCTGCAAAAGCACGCCAGGTTAAATCCTACATTAAGCACGCAGTCAAGGAAGGGTTAAAGAGTGTTTTAAGGAATCCTGCTCATCCTGCTGTATCTTCTGCATCTGCAGATTCAGATCATGTGTTTTCAGTGTGTTTTAACTTTTGCTGTCACTTTTTAAATAGCTTTTTTTTTTTTTTTTTTTTTTCTCTGGTTCCATCAGTCTATCAATTAAGGGGGGTGGTTAATTTCTCACAGGTGCCTATTTAACTGGGTGTAGGACTCAGTGTGAGCGTGCTCAGTCTGAGGCTGTGGAACTCGGTGTAAGTGGAGCTGGTATAAGTGGGAGTTAAAAACCAGAGTTTAAAACAGGAGGTTATAACAGGGGTCATAGTACCTGTGTGGTGTGAGTATCTGAGTGTTGTCTGAGTAGTGTGTGTGGATCGTTAGTACTTGTGTATTGTGTACTGTATACTTGAGTATTGCGAATGCACGTAGGTCTGCGACTGTTCTGCGATTGCACGTAGGTCTGTGAGTACCTGTGTATTGTCTTGAGTATTAGTGCCAGGAAGCTAGCTGTTAGGTAATTTGGACAGGGTAAAATCCCCAAATCCTCACTATATTTAATAGGTACCCGGCGGGTGTGGAGAGGCGACTCTTTGTACATCTTGCCGCATGTATGCGTTCCTTGATCATCCGATCGAGGGCGAATACTGCTGTGCAAAATGTAAGCACATTGTTTCCCTGGAAGCCCAGGTTCTGAATCTGGGGAAGCAACTGTCAGCACTGAGAAGTCCCTCCATACTAAAGGTGAGCCAGAAACGTACACGGCAGGTGCCGGCAGGGGCCAGCACAGAGGCGGGTGGAGACAAAGAGGTGCAGGCACTAGCAAAGAGTAGATGGGTGACAGTCAGGAGGGGTAGAGGGGGAAGTGCCAGAGAGGCCAATCCAGGACTGGAGTATCCCAATAAGTACGCTCCATTGAGTGACATTGGTGAAACCAGTCAGGGACCAGCACTGCTGGAGATGAGGGACTCTCCTAGCTGCCAGGGGAAGAACTCCTCCAGTGAGAGTGGGGGGGCAGCAAAGGGAAAGGAAAGACAGATTCTGGTGGTAGGGGACTCAATTCTTAGAAGGACAGAGAGGGCAATCTGTAACCAAGACCTGAAGTGCCGAACAGTATGTTGTCTACCGGGCGCTCGGGTTCGGCACATCACGGATCTTGTGGACAGATTACTCAGAGGGGCTGGGGAAGACCCGGCTGTCATGGTGCACGTTGGCACCAATGACAAAGTCAGAGGCAGATGGAGTGTCCTAAAGAACGATTTTAGGGACTTAGATGCTAAATTGAGGAAAAGGACCTCCAAGGTAGTGTTCTCAGGAATACTACCGGTACATCGAGCCACACCAGAAAGGCAGAGGGAGATTAGGGAAGTAAACAAGTGGCTGAAGAGCTGGTGTAGTAAGGAGGGGTTTGGGTTCCTGGAGGACTGGGCCGACTTCTCAGTCGGTAACCGGTACTATAGAAGGGACGGACTGCACCTAAATGAGGAGGGTGCAGATCTGCTGGGAATGAAGATGGCCAAAAAGTTAGAGGGGTTTTTAAACTAGGCGATGGGGGGGAGGGTCCAAAGACAGTGATAGCCAGTGCGGAAGATATTCCAGAGGGTAGTATTGGGGGCATTAGTGGTAGGTTAACCAAAGCACAAAAACACAAGGTGAGTATAGTAGCAAGTCCTAGTTGCAATCTTGAAACACCCAATAGGAGGACAAAATGCGACCGTTCTAAACTATGTGGCATGTTCACCAATGCCAGGAGCATGGCGGACAAGATGGGTGAACTAGAGATACTGTTGTACAAGGAGGATTTGGATTTTGTGGGAATTTCAGAGACCTGGTTCAACAGCTCTCATGATTGGCTGGCAAACATTCAAGGGTATACCCTATACCGCAAGGATAGAGAGGGTAAAAAAGGGGGAGGGGTATGCCTATATATCAAGAATAATGTACAAGTGAATGTGAGAGATGACATCACTGAGGGAGCTAGTGAGGAGGTGGAATCCTTATGGGTAGAGCTCCAAAGGGATGAAGCTAAGGGGAAAATAATACGGGGAGTATGCTATAGGCCCCCTAACCTGAGGGAGGAAGTGGAGACGGATCTCCTATCACAAATTGGATTAGCAGCAAGGATGGGAAGTGTTATCATAATGGGGGATTTTAATTATCCAGACATAGACTGGGCGGAGGGAACCGCGCATTCATTTAAGGCTCGCCAGTTCCTTAACCACTTCAGCCCCGGAAGGATTTACCCCCTTCCTGACCAGAGCACTTTTTACAATTTGGCACTGCGTCGCTTTAACTGCTAATTGCGCGGTCCTGCAATGCTGTACCCAAACGAAATTTGCGTCCTTTTCTTCCCACAAATAGAGCTTTCTTTTGATGGTATTTGATCACCTCTGCTCTATGCTCTATTTTTTGCGCTATACACGGAAAAAGACCGAAAATTTTGAAAAAAAATGATATTTTCTACTTTTTGTTCTAAAAAAAATCCAATAAACTCAATTTTAGTCATACATTTAGGCCAAAATGTATTCGACCACATGTCTTTGGTAAAAAAAATGTCAATAAGTATATATTTATTGGTTTGCGCAAAAGTTATAGCGCCTACAAACTAGGGTACATTTTCTGGAATATACACAGCCTTTAATTTATGACTGCCTATGTCGATTCTTGAAGTGCTAAAATGGCAGGGCAGTACAAAACCCCCACAAATGACCCCATTTTGGAAAGTAGACACCCAAAGAAAATTGCTGAGAGGCATGTTGAGCCCATTGAATATTCATTTTTTTTGTCCCAAGTGATTGAATAATGACAAAAAAAAAAAAAAAAATTACAAAAAGTTGTCACTAAATGATATATTGCTCACACAGGCCATGGGCATATGTGGAATTGCACCTCAAAATACATTTAGCTGCTTCTCCTGAGTATGGGGATATCACATGTGTGGGAATTTTTGCGGGCCATAAAATGCCCAGATGGCACAAACCCCCCAAATGACCCCATTTTGGAAAGTAGACACCCCAAGCTATTTGCTGAGAGGAATGTTGAGTCCATGGAATATTTTATATTTTGACACAAGTTGCAGGAAAGTGACAATTTTTTTTTTTTTTTTTTTGCACAAAGTTGTCACTAAATGATATATTGCTCACATAGGCCATGGGCATATGTGGAATTGCACCCCAAAATACATTTAGCTGCTTCTCTTGAGTATGGGGATACCACATGTGTGGGACTTTTTATGAGCCTAGCCGCGTACGGGGCCCTGAAAACCAATCACCGCCTTCAGGATTTCTAAGGGTGTAAATTTTTGATTTCACTCTTCACTGCCTATCACAGTTTTGGAGGCCATGGAATGCCCAGGTGGCACAACCCCCCCCCCTAAATGACCCCATTTTGGAAAGTAGACACCCCAAGCTATTTGCTGAGAGGCATGGTGAGTATTTTGCAGCTCTCATTTGTTTTTGAAAATGAAGAAAGACAAGAAAAAAATTTTTTTTTTTCTTTTTTTAATTTTCAAAACTTTGTGACAAAAAGTGAGGTCTGCAAAATACTCGCTATACTGCTCAGCAAATAGCTTGGGGTGTCTACTTTCCAAAATGGGGTCAGTTGGGGGGGTTTGTGCCACCTGGGCATTCCATGGCCTCCAAAACTGTGATAGGCAGTGAAGAGTGAAAAAAAAAATTTACGCCCTTAGAAAGCCTGAAGGCGGTGCTTGGTTTTCGGGGTCCCGTGCGCGGCTAGGCTCCCAAAAAGTCCCACACATGTGGTATCCCCATACTCAGGAGAAGCAACAGAATGTATTTTGGGGTGTAATTTCACATATCCCCATGGCATGTTTGAGCAATATATCATTTAGCGACAACTTTGTGCAAAAAAAAAAAAATTGTCTCTTTCCCGCAACTTGTGTCACAATATAAAATATTCCATGGACTTGACATGCCTCTCAGCAAATAGCTTGGAGTGTCTACTTTCCAAAATGGGGTCATTTGGGGGGGGTTGAACTGTCCTGGCATTTTATGCACAACATTTAGAAGCTTATGTCACACATCACCCACTCTTCTAACCACTTGAAGACAAAGCCCTTTCTGACACTTTTTGATTACATGAAAAAATTATTTTTTTTTGCAAGAAAATTACTTTGAACCCCCAAACATTATATATTTTTTTAAAGCAAATGCCCTACAGATTAAAATTTTTTCACACAGTATTTGCGCAGCGATTTTTCAAACGCATTTTTTGGGGAAAAAACACACTTTTTTAAATTTTAATGCACTAAAACACACTATATTGCCCAAATGTTTGATGAAATAAAGAAGATGATCTTAGGCCGACTACATGGATACCAAACATGACATGCTTTAAAATTGCGCACAAGCGTGCAGTGGCAACAAAATAAATACATTTTTAAAAGCCTTTAAAAGCCTTTACAGGTTACATCCCCACCACTTTAGATTTTCAGAGGAGGTCTACTGCTAAAATTACTGCCCCCAATCTGACCGTCGTGGTGATACCTCACATGCATGGTGCAATTGCTGTTTACATTTGACGCCAGACCGACGCTTGCGTTCGCCTTAGCGCGAGAGCAGGGGTGACAGGGGTGCTTTTTTTTTTTTTTCTTTATTATTTTTTTGCTTTTTTATCTTATTTTTAAACTGTTCCTTTCATTTTTCTTTTATCATTTTTATTGTTATCTCAGGGAATGTAAATATCCCCTATAATAGCAATAGGTAGTGACAGGTACTCTTTTTTGAAAAAATTGGGGTCTTTTAGACCCTAGATTTCTCCTCTGCCCTCAAAGCATCTGACCACACCAAGATCGGTGTGATAAAATGCTTCCCCAATTTCCCAATGGCGCTATTTACGGCCGGCGAAATCTAAGTCATAAAATGCTCGTAGCTTCCGGTTTCTTAGGCCATAGAGATGTTTGGAGCCACTCTGGTCTCTGATCAGCTCTATGGTCAGCTGGTGAATCACCGGCTGCATTCTCAGGTTCCCTGTTGAGACAGGAGAGCCAGAGAAAAACACGGAAGACGGTGGGGGGGGGGCATTCTCTCCCACTGCTTGTAAAAGCAGTCTAGAGGCTAATTAGCCACTAGGATTGCTTTTACATGAAAACCGACCGCTGGCTGAAAAGAATGATACCAAGATGATACCTAAACCTGCAAGCATCATTCTGGTATAACCACTCAAAGTCGTGAATGGCGTACCTGAAGACAAAAAAATGGTTAACAATAAAGCACAGTAAACGGTAAAGTATAAAAAATTGCATACCTGAAAAGCAAACATGATAAAACATAATAACAATAAAACATTGCAGAATAGAATACAGTAAAAAAGAGCAGAACAATAGAGAGAATAGAGAGAGAGAGAGAGAACAATAAAACGACAACTATTATTTTTTATTTTATATTTTTGTTTGTGTTTTTTTTTTTTTTTTTACACTTTTTGTAACTGTAACTTTTATAACTGTAATCGGTTCCAGGTTCGGGTCTCTCAAAATGCGATGGCATCTTGGGAGACCCTGTGAAAGTGTGCCTAGTCTGTGCAATGCTGTACCCTACGCTAATACTCAAATAGTGAATGGTAGCATTCAAAACATTCACCAATGCAAAGACCAGGATTGTCAGGACAGGAGGGACAATAATAGCGGGTGTCACGCCTATATCCGTGCTTGCTGCAGACACAACATCTTTTTTGGGGGGGTTCGTTGGGTAGGGGTACTCGGGAGGACATAAAAATGCCTCTCATGCAGCCAACTGCATTTGGTTGGGGATGTAAATGGGGGAAGTACGGGCGCTGCAGAAGTGGTGGGTTCCCAATTAGGATTGGCGAATGCAGCAGGAAGGGCATTATGGGCATGACGGGCCTGTGTTTGTCTTCTTGGTGGCAGCGGGACACTACTTGTGCTTGCCACCTCACCAGCTTGAACTGCACTTATGGGACTCGCCACGTCACCCAGTGTTACTGCAGTGCTGGTTTGACTACGACCGGGATGTACTAGGCCGCTGGCGCTTGCCAGTTCACCAAAACGCTACCAAAAAAACTGTTAGCGATCACAGGGATCAGGCCTGACTCTACGAACGCTGCAGTTATGCGTTTAGTGTTTTGTAAGTGACAGTGATCGATCGATACTGCACTTGGGTGGGCTGGGCTGGGCCGGGCGGAGGGGCAAAACGCAGGTGCTAGCAGGTATCTGGACTGATCCCGCTAACACTGCGTTTTTGGGAACCCTAAACTGCTGGGGACGCTAGTATAGATCTGATCGGATCAGATATTGATCCGTTCAGATACTATACCACTAAGGGAGGCGTATGCTGCGTGCGTGGGTGTTAGCGGTACTGGCGCTAATCTGACGCTGCCTGGGGCAACGCATATCACCGCCGGGCAATCAGGGGGCTAAACCTTTATTCGGTAATAAACGGCGGGTGCCCTGACACTATAAAAAATAAACCAACTAACCAGCGTCACCCGCAACGGTTATACGGTGATCAGTGGTGAAAGGGTTAACTAGGGGGCAATCAAGGGGTTAAAACATTTATTAGGTAGTATATGGGGGTCCCTGTCGCTATAAAACGCTGACGGCGAACCTAAATATTTACTTCCCTAACTAGCGTCACCAGCGACACTAATACAGCGATCAGAAAAATGATCGCTTAGTGACACTGGCGACGGGGGGTGATCAAGGGGTTAAAACTTTATTAGGGGGGGTTAGGGGGGTATCCTAGACCTAAAGGGGGCTAACAGTAACTGTCCAAACACTGTAACTGTCCCAAACTGACACCAATACAGTAATCAGAAAAAAAAAAACCCTGCTTGGTGTCAGTTTGTGACAGGGGGGGTGATTGGGGGGGGATCGGGGGGCGATTGGGGGGGGATCAGGGTGTTTTGTGTGCCTGGCATGTTCTACTGTGTGTGTGTGTGTTGTGCACTCACATTACAGTCTTCTCTCCTCGGCGCCGGAACGGAAAATACCGAGTCGAGGAGAGATGACATCATTTCCTCTGCCTCTGTGTACAATACAGAGGCAGGGAAATGATCCCATTGGCTGGGAGCGATCACGAGGGGGGGGGCAGGAATGGATGGCCTCCCCCTCACCACCGATTGCCGGGGAGGATTTGCCGACCGCCGCAGGCACCGGGGGGGGTCCGATCGGACCCCCCACCCGCGGGCAGGCAAGGACGTACCTGTAAGTCCTTTTGCCTGCCCGTGCCGCTCTGAGGACGTACATCGTCGTGCGGCGGTCGGCAACTGGTTAATGTCTTGCAGGACAATTTTATGGGTCAGATGGTAGATGCACCAACTAGAAATAAAACATTACTGGATCTACTGATTACCAACAATACAGACCTGATCACAGATGTGGAAATACGGGGCAATTTAGGTAACAGCGATCACAGGTCAATTAGTTTCAGTATAAATCACACAAATAGGAAAAATGAAGGGAACACAAAGACACTGAATTTCAAAAGAGCCAACTTCCCTAAACTACAAACCTTGCTAATAGGCATAAATTGGGATAAAATATTAGAAACAAAGAATACAGAGGAGAGATGGGTTTGCTTTAAGAGCATATTAAATAAGGGCATTAGCCAATGTATCCCATTGGGTAATAAATTTAAAAGAGCGAACAAAAATCCTGGATGGCTTAACTCCAATGTAAAAATGCATATAAAAGCAAAGGAGAAGGCCTTCAAAAAATACAAGGTTGAGGGATCATCCTCAGCATTCAGACTTTATAAAGAATGCAATAAGAAATGTAAGGGTGCAATTAGGACGGCTAAGATAGAACATGAAAGACACATAGCGGAGGAGAGCAAAAAAAATCCCAAGAAATTCTTTAAGTATGTAAACAGTAAAAAAGGGAGGACAGACCATATTGGCCCCATAAAGAATGAGGAAGGACATCTGGTTACAAAGGATGGGGAGATGGCAAAGGTATTGAATTTATTCTTCTCCTCAGTATTCACGAGTGAATCGGGAGGGCTTCAGTAACCAAAACTGCAGTGTTTATCCTCATGACACAACACAGGAAGCACCTACATGGTTAACAGAGGACGGAATTATAATTAGACTTGAGAAACTTAACAATAATAAATCACTGGGACCAGATGGCTTGCATCCGAGGGTACTTAGGGAACTCAGTCAGGTGATTGCCAGACCGTTGTTCCTAATTTTTACAGACAATCTATTGACTGGAATTGTACCAGCTGATTGGAGAAAAGCCAATGTAGCACCAATATTTAAAAAGGGACCAAAAAACATCCCTGGGAATTACAGGCCAGTTAGCCTAACATCAATAGTATGTAAACTCTTGGAGGGGATGATAAGGGACTATATACAAGATTTTAGTAATAAGAATGATATCATTAGCAGTAATCAGCATGGATTCATGAAGAATCGTTCTTGCCAAACCAATCTATAAACCTTCTATGAGGAGGTGAGTTGCCATCTAGATAAAGGAAGGCCCGTAGACGTGGTGTATCTGGATTTTGCAAAAGCATTTGACACAGTTCCCCATAAACGTTTACTGTACAAAATAAGGTCCGTTGGCATGGAGCATAGGGTGAGTACATGGATTGAAAACTGGCTACAAGGGCGTGTTCAGAGGGTGGTGATAAATGGGGAGTACTCAGAATGGTCAGGGGTGGGACCAATCCTATTTAATTTGTTTATAAACGACCTGGAGGATGTAATAAACAGTTCAATATCTGTATTTGCAGACGATACTAAGCTAAGCAGGGCAATAACTTCTCCGCAGGATGTGGAAATCTTGCAAAAAGACCTGAACAAATTAATGGGGTGGGCGACGACATGGCAAATAAGGTTAAATGTAGAAAAATGTAAAATAATGCATTTGGGTGGCAAAAATATGAATGCAATCTATACACTGGGGGGAGAACCTCTGGGGGGATCTAGGATGGAAAAGGACCTGGGGGTCCTAGTAGATGATAGGCTCAGCAATGGCATGCAATGCCAAGCTGCTGCTAATAAAGCAAACAGAATATTGGCATGCATTAAAAGGGGGATCAACTCCAGAGATAAAACGATAATTCTCCCGCACTACAAGACGCTGGTCCGGACGCACCTGGAGTATGCTGTCCAGTTCTGGGCACCAGTCCTCTGGAGGGATGTACTGGAAATGGAGCGAGTACAAAGAAGGGCAACAAAGCTAATAAAGGGTCTGGAGGATCTTAGTTATGAGGAAAGGTTGCGAGCACTGAACTTATTCTCTCTGGAGAAGAGACGCTTGAGAGGGGATATGATTTCAATTTACAAATACTGTACTGGTGACCCCACAATAGGGATAAAACTTTTTCGCAGAAGAGAGTTTAATAAGACTTGTGGCCACTCATTACAATTAGAAGAAAAGAGGTTTAACCTTAAACTACGTAGAGATCTTCTTTACTGTAAGAGCGGCAAGGATGTGGAATTCCCTTCCACAGGCGGTGGTCTCAGCGGGGAGCATTGATAGCTTCAAGAAACTATTAGATAAGCACCTGAATGACCACAACATACAGGGATATGTAATGAAATACTGACACATAATCACACACATAGGTTGGACTTCATGGACTTGTGTCTTTTTTCAACCTCACCTACTATGTAACTATGTAACTCTAAAGTCGATAGCGATTCAGATCCTTCTGAGGCTGAGATGGTCTCAGAATCGCATACATTTGATTCTTGCACTGGTCCCCCTTGGTGGAGGCTGTTAAGGATGCGATGAACTGGCAGGAAGAGTCGTCACCTCCAAAGAAACAGCAAAGATACTACCCGTATTTAAATAAATCGTTACCTTCCTTCCCATTAATTTCTGAAATTAATGAACTAATTTACGATGAGTGGGCGGGGCCTGAGAAGAAGCTCAATGTGCATAATAGAGTATCGAAGCTGTACCCAATGGGGCACTACGCCTAAGGTGGATGCTTCATTACGTAGATTTACCCGCCACATTATGCTTCCACTGGAGGATTCGGTCTCTTTTAGGGATACTATGGATCTCAGAATAAACGCAGACCTAAAATGTTGTATAGTTTGGCCGGAGCAGCCTACAGACCGGCGGTAGCACTCACTTCTGTGGCAGAAGCACTTGGGCTGGATTCGCACCTGTGCATTTTTGGTGCGTTTTGCGGATTTGCATTACCGTCCATTTACCATGGTCTCCTATGAAGCACGTTCTGTGATGCAGGTCTGCGGAATGCGGGGAGTGCTGGGAGTTGCATGGGTGTGAATCCAGCCTTAGAGTGTGGTTAGCGGAGCTGGTGGATGGATGTTTGGATGAAAGTCTGGGAAGTGGCAGTTCCTCTCTTTTGCAGTTTTCAAGACTGCTGTAGAGTGGCTGAAGTGGCTGTCGACCAGATCAAGATGACAGCAAAAATAATGGCTCATTCCGTCACAGCCCGCAGAGCCTTATGGTTGAAGCATTGGTCGGCCGATAAGGCTTCTAAGAACAGTCTGTGTTCGGTTCCATTCGACGGGAAGCTACTCTTCGTGAAGACTTATGCAGCGTACACACGACCGGACTTTACGGCATACTTTGCTCGGCTGACTTTTCGACGGACTTTACAACGGACTTTCCGAATGAACGGACTTGCCTACACACGATCAACCAAAGTCCGACGGATTTGTATGTGATGACGTACGACCAGACTAAAACAAGGAAGTTCATAGCCAGTAGCCAATAGCTGCCCTAGAGTCGGTGTTTGTCCGTCGGACTAGCATACAGACGAGCGGACTTTTCGACCGGACTCGAGTCCGTCGGATAGATTTGAAACATGTTTCAAATCTAAGTCCGTCAAACTTTTGAGAAAACAAAGTCCGCTGGAGCCTGCACACGATCAAATTGTCAGACGAAATCCGCTATGCCAGACCAAGTATGTCGTAAAGTCCGATCGTGTGTACGCAGCATTAGAATCAGCAATTCAGCTGGTTTCTGGCGGCAGATCTGGCCTAATCCCACAGAAGAGAAAAAGACAACAGCAGCCCTTTCGGTTTAACAAGAGAGCCAAAGAAGGATTCAGAGAGGCCAGTGCTTACAGACAGTTTTTCAGACAGTGGAAGGGAGCCGGTTCAACCTTCCAGAAACCTTCCAAGCCTAGGGCCAACAAAACTCCTAAGGCTTCATATAAATCCTTCTGAAGGTGTCTCCACTTAACCCTCTCAAGTAGGAGCAAGACTAGCCTAATTCGGGGGGGTTTGGGCGGACAAATTACAGGATGCCTGTATTGTAGCCGTCATTCCATCACGTTATCTTATCGAGTTCAGAACAAGGCCCCCTCAGACCTTGTTTGTAGAAACTGGACTTCCTACGGATTTGGAAAGGGGGCAATGTTTGCAAGTTTGTGGACTCAGTAGACTGGATGGTTTCCATCGATCTGGCGAATGTGTATCTTCATGTTTCCATAGACACATCTTACCATCGCTTTCTCAGGTTTTCCGTAGAAGGCTCTCATTTTCAATTTTAATGTCTCCCATTCGGTCTCTGTACAACTCCAAGAACGTTTTCAAAGCTACTGTCTGCTGTCATCGTGACTCTCGGGGACAAGGGAGTGCCAATATTCCATTATCTAGACAACATGCTACTTCTGGGTCCGTCAAATGAGCCCCTTCTAGTTCATGTGAATTTCACCTGCAAAACACTAGCTCGTTGCGGTTGGTTAATCAACTTTTGGAAGAGCTAGATGTATTTGACCCAAATGTTGGAGTATTTAGGAGTACAATTCGACACAGATCGGGGTCGTGTTTCTCTTCGTCAGAGGAAGGTCCAGGAGATCCAGTCTCAGACAAAAGCAGAGATGGCCAGGCCTTCTATGATGGTAAAGGAATGCATGCAGTATCTGGGGGTTCTATCAACCACTGTCATGAAAAGGTTCACCCGTTGGTGGCACTATCGGTCTCCTGGATCGCAGTACTAGTGTCCACCAGAGGGTGTCTTCCAACACCTAAGACCTGTAATAAGAGGACTCACCTGTTGGTGGCACTGTTGCATCCTTGGGCCGTAGTACGGGTGTCCACCAGTGGGTATATTCTGGCAGTGCGGAGCAGACAGCACCCTCTGCACTCAGGTGTAACGTGAGGTCAAATCACTGCAGTCTGATAAATACCCGGCAAGCCCTCACATCCTTGCCTTGGTGTCTCTCTTCCTGTGCCCTCATCTTGCTGCCTGTTATCTTGACCTTGAGCCTGCATCTGTCCTGACCTGATCCGATCCCTATCCTGAGCCCATCCTGAGCCCATCCTGGACCTGTCCCTCCGGTTTCCTGATTTCCCTGATCCCTGCCCTGCAGCCTATCCATCCATCCTCTCCCTGTCCTGTTAGTTCCCCATCCTTTCCCATCTGACTGACCTCCTTGTGTATGACCTCTGCCTGGCTTTTGTTACGATTACGGTATTTCCCATCCATTTGTATATATCATTTGTTTGTGGGTCTATGGTATATTTCGCTTATTTGTCACCTATTTCATAAACCCCATTATTTTTCACTTACCTGTGTTTCTGGTTCCTTCTGTGCAGTCCACACAGTCTGGTCTACTAAATTCCTGTGACAGTACACCAAGGCCATCCCTGACCAGACGTGGCTGCATTGAGGAACCATCTGGTTGTTAGTTCTGCTAATATGGATTTCAATGAAATCAGTTATTATTCCCTGCTGGCAGAAGATGATGGTGAATATTGTCGCCAGATTTTGAAAGGGTGGACTAGTGACCAGCTGATGGAAACTATCCGTTCAGCTCATTCCCTAGTGGATCAGGGGTATATGTCATTTGAAGATGTTCAGCCCCTGATCCAGTTATGTGCAAAACCAGCCCTGTCATGCATTCCCGAAGGGTGCAATGATTTTTCTCCCCCCTTCAATTATGGCCAAGTGGAATCCCTGGTATGGTTATTAGAAGATGATCCAGCCTTTTTTATGGAACATTACTCCGCTTGTTCACAGCAGGTGTTGTCTGATTGCATCCATTCAGTGCAATCCATTGTTAGTCAGGCCGGGTGTGAATCAGCATTTGTTTAACCTGTGCTACGGACATGGTCAGATCTCCTGCATTTAGCTAAGCCTCAACATTCCAGCCCTGCCATCAAACACCTGCCTTCCCAAAAATCTATCTCCCTGTCACCTATGGCAACCTCAGCTACAGCCCAGTTTACTCAGCCCCCTACCAAATACTACTACCCAGTCTCCAAGTGCTGCACCTATCCTGCCTTTAATTCACCTGTCTCTTCTCCTCCACCTATAACAACCCCACAGAACCCTCCTCCAGCCACTGTTCCTTGGTCTTCCTTTTGCCCAGCTACATACTTTTCTTACAACCCTGCACCTACGTACAAAGCTGCAGTGGCTAAACCAAAAAAGAAACAAAAGTTCTTCCCGACCCACACCAGCTTGCCAGTAACCCAACCTGCCTCCACACCAACCAACCTGTTCCAGCCTGCATTCATGCCAGCTGAACTTGATGACCCACTTAAACCTGCCAACCCTGTGCCTGCTATCCAGCCTGATGTGCCTGCCTTCCAGCCTGATGTACCTACCTTCCAGTCTGATGTGCCCGCTTCCCAATCTGATGTCCTGATACCTGCCTTCCAGCCCAAAGTCTCAGTGCCTGCCTTCCAGTCTGATGTGTCCACTTTCCAGTCTAATGTGCCCACTTCCCAGTCTGATGTCTTGATGTCTGCCTTCCAGCCCAAAGTCTCGGTGCCTGCCTTCCAGCCTGATGTGCCTGCCTTCCAGCCTGATGTGCCTACCTTCCAGTCTGATGCGTCTGCTTCCCAGTCTGATGTGCCAGCTTCCCAGTCTGATGTCTTGATGCCTGCCTTCCATCCCAAAGTCTCGGTGCCTGCCTTCCAGCCTGGTGTGCCTGCCTTCCAGCCTGATGTGCCTACCTTTCAGTCTGATGCATCCGCTTCCCAATCTGATGTGCGAGCTTCCCAGTCTGATGTCTTGATGCTTGCCTTCCAGCCCAAAGTCTTGGTGCCTGCCTTGCAGCCTGATGTGCCTGCCTTCCAGCCTGATGTGATTACCTTCCAGTCAGATGTGTCCACTTTCCAGTCTGATGTCTTGATGCCTGCCTTCCAGCTCGAAGTCTCGTTACCTGCCTTTCAGCCTGAGCCTGATGTCTCTGTGCCTGCCTTCCAGCTTGATGTCTCCACTTTCCAGTCTTATGTACCCACTTCCCAGTCTGTGCCCGCTTTCCAGTCTGATGTGCCCACCTTCCAGCCTGATGTCTCAATGCCTGCCTTCCAGTCTGATGTGCCCGCTTTTCAGTCTGTGCCCGCTTTCCAGTCTGATGTGCCTGCCTTCCAGCCTGATGTCTCGATGCTTGCCTTCCAGCCCGATGTCTCGGTGCCTGCCTTCCAGTCGGATATCTCAATGTCAATCTTCCTATAGGCAGAGAAGAATCTCGGCTCTCTTACACCATCTTATCTCCCAGGACCTGGGAATGTTTTAGTAGATCGCTTGAGTCGAGGCTTTGGGCATCACAATGAATGGGGCCTCAACCCCAAGTACCTACGCAAGATCTTCAGGGTCTGGGGGACGCCTTCTATAGATCTTATGATATTAGAGAATTGTCAACTGCCTTGCTTCTTCTCCCAGACTTGGCATCCACAGGCGTTGGGTCAGGGTGCTCTGTACAGTTCTAGGAACTTCCCCTTGGTGTATGTGTTCGCGCCGCTTCCATTGGCTCTCAAAATCCTGCTGAAGATTCAGCAAGAAAGGGTCACAGCAATAGTAGTTCTACCTTACTGGCTCAGGGAGCTGTGGTTCCCTCTGGCTTGGAGGATAAAGTTGGGTTTACCAATCCCATGCCTCCTTGTCAAAATCTCCTTTTGCAGAGTGGGGCCTGACACCCGAACCACAGGAGGATGAAGTTAATGACTTGGAAGTGAGAGGGGGGCTTTAACTGGCTTGGATCTCTCGGGCTGTGTAGTGGAGACATTATTACAGGCTCGTAAGAGGTCCATGAATGCAACCTATCACCAGATCTTGAATACTACAGAAAGGGTTTGGGACCTTGGATCTCCTTCAGTATCTAACATTTTGGAGTTTCTGCAGAGTGGTCTCTAAGGGTTAGCTTATAATTACCTGAAGGGTCAAATTCCCGCCTTGTCGGCTATGTCGTGTACATTATATGCTCTACATCCGTTGGTGATCTGATTTTTAGGGGTGGCCATAGAAATTAGACCTCCATTGAAATCATTTTTTCCAAAAGAGGACTTAACACTAGTCTTGGGAACATTGATGTTTCTCCGTTTGATGTTGTTCATGATTTCTTTTAACGTTTTTTTGTCTTTTACTAGCCATTGCCTCGGCCAGAGGAGTCTCCGAGTTGGAGCGCCTTCTCATCTAAAGAACCATATTGTTTGGGGCTCCCAGACAAGATAGTCCTTAGGCCGATACCAAGCTTTCTACCTAAGGTGCCCACATAATTTTGTATGAACTGGGAGGTCATTCTCCTAGCCTTTCCGGTGGATACAGCTGATGATGAGTGGAGTAGGTTAGACCTGGTCTCTGCGGTATCAACCTACCTGAAATGGTCTAAAAGCTTTTGAAAACAAGATCAGCTGTAGGTTTTCCCAATGGGGCCTAAAAAGGGTATGCCAGCAACATCCAGAGTTGTGTCTTCCTGGTTTGTCAAGACCATATATATTGCATACAAAATGCTGGGCCTTCCTCCTCCTTCAGAGATCAAAGCACATTTGACGAGGGGTATGGCATCATTCTGGGCAGCATACACGAAGGTCGCCCCTGAGGTAGTTTGCAGAGCAGCAAGCTGGAGCGCACCCAACACCTTTTATTAGGCATTACAGGCTTAATATGGCTTGTCCGCCTGAGGAAACTCTATGGTTATTATGGTGGCATTGAGTAGCATTGCATTGAGGGTTTGGCTTATTTTTTATTTTATGTCTTCCCTTCCTTCTTAATATTGCTTGGCACATCCCATAGTAGGCTGACATGGGTAGGTCCAGGAATAAGGAAAATTGTTATTCATACTTACCGTAATTTTCCTTTCCTGGATCCTCCCCATGTCAGCCGGGGATTCCCACCCAGTTTATCTGACGCGAGGTGGGTTTTTTTTTAACACTGGTCTGGGCAGACAGCCACCCTTTATGGGCTAAGAAAGAGGTAGTCCTGGAGGGGTCAGAGGGGGCGGAGCTGACCCATAGTAGGCTGACATGGGGAGGATCCAGGAAAATTACGGTAAGTATGGATAACAATTTCCTTAATATCCACTGCATACAGTTTAGCTATATCTCACTGCAGGCCATTCCTGGTGTACTGTTTCTAATATACTTCAGGCAGTGTACACAGTACTGTGCACCCCTAGTGCAGTTGCTACAACTTTTCTGGTGGGGTACACAGTACACAATACATACAGTGCACCCATAGTTGCTATTAGACTTCTGGTGGTGTACACAATACCGTGCACCCATAGTGCAGTTGCTACTACTTTTCTGGTGGTGTACACAGTACACAATACAGTGTAGTGTGGTGTTGCAAAACAAAATCCCCATCATGTCCGGAAGGCCACCAAGGAGAGGCAGACGCTCACAGGCCACTAAAAGAGGTCAAGAAGGCTCTGTGTCTACAGTCCACAGTGCTGGTCATGGACATGGTGCATCTTCTGCAGGTGCCCATGGGGCACGCTTATGCTTTTTTTCTGCTGCTGGAACAGGGTCAGAAAAATTGGGCCTTTGATGGTGGTGGTGCCACAACACTGTAACCCCTCAAAGATACTCTTGTTGGGCACAGGAACGGGTCCTTCTGTGAAATATAAGATCAGAAATTGTAATTACATGCCCCTGTTAAACAGGGACAGAAAAATTGGGCCTTAGGCAGTGGTGGTGGTGCGCTAAACCAAAAATATTGTTGGAAGCTAGCATCATCAAGATTGAGGAGGAATAGGATAGTCACTCAGGATAGGCAGTCTTCAAGGAATCCCACATTCATAGAAAAATTAATCAGTTACATCAGCATCAGGTGCTTGATAGCTGCTGCTGATCCAAGACTGATTCATTTTTATAAATGTGATCCTATCAAGGGAGTCTGTGGACAGGCGCACTCTATGATCCGTTACAAACCCTCCAGCAGCACTGAATGTGTGTTCAGAAAGAACGCTGGATGCAGGACAGGCCAGTAGATCAATTGCATATTGAACAAGTTCTGACCAGTGGTTCATCCTCAAGACCCAGTAACCCAGTGGATGCTCTGTTGGAAAGGTCTCCAAGTCTGCTCTTGCCCCTAGATATTCCTGCACCATGTAATGCAGACGCTGGTGATAGTTGCTTGAACCGATAAGACCTTGGCACTGAGGACTAAAAAATTGTCTAAAGGCATCGACCAGCCGGCCCCCTTTTCCACTGCTCTTCTTCTGACTGAACAAAGCTGTCATGGTTATGCAGTAATCTCTGTCTGTCAGCTTACCTCTCCTCCATGTGTTCACCTTTAGAGGCCAGCCACTCTCACCTGGCTACTTAAATAATATCTCCTCAAAGCATGGCTCCACCCCAACCCCTATCAGGGAACTGTGTCTGATTCCAGTTACCGATCTTGGCTTGTTCTCGACTATCCCTGCCTGCTTGTGACCCTGACCTTTTGCATGTTTTATGGTTATCCTTGTCTGCTAGTCGCCCCATCCTTTGGCTTTTTCCCTTACTATCTCTGTCCCCCTGTAGCCTACTGTGGGCATGAGCTGGGAGACCCTGGGGGTCATGACCTGGAGCCAGTTGCAGCCCAGTCCATCCTCACCACTAGAGGCTCTGGTGAACACCTGCTGGCTCTTAGACTCCGCACCCTGGAGAATCTCATGCTCTAGCCACTGTGGGATCCGTGTTGGTGTTCCAGCGGACCTGCCTTTCTTTTATTTTCAAAAAGCTTTTATTAAGCAATAAGAGAATTTAGTAAACATAGGTAAATGACATCAATCAAATCAATAGGAGTAACAATATACAGACAATAAGCGGTATTTATGAACATCAAGCATTAAAAACCCAATAGGCTGGCATATACCTAAAACCATCAAATCAAATACTCATATTGACGTTATAGGAGAGACTTGAAAGGTTTTCCATTTACCAAAATAATACAGTAAAAAAAAAAATTAACATATATCAACTTGAATAAAATTGGTCAGTCTTGAAGTCTAAACAAGAACCAAGGGTTCCACTTAGCATCAAATAAGGGGATAGAACTATGTAGGGTATGATAAATTTTGTCTGCTAACATCATGTGGTCTATTCTTGCAACAACCTGTGTAAATGGAACAGAAGGTGTCTTCCAATATAGCGCAGTGGCCCAGTGCATAGCAATACAGATTGAATGGAACAATTTCACAAATGATTTGGAACAATCAGGTGGGGTTTGAAATAAAAGACAGTGTTGGTAAGTCAGATTTATAGTTCTACCTGCTAGTTTATCTATCAACTTCAAGACCTCTATCCAGGTAGGTTGTAATTTTTCACAATCCCAGAAAAGATGCAGAAAGGAGCCTTGGTGGGCACAGCCCCTAAAGCATAAGGGGGAGGATTTCCAAAAAATTTTACTCAGACGTAAGGGAGTGTAGTACCAACGAGTCACCAACTTAATGGCAGTCTCCTGAACTATTAAAGATTTGGTACAGCTACGAATGTTTTACCACCCTTTTGCCCAATCTAAATCTCCATCTTCAAGGCAGAGTTCCCGCTCCCACTGTACTCTATATGTCAATGAGGGCTTCTCGGTTGCTGCTTCTAAAAGTTTGTAAACCCCTGAGATAAGCCCTTTTTGATGAGGGGATGCGTGGCATAGATTGTCATAAAGCGTATTAGAATCAGAATTGGGTCCAGTATAGTGTTGTTGAAAAAAATGACGGATTTGTAAAAAGTGGTAAAATTCACCCACCGGGATATGATTATTCACTTGTAAATGTGAAAACAAGGTAAATTTTGAACACAAAAGAAACTTATCTAACGTAGTTAAATTTTGATTAATCCAAATTTGGAAGGAAGCTGGTCGATCATATGGCGGGGGGAATCTAGGGTCTCCTAGGAATGAGACTCCTAGGGGTGTTTGTGATATAAGATTATATGTCTTCTTATATTGATCCCATAGCTGAAGTCACACCTTGACAATAAAGTTATTAGAGCCCAAATCGGGTTTAGAAGGGTTATTGGACCACATCAAACCCGGGAGATATAGAGGTGTGATAGAGTCCTGTTCAAATTGGACCCAGGGGACTCTGGAGTTTTTAATGTTCCATTGGGCCTGTTGCGTATATCTGCTGGCTAAATAGTAAAACCAGATCTGAGAGACAGACCACCTCTTTTGGAGGAGCGGTACAAAACTTCTTTTGAAAATCTCGGGGGTCTGTTGCAACAAATAAATCTATTGAAAAGGGCCTGGATGTTGTGCAGGTAAGTTTCAGAGAGTCTTATTGGAAGGGATCTAAATAGGTAAAGTAATTTGGGGAGGATTGTCATTTTAAGGGTGGTAACTCTACCTAGAAATGAAATATGCAAATTGAACCATAGTTTGAGAATTCCTTTCAGTTTAGATATTGGGGGGTAATTAGCATCAAAAAGTTTGCAGAAAACTCCGGTCAAGGTAATACCCAAGTATGAGAGGTGAGATTCAGCCCATGTGAAGAAATAATAATATGATTGTTTAAGTTGGTGTAATTCCTCGGGTTAAAAACCCACAGGAAGGGCTACCGATTTTGCCACATTGATCAATAGACCAGAGATCCCCGCAAACTTTGATAAGGTCTGTGGCAGATTCGACAGAGAGATTAAGGGATTGGTGAGGAACATCATACGTCATCAGTGTACATACCAAATTTGTATACAGAGGGACCTTTAGAGTACCCAGAGATGTCTGAATTTTGAAGTATTGCAATGGCCAGGGGTTCAAGTGCTAAAGCGAAAATTAAAGGGGAGAGAGGGCACCCAGCCTGGGAGTTTGATCCTTGTGTTAGGGTTCCGATAAAGGGCCTGGAAGGCTTGTAGAAATTCACCTCGGAAACCCATACGTTGTAGGAGAGTGGAAACATAATCCCAAGAGACACTATCAAATGCCTTTTGTATATCTAGGCTAAGCATAAAGAGTTTCCAAGAGAACAAATTGGCATCCTGAATTATGTTAGTGGCTAAGCGTATGTTATCTTTGATGAGTCTGTGGTCTGAGTCTGTGGTCTGTGGCGAATGAAACCTGATTGGTAGGGGGATATAAGGGAAAGGATTATACCTGCCAATCTGTCCGCTAGGACTCTGCTAAATATTTTTAAATCATTGTTTATGACAGATATGGGTCTATAATTTTGGGGAAGTGCATGGTTTTTATTCGGTTTCGGAATCAAGGACATGTTTGCCAATAACATCTCTTCAGGGAAACTACCTCCTTGTAACACCCAGTTGAAAAGCTGAACCAATCTTGTAGACGGGGGTAGAAAATTTCTTATAATATATAGAAGAGAATCCATCCGGCCCTGGAGCGGATCCTTGACTGTAAAGCTTTTATCACATTCAGGTCCTCCGATTGTGTAATAGGTGCGTTAAGTATCTCCAATTGTGCAGGAGTGAGAATCGGTATAGGGATTGTTTGAAACAAAGCCTCATCATCCTGTTAGGGTTTCGATTGGGATGATGCCAACAAGGACAAATAAAATTGCTCAAATATTTTGAGGACCTCTTGCGGGTGAGAAGTAATAGGGCCAGGGGGAGTCGCTAATTTATATACGTGAGGAGGACAGGTAGATTGATTCAACTTTCTAGCAAATAGGGTTGAAAAGGAGCCATCGTTGAGTAAAAATTTAGCTTTAGACCATCAAAGCGCTTTTTCTACCTTTTTTGATAGGATGGAGTCTAATTCTAGGCGCTTTTGGTCAATAGAAAGCCTAGTGGATTCTAAGTGTAGTGAGTCTGTGTTTTTATCAAGACTATCCAGCTCCTTTGTGAGGACTAAAATTTTATGTCTGTCATTCTTGTTACAGATTGAGGCTATACTAATAAGCTTGCCTCGTAATACCACCTTATGGGCTGTCCAAACCGTAGGAAGGGGAGTTTCTTGCAAGGCGTTAATGGTAAAATATTCATCAATAGTTTGTGCTATCTCAGTTTCTACTGCCAAATCTGAGAGGAGTGCTTCATTTAGTCTCCATGAGTGGGTGGTGGGAGCTAATCTGATAAATTCAGTAGTAAAGGCAGTTACGTGATGGTCCGACCAAGCACAAGGATGAGTGGTCGCCTTAGTGGACACACTCCTTAGCTCCCATGTTATGCGTTCTCCAAGTATCCACCAGTTGATGCTCCAGCAGACCATTGGAGAGGGATCTAGGAAATGATTTAGAGGTAGGTGCCATAGTAGATCTGTCTATGGTGGAATCAACCACCATATTAAAATCCCCTCCTACGATCATATGAGTTGATTGGTAAAAAGATAGGCGGTCAAAGAGGGACTTAAAGAAAGAAGCTGGGGAGTCATTAGGAGCATAAATACTAGTGATTGTCAATTCTCTATTGTGAAATGGACCCTTAAAAATGACATATCTACTGTCCTTATCTTTATACACTTGTTTCACTTCCATAGGAAAGGAAGAGTGCAAGAGTATGGCGACGCACCTGCTCTTCGACTGGTGCAGAGAATAGAGGCTTGGGGGAAGTTTCTGTGGAAAAATTTGGGATGTGAGGATTGGGCAAATTAAGTCTCCTGTAACAGGAGAATCTTTGCACCTAGTTGCTTATAAAAGGCAAAGGCCTTGCGTCTCTTGATGGGGGAGTTAAAACCCTTCACAATTAATCACCATTGGGAGTGTTGCACAGTTCTATAAGCTTAATAGTGCTCAAAATGGGGTGCTGGGGGGGTACCAAAAAGAGCACAACACATTCCTTCCTATCCCAATGAGTGGAGCCACCACACTCTCGCACAGGAAATCGAAAAGGATCAACATATTTAGATTGCAGACCATGCTAAATGAGTAAAATACCGATTCATCAAAAGGGCACCTCTGAAGAAGGTTATTATGCAAACAATGAGCAAACTGACCTAGGCATTAAAAAAAAATAAGAAAAAAGGAAAAATCTGCTAACTATGTGGAAGTCATCGTAACCTAAAACTGGACCAGGTAAAAGAAATGGACCTGATAGAAAAAAACAAAACAAACAAGACTACTAGGTCTCGCACCCAGCCAATCCGCAGCTCCGCTCTATGAAGAACGGGAAAGGGCTTGCTGACCGTAAGGAAAAAAATTGAAAAATTGAGAAAAAATTTAAAAAAGGAAAGTCAAAATCTGCGAAGCTATGGCTGGGTGGGGCGAACATGCTGCGGCTCCAAGGGACCAACGTCCGAGCAAACTGATTGTGACTTGAAGTGAAGACTGCCGCAAATCTAGCTAGAGGCGTAGAAGCCAAGTTGATCAGCGAAAATGTTCCTAATTTCTGTCACTGATATCTTA
The DNA here is from genome assembly GCA_037952925.1 of Lithobates clamitans. NCBI lineage: Eukaryota > Metazoa > Chordata > Amphibia > Anura > Ranidae > Lithobates > Lithobates clamitans. The sequence goes on from JBBGZY010000147.1 coordinate 5,429,780, forward strand.
ATGGATCCTTCTTCTATCCCTCCTAGGTGGTGGAGTGCGCCAAATTGGTGAAGGTCTGGGAGTAGACGGTGGATGGCGAACATCTTCGGCATCAAGAAGGCCCAACTTCACAAGGATCTCCTGGCCTTCTGGGAATGATGTAGCCGAGTATGTGATTCCATTGTGGGGAATCACCAGTTTAAAGGGGAAACCCCATTTATAATGAATGTGGGCAGATTGAAGAGCTGTAGTAACCTCTCTCATTCCCCGTCTCCTATCGAGGGTAGCAGGGAAGATGTCTGGGTAAATTTGGATGGTATGCTCATCCAGAATGATGCGTTGTTTATTTTGTGTGGCCCTCAGTATCTCTTCCTTAGTTAGAAAATCCTTCATACACAGGACTACATCCCTAGGGGGTTTGTCAGCAGGTGGTTTTGGTCTGAGGGCTCTGTGTATATGATCACATTTGAAGGCCGGCGAATCAAAGTCCGGAAGAAGGGATTTGAATAAACGGATCAAAGTGGGTATAAGATCTGTCTCTGATTCTGGGATTCCTCGTAGTCGCAGATTATTACGTCTGTTTCTATTGTCAAGGTCTTCAATTTGAGTTTGAATCAGGGAAAAAGCAGAGGCTAGTGATTCATGCTCCCTGGTGAGATCACTGTATGCCAGAGCTAGCTCATTGTGTTTCGTTTCCAGCCTCTCAGTCCTTGCACCCAAGGCTGAAATTTCCCAGGAAAGCATATGAGAGGTTTTGTGAACTCAGTCTGGAACTTAGTGGCCAGCCTAGTATACATGGCCTCTAAGTTGTTCTCAAGGTCCGTTTTAGTAAGAGAGGCTGTGTACTCACGGTTAGAGTCCAGTACAGGGGTCTGATCCGGCGGAGACCATGGCGGTGAAGCAGAGGAAGGAGATCTGCTTCTCCCCACAGCACCATTTTGGGACATGCTGCCGAGTTCCCGTGTGCGGAGGAGATAGTGTGTCAGGGTGTGTTGAGCCGATCCTCGGGATTTCTTCTTTTTCTCAGGCATGCACCACATCTGTGTGGCTTGAAGGGTGATAAAATCGCTGTTTAGGCAAGTGCGTATGTCCCTGAGAAAAAAGGAAAAATCTGCTAACTATGTGGAAGTCATCGTAACCTAAAACTGGACCAGGTAAAAGAAATGGACCTGATAGAAAAAACAAAACAAACGAGACTACTAGGTCTCGCACCCAGCCAATCCGCAGCTCCGCTCTATGAAGAACGGGAAAGGGCTTGCTGACAGTAAGGAAAAAATTGAAAAATTGAGAAAAAATGTAAAAAAGGAAAGTCAAAATCTGCGAAGCTATGGCTGGGTGGGGCAAATCCTGGAACCAGTTCTGTGTTTGTGTAGACTGGGGAGTGTGGTATCTGTCCTGTGCGGTGAGTCATTGCCTGTGTGGCAAACTTCTGAAATAGGGACTGGGACAGCATAAGGCTGCACCTGGTTGTTATATAGGGAATCTACGTGTGTAGTAAGCGGTCAAGCTGACCAACATTTCTTTTCATGTTTCTTTTTGTTTTGCTGTTATTTTTCAATGTATATAGTCTAAATAAACTGCACTTTTGTTTTTTTTCACCTATAACGCTGTCTGCTGTGCCTGATTTTGTGTGGTGAACCCATCCAGAGGGTCACACACACCCGCTGCCGGGCTAACCCCCTCACAGTTGGTGGAGAAGCAGGGGCAGTTTTTTTTTTAAGGCCAGCATGGAGGAAATACTGAGACAGCTGGCACTAGCAAATGCAAATCAGCAGCAGACAAATGCAGGTTTGCAAAAGAGCCTTGCATCTCAACAGCAGACAAATGCAACTTTGCAACAGAGCCTCGCAGCTCAGCAGCAAGCTCACCAGCTGAGTCTGGAAGCTCAGCAACAAGCCCAGCAGCAATCTGAGACCCGCATTCTAGACCTGTTACAGAAGCAAGAGCAAAGACTCCAACAACAAATAGAGACATTAATGCAGCAACGTCCGCAGACCAGTGAGGCAAGTGGTTCCACTAATACCGCATCCTTTGGTATAAGCCATTTACTGACAAAAATGACTGGAGAGGATGATCCGGAGGTGTTTTTGAACACATTTGAAAGGACTGCTGAAAGGGAAAAATGGCCTAAGGAGCAGTGGGCTGGACTGGTGGCCCCTCTGTTAACTGGGTAATTGCAGAAAGCTTATTACTACCTTGAGCCTGACCAAGCAAAAGACTATGTGTTGTTAAAAACAGAAATATTGTCGCGGCTGGGTGTCACCCTGGCCGTCCGGGCTCAGCGTGTACATAACTGGACTTTCCAGCTTGGAAAACCCCCCAGATCTCAAATGTATGATCTCATTCACCTGAGCAGGAAGTGGCTGCAGCCAGAGACTTTGACCACACCAAAGATTGTGGAACGTGTTGTTATGGATTGTTTCCTGAGAGCTATTCCTACTGCCACCCAAAAGTGGGTAAGCCATGGAGACCCAGAAACTGCAGATAAGCTTGTGGATCTAGTTGAGAGGTACTTGGCTACAGAGAACCTGACCGCCTCTTCCAGGGACTCACAGACTTTCCACCCTAAGACCAGACCATCCCCAGTGAAAGGTAAGATGACTCCATAAGGTGAGGGTGGAGAGAGTGAGAGGGTGGGGGTTCAACCTAATGACTGGCGGGAGAAGCCCGGGAAGCCCAGGCCGCAAGAGGCAGCGAAAAAGATTATTTGCTACAGCTGCCGGCAAGAGGGACATATTGCAGCCAATTGCCCAGTTGTGGATGAACCTATGCAATGTGACTTTATTTTTTTTTTTTTTTTTAATTCTTTATTTATCATTTTCCAATACAAAACATTCCTCTACGGAGGCGTGCCACATAGAAAGAATAAGAAAAACAACAGTTCATCAATATATTCAGGTAATGAACCTGACAGCTTCACAGGCATGCCCCCCGTCCCCTATACTTAACCCCCCTCCCAATCCCCCCCTCCAAACCCACCGCCCTCCCCTGCGGGGTGTATTTCAAAGGCGAGTAAAGTCTTGCCTGCCCTACCTTCATTATCGAATTATTCGCTTTAGGCCCTTTTTATATTATCTCCCTTAAATAGGTCCAAGTTTTTTTAAATTTAAGCCAACCTGCCCATTTCCCCCTATATTCCTGATCCTCATCCGGTTCTACTCCCCTCCGATCCAGGCTTTCTATGTTGTAAATTTCATTGAGATCGAATAGCCAATCTCGCGTTTTGGGACTTAAAGGGTTCAGCCAGTTTAGCGCAATCTGTCTCTTGGCTGAGTCTAGTATTATCGGGATCAGGGAGGTTTTATAGCTCTTAACTGTATCTTGGGTACCGTGGAAGAGACAGACCCATGGGTCCTCCTCAATTTCCCTCCCCGTGAATTCTTTTGACAGAGATAAGATTTTTTTCCAAAAGACCTTTATAATAGGGCATTCCCACCAGATATGGGCCATTGTGCCTTTAGTCTGGCATCCTCTCCAGCAGGTATTTCCCTTTGTCCCATCCATCCTATTTACTCTGTCCGGGGTGGCATACCATCTTGATAATACTTTGTAGTGGATTTCCGTTCTCCTAATATCTAATGCTGCATAATGAACCAGATTCAAAATTTTACCCAAAGTGTTGCTATTACATAGTGACCCCAATTCCTGCTCCCACCTTATAATATAAAGAGGCGTCTTATCCTCTTGTACCTCTCCTAGTACTCTGTAAATTCGGCCTATAACACCTCCCGGGTTCTCCGTCATACAGAGTTTCTCCAGAGGTCTTAGCTCTTCTATACTCCTCAGGGGCTTTGGTAGTTTGCTTATAAAATGGGAGAGCTGTAAATACCTCCACCAATCTATCACCCAAAGTTCTACCTCTCCATTCAGTTCCGTGAAAGTGCGTATTTTCCCCCTACTAATAAAATTTTTCAATTGAAGAGCATCGTCTTTTAACCACTCCCCACCCACTGTTCTCATTCCTGGTTCAAAAAATAAATTATTCTTCATGTATATTAATGGTGAATTGTGCGACCATTTGTGCTGGGTATGAATTTTGTCCCAAAATTTAAAAGTGTTTTGTGTTAATAAAGAAATATCAGTGCTGAATGTCCTAAATTTTGGGGGGTTCCATAGTGAATGTGCCAAATTATTATTACTTAAAGAAAATTCAATGTTCACCCACCGCTTATCTGTCTCTTTCTTACTCCATTCTATAACCCGTGAAAGCACTACAGCAATATAGTACCTATTGAAATCTGGTGCTGCTATTCCGCCTTTTTTTTTACTTCTACTCAATGTTGCGTAAGAGATGCGAGGTTTATTGCCACCCCAGACAGCCTGGATGATTAATTTCCTTAAAGCCCCCAGGAAATACCTTGGTAGAGGGATCGGTAACAGTTGAAATTTATATAGAATCTTTGGAGCGATCATCATTTTAACCGCGTTCACGCGTCCAAACCAGGAGAGCGGTCTCGACCGCAATCTCCCAACCTCGTGCCTGATTTCATCTAATAGTGGGATATAATTACTTTGAAACAACTTTTTAATAGAGTTGGCTAACTTAATACCTAAATAGTTGATCTCCCTTCTCCAGGGGAAGGGAAACACAGAGGTCAGGTGAGCTTCCTCCTGCTTCGTGAGACTAATGTTTAGGATTTCAGATTTGCCAGGGTTAATTTTAAAATTGGAGGCTTCTCCATATAGCCTGAGAGTTCGCCATATATTGGGGAGGGTTACTCTGGGACCCGAGACAAAAAAGAGTATATCATCGGCGAATGCTGCCAGTTTGTGCTCCTCTGATCCCACCCGAACCCCCTTACAATCGGGACTGCTCCGGATGGTGGCCAGGAGAGGCTCAAGGGACAAAACGAACAGGAGAGGGGAGAGAGGGCACCCCTGCCTTGTTCCGTTTTTCATTCCGAGAGTTTTGGATACGGCCCCGTTCACCCTTACAACTGCCGTTGGTCTGCTGTATAGGACCTTAACCCAGGAAATAAACCTGGGCCCGATGCCCATTACCTCCAATGTGTCCATCAGGAACCCCCAGTCTACCCTGTCGAAAGCCTTTTCGGCGTCTATCGACAGGAATAGAACTGGGGGTCCCCTTCGTCTACAATACTCCAACAATAACACCGCCCGGACCCCATTGTCTCTGCACTGTCTCCCCGGGACAAAGCCGGACTGGTCCGGATGTACCAGGCCCGCCATGAATCGCTTTAGTCTATTTGCCAGGACCTTAGCGTACAATTTTACATCCGCGTTAAGCAGAGATATAGGCCGGTAGCTCGAGCACAGCCTAGTATCCTTCCCCTCTTTTAATATTAAAGTTATCATGGCGAGCAGGGCCTCTCGCTCCATCTCGGCTCTGGTACCCAGTTCGTTCCAATATTTGCAGAGCCTGGGGGCCAGAATGTGTTTCATTTTTAATAGGTATATGGAAGAGAAGCCATCCGGGCCCGGACTTTTACCCTTCGGGGTATCTCTTAATGCTGCCAGAATTTCCTCCTCCTCTATGGGATTGTCCAGGAGATCTCTATCCTCCCCAGACAATACTCCTAAACCTGCCTCTTTTAGGAAATCTCTTCTCCTGGCTGACCGTGCACTAACCTCCCCTTCCTCTTGTCTGATTGAATACAGGTCGGCATAGAATTTTCCAAACTCCTTAGCCATGTCTTCACTTGATACAAGCTCTTTACCACCCGCACCGTTTATTTTCTCTATGAAATTCCGCCCTCTTTTTTTCCTGATTAACCTCGCCAGGTATTTACTAAACTTATTGGCCCAAAGATACCTCTCCTTGGCCATTAAATTTTTGGCTCTCTTTGCCTCCTGCTCCATCATGTCCCTCAGCTCCTCTCTCCCAGCAACCATCGCCCGGTAGCAGTCCGGATCCTGTCCCCTGGACCTCTTGTGTGATTGTTCTAGTTGGAACAGGTCCGCTATCAGTTTTTCCCTTTTTTCCCTCCTTTTTTTTTTTTGGCCCGCTCCTATAGATATAAAAATCCCCCGTATGTAGGCTTTGTGCGCCTCCCAAAGAATAGAGGGGGAAACCTCGCCCGTGTCGTTCAATATGAAAAACTGATTTAACTCACTCTGGATCCGGTCTATTACTTCCGGGTCCTTAAGTAGGCTTTCATTCAGCTTCCACGAGAAGGGACGTCTCCCTAACTCTGGGAGCTTCAGCCTCATCGTGACAGGCGAATGATCTGAAAGAGTTGTTGTTTCAATACTAGTTTCAACCACCCCTTCGAACAAGCTATGATCAACAAAAATATAATCCAGCCTAGAGTAGGTCCCGTGCACAGGGGAATGGAAGGTGTAGTCCCTCTCTTTAACATGTTGTATTCTCCACACATCTATTAATTGGCAATGATATAATTTCCGCTTGATTGCTCTTAATGACACCCTCTTGATCCCCTGGGCACGGGACGTACTGTCTTGGGCCGGGTCCAGACAAAAATTCATATCCCCGGCCAGGACCATCTCCCCCTCTCCAAATCCCATCAGTTTCTCTAACATCTGACCCAGGAAAACAGTGGGACTCCTGTTCGGGCAGTACACATTGGCCAGCGTGAACTTTCTAGTGCCAATAGAACCTTTCAAGAATAAAAAACGACCTTCAGGGTCTATTAATCTGTCCCGTACTGAGAAGTTCGCTGCTTTAGACAGCCCTATAGCTACCCCTTTAGACCCCTTATCGGGGGAATCCCCGTAGAACCATTGTGGGATCCTGGGGGAGAACAGCCTGACCCTGGTGTTGAGGGTCAGATGTGTCTCCTGCAGGAAAACTATATCACCGCCCAGATGACCCAGTTCCCTCAATATTTTATGTCTCTTCCTGGGAGAGTTCAACCCTTTTACATTATAGGATATAAATTTAATATCGGGCATCTCTAAAAGGTAGTCATTCTAGCCTCTGTACTCTGCTCCCCTTGAACACACATTATAGGATATAAATTTAATATCGGGCATCTCTAAAAGGTAGTCATTCTAGCCTCTGTACTCTGCTCCCCTTGAACACAACCCGCCTCTATCCTCCCCTCTCCTATCCCCCCCACTAAGAACCCATCATCCCCCCCACCCCTCCCCTCCCTCCCTCTCCCTGCCCAACCACCCCCTCCATCTTACCCCACCACTTCCCCACACCACCTGCCTCCCACCTCCCTCCCTCCCCCCTGTGGCGCCCACTTCGCCTGGAGCCCGCCCGTATGGAAGTACACTCATACCACACGGCGGTGCCTCTTCCGCAGGGGCTGGGCTCCTGCGCCGGCGTCCGGGACCTTCTCATGAGAATGAGACTCAAGACAACCCACCCCTAAGTGTACCCCCCACCACCCCACAATCCTCCACCTTATATAAAATGCTGATTACTTTCTATAGGAGGAATCCTATTGCCTCCCTTTTCCTACCTGCTACATATTAATTTATTAATGACTTGAGTCCATTGTACCAAAGACCTCGTGCTCTGAGGGCGGCCACCCCTCCAATGTGGAAAGAGGGGCGGCAGGGCAGGGGAGGGGAGGGAGAGGAAAGGAAGAGGGGGGAAAAAAAAAAAAAAGGGGGGGGGGAAACCCCCCTCCTCCCTCGCCCCCGCCACACCCCACCCCCCCGCCCGTCCCCAACATCTATTCCAAAACCGGGACCGGGATACCCAGATTGCTGCAAAAGTCCTGCATTTCTTCCATGTATCTCATTCTAAAGGATCTTCCCTCTTTGATGACAATCAGGGATGTTGGAAACCCCCAGCTGTACTTTAAATTGGCCTTCCTGAGTAGATCGAGGACTGGTCTCATCTGTCTTCTCCTCTCTAAAGTCCCCGCTGAGAGGTCGATGAAAATTTGCAAGTCCTTATTATCAAATTTGAGAGGTGGCGCCCCTTTTAATTTTTTCCAGATTTTTTCTTTGTCCTCGTATTGATGAAATTTAATTATAACGTCTCTTGGGGTGTCTTGCTTAATGTGAGGGGGTTTCCTTATTCTATGGACCCTATCGATCCTCAACACCTCGTCTTCCCGCCTGCCCAGCAAGGGATTAAAAATTTTCCTCATCTTCTCTCCCAGATCCTCGTTCTGCTGTTCCGGGATTGATCTAATGCGCAAATTTTGTCGACGGCTCTGGTTCTCCTGTTCCTCGAGTCTAAACGCCAGAGTACGGTTTTCGCTCTGCACCTTCTTGACTTGTTCTTTTAAGACTGCTATATCCTTAGCTTGTTTACTGGAGGCCTCCTCCGCCTCTTCAACCCGGCGGAGAAGATGCCCCATATCAGAGCGGACGTTTAAGATCTCCTCTTTTATAATGCTCTCCAGTTTCCTTTCCAGTTTAGCAAACATTTCACTCATATCTGTTTTGCTTGGAACTTGGGCCATGATTCTCTGTTCTTCTGCTACAATATAGGCTGGTGTCCCCTCCAGGTCCGGCTCCTCGTGGGGCCTATCCCCTGTCCCCCCTTTTGTTTCTGTTGATCCTTTTTCTTTGTGCCTGGGTGTTTCACCTCCATTCCTGGGCTCTTTACGCCTGCTTCTTTTAAGTATTTTTGAATAGAGCTGGTATTTAGACTCTCTCTTTGGTTATTGGTTTCCGCTTGTCTCGATGACCGGCCTTTCATGTTTTCCTTAGTTTTCTTTTTTTGGTTTAATTGAATGCAGACTCACAGAACCACCTCTCTTTATTTTTCAGTGAGATAAACTGTACCCCCCTGCAAACCACAGGGGGGTTGATTATGCCCCTGTGTGTCTACAGAGGTGGATGGCCTTCTTTATACCACCTTTCAGACACAGCATCAAAGGGGAGGAATGCTGGTATCAACACTGCTTATCAAATCCGGCTATAGCCTGTGCATAGTGCCCAGGGTTGGTAAGCTTGACCCCTTTTATCCAAATGCTGACAATGTCTGCACATTTACTTACACCAGAGGAGGGCAAGGTGGGCAGGGAGGGCAGATGTTATCGCTTCCAGCAGAGGGGTCCAGCTTAATTTGAAAACCTTGGGGGAGGGGAGAAGCCAAAACCACTCCACGCTTCAAACCCTTTTCAAAAAAGTCTTATAGAGTAACTCAAGCCCCGTGAACAAATACTATCTCCGGACCCCCTCTAGTGGCTGCATGTTACTCCAACAATAGGTAAGTCTGAGACATGACCAGGCAACAAAGTCATTGGATGGAATCGTTGATAGTAAACCTCTGTGAGGCGTCTCCTACCTGGATGTCTCGTCTAGGAAGCTGCCGCTTCTCCTTGGTCAGGTCCTTTAGAAAGAATGTCCTGTCGGTAGTACGCTGCTCCGGAAGGGACTCCTCAGAGTGGAGGTACCGGAGGGCCGCCTCCAGGGCTGTGGATCCGTGGGGAACGGTCACTCCGAGAATGCTGCATCCGATTGAGGAGGTAGGGGGGGACAGGGCAGGTGGGGTACCCGGGCTCTCAGACCTAGACCGGCCGCTCGTGGTCTCTCACCCCACGAGACATCGCCGCAGCTTGTCAGCGTCCCATCTCATCGCTTCCTGGAGCCGGCGCAAGGCTCCTCCCCCGTGCTGACGTCAGCCGCACATCACGTCAGCGCCGCTCTGCCCTGCAATGTGACTTATAAGGCACAGACATCAGTCGCTGTTTGCCACAGTTGCATGCACTGCCATTCGGGGACCTGAGAAACATTTATGTAAAATGTGTATTAATGGTAGAAATGTTGATGTGTTGCTGTATTTAGGTAGCCTGGTGACATTGATAAAAGCTGAATTAGTTACTACAGAGGTCTCTGGGAATAACAAGGTGGCTGTTATTTGTGTGCATGGGGACAGAGTATCCTGTAACTTCAGTGGTTTTTGTGACCCACAAAGGTAACCTCTCTCATCAGGTGGGGTTAGTGTCTCACTTACCACATGATGCCATTGTGGGAAGGGATTTTCCAAAGTTCTTGGAACTCTGGGCTTGTCCTGAGCCCCCCACTGGTGCCCCTATAGACCAGGAAGAGGATAACCAGAGTTCCTCTGAGAGTGGTGAGGACTCTCCAGAATTTCCCTTGTCGGTAATGGCGGGGGAAACTTGAGAAACTGGGGAGGAGCCAACATCCTCAGATGAAAACATGCCGTCTGTGGAGTTTTCGCATCTTGAGGTTCACAGGGAAAATTTTGCCACAGAACAGTTAAAAGACCCCACCCTAATAAGGGCACGGGAAAATGTGGTGAAAATAGATGGCGAATTAGTGAACCTAGATAAGACTTGCACTTACCTGTACTTCACTGTGGAAAGGGACCTGCTGTATCGAGTGGCTCAAAGGGCAGAATAAACCATTGAGCAACTTGTGGTGCCCAAACCTTACAGGAAGTTGGTGTTAGAATTGGCCCATGGGCACATTCTTGGAGGTCATTTGGGGACAGAGAAAACCAGATAGAGAGTATTGCAGAGATTCTATTGGCCTGGGGTCATGAAGGAAACAGAAAATTATTGTTCCTTCTGCCCTGTGTGTCAGAAGTCGGCACTTATGCCACATTTCCGTAACCCGCTGGTACCTCCTCCTATCATTAAGGTCCCCTTTGAGAGGATCGCAATGGATTTGGTAGATCCGATAATGAAGTCCGCTAGGGGGCATCAGTACATTTTAGTCATATTGGACTATGCCACGCGTTATCCGGAAGCGATTCCTCTTCGAAATACCTCGGCCAAAACCATAGCTATCTCTTGTTTTTAGCCACGTGGGTATTTGTAAAGAACTGCTTACGGACCAAGGTATACCCTTTATGTCCCGGGTTATGAAAGAACTATACAAGTTGTTCAAAGTGACACAATTACGTACATCTGTGTATCATCCCCAAACAGATGGGTTGGTTGAAAGATTCAACAAAATCCTAAAACAAATGTTAAAGAAGGTGGTGGATAAAGATGGAAAGAATTGGGACTGTCTAATACCATATTTGATGTTTGCCATTAGGGAGGTACCCAGATCCTCTATGGGTTTCTCACCTTTGAGATACTCTATGGGAGACACCCAAGAGGGCTGTTGGATATCGCCAAGGAAACTTGGGAAAATGAGAGTTCTCCCCAAGGAGTGTGATTGAGCATGTCGCCCTGATGCAAGATAGAATTGCACAGGTAATGCCAATCGTAAAGGAACATTTGGCCCAAGCGCAGTTAGCACAGCAGAGAGTGTACAACCGTGGGGCCAAGACCCGTACTTTTTCCCCGGGGGATAAGGTATTGGTGCTAGTCCCTGCGGTTGAAAGCAAATTCCTGGCCAAATGGCAAGGTCCATACGAAATAATTGAAAAAGTGGGTGAGGTTAACTACAGGATCAGACAGCCAGGAAGGCGAAAGCCAGAACAGATGTATCATGTCAATCTGCTGAAAGCCTGGAGAGATAGGGAATCCCTAGTTGCAGAGACTTTGTCACTGGCCCAGTCTGATTGCTTAGTTCCAGAGGTTGGAATCACAGTCACCTTATCGAAACCCCAACAACAGGAGGTTAAAGAGTTTGTACTTTGCAACAAAGAGATTTTCTCTGAGCTGCCGGGACATACATCTGGTGTAGATCATGACATTATCACCCCGCCAGGAGAAAGGGTAAAGCTTAAACCTTATAGAATACCAGAGGCTCGACGGGAGGCAATACATGGAGAGGTTCAAAGGATGCTGGAATTGGGTGTGATAGAAGAGTCCCAGAGTGACTGGTCCAATCCTATCGTACTAGTGCCCAAACCTGATGGGAGCTGGCGGTTTTGTAACGATTTTCGACAATTGCATAAAGTTATAAATTTGACACCAACCCCATGCCTCATATAGATGAGTTGATCGACCGTCTGGGAACAGCCCGATACATGACAACTCTCGATCTCACTAAAGAGTATTGGCAAATTCCCCTGGCCGAGTCGGCCAAGGAGAAAACTGCGTTTGTAACCCCAGATGGGACATTCCAATATAAGAGAATGCCATTTGGGTTACAGAATGCACCGGCAACATTCCAGCGGAAAATGGACAAGATCTGAGGCCCCATCAGAAGTATGCTGCAGCTTACCAGGATGATGTGATTATCCATAGTACAGATTGGGTCTCATATCTGCCAAAATTGCAAGCAGTCCTAGACTCTATCCGCGAAGCTGGGTTTCCAAAGAAGTGTACCATTGGACTAGAGGAGGACAAATATCTTGGGTACACTATTGGGAGGGGAGTGATAAAACCCCAAGTCAATAAAGTCGAGGCCATACAGAGCTGGCCACGTCCCAACAGCAAGAAGCAGGTACAAGCCTTTCTGGGAATTGCTGGCTATTATTGGCGATTCGTTCCCCATTTTGCTTCTCAGGCTGTGCCCCTCACCAACCTGACAAAAGGGAAAGAGTCTGTCTTGGTTAAATGGTCCCCAGAGGCTGAAGCAGCATTCCAGTCCTTAAAAACAGCCTTATGCAGCCAGCCAGTGTTGTACTTACCATTTTTTTCTAAGGACTATGTTGTACAAACTGATGCATCAGACATTGGGTTAGGAGCAGTGTTGTCCCAGGTCTGGAACGGGGAAGAGCACCCGGTCATTTACCTCAGCAGGAAATTGAAGTCCCATGAGGTAAATTACGCCACGATTGACAAGGAGTGTTTAGCGGTCAAGTGGGCTCTTGATTCCCTTCAGTACTATCTGCTAGGTAGGCACTTTGACCTGGTTACTGATCACGCTCCTTTAAAGTGGATGGCTCAAAACAAGGAGACCAATAGAAGGATAAATAGGTGGTCCCTGGCCCTACAGGAATTCAACTTTACAGTAAAGCATTGCCCTGGCGTTAAAATGGGGAATGTGGATGCTTTGTCTTGGGTACAAGCTAACCCCCGCACAATGGGAAAAAAACTGCATGGGAGGTCGTCATATGTCTGGTCAAGCATGTGGTGCCCAAGCGGCTGCTGTTGTTGCCGCGCTTGATCCTTTTCAGACATAGGTTGCAAACGGCAACTGTGCGATCTGCTGCACACGTGTCCATAAAGGCCCACACCAAGGAACTTTTCAAAATAAGCGGGGAGTCACCAGCGCCCTGCACCTGTGGAGCTCTGCGGTGTGATGCACTAGGGTGGCTGGCCTTAAGCTGCCCCCTAGAGGACATCCTGCCTCGTTGGAGTTGTGCCTCCTCCTCCTCCTCTATTCAATCAGGCACCCAAGTAGAGTCAGTGACCTCATCATCCCCTCCCTCCTTGTCACTATAGCAAACTTGGCACTATGCTGCAGCTGGGGGAACATGACTACCAGTTTCTTGTCTTTCTTGGGCACCCCCTCTCTCTAGGCTCGTGTTACTCCCTTCCTCAACCTAGGAACCAACATTGGAGCCTTCAAATCGCTGCGTATCCTCCAGCAGCATGTACCCGACACTGTGGTCGAATAGTTCGGGGGACTTCTCCGTGCATGATGGTTGGGCTATGGAAGAAGTGACTGTGGACAAGGAGCCGGTGGAATAGGCCACTTTGGCAGCTGCATAGGAAGGAAAACTACTCTGAGCCCGGGTGATGAAGGAAGATAGAAGAAAGAAGAAGCATTTAAATAAAGGAATTGTCAAAAACTGTCTCTTGTCATTTTTAAAATTTTTGACAGTTTTTTAGTGAAATGGTAGGGGTAAGTACCCCCTTACCATTTTGCACAGGGGGGGCGGGATCTGGGGGTCCCCCTGTTAAAGGGGGCTTCCAAATTCCGATAAGCCCCCCGCCCGCAGACCCCCACAACCACCGGCCAGGGTTGTGGGGATGAGGTCCTTGTCCTCATCAACATGGGGACAAGGTGTTTTGGGGGGCTACCCCAAAGCACCCTCCCAATGTTGAGGGCATGTGGCCTGGTATGGTTCAGGAGGGGGGGCGCTCTCTCATTCCCCCTCTTTTCCTGCGGCCTGCCAGGTTGCATGCTCGGATAAGGGTCTGGTATGGATTTTTGGGGGGAGCCCACGCCGTTTTTTTTTTTTTTTTGGCGCGGGGTTCCCCTTAAAATCCGTACGAGACCTGAAAGGTCTGGTATGGAATTTAGGGAGACCTCACGTCATTTTTTTTTAATATTGGTTCGGGGTTCTCCTGTGGGGAATTCCCATGCTGTTTTTATCAATGAACTTCTATGTGTATTGTCGGACCGGCAATGCAATAGCCGCGAGTAGTTTTAAATGGGTTTTTTCCTTCGAAATGTCATTTTGCTGTCAGACTGTTCTAAACACAGGAAACATGCGCCCCTTTACAGGCATACTATAGACACCCCCCAGCTACGAAATTTAAAGGGATATTACACTTTTATTGTTTGACTTTAAGCATTATTAAAATCACTGCTCCTGAAAAAACGGCCGTTTTTAAAACTTTTTTTTGCATTGATCCATGTCCCCTGGGGCAGGACCCAGGTCCCCAAACACTTTTTATGACAATAACTTGCATATAAGCCTTTAAAATTAGCACTTTTGATTATTCATGTTCGTGTCCCATAGACTTTAACGGTGTTCGCGTGTTTGAACAAACTTTTTTCCTGTTCGCATGTTCTGGTGCGAACCGAACAGGGGGGTGTTCGGCTCATCCCTACTTTACAGTGTTATACCACCACCACCGCCTAAGGCCCAATTTTTCTGCCCCTGTCTTTACAATTCTTGTTTCACAGGGGCATGTCATTACAATTATTGATATAATCCAAGAGTAACTGTGAGGGCTTACAGTGTTCTGGTACCACCAACACCTAAGGCCCAATTTTCCACAGAGTGTATAGGGCAGGCCGTATAGTATATACAAGCAGTCCCCTATTTGCAAACATCCAACTTACAAATGACTCCTATTTACAAACGGAGGGAGACAACAGGAAGTGAGAGGAAATCTACCCCTAGGAAGGGAAATTCTCTCCTGTAAGAATTAATATGGGAAAAAGGTGTCTCCACTAGGGATGAGCGTCGAGTTCGAGTCGAACTCATGTTCGACTCAAGCATCGGCTGTTCGCAAGTTCGCCGAACAGTGAACAATTTGGGGTGTTCGCGGAAAATTCGAAAGCCGTGGAACACCCTTTAAAAGTCTATGGGAGAAATCTAAAGTGCTAATTTTAAAGGCTTATATGCATGGTATTGTCATAAAAAGTGTTTGGGGACCTGGGTCCTGCCCCAGGGGACATGTATCAATGCAAAAAGAAGTTTTAAAAACGGCCATTTTTTCGGGAGCAGTAATTTTAATAATGTTTAAAGTGAAACAATAAAAGTGTAATATTCCTTTAAATTTTGTACCTGGGGGGTGTCTATAGTATGCCTGTAAAGGGGGGCGCATGTTTCCTGTGTTTAGAACAGTCTGACAGCAAAATTACATTTCAAAGGAAAAAAAGTCATTTAAAACTACTCGCGGCTATTAATGAATTGTCGGTCCGACAATACACTTAAAAGTTCATTGATAAAAACAGCATGGGATTTCTCCAAAGGGGAACCCCAACTTAAACTTAAACAAGTTCCAAAAAACATAAATTCTTGCTGTGAGAAGAAAAAAGTGTGCTTGCTCCACCACCGTGAAATCAGACTGGCCGCTTACCAGAAATTCATGATCCCCCATTACAGAGGATCAGAGAAAGCTGTTTGTTAATACTGCTTCAAACCACGACCAATTTTGTATATTATGTATATTTATATTTATGTATATTTATTATTATTATTTTTTTATTATTTATTTTACTCTTCACTTAGTTCTAAATATTTGGTTTGGTGATGATGTGTATGATGATGTGTATGGGGGCCCCACGCCTTTTTTTTATTTGGGTGCGGGGTTCCCCTTAATATCCATACCAGACCTAAAGGGCCCGGTAATGGGCTGGGGGGTGCAACATTACATTACAGCTGCAAGCAGTTTTAAATGACTTTTTTCCTTTAGAAATTTCATTTTGTGCAGGGACTGTTCTAAACATGGGACAAATGTTCCATTTTACAGGCATACTATAGACAACCCCAGGCATGATATTTAAAGGAATATTACACTTTTATTGTTTCCCTTTAAGCATTATTAAAATCACTGCTCCCGAAAAAACGGCCGTTTTTAATACTTTTTAATACTTTTTTTTGCATTGATACATGCCCCCTGGGCAGGACCCAGGTCCCCAAACACTTTAAGATTTCACAGCACCCCATATTGACAGAAAAACACAGAATTGTTGACATTTTTGCAGATTTATTGAAAAAGAAAAAATTTAAATATCACATGGTCCCAAGTATTCAGACCCTTTGATCAGTATTTAGTAGAAGCACCCTTTTGATCTAATACAGCCATGAGTCTTTTTGGGAAAGATGCAACAAGTTTTTCACACCTGGATTTGGGGATCCTCTGCCATTCCTCCTCGCAGATCCTCTCCAGTTCTGTCAGGTTGGATGGTAAACGTTGGTGGACAGCCATTTTTAGGTCTCTCCAGAGATGCTCAATAGGGTTTAAGTCAGGGCTCTGGCTGGGCTGTGTGCTTAGGGTCATTGTCTTGTTGGAAGGTAAACCTTCGTCCCAGTCTGAGGTCCTGAGCACTCTGGAGAAGGTTTTCATCCAGGATATCCCTGTACTTGGCCGCATTCATCTTTCCCTTAATTGCAACCAGTCGTCCTGTCCCTGCAGCTGAAATACACCCCCACAGCATGATGCTGCCACCACCATGCTTCACAGTTGGGACTGTATTGGACAGGTGATGAGCAGTGCCTGGTTTTCTCCACACATGCCGCTTAGAATTAAGGCCAAAAAGTTCTATCTTGGTCTCATCAGACCAGAGAATCTTATTTCTCACCATCTTGGAGTCCTTTGGGTGTTTTTTTTATCAAACTCCATGCAGGCTTGCACTGAGGAGAAGCTTCCATCGGGCCACTCTGCCATAAAGCCCCGACTGGTGGAGGGCTGCAGTGATGGTTGACTTTCTACAACTTTCTCCCATCTAGTGACTGCATCTCTGGAGCTCAGCCACAGTGAGCTTTGGGTTCTTCTTTACCTCTCTCACCAAGGCTTTTCTCCCCCGATAGCTCAGTTTGGCTGGATGGCCAGCTCTTGAAAGGGTTCTGGTCCTCCCAAATGTCTTAGGAACCTTAACCAGAAATTCTTTGTAACCTTGACCAGATCTGTGCCTTGCCACAATTCTGCCTCTGAGCTCTTCAGGCAGTTCATTTTTACCTCATGATTCTCATTTGCCCTGACATGCACTGTGAGCTGTAAGGTCTTATATAGACAGGTGTGTGGCTTTCCTAATCAAGTCCAATCAGTATAATCAAACACAGCTAGACTCAAATGAAGGTGTAGAACCATCTCAAGGATGATCAGAAGAAATGGACAGCACCTAAGTTAAATATATGAGTGTCACAGCAAAGTATCTGAATACTTAGGACCATGTGATATTTTAGTTTTTCTCTTTTAATAAATCTGCAAAAATTTCAACAATTCTGTGTTTTTCTGTCAATATGGGGTTCTGTGTGTACAGAGCAAAAAAATGAACCTAAACGATTTTAGCAAATGGCTGAAATATAACAAAGAGTGAAAAATTTAAGGGGGTCTGAATACTTTCCGTCCCCACTGTACATTTCAAAGAGTGAACAAAAGTCCTGGATGGCTTAACTCTAATTTAAAATGCATATAAAAGCAAAGGAGAAGGCCTTAAAAAAATGAAAGGCAGATGGATCATCATCAGCATTCAGACTTTACAAAGAATGCAATATGCAATATGTAAGGGTGCAATTGGGGTGGCTAAGCTAAAACATGAAAGACATAGTGGTGGAGAGCAAAAAAAATCCCAAAAAATGTATTTAAGTATATAAACAGTAAAAAAGGGAGGAGAGACCATATTGGCCCCATAAAGAATGGGGAAGGACATCTGGTTACAAAGGATGGGGAAATGGCAAAGGTATTGAATTTAGTCTTCACGAGAGAATCGGGGGGTTTCAGTAACCAAAACTGCAGTGTTTGTCCTCATGACACATATCAGGAAGCAACCTCATGGGTAACAGAGGACAGAATTAGAAATAGACTTGGGAAACTTAACATTAATAAATCACCAGGACCAAATGGCTTGTACCCGAGTTTACTTAGGGAGCTCAGCCAAGTAATTGCCAGACCATTGTTCTTAATTTTTACTGACAGTCTACTGACTGGAATGGTACCAGCTGATTGGAGAAAAGCCAATGTAGCACCAATATTTCAAAAAGGGCCAAAATACATCCCTGGGAATTACAGACTAGTTAGCCTAACATCAATAGTATGTACACTATCGGAGGGGAAGATAAGGGACTATATACAAGATTTCAGTAATGAAAACAGTATCATTAGCAGTAATCAGCATGGAGTCATGAAGAATCATTCTTGCCAAACCAATCTATTAGCCTTCTATGAGGAGGTGAACTGCCATCTAGATAAAGGAAGGCCCATAGATGTAGTGTATCTGGATTTTGCAAAAGCATTTGACACAGTTCCCTATAAACGTTTACTGTACAAAGTAAGGTCCATTGGCATGGACCATAGGGTGAGTACATGGATTGAAAACTGGCTACAAGGGGGAGTTCAGAGGGTGGTGATAAATGGGGAATATTCAAAATGGTCAGGGGCGGGAAGTGGGGTCCCCCAGGGTTCTGTGCTGGGACAGTCCTGTTTAATTTGTTCATAAACGACCTGGAGGATGGGGTAAACAGCTCAATCTCTGTATTTGCGGATGACACTAAGCTAAACAGGCCAATAACTTCTCCGCAGGATGTGGAAACCTTGCAAGAAGATAAGAATAGGCAGTCTGAGCAGGCTGGAGGACATATTTTCACAAGCGCTTTGAAATCTCCTATGTTGAGATCTATGAATTTGGTAAGCTGCTTTCTATGATTGCCTTATCTCAGCACTGGAGTACCTGAGTAGTTTTTCTGCACTGACCAACAAACTTTTTCACTATACTTGTTACCAGAGGGAACCAGATACCAGAGGTAATCCCTTAATCTTTGCTATTGAATTATGCACAGATAATTTATGCACAATCATTTTAGTTTTACTGTAATTAGTAATATTTAGTGATTTTGTTGTGTCATTTAAGCAGGTGATGTTTATTTGTATTTTAGCTGTAACTAGGTTTCACACCTCAATTCAAGGGATAGAAGTTAGATAGAAGCTGAATATATGCATAAAATCGGGTTATTCACTGATAATGTTATCCAAACATTAACAAACTTGGCTTCATCCCTAGTAGCAGGCCAACACTACTAAATCATTTGTATTTCCAATAGTTATAAAGCATAAGGACATACTTGATCTCAAATCACAATTTCCATTTAGTTGGGAGAAATCAAGATATCATATCTAGGAGTCACCTTGACTTCAGCCTCCTCTGACACTTATGTAACAAACTTTCCCCCACTTCTTAAGGTTATTAAACGTGACTTATCACTTTTAGAGAAGTTTAAAAACTCATAGCTTGGTTGCATATCAACATTTAAGATTCTTGTCTTGCCTAAGATATTGTATTTGTTCCACACAGTCCATATCTCATTACCTAATAATTTTTTCTGATCAGTCAATACATTGTTAAGGCAATTTATAAGGTTAGGGAAAAAACCTAGGATCCCATTCTCCTTATTGTGTAAAAGTAAATTAGCAGGTCAAGTGGGTTTCTCTGATATATCCGCTTATCATAAAGCCGCTTTGCTAGACCAACTAGCCCATTTTCTAAGTTGCGGGTATCTTTGGAACTGGCTAAAGCAATCACATCACCTCTTACCCCCACTACGCTTCCTTCAATACAAGCAGCTTTGATGGTTTGGGATTCACTTATGACTAGCAAATCGTTTGAAAAAATTAATTATCTCCATGCCCATCCCATTGACAGTATATGACCATTTTCTTCCATCGCTTAATGTGAAACCATTGCTGGCTAAGGGTTTATGTACTATAGCTAATCACCATAATGGATGGTGTGGGGTCCCTTTTTTGCAGATCAAACATTTTCACCGCACTTAACCTCTTAAATCAATTCCCATCGATTCCACTGTGTGGTTATATTTCCAGACCCTACCTTCTGTTAAATGAGGTATTTTGTGGTTTTACACTTACCTTCGCCATAATACACACAAAAAAGAAAACTAGCAGGTGCGCTGATCAACAGTTTGGTATAGCCCTCCAGCTAACTATTGGTGATAATTAGACAAGTCAAAGGGTGCCGCTGCTCTCTATGGATCCTCTGGGTGGCAGGAACACATCTAGACAAATCACAAAAGAAAAGAGCGCAAAAAGAAGAGAGTGCAAAGCCGCCCTAGTGTAACTTGGCTTTAATATGGTAAAGTTAAAAACACTACAAAGGTCAAACTCACATTCTGTGAAGATAGATACAGCATAAGGATTCCACTGTGGCCACATTCCTGTAACCACCTCAAGATCCTGACAAGGGAGCCGTGGACATTCAATCTAGCTGCCCAGATCCTGGCAGCACATCCGAGGCCACCCACAACCATGCTCAACATGCAGATTCTAATGTGCATGCACCTGGTCCAGCCGGCACTGCTCTTCGAGGACACACAACCCCACACAAACAGGATACAGGTGGGAAGAGAGTGATGTCATGCTCACTAACACGCTGGAAACTCACCAATATATAGGGGAAGAGAGATGCGGTCATGGTGACGCCTCCCCTGTCTCGGATCTTAAAGGGACACAGGGGTAGGGAAGGCAAAAAATACTTATAGGCATTGGTTACAGCGGTGGGACTATAGCAACCTAATAGATAAAACATCATAATAAATTCCTTGACAGGTGGTATTAAAAACCATTAATCAATTTATAAAGATGTATCTGCTCCCAGTGAACACTAATATGTTAAAAAAGTTAATAATTTGAATATGCTTAATTATGCTAATTTAAGGGATCGACCATGAGACAGCGGGCATTCTACTCCCATTAAATGATGCTTCAATCACTAAACTGACCTCTGTTATCACCCATTTTCACTTGTACTCCATTTTAACAAAACTGGGCTATATATATATATATAAAAAAAAGGAATTATTATTTTGGTGCAATAGTATATATACACAAATTCTATTTCTTCTACCATAAATTGCACATATGTATTTCATATGGAGATATGTAGAAAAATTAACTTAAATATAACAGGAGGAGGGAGGGAGGGGATAAACAATTTATGATTAGGAACTACCTCTTGTATAATGCACTACTTGCATATCTCTATCTCTTTCTCTGTATAACCATCTTCCCTCGTCTAATAGAGGCAAAATGAATGACAACTTTTTTTTTCAGAGAACATATATGCATATATACAAAAGATTAGTATACATACACATATACAGTATAAGTATATATATATATATATATATATATATATATATATATATATATATATATATATATACAGTACATACATATACCTATACATACACACATATATTTCTCAAGAAGGTAAGAGTAACCCCGGAAGAACAGTATTCATATAAGGGTGTTAATTTCCAATTCCTCATTTAACCCATTGGTTGACATGGAGTTTAGAGTAAAAATCCAGAAGGATTTTTACGGTTAAGGTGCCCACAGGGGCACCTTAACCAATAGACCACAAACTGGATATTGCAACTTATAAATTGTTTGATCACAAACTCCCCGCCATCTTTATTGGTGAGCCTATTTTTGCCATGTATCATGAACTGACAGGCCTTACATTTACTGGGCTTACACCTATAGGATCCTGTCAAGTTAAGAAACGTGGGCATATCCTTAGCCCTATGTTGTTTGCTATGGATATAACTTGGGGCAATGAAGTTCTTAACATTGTAGGCCTTTCTAAAGACCACCTGAGGCTTATCAGGAATCACCCTATGAAGAGCAGGGTCTTGTTTAAGAATTGGGCAATGTTTTTGAATAGCCCTTTTTATGGCCCAGTTCTGATCATTAAATTTGGCGATGAACAATGCGTCTGTCTGCCTATCCACTCATGTTCCCTGTTTATTTCCATTTAGACCATAGCGGTAATGTTTGGCCGCCTTCTGTATATGGTCCTTGTGGTATCCTTTCTCAACAAACTTTTTAGTTAATACTTCCACCTGAGTCAGGTAGTCTGCAGGATTTGTGCAATTCCCCTCGGGCAGGACCCAGGTCCCCAAACACTTTTTATGACAATAACTTGCATATTAACCTTTAAAATTAGCACTTTTGAATTTTCATGATTGTTTCCCATAGAGTTTAACCAGTTGCCGACCGCCGCACGCCGATGTACATCGGCACAGTGGCACGGGCAGGCATAAGGGCTTACCTGTATGTCCCTGCCTGCCCACGGGTGGGGGGTCTAATCGGACCCCCCCAGTGCCTCCGGCAGTCAGATTCTAGTCAGGAGTGATCAGAGGTGAGAGGGAGGCCACTCATTCGTGGCCACCCCCTCGCGATCGCTCCTGGTGAATGAAATGGTTCCTCGGCTCCTGTAATGTAAACAGAAGTGAAGGAAGTGATGTCATCTCTCCTCAATCTGGTCTTTTCTTTCCCCCGCCGAGGAGAGAAGACATCAATGTGAGTTGCACCAACACTACACTTCCAGTAGAACACACAGGCATACTTTTCACACCCCATCACCCCCCAGTCACCCCCCGATCACCCCCCTGTACCCCCTGTCACAGTGACACCAATAGCAGTTTTTTTTCTGATTATTGCATTGGTGTCAGTTTGTGACAGTTATAAGTGGTAGTGCAGTTATGCCGCGTACACACGGTCGGACTTTTCGTCTACAAAAGTCCAACGGACGCTGACGGACTAAAGCTGGCTGGTAATCCGATCGTGTGTGGGCTTCTCCGGACTTTCAACTGACTTTTTTAGCCTCAAATCCGACGTACTTTAGATTTGAAACATGCTTCAAATCTTTCCGACGGACTCGAGTCCGGTCGAAAAATCCGCTCGTCTGTATGCTAGTCCGACGGACAAAAACCCACGCTAGGGCAGCTATTGGCTACTGGCTATGAACTTCCTTATTTTAGTCCGGTGTACGTCATCACGTAAGAATTCGACGGACTTTTGTGTGATCGTGTGTAGGCAAGTCTGTTCGTTAGAAAGTCTGCCGCAAGTCCGTCGAAAGTCCGCCAAAAGTCCGTCGAAAGTCTGTCGAACAGGCTGTCGGACTTTTGTAGCTGAAAAGTCCGACCGTGTGTACGCGGCATTAGGGTACCCCCCTAACCCCCCTTATAAAATTTTAACCCTGTGATCACCCCCCGTCGCCAGTGTCACTAAGCGATCATTTTTCTGATCGCTGTATTAGTGTCACAGGTGACACTAGTTAGGGAGGTAAGTATATAGGTTCGCCGTCAGCATTTTATAGCATCAGGGACTCCTATATACTGCCTAATAAAGGTTTTAACCCCCTGATTGCCCCCTAGTTAACCCTTTCACCAGAGATCACCGTATAAGTGTTACGGGTGACGCTGGTTAGTTAGTTTGTTTATTATAGTTTCAGGGCACCCGCTGTTTATTACCTAATAAAGGTTTAACCCCTTAATTGCCCGGTGGTGATATAAATTAAGTTTTTAGGGTCAGATAGGGTCTGCGTCGTCCAAGGCAGCGTCAGGTTAGTTCCAGTACCGCTAACACCCACGCACGCAGCATACACCTCCCTTAGTGTTATAGTATCTGAACGGATCAATATCTGATCCGATCAGATCTATACTAGCGTCCCCAGCAGTTTAGGGTCCCCAAAAACGCAGTGTTAGCGGGATCAGTCCAGATACCTGCTAGCACCTGCATTTTGCCCCTCGGCCCAGCCCTGCCCAGCCCACCCAAGTGCAGTATCGATCAATCACTGTCACTTACAAAACACTAAACACATAACTGCAGCGTTCGCAGAGTCAGGCCTGATCCCAGTGATCGCTAACAGTTTTTTGGTAGCATTTTTAATCAGTCGCTAACAGTCAGGAGCTTTTTTACCTGGGAGTCTCACTAGTGTACCACTAAATTTAGAGCCCAAAATGGCAAATCGAAGGTACACTAGTGAAGAGGCCTACACGTTTCTGAGCATGACAGATAGTGAAGAGGAAGTCACTCATCTGTCAGATTCAGGCCCAGAATACGAACCTGTAGACAGCAGCGGCTCCATGACAGATATCTCTGACAA
Organism: Lithobates clamitans; assembly: GCA_037952925.1. Classification (NCBI taxonomy): domain Eukaryota; kingdom Metazoa; phylum Chordata; class Amphibia; order Anura; family Ranidae; genus Lithobates; species Lithobates clamitans. Next base: position 5,453,768 of record JBBGZY010000147.1, read on the forward strand.
CGGAGTTGTGGTCCCTGCCAAGGTCAGGCGTACCAGATCCCGAACTTCTTCTGCTGTTGAGGTGCAAGAACCGCAGGGCTCTCATATCGAGCAGAGAAGTTCTTGCGCCGCTATTCCTTCTGGTGAACTGGCAAGCACCAGCGGCCTAGTACACCCTGGTCATACATCCAGCACTGCAGTAACACTTGGTGATGTGGTGAGTCCCATAAGTGCAGTTCAAGCTGCGAGGTGGCAAGCACAAATGTCCCGCTGCCACCAAGAAGGCGAACACAGGCCCATCATGCCCATAGTGCCCTTCCTGCTGCATTCGCCAATCTGAATTGGGAACCCACCACTTCTGCAGCACCCGTACTTCCCCCATTCACTGGCCAACCCGGCATTCATGTGGAAACAGTTGATTTTATGCCATTTGATTTTTATTCGCTGTTTTTCACCAAAGATCTCTATATATCTATTGTGGACCAAAGAAATTTGTACGCTGGTCAACACATCGCCACTATTCCCCAGTCCAGAGATTGGAAACCAATTACAGTTTCCGAATTTAAGATCCTTCTGGGCCTTTCCCTCCTCATGGGCATAACCAAAAAGAGTGAGTTGCGGTCATATTGGTCCACTGACTCAATTCACCATATGCCCGTGTTCTCTGCTTGCATGGCCAGGGCACGATACGAGCAGATTTTGCGGTTCATGCACTTCAAGAACAATGAACTCTGTCATCCTCGTTGAGACCATGGATATGATCGGCTCTACAAAATTCAGCCCCTCGTAAACCACTTCAACCAATGTTTTGCAGACTTGTTTACTCCCCATCAAGTTGTCTGCCTTGATGAGTCCCTGATTAAGTTTTCTGGCCGCTTGTCATTCAAACAGTACCTTCCCACCAAGCGTGCCAGATACGGGGTCAAGATGTATAAGCTCTGTGACAGGGCCACAGGCTATACATGAAGTTTTATGGTTTACGAGGGAAAAGATAGTCACGTAGAGCCGACAAACTGCCCTGACAACATAGGAAGCGCTGGCAAGATTATGTGGGACTTGGTGTCACCCTTATTCGGAAAAGGGTACCACTTATATGTGGACAATTATTACACGAGAGTTTTGATCATCAGATTGGAGCACGTGGCACCATGCAACCTAATCGCTGGGGCTTTCCCCAACAGCTTGTAGATTCCTGTCTTAGGCTGGGGGAGAGAGCCTGCTTGCAGTGTAATAATTTGCTCGCTATGAAGTGGAGGGATAATAAGAATGTTTTCGTTCTAACCTCCCTTCATGCAGACACGACGGTTCAAATTACTACGGCGACTGGTGTTGTTGAGAAACCCCTCTGTGTCCACGAATATAACCTCAATATGGGAGGGGTGGACCTCAACGACCAGTTGTTGGTGCAGCACCTAGTTGCCCGTAAGGCCAGACACTGGTATAAAAAAGTGTCTGTATACTTATTTCAATGGGCTTTGCTGAATGCTCATGTGCTATACAGAGCTTCAGGATGGACTGGATCCTTCCTTAAATTCCAGGAAGAGATCATCAGAGCCCTTCTTTTTCCAGACGTGCTCCACCCCACCTTCCCAATCCAAATGCAGTAAGCCAGCTGCATGAGAGGCATTTTCCTTATGTCCTCCCGCGTACCCCTACCCAAGGAGTCCCCCAAAGAAAATGTTGTGTCTGCAGAAAGCGCGGATATAGGCGTGACACCCACTATTATTGTCCCTCCTGTCCTGACAATTCTGGTGTTTTCATTGGTGAATGTTTTGAATGCTACCATTAGGGATGAGCCGAACACCCCCCCACCAGAACATGCGAACAGGCAAAAAATTTGTTTGAACACGTGAACACCGTTGGTCTATGGGACACGAACATGAATAATCAAAAGTGCTAATTTTAAAGGCTTATATGCAAGTTATTGTCATAAAAAGTGTTTGGGGACCTGGGTCCTGCCCCAGGGGACAAGGATCAATGCAAAAATTTTTTTAAAAAAGGCCGTTTTTTCAGGAGCAGTGATTTTAATAATGCTTAAAGTATAACAATAAAAGTGTAATATCCCTTTAAATTCCGTACCTGGGGGGTGTCTATAGTATGCCTGTAAAGGGGCGCATGTTTCCCGTGTTTAGAACAGTCTGACAGCAAAATGACATTTCAAAGGAAAAAAGTCATTTAAAACTACTCGCGGCTATTAATGCATTGCCGGTCCGACAATACACATATAAGTTCATTGATAAAAACGGCATGGGAATTCCCCACAGGGGAACCCCGAACCAAAATTTAAAAAAAAATGATGTGGGGGTCCCCCTAAATTCCATACCAGGGCCCTCAGGTCTGGTATGGATATTAAGGGGAACCCCGGCCAAAAAAAAATGACGTGGGAGGTCCCCCTAAATTCCATACCAGGCCCTTCAGTATGGATATTAAGGGGAACCCCCAAACCAAAATTTAAAAAAAAATGACGTGGGCGGTCCCCCTAAACTCCATACCAGGCCCTTCAGGTCTGGCATGGATATTAAGGGGAACCTCGGCCAAAAAAAAAAAAAAAGACGTGGGAGGTCCCCCTAAATTATATACCAGGCCCTTCAGGTCTGGTATGGATATTAAGGGGAACCCCGCGCCAAAATTTAAAAAAAAATGGCGTGGGGTCCTCCCAAAAATCCATACCAGAACCTTATCCGAGCACGCAACCTGGCAGGCCACAGGAAAAGAGGGGGGACGAGAGAGCGCCCCCCTCCTGAACCGTACCAGGCCACATGCCCTCAACATTGGGAGGGTGCTTTGGGGTAGCCCCCCAAAACACCTTGTCCCCATGTTAATGAGGACAAGGGCCTCATCCGCATAACCCTGGCCGGTGCTTGTGGGGGTCTGCGGGCGGGGGGCTTATCGGAATCTGGAAGCCCCCTTTAACAAGGGGACCCCCAGATCTGGCCCTCCCCCCTGTGTGAAATGGTAAGGGGGTACAAAAGTACCTCTACCATTTCACTAAAAAACTGTCAAAAATGTTATAAATGACAAGAGACAGTTTTTGACAATTCCTTTATTTAAATGCTTCTTCTTTCTTCTTCCTTCTTACTTCTATCTTCTATCTTCCTTCATCTTCTTCTTCTTCTGGTTCTTCTGGTACTTCTGGTTCTTCCTCCGGTGTTCTCGTCCAGCATCTCCTCCGCGGCGTCTTCTTCCCTTCTTCTCCTCGGGCTGCTCCACATCCATGGCATGGAGGGAGGCTCCCGCTCTTTTCTTCATCTTCTTCTCTTCATCTTCTTCTCTTCATCTTCTTGTCTTCATCTTTTTTTCGGGCTGCTCCGCATCCATGCTGGCATGGAGGGAGGCTCCCGCTGTGTGACGCTTCTCCTCAGGACTTCCCTGTGGCATTCCCCATGACGCCACAGGGAAGTCCCGTCAAGTCACCGTGCGTCAGAGGGGAGCGGGGTCACCTGGTGGCCCCGCCCCCCATTATTTAAGAACTGTCAGAAGAGGAGAAGCGTCACACAGCGGGAGCCATTTTTTTAAAAATTTTGGCGCTGAAGGGCCTGGTATGGAATTTAGGGGGACCTCCCACGTCATTTTTTTTTGGCCGGGGTTCCCCTTAATATCCATACCAGACCTGAAGGCCCTGGTATGGAATTTAGGGGGACCCCCACATCATTTTTTTTTTAAATTTTGGTTCGGGGTTCCCCTGTGGGGAATTTCCATGGCATTTTTATAAATGAACTTTTATGTGTATTGTCGGACCGGCAATGCATTAATAGCCGCGAGTAGTTTTAAATGACTTTTTTTCCTTTGAAATGTCATTTTGCTGTCAGACTGTTCTAAACACGGGAAACATGCGCCCCTTTACAGGCATACTATAGACACCCCCAGCTACAAAATTTAAAGGGATATTACACTTTTATTGTTTCACTTTAAGCATTATTAAAATCACTGCTCCCGAAAAATCGGCCGTTTTTACAACTTTTTTTTGCATCGATACATGTCCCCCCAAACACTTTTTATGACAATACCATGCATATAAGCATTTAAAATTAGCACTTTTGATTTCTCCCATAGACTTTTAAAGGGTGTTCCGCGGCATTCAAATTTGTCGCGAACACCCCAAATTGTTCGCTGTTCGGCTTGCGAACAGCCCATGTTCGAGTCGAACATGAGTTCGACACGAACTCTAAGCTCATCCCAAGCCACCATACACTAGTTGAGTATTAGCGTAGGGTACAGCACTGCACAGACTAGGACACATCGCATTTTGAGAGACCCAAACCTGGTACCAGTTACAAAAGTTAAAGTTACAAAAAAAAGTGTAAAAAAAAATATATAAAATAAAAAAAACAAAAATAGATGTTTTATTGTTCTCTCTCTCTATTGTTCTGCTCTTTTTCTATTCTGCAATGTTTTATTGTTATTATGTTTTATCATGTTTGCTTTTCAGATATGCAATTTTTTTATACTTTACTGTTTACTGTGTTTTATTGTTAACCATTTTTTTGTTTTCAGGTGCGCCATTCAGCTGCAGAGCAGATTTATTTTCTACTATGTCTTTTTGTATTTGCTTTGCAGGTATGGCAAGTCTTACTGTTATACTGTAATGTTATTTTGTTTTATTGTTAACCATCATTTGCTTAGCAGGTACACCATTCAGTTGCAGCGTGGATTTATTTATCTTGACAGCAACAGCGTTTGCTTCCACAATACATAAAGCCGTGACTCCAGCGCTGTCGGAGGTGATTTCACCACCACAGTTAAAAAAAAGAGCATATATGCCGAAGCATGGGGGCAGCAGGGGCGGAGGAACGATTTGCTCCTAACTTTTGGGGCGGATGCCCCCATGCTTCGGCATATATAAATGGTGCATGTATGCCCATCATTAGAAGTGGGTGGATGAAGGGAGGTATTCTAATGGTGGACATATCCACCGATCAATCTCTTTTTTTCATTCAGCCCACAGGCTGCATAAAAAAAAGATTACAATATATGCCCAACAAGGACCAGCAACGTACTGGTATGTTGCTGAACTTTGAGTGGATATACCAGAATGATGCCTGCAGGTTTAGGTATCATCTTGGTATCGTTCTTTTCAGCCAGCGGTCGGCTTTCATGTAAAAGCAATCCTAGCGGCTAATTAGCCTCTAGACTGCTTTTACAAGCAGTGGGAGGGAATGTCCCCCACCTCCCACCGTCTTCCATGGTTTTCTCTGGCTCTCCTGTCCCAACAGGGAACCCGAGAATGCAGCCGGTGATTCGGCCAGCTGACCATAGAGCTGATCAGAGACCAGAATGGCTCCAATCATCTCTATGGCCTAAGAAACTGGAAGCTACGAGCATTTCATGACTTAGATTTCGCTGGATGTAAACAGCACCATTGGGAAATTGGGAAAGCATTTTATCACGCCAATCTTGGTGTGGTCAGATGCTCTGAGGGCAGAGGAGAGATCTAGGGTCTAATAGACCCCAATTTTTTCAAAAAAGAGTACCTGTCACTACCTATTGCTATCATAGGGGTTATTTACATTCCCTGAGATAACAATAAAAATGATAAAAAAAATTAAAGGAACAGTTTAAAAATAAGATAAAAAAGCAAAAAAAAATAATAAAGAAAAAAAAAGAAAAAGCACCCGTGTTCCCCCCTGCTCTCGGTCAAAGGGGAACGCAAGCTTCGGTCTGGCGTCAAATGTAAACAGCAATTGCACCATGCATGTGAGGTATCACCGCGAAGGTCAGATCGAGGGAAGTAATTTTAGTAGTAGGCCTCCTCTTTAAATCTAAAGTGGTAACCTGTAAAGGCTTTTAAAGGCTTTAAAAAATGTATGTAGTTTGTCGCCACTGCACATTTGTGCGCAATTTTAAAGCATGTCGTGTTTGGTATCCATGTACTCGGCCTAAGATCATCTTTTTTATTTCATCAAACATTTAGGCAATATAGTGTGTTTTAGTGCATTAAAATTAAAAAAGTGTGTTTTTTCCCAAAAAAATGCATTTGAAAAATCGCTGCGCAAATACTGTGAGAAAAAAAAATGAAACACCCACCATTTTAATCTGTAGGGCCTTTGCTTTAAAAAATAAATAATGTTTGGGGGTTCAAAGTAATTTTCTTGCAAAAAAAAAATATATTTTTTCATGTAAACAAAAAGTGTCAGAAAGGGGTTTGTCTTCAAGTGGTTAGAAGAGTGGGTGACGTGTGACATAAAGTAAGCTTCAAAAATTTTGTGCATAAAATGCCAGGACAGTTCAACCCCCCCCAAATGACCCCATTTTGGAAAGTAGACACCCTAATCTATTTCCTGAGAGGCATGTTGAGTCCATGGAATATTTTATATTGTGACACAAGTTGCGGGAAAAAGACAATTTTTTTTTTTGCACAAAGTTGTCACTAAATGATATATTGCTCAAACATGCCATGGGAATATGTGAAATTACACCAAAAAAATAATTTCTGTTGCTTCTCCTGAGTACGGGGATACCACATGTGTGAGACTTTTTGGGAGCCTAGCCATGTACGGGACCCTGAAAACCAAGCACCGCCTTCAGGATTTCTAAGGGCGTAAATTTTTGATTTCACTCCTCACTGCCTATCACAGTTTCAGAGGCCATGGAATGCCCAGGTGGCACAACCCCCCCCCCCCCCAAATGACCCCATTTTGGAAAGTAGACACCACAAGCTATTTGCTGAGAGGTATAGTGAGTATTTTGCAGACCTCACTTTTTGTCACAAAGTTTTGAAAATTGAAAAAAAGGAAAAAAAAATTCTTGTCTTTCTTCATTTTCAAAAACATATGAGAGCTGCAAACTACTCACCATGCATCTCAGCAAATAGCTTGGGGTGTCTACTTTCCAAAATGGGGTCATTTGGGGGGTTGTGCCATTTTGGCATTCCATGGCCTCCGAAACTGTGATAGGCAGTGAAGAGTAAAATCAAAAATGTACGCCCTTAGAAAGCCTGAAGGCGGTGATTGGTTTTCGGGGCCCCGTATGAAGCTAGGCTCCCAAAAAGTCCCACACATGTGGTATCCCCTTACTTAGGAGAAGCAGCAAAATGTATTTTGGGGTGTAATTCCACATATGCCCATGGCATGTTTGAGCAATATATCATTTAGTGACAACTTTGTGCAAAAAAAATAAAATAAAATTTGTCACTTTCCCGCGACTTGTGTCAAAATATAAAATATTCCATGGACTCAACATGCCTCTCAGAAAATAGCTTGGGGTGTCTACTTTCCAAAATTGGGTCATTTGGGGGGCGGGGGTTGTGCCATCTGGGCATTTTATGTAACAAAAAACCGTTGGGGAAGGGAAAAGGGTTGGGGAATGGGGAATATTGGGAAGCGTGGGTATCACCTGTACTGAGCAAGGAAATGCCAATTACCCGTACACTCTGTAACCCTTTAGGGTATTGTTGCAGTAACCATGTTTATAACTAGAAAAAAAGAGGGGGAAAACAATGGGGTAAGGGTAAACCCAATAGTGCTGGGTTTCAAAAAGGGGTTACTTCATGCAACAAAGTAGTCAATAGTCATAATTCAATAAAACCATCTATTTATTGGTGTTACCTTAAAATTCACATTGGTTAGAAAATTATGCAAATGAGCATTTCCTTAGAAATCGATGCGGCCGCTCATAACAATGCAGACAGGACTAACATAACAACAAAAAACATATAAAGCTACCCGGTCAGGGCGTTTTGCATTATGCCTCGGAGACCTTGATGGGCCATCAAATTAGCCAAATTGTGGAGTTTATAAACCCGTGGGTCTGCAATTTAGTATACTTTGTTTTATGACTTACGGTCAAGCGTGGCAAAATGCAAGTGGGGGTGGAGGGTGCAAATAGTGGAAAGCCTATTGTGAACCTAGGTGGTATAAGATTTGACGTATTCACTCGCTAATTCAAGATTCACACTTATTAAGTAATTCGAAAGTCCTGTTCAAGAAAATAAAAGAATATAGCATCTTATGTGTGAAAAGTAGCTGGAATAGTGATTGGTGAGACTTTTATCATCTTGGTTTAAGTTGTATAGGTTTCATGATTCTGGCAGATTCCAAACAGGAAATTGGTTTCAGTCAGTGCAAAAGCAGATGTTATTAGGGACTGTTACTCTAAGCAGTGTGGTATTGTAGCCTGCAGATCATGTAGCCATGACAATCAATCATATTATGGTGGTGGCTGTACGTTACCAATCGGTCATAACTCCATGACTCCTGGACAGTCTGATCGTCTGAGTTGGACGCTAGTGTATGGGGATCCTCTGGACTGCTGCTGCGCGGGACCTTCAGTATGAATATGATAGTTCCCTGGGAGCTTTTGCTGTGGAAGTCTCAGAGCTGGAAAAGATTCCTTGATCAGTCCGCTTCCACTTGGTATCCTCCACTCATATTGCACACTGCAATCAAAACGTCCCTGCTGCAAAAACTGCCGTGCACTCTCCTCTCAGCCCGTCGCTCATAGACCGGGCGGCGTAGTGACGTCAACGCGTTTCGCCGTGGTTCACTGACGTAGCTTCATCTGGGACGCTCATTGGACGGTTACACACTCTCCCTTCTTATTGTGTAATTGTCGATGGTCACCGCCAATGAAAGTACTTAGAGGGCACTTGAAGGGATATTGTCCAATCTTAACTAATAGATTGTTTTTCACGGCCTAACTGCTGATATTGGCATCATTGTTGCCTTAATTCAGCAAGAGATGTCAAGTTGGTGCTCATTAAAAAGATGCTTGTCAGCGCATAGTAAACGCTGATCAAATGCTAAGTATCAAACATAAGGGAAGAAGAATGGCAGGAGTGGGTGAGGTGATGATAGACAGAGGTAGGACAGATTTGTATACCATTGGATAACCCCAGGTTCGAGTCATAAAGTGAGGTGCTCTATTTACTGTGTTACATGCAGCGTGATAACATATATATATCATACAGTTTAACTAACTTTTGAAAAGGAATAGGTAGCTATTTTGAAGTTATTATATCTGCTCATAGATTAGAGCAGAAAGAGAAGATGATTATTTTGATGGGAACATGGGAATTGATTATATCATAGCATGCCTATTATGTTTTTTCATAGGCTTTCCCCCCCCCCCCCATTCCTTTAGTTCAAACTTAGCAACTCCCCTGCCTTTTCCGTACCAGGCATATATCACGTGTAGCAATAAATATAACACAATTAGTACCTATGAACGCTAATTGAGAGGTCTCTGATATTGTTCAAAGTTCTAGATCTAAGGTTCCAGAAACACCTGTAGATTCATCTCAGTGTTTAACCCTACCGGCACGAGGGATTTTAACTTGTATACCCACCACTTCTCCTTTTGGAGAAGTATGCGGTCAAAATCACCTCGTCTGGTGGGTAATTTCAGTGCATAAATCCCTTTAACTGTTAGTCCCTCTGAAGAGCCTTGGTGACATAGGGCAAAATGTTTGGCGAGAGGTTTTTCTGGTATCTTTCCTTTAGTGTTAATTTCACGGAGGTGCTCGCCAATACGTATTTTGAGCGGTCTTTTAGTTTTGCCTATGTATATATTGGGACATGGGCACGTTATTAAGTAAATTACTCGTGACGTGGAGCAATTGATGAGGTCACGTATCTCATATGTCTTCTCATTTAGTGCATCGGTAAAAGTGGAGGTTCTATGGACGAAGGGACACACATGACACTTATTGCAAGGATACATCCCCTTTGTGCGTGGATATTGGGACAACCAAGTAGGATCAGGTTCTTTGACAAATTCAGACTGTATCAGCATGTCACCAAGGCTTGGGGCACGTCGGGCCACCATCTTTGGCGATGTGCTGACCAGTTTCGCAAGTTCTGGGGCATTAGTCAAGATCCCCCAGTGTTTTTGTAAGATAGAATACACTTTGTCCCACTGGGAACCGAAGGCTGTTATTACCCGTACAGGTTCATTTGTTTGGGCCTGCTGCACGTCAGTAGTTTTGGTTTTATATAGCAAACTTTCCCTACTTTTGAGGGCTGCCTTCTTTCTTGCTCTTCTGAGTTGCCTGTGGGAGTATCCCCGTTCCCGGAATCTCATGTATAATTCACTACTCTCCCGTCTAAAGTCTGCTGCATTACTACAGTTCCTCTTAATTCGGAGGAACTGACCCACCGGTATCCCATTTTTTAGCCAACGGGGGTGGTGGCTTGTTGCTTGCAATAGCGTATTTGCAGCTGTTTCTTTACGGAATGTACTGGTGCCAAGTTGGCCCTTCTCCATTGTGATCTGTAGATCAAGGAAGGACAGTCTCTTCAGATCATAGTTGTAAGTCAACCGTATGTTTCTATCATTAGTGTTCAGTTCATTCATGAACACATGTAGATCATCAAGACTGCCCCCCCAGATCATTAAAACATCATCAATGTACCGCAACCACGTGTGTACGTGGCTGCGGTACATTAGTGAGGGGTAGACATCCTCCTCCTCCCAAAGGCCCAGATGGAGGCACGCGTAGGCCGGAGCCCACGCGGCGCCCATGGAGGTACCTCGCTTTTGATGGTAATATGAGTTTAGAAATTGAAAAAAATTGTTGTTTAAGGTGAATTCTAAGAGCTCGACTAGGAACTCATTCTGTGGTTCAGACTCTGGGTAAGTTTCTTTTAGGAACCACTCAACGGCCTGTAATCCCTTAGAGTGGGGTATTGAGGTGTAGAGGGACTCGACATCCACACTGACCAAGAGCTTCCCTTCCAGGTGTACCGACACATTAATTTCAGTGATTTTGGCCAGAACATGTCTAGTGTCCTGCACAAACGATTTCAGGTTTTTAACCATGTCCTGTAGCAGGGAGTCCAAATAGCGTCCAACTCTCTCCAAAGGGCCCTGACAGGCTGACACTATTGGTCGGCCTGGTGGTTTTATTGGGTTTTTGTGGACCTTTGGGATAATATAAAAAGTTGGCACGTTATACTCCCTCACTAGGAGATGTTCAAATTCTCGGTTGGTTAATAATCCCTCGTCTTTTGCCTCAGATAGCTTTCTATTTAGTTCGAAAACCAGTACTGGAAAGGGATTGCCTCCCAGTCTTTCATACGTGGTGGTGTCATTTAGTAAGCGCTTTACTTCCGTCTCATAGTCATGTTGGTTCAAGAGTACCACATTACCCCCCTTATCACTTTTCTTTATTATGATGTTACGTCTTTTTCTAAGGTCCATCAAAGCTGCCCTTTCACCTGCTGTCAAATTGTCTGGTGATCGCTTGGTCCAGTCTATCTTGGCCAGGTCCGTTTGTACCATATCCAAGAAGAGCTTAAGCCATCTGTTCTTGGATAGGGGGGGCATTTTTTGTGACCTTATCCTTAGGTTAGCTTTTCTCCGTATGGGGGCTGTTGTCGTTAGGGGTCCCTCATTTTCTTCCAACAGGGAGTTAAGGATCTCTAATGCTTTTTGGTCGTCTGTCCCTAATTCAGTTAATGTGGTTACTGTGTTGTTAGCATAGAGGGAACGCAGAAAGATTTTCCTCAAGGAAAGAGTTATGTCCTTGAATACTGTAAATTCATCCATATTATGGACTGGAGAGAAAGTCATACCTTTTTGAAGTAGGCCAATATGGTCAGGAGTGAGTACCATGTCAGATAAATTTACAATCTTCATGTCCCCCTCAGTGGGGGCCACCTGTCCTATATGTGGTCGGTTTACTGTTTCTTTTGACTTCTGGTATATGTCCGTTCCCTGTCTTCCCTGTTGAGTTTTGTGTTCCTGGGTCCTTTTTTGTTTTGTGGGGGTGGGCTCCGCTCTTTCGTTTGTTCTCCCCCCTCCTGGTCTAAAAAAGTAACTGCTTTAGGTGTGTCCTCGTCAGAGGCGCTGTGTGATTTGCTACGCTGGGTTCTTGAGTGCCTTCGGGGTCCTCGCCTTTGTGATCTACTCCGTGCCCTGCGTGCCGTTAAGTCAAAAACCTCGTCTTTCTCAAAATCAATCAAATCACGGCGGAACTTTCCCTGTTTAGTGATCTTTAAGTTAAGCTGCGTTTTTTCTATTTCTTTTTTAAGGATTTCGTTTTGTTTTGCGAATTCCTCACTATCTTTAAAGATCTCTAAACCACGGGCACTTTCTTGTATCTGTTCATGTATGCTTTTGAGTTGAATATTCTCTTCTTCAACAATCAATCGCATAACAGATAATCCGTGATTGATACAAAGTTCCTTCCATTTTGGAAGGAAATTGTCTGTGTGAAGGTGTTCTGCTGGAATCGTTTTTTCTCTTAGACCTCTCGGTACTATTCTATGATTTATATACGTTTCCAAGAATGACACGTCCCACTTACGATTTAGATGTTTTACCAGGAGTTTTTTATGTTCTTTAAATTTGTTTTTTATTTCATCTCCTTGGTGGATAGCTTGGGGTGTGTCAGACTGGAAAGCACTCCTTATTTCTTGATCAATCTCCTCACCCAACATAAATGCCATGTCCCTATAGCTTGAGACAGATGTGTTTAAATCTTTCACTTAGATTCGTTGTGGTGAACTCACTAGAAATGACCTTAATAGTCAAAATATTAGTGTAACAAAAAACCGTTGTGCCATCTGGGCATTTTATGGCCTTCAAAACTGTGATAGGTAGTGAGGAGTGAAATCAAAACTTTACGCCCTTAGAAATCCTGGAGGCAGTGCTTGGTTTTCGGGGCCCCGTACGCGGCTAGGCTCCCAAAATGTCCCACACATGTGGTATCCCCATACTCAGTAGAATCGGCAGAATGTATTTTGGGGTGCAATTCCACATATGCCCATGGCCTGTGTGAGCAATATATCATTTAGTGGCAACTTTGTGCAAAAAAAAAAGTTTGTCCTTTTCCTGCAACTTGTGGCAAAATATAAAATATTCCATGGACTCAACATGCCTCTCAGCAAATAGCTTGGGGCGTCTACTTTCCAAAATGGGGTCATTGGGGTGGGGTTTGTGCCATCTTGGCATTATATGGCCTTCAAAACTGTGATAGGTAGTGAGGAGTGAAATCAAAAATTTACGCCCTTAGAAATCCTGAAAGCGGTGCTTGGTTTTGGGGGCCCCGTATGTGGCTAGGCTCCCAAAAAGTCCCACACATGTGGTATCCCTGTACTTAGGAGAAGCAGCAGAATGTATTTTGGGGTGTAATTCCACACATGCCCATGGCATGTTTGAGCAATATATCATTTAGTGACAACTTTGTGCAAAAAAAAAAGTTTGTAATTCTCCTGCAACTTGTGTCAAAATATAAAATATTCCATGGACTCAATCAGCAAATAGCTTGGGGTGTCTACTTTCCAAAATGGGGTCATTTGGGGGTGTGTGTGCCATCTTGGCATTTTATGGCCTTCAAAACTGTGATAGGTAGTGAGGAGTGAAATCAAAAATTTACGCCCTTCGGGGCCCCGTACGCGGCTAGGCTCCCAAAAAGTCCCACACATGTGGTATTCCCATACTCAGGGGAAGCAGCTAAATGTATTTTGGGGCGCAATTTCACATATAACCATGGCATGTGTGAGCAATATATCATTTAGTGACAACTTTTAGTAATTTTTTTTTTATCATTATTCAATCACTTGGAAAAAAAAAATTTAATATTTTATGGGCTGAACATGCCTCTCAGCAATTTCCTTGGGGTGTCTACTTTCCAAAATGGGGTCATTTGGGGGTGGGTTTATACTGCCCTGCCATTTTAGCACCTCAAGAAATGACATAGGCAGCCATAAACTAAAAGCTGTGTAAATTCCAGAAAATGTACCCTAGTTTGTAGACGCTATAACTTTTTCGCAAACCAATAAATATACGCTTATTGACATTTTTTTACCGAATACATTTTGGCCTAAATGCATGACCAAAATTGAGTTTATTGGATTTTTTTTATAACAAAGTAGAAAATATCTTTTTTTTTTTCAAAATTTTCGGTCTTTTTTCGTTTATAGCGCAAAAAAAAAAAAAACTGCAGAGGTGATTAAATACCATCAAAAGAAAGCTCTATTTGTGGGAAGAAAAGGACGCAAATTTCGTTTGGGTACAGCATTGCATGACCGTGCAATTAGCAGTTAAAGCAACGCAGTGCCAAATTGTAAAAAGTGCTCTGGTCAGGAAGGGGTAAATCCTTCCGGAGCTGAAGTGGTTTTTTGCTTGTTCGCATGTTCTGGATACGGACCGAACAGGGGGGTGTTCGGCCCATCTCTATTCATTATTATAACCATAAGATACTAGGTGTCTAGCATATGGGTTCTGAGACCAGATGTTGTACTTCTCCCATAAACAGGTTGGCATAACATGGTGCAAAATGCGTACCCATCACTGTGCTAGCAATCTGCCTGTAGAACAACCCATTAGATTGGAAATAATTTTGTTTGAGAGCGAACTTGGTACATTTACTGATGAAGTGCGACTGGGAAGGGTGAATATAATCGGCCCCCAGCTATAAAGTGTTCCACTGCTCTTAATCCACCCTCATGGGGGATAGAATTGTACAAAGAGCACACATCAAGGGAGAGCCATAGATAGCTAGGCTCCTCACTTGTAATGTTCTAGACTTTCCAAGACATGGGAGAAATCTCTGATGTAAGCAGGTAAAGATGTGACTATAGGATGAAGAAATATATCTACATATTGAGATAACCTACTAGTAATTCTGTCCATGCTAGCCACTATGGGTCTCCCAGGTGGACATAACAGATTCTTGTGGACTTTGGGGATGTGGTGGAAGTATGGAATCTTGAAATAATGATTAATGAAAAACTGTTTTTCCGCTTTATCTATAATCTCACTAGCACTGTAAATGCATCAATGACCAGCTCTGATAGTTCAAGCTTATACTCTGGGAGAGGATGTTTACTCAAGATCTCATATGTGCTACAATCTGAAAGGAGCCGAGTGTCTTCCTTAAAGCGGTGTTCTAGAAGCAATTTTTTTTAAGTCAGCAGCTACAAACACTGTAGCTGCTAACTTTTAATAAGGACACTTATCTGTCCAGCCCATGATTTTGGCCCCCCCGAGGCTGATCCGTCCATCGGATCAGGTGCATGCACTGCCATTCTAACTAAGGGATACCAGCAGTGGAGCCTTCAGGCTTCAATGCCGATTTCCTACTGCACATGCGCGAGTCATGCGGCACTTTAATAAATGGATGTCCGTATGTGGTGGATGGGAATCCTTATATATAATGATTGACCAAAATGAGTCCCAGAGAGAAACCCATGAATGGACACAACCAGACTCGGTGGTAAAGATGAGAGAAACACCACACTCAGTGATCCGCCACCACACAAATGTTGCGCTTACCACAAGGCAAGCAAAAAACAGCCTATGTTCCATCCTGGTATGGGAAATCCAGCTGGTGTAACTTGACTGCATACAGCGTGGCTAGGAGGATATAACAAGGACCCCAAACTCTCGTCTCACAGGCATGTAGATGAAAAGAAACTGACCATAGTGTAATACTGGCAGGATAGTTTAATAAAAGAAGGTAGAAAACTTACATAGGTAGATTAAAAAACAGCAAATAGCCGGCCGGCATAGCGAGCACCCGTCCACACTAGGATGGCGATAACGTCAGAGCGTCCACCTCCCGAGGTACGTTTCACCACAAATGGCATCGTCTGGGCCCCACACATAGGTTCCAGAAGGCAATGACACCCTGGGCCGTGACGAGCTAGGATGGAAGTACATTATGAACTTCATTAACCGCTTCAGCCCAGGAAGATTTTACACCCTTCCTGACCAAAGAACTTTTTGCGATTCGGCACTGTGTCGCTTTAACTGACAATTGCGTGGTCGTGCAATGTTGCACCCAAACAACATTGACGTCCTTTTTTTCCCACAAATAGAGCTTTCTTTTGGTGGTATTTGATCACCTCTGCGGTTTTTATTTTTTACGCTATAAACAAAAAAAGAGCGACAATTTTAAAAATAATGCATTATTTTTTACTTTTTGCTATAATAAATATCCCCAAAAATATATAAAAAAACAAATTTCTTTCTCAGTTTAAGCTGATATGTATTCTTCTACAAATTTTTGGTAAAAAAATTGCAATAAGCATATACTGATTGGTTTGTGCAAAAGTTTTAGCGTCTACAAATAGGGGAAAGTTTTATGGCATTTTTATTTTTAATTTTTTTTTAATTAGTAATGGCTGTGATCTGCGATTTTTATTGGGGCTGCGACATTATGGCGGACACATTGGACACTTTTGACCCTATTTTGGGACCATTGTGATTTATACAGTGATTAGTGCTATAAAAATGCACTGATTACTGTGTAAATGACACTGTCAGTGAAGGTATTAACCACTAGGGGGCGATGAAGGGGTTAAGTGTGTCCTAGGGAGTGATTCTAACTGTGGGGGGATGGGCTTCAATTCACATGACAGCAATCACTGCTCCTGCCCTGACTTTTTTTCCCTTGAAATGTCATTTTGCTGGCAGATTGTTCTAAACACGGGAAACATGCGCCTCTTTATAGGCATACTATAGACACCCCCCAGGTATGAAATTTAAAGGGATATTACACTTTTATTGTTTCACTTTAAGCATTATTAAAATCACTGCTCCCGAAAAATCGGCCGTTTTTACAACTTTTTTTTGCATCGATACATGTCCCCTGGGGCAGGACCCAGGTCCCCAAACACTTTTTATGACAATACCATGCATATAAGCATTTAAAATTAGCACTTTTGATTTCTCCCATAGACTTTTAAAGGGTGTTCCGTGGCAGTTGTATTTGCCGCGAACACACCAAATTGTGAACTTGCGTGAACTTGCGAACAGCCCATGTTCGAGTCGAACATGAGTTCAACTCGAACTTGAAGCTCATCCCTACTCCTGATGACAAGGAGCAGTGATCTCTGTCTTGACACAAGCCAGAATGGGGAAATGCCTTGTTTACATAGGCACTTCCCCATTCTGAGGCCCCGTGACATGATCACCAGGAGACCGGAGGACATCGTGTCTGCCAGTCCCACGGGCACGGTCACGCTGTATGCGGTGGGCATGCCTGTTATCCCTGCCTCTTAAAGGGGATGTACAGGTACGTCCATTTGCACACTGCTGCCATTGTGCTGACGTTTATTGGTGTGCAGCGGTCGGCAAGTGGTTAATGGTAAGAAAGAAAAAAAAATGGTATTCAAAAACGTGGAGGAGTGGTCTTTCCTTTAAGACCCAGTTGTAAAAGTGGGTGGAACTCCACTTTAAGATAGTCCTCTCTATTTTGGACAAAAATGCTTCCCCCTTTGCCATCTAAGTGGATGATGACATCATGGTTATTCTTAAGAGCCTCTAGGAAACCGTTCTGGTTTACTGAGAGTACTCTTCATAACCTTACCTCATGGGTATGCACACATTTTTTGGAAATCAGCATAAACCATGGCATAAAATGCCTTATTATACAAATTTTTTACATGATGAGGGTAAAATGCAGACTTCGAGCAAAAGCCAGGATGTAAGATATCGTTATCAAATGGAGTGGACACGGGACATTCAGTATCACAATGTCCTTCAAGCAACAGTTCCTTTGATATATCTAAAGTGTCTAGTTCACGCTCCGACTAATCTGATACCACCGTTATACATTTAAGTGAGTCAGCCTTCTGATATATTGGGGGCTGGGATCTATCTTTTGGTTTTTAAGCAATAATATCTTTTGACTGTAAGATCACGGATGTATTTGTGTAAGTTCCTAAAATCCTAGCCTGTGTCTGTTGCTGGTCTGGTATTGGCTCAAATCAGACCCTATAATGACCAATTGAAAAATGCATGCCTGCTCAGTCTCCCTATAAATTTAAAGCAGCCTAAAAGGTGGCGCAGACACCATGGCTCTTTCCTGAGTGGCTCTGTCATGGGTGATGTGCAGTTTTACCGCCGAAGTTTAACAAAAGCAGGGTAACTAAAGCTGAGTGAAGATACAACAAGAACTCTGCTCCACTCTGAAAGATGACAACCCAACCAGCATTTGACATTTATTTTATATGAAGTCAGATTCCCACTCTCTATCCACTAACATGCTCCTTATTCTCTTCCTTCTCACATCGGTGTCTTCTATCCTCAAATTATCCTTACTCTACCCCTCCTCTCTACCCTGCAGCATGCACATATTACCCTCACTCCTACCCTCTCCCTACTACTGCACAATCATCTCCTGCATTTGCTGCACCCACATGCTGACCAGGGCCACTAGACATGTGCGCTCATGCACATTCCACTCCCATCTTGCCTTCCACGCCCTCCTTCTTCTAGTCTCAGGTGACATTTCTCCTAATCCTGGTCCACCATTTTCCAACTGCAAGCCACATATCCAATACCCCCCCTCCTCTGGGAACCGCCGCAATCAACTTGGTTGAATTTCTATCCCCCTGCTTCCTCAAAGCAGCCCACCAATCTCATGCACCCTTTGGAACACCTGCTCCATCTGTAACAGGCTAACATCTGTAAATGACCGCTTCATCTCTCATGGCTTTAACATACTCGCCATAACCAAAACCTGGCTTCAAAATTTTGACTCAGCTTCTTCTGCTGCCCTCTCCCATGGTGGCCTCCATTGGACTCACTCCCCAAGACCCAACAGACAGAAAGGAGGTGGAGTTGGATTCCTTCTATCCTCACAAAGCACCTTCCAAGTCCTTCCTATCCCTCCATCTCTATCCCTCTCTTCTTTCAAAATGCACTGTATTCGTCTGTTTTCTCCCATTTCTCTGAGGATTGCAGCAATTTATTGGCCTCCTGGACCGGTATTGCGCTTTCTTGATGACTTTGCTGCCTGGCTACCCTACTTTCTCTCCTCTGAAATACCCACTATCATTCTTGGTGACTTCAACATTCCTGTCAATGTTAACAGCCCAACTACAGCTAAACTTCTCGACTTAACCTCATCTTTTGACCTAATGGCCACATACTTCCACTCACTCCAATGGTAATACCCTTGACCTTATATTCTCCCATCTCTGCAACCCTGGCAACCTCACCAACACCCCTATTCCTCTCTCTGATCACAACCTCATTAGTTTCACTGTATTCTTGCCTCCAACCACCCATCTCTCCAAGCAGCAAACAATTACTTGTAAGAACCTTTGCCACTTTAACTCTTCTCTTCTTTATTCTGCTACTGATCACCTATATGACATAGTTTCTCCCCTGTTCTGTCCTGACCTGGCCACCCCTGTCTACAACAGTTCACTCTCATCATCACTAGATGCACTTGCTCCTCTAATCACACGCAGAATCAGGCCCCGACTGTTACAACGCTGGCAATCTGACAACACTAGAAATCTCAAGAGACATTGCCATGCTCTTGAACGACTGTGGCGTAAAACCAAATGCCTGAAAGACTTAATCCTATATAAATCTGCCCTTCTAAAATACAGTTCCTGCCTCCATGCTGCCAAACAAGCCTACTTTGTCTCTCTTATTAATACCTTGTCATCCAGTCCCCATTGGCCCTTCTCAACCTTTAACTCTCTGCTTTGTCCCCCACCCCCTCTACCCACTAACTTACTCACTGTCCAAGAGATTGCCAATCACTTCAAAGACAAGATTGATGCAATTCATGAGGACACCTCCACTTTGCGTACATCTTCCCCACCCAACATACCTTGCCTAACAGCACATTCAACACTTCTTTCCCTTAAAAAACCCTTTGGTTGCTTTCGCAGTATGCTTCGGGTCATTGTCCATCTGCACTGTGAAGCGCCGTCCAATGACTTCTGAAGCATTTTGCTGAATATGAGCAGATAATATTGCCCAAAACACTTCAGAATTCATCCTGTTGCTTTTGCCAGCAGTCACATCATCAATAAATACAAGAGAACCAGTTCTATTGGCAGCCATACATGCCCACACCATGACACTACCACCACCATGCTTCACTGATGAGGTGGTATGCATTGGATCATGAGCAGTTGCTTTCCTTCTCCATACTCTTCTCTTCCCATCACTCTGGTACAAGTTGAACTTGGTCTCATCTGTCCATAGGATGTTGTTCCAGAACTGTGAATGCTTTTTTAGATGTTGTTTGGCAAACTCCAATCTGGCCTTCCTGTTTTTGAGGCTCACCAATGGTTTACATCTTGTGGTGAACCCTCTGTATTCCCTCTGGTGAAGTCTTCTCTTGATTGTTGACTTTGACACACATACACCTACCTCCTGGAGAGTGTTCTTGATCTGGCCAACTGCTGTGAAGGGTGTTTTCTTCACCAGGGAAAAAAATTCTTCGGTCATCCTCCACAGTTGTCACAGTTGTGACCATCCACCGTGGTCTTCCTGGTCTTTTGGTGTTGCTGAGCTCACCGGTGCATTCTTTCTTTTTAAGGATGTTCCAAACAGTTTATTTGGCCACACCTAATGTTTTTGCTATCTCTCTGATGGGTTTGTTTTCTTTTTTCAGCCTAATGATGGCTTGCGTGACAGCTCTTTGGATCTCATATTGAGAGTTGACAGCAACAGATTTCAAATGCAAATAGCACACTTGAAATAAACTCTGGACCTTTTATCTGCTCCTTGTAAATGGGGTAATGAGGGAATAACACACACCCGGCCATAAAACTGAGCAGCCAATTGTCCCATTACTTTTGGTCCCTTAAAAAGTGGGAGGCACATATACAAACTGTTGTAATTCCTACACCGTTCACCTGATTTGGATGTAAATACCCTCAAATTAAAGCTGGAAGTCTGCAGTTAAAGCACATCTTGTTTTTTTTATTTCAAATTCATTGTGGTGGTGTATAGAGCCAAAATTATTAGAATTGTGTCGATGTCCCAATATTTATGGACCTGACTGTATCAGCATGGATGTCCCACCACTTCCTTAAACTAAATCTCTCTAAATCTGAGCTATTAATATTCCCCCCCGCCCGTGCCCCCTCTATGACTTTTCCATCAAAATCAACAGTGCAACTATCAGTCCCTCCCCTCACACCAGGGTACTAGGTGTAATCCTAGACTCTGATTTGTCATTTCAGCCACAAGTCCAATCGTTGTCAAAAGTTTGTAGAATTCACCTCCGTAACATCTCAAAAATTCGCAATTTTTTAACAAATGAAACCACCAAGCTCCTCATTCACTCCTCTTATCTCTCACCTTGACTATTGCAGCTCCCTTCTAATTGGCCTGCCTCTTCATAGGCTATCCCCTTGTGACGGGAAGGCCCATGGAACCAAGAATCCCTTGGAAAGTTTGGGAAACCCATGTTTTAGCTCCCCATGCACCTCTTATGTCTAAGTCACCCTGTGCCATCCTGGCACAGGGTGTCTGAGAAAATATATCTTGGATTACTTAAAATGGAAGTAGTGAAATCCTGATTAATTATAACAATGCTCAGGAGGGCACAGAGTCACATTGGCTGCTTTAAGGGATTAGGTAATTAGGTAATTAGCTCATGTTAATTAGGTTTCTGGTTACAGGTGTATTGTTAGAGTAATATGAGCAGGAGGGGGGACCTCCTCTTCTACTGTATATAAGACTTGTATTTATTTTCTAATAAAGAGTCTATGTTCAGCAACTAAACATGTGTTGTCTTGTTTTGTGCTTGTGAGAGGTTAAAATATTTGATATCTATATTCAGACTGGGAGGAAGTGGTATATGATGAAAGCACTCAAGCGGAATGTGGGACGTTTCGTTACATTAGTGGCAAGCTGTGGGATGCTTCCTGCAGTCTGGGACATCCAAACTTACACCTGGATCCAAGGTCTGGTAGCAGGAGAGGATAGGAGAGGTATAGATACCAGCCGCCATGGAAGAGGAATTCAGAAGGAGGTTGCGAGAGATGCAGATACAGCACAGAGGACCAGGATCAGAGCAGGTCCTGCTGGGATGGTTTGATTCTATCTGCTGGAACTCTGGAAGGAAGCGCTAGCCTGTGAGCAGCGACACCAGGGAAAAGTTTTCCCCTCCATCCAGGAAAGGTACTGGTCGCAGTATGGATTGCGGGTGCTGTTTTTGGGAGAAAAACCACACAAGGAGCAGACAGCTGAATTAAGCAGGCTGGTCTGGGCAAAGATGCGGCTGGATGAGAGCTACAGAGCCCTCTGGTGGCATGTATCCCAAGCATGCCTTTGGATAGCAGATGACAGCCCAATGGAAGGCTTTGGCTACGGCGGCCTGGGACTGTTGTATGTGAAGCTGACAGGGGACCCTAACTTTGGGAATGATTTGGAGTGGCGGTTGGATGAAATCATGGATTTCAGAGAAGGGCTACTGAACGTCTCGGAAGTGCACTGGGCACTGGAAGATATAGATTTTCTGGCCGTTCAAAAATGGGAGCTGGAGATCGCCTACAGAAAGCTGCTGAGCTCTGCCCAGCGCCAGGGCTGGGCTCCCTATCAGGAAATACCAGGGCTGGGCTCCCTTTGCCTAGGACTATCAGAAAATACCAGTTGACAACTCTGAAATCCTGGCTGAAGAGTGGGCAATGTGGCAGAGTAACAGTGTGCTTTGCCACAGATGCAGCAAGTGCTCACTGACCTTGATGATCCTGTTTCTGCATGGGATGATCTTGGATGGAGGAATGTGCCTGTCCAGCAGCATGCCAGGGAATCGGCAGTGTAAAAACTGTATATTGCCATCCCCAAAGCTGAAGTGCTGACAACAGGGCAGAGCTCTGCTAAGCTGTGCCCAGCACCGATAGCATCTTCTGGGTTCCACGGACAGGAGATGGTGACCCTCTATCCCCAGACACCAGTTGCAGAGACAGGGGATTTGATAGAGTTTTCTGCTGAGGAAGAACAACCTGATGAGCCTCCAGCAGAAAAGCTGGTATCAGGGCCAAACTTCACTGTGCTCTGCCCAGCACCAACAGCAGTATCTGTGGAGTTGCAAGGAGTTTCCCCAGCTGAAGTGCTGGTCACCAGGCAGAGGGTCCACGCCGTCGGTAGAGAGAGCTGTAATTGGCCAAAACCAGGGTGGCTTTGGCCAATTATGGCTCAGGGGGTTTAGAACATGCCCCACACTATATAAGGCCGCCTGCACTGCGGCCCTTTGTAGTGTGTTCTGGCGTGCTTAGATAGAGAGAGAGAGAGACAGTGTCATTTCATTTGAGTCAGCTAGATTAGGCAGGACAATCAGTGAGTTAGCTGCACTTATAGTGTATTGTGTATATATATGCATCCCAGGTGTTGCATATATATATATACACTGTATTCAGTTTAGCCAGATCCGTTCCTGTTATCTTCCTACTGACAGGCAGGCTTGTCTTGTTACAGTATTTACAGCTACCTGAAGCAAATTTCTAGTGTTCTTTTGATCCTATTAGTACCACAGTCAGGCAGCTAGACTATTTACAGTTAGTGTAGTGCGTCCTCCTCACAGTGTTCAGTTAAAGCTACAAGTTAGTTTAGTGTGACCTCTGCACAGTGTTCAGCTAAAACTACAAGTTAGTGTAGTGCACAGTGTTCAGCTAAAGCTACAAGTTAGGGTAGTGCGTCCTCCTCACAGTGTTCAGCTAAAGCTACAAGTTAGTTTAGTGAGACCTCTGCACAG
Organism: Lithobates clamitans; assembly: GCA_037952925.1. Taxonomy (NCBI): domain Eukaryota; kingdom Metazoa; phylum Chordata; class Amphibia; order Anura; family Ranidae; genus Lithobates; species Lithobates clamitans. The sequence goes on from JBBGZY010000147.1 coordinate 5,477,145, forward strand.
TGTTCAGCTAAAGATACAAGTTAGTGTAGTGCGTCCTGCTCACAGTGTTCAGCTAAAACTACAAGTTAGTGTAGTGAGACCTCTGCACAGTGTTCAGCTAAAGCTACAAGTTAGTGTAGTGCGTCCTGCTCACAGTGTTCAGCTAAAACTACAAGTTAGTGTAGTGAGACCTCTGCACAGTGTTCAGCTAAAGCTACAAGTTAGTGTAGTGCGTCCTGCTCACAGTGTTCAGCTAAAATTACAAGTTAGTGTAGTGTGACCCCTGCACAGTGTTCAGCTAAAACTACAAGTTAGTGTAGTGAGACCTCTGCACAGTGTTCAGCTAAAACTACAAGTTAGTGTAGTGAGACCTCTGCTCAGTGTTCAGCTAAAGCTACAAGTTAGTGTAGTGAGACCTCTGCACAGTGTTCAGCTAAAGCTACATGTTAGTGTAGTGCACAGTGTTCAGCTAAAGCTACAAGTTAGGGTAGGGCGTCCTCCTCACAGTGTTCAGCTAAAGCTACAAGTTAGTTTAGTGCGACCTCTGTACAGTGTTCAGCTAAAGATACAAGTTAGTGTAGTGCGTCCTGCTTACAGTGTTCAGCTAAAACTACAAGTTAGTGTAGTGAGACCTCTGCACAGTGTTCAGCTAAAGCTACAAGTTAGCGTAGTGCGTCCTGCTCACAGTGTTCAGCTAAAACTACAAGTTAGTGTAGTGCGAGCCCTGCACAGTGTTCAGCTAAAACTACAAGTTAGTGTAGTGCGTCCTGCTCACAGTGTTCAGCTAAAACTACAAGTTAGTGTAGTGAGACCTCTGCACAGTGTTCAGGTAAAGCTACAAGTTAGTGTAGTGCGTCCTGCTCACAGTGTTCAGCTAAAACTACAAGTTAGTGTAGTGTGACCCCTGCACAGTGTTCAGCTAAAACTACAAGTTAGTGTAGTGAGACCTCTGCACAGTGTTCAGCTAAAGCTACACGTTAGTGTAGTGCGTCCTGCTCACAGTGTTCAGCTAAAACTAAAAGTTAGTGTAGTGAGACCTCTGCACAGTATTCAGCTAAAGCTACATGTTAGTGTAGTGCACAGTGTTCAGCTAAAGCTACAAGTTAGGGTAGTGCGTCCTCCTCACAGTGTTCAGCTAAAGCTACAAGTTAGTTTAGTGCGACCTCTGCACAGTGTTCAGCTAAAGCTACAAGTTAGTGTAGTGCATCCTGCTCACAGTGTTCAGCTAAAACTACAATTTAGTGTAGTGAGACCTCTGCACAGTGTTCAGCTAAAGATACAAGTTAGTGTAGTGCGTCCTGCTTACAGTGTTCAGCTAAAACTACAAGTTAGTGTAGTGAGACCTCTGCACAGTGTTCAGCTAAAGCTACAAGTTAGTGTAGTGGGTCCTGCTCACAGTGTTCAGCTAAAACTACAAGTTAGTGTAGTGCGACCCCTGCACAGTGTTCAGCTAAAGCTACAAGTTAGTGTAGTGCGTCCTCCTCACAGTGTTCAGCTAAAACTACAAGTTAGTGTAGTGCGACCTCTGCACAGTGTTCAGCTAAAGATACAAGTTAGTGTAGTGCATCCTGCTTACAGTGTTTAGCTAAAACTAAAAGTTAGTGTAGTGAGACCTCTGCACAGTGTCCAGCTAAAGCTACAAGTTAGTGTAGTGAGACCTCTGCACAGTGTTCAGCTAAAGCTACAAGTTAGTGTAGTGCGTCCTGCTCACAGTGTTCAGCTAAAACTACAAGTTAGTGTAGTGCGAGCTCTGCATAGTGTTCAGCTAAAACTACAAGTTAGTGTAGTGAGACCTCTGCACAGTGTTCAGCTAAAGCTACAAGTTAGTGTAGTGAGTCCTCCTCACAGTGTTCAGCTAAACCTACAAGTTATTTTTTTGCGAGCTCTGCACATTGTTCAGCTAAAGCTACCTGTAGAAGGTTGGTGGTGTTTTCCTGACCTTATCACTACCGCAGGCAGCTAAATAAGCTACAAGTTAGTGTAGTGCGAGCTCTGCACAGTGTTCACCTAAAGCTACCTGTAGAAGGTTGGTGGTGTTTTCCTGATCCTATCACTACCGCAGGCAGCTAAATAAGCTACAAGTTAGTTTTTTGTGAGCTCTGCACAATGTTCAGCTAAAGCTACCTGTAGAAGATTGGTGGTGTTCTCATACTACAGGCAGGCAGTTCATTTTGCTAGCTGCAGTATCAGTACATATATATATATATATATCCCAGCTTAGTGCAGCTACAGGCCATTGGTATGTCTGGAAGGCCAACAAGGAGAGGCAGACAGTCACAAGCCAATAAAAGAGGGCGAGCAGGCTCTGTGTCTAGAGGCAACAGTGCTGGTCGTGGAGACGGTGCATCCTCATCAGCACGTGGCCGTGAGACATGCTCAGTGTCGTCAGTGACACCTTCCCTAGCCCCACCATGTCCTCCTGAGGAGTCCCTTGAACTGTTTGACCACAGTGTTGGGTACATGCTCCAGGAGGATGCCTAGCATTTGGAAGGCTCTGATGATGATACTGAGCTAGATGAAGGCAGTAACGTGAGCATGGTCATGCTCCCCCTGCTGCAGCATACTGCCAGGTTTGCTTCAGTGATGAGGAGGGAGGGGATGATGAGGTCACTGACTCAACGTGGGTGCCTGATAGGAGAGAGGAGGAGGAGGAGGAGGCGGCACATCACCAATGAGGCAGGATGTCCTCCAGGGGCCAGCCTAAGGGCAGCACACTGACTGCATCACACCCCAAAGCTCCGCATGTGCAGGGTGCTGCAGTCTCTGCGCGTTATTCAAAAAGTTCTTTGGTGTGGGCCTTTTTTGAGACGAGTGCATCAGATCGCACCACTGCTATTTGCAACATATGTCTCAAGCGTATCTCACATGGCCAAAACATCTCCCGCTTGGGCACCACATGCTTGACCAGACATATGTTGACCTGCCATGCAGTTCGTTGGCAAGCGCATCTAAAAGACCCACACCAAAGAACAAAGAGGACCTCTCCTTGCTCCTCATCAGCTGAGATCTCCAACCCCACTATACCTTTAGTCCTCTCTGAGACCTGCACTGAGAGGAATTAAGGTGTAGAATTAGGTGTGTCACAGCCAAGTACTTGTGGGTAATCTGCTTTACGTACACTAACGTCAGATTGTACCAGGCAAATTTCCCTGCCCCAGCTGCTGCACCGCCAAAAGAAGTTCGCTCCCAGCCATCCACATGCCCAGCGGTTGAATGCTAGCTTGGCAAAATTGCTAGCACTTCAACTGCTGCCTTTTCAGTTGGTAGACTTTGCCCCCTTCCGTGAGTTTGTGGAATGTGCGGTTCCTCAGTGGCAGGTACCCAAACACCACTTTTTCTCATGGAAGGCGATTCCGGCTCTCTACCGGCATGTGGAAGGCATCGTTTTGACCTCGCTGGACAAATCGGTCAGCGGTAAGGTGCATATTACTGCTGACTCATGGTCCAGCAGGCATGGACTGGGACGTTACCTAAGTTTCACGGCGCATTGGGTGACTCTGCTGGCAGCTGGGAAGGATGCAGGAAAAGGTGCAGTAGTGTTGGAGGATGTTTCGCCACCATGCCTCCAAAATGCCACTACTAATGATTGTGACACACCTCTCTCCTCCACCCCCTCCTCTTCTTCTTCCTTCAGGGGCTATGCAAGTATATAGGCCAAAAGATGCCATGCAGTGCTTGAGCTGGTGTGCTTGGGGGACAGGAGCCACACTGGGGTAGAGGTTCTGTCAGCTCTGCAGGGGCAGGTTCAGAGGTGGTTGACGCCATGCCAACTTAAGGCAGGAATGGTGGTTTGCGACAATGGCACCAACCTCCTCTCTGCCCTCTGACAGGGACAAATGACCCATGTGCCCTGTTTGGCTCACGTCCTTAACTTGGTGGTGCAGCGGTTTTTGGGCAGGTACCCGGGCTTACAGGATGACCTGAGGCAAGGCAGGAAAGTCTGAGTGCATTTCCGCCGGTCATATAATGCCAGTGCTCGGCTGGCAGACCTCCATAAGGAGTTTAACCTGCCCAAGAACCGCCTAATCTGTGACATGTCCACCAGGTGGAATTCAACGTTGGCCATGCTGCAGCAGCTGCACATGCAGCAGAGGGCCATCAATGAGTACCTGTGCGACTATGGCACCAGGACAGGGTCAGAGGAGCTTGTTTTTTTTCCCCACACCAGTGGGCCATGATCAGGGATGCATGCACTGTCCTGTCACCATTTGAGGAGGCCACGAGGATAGTGAGTAGTGACAGTGTATGCATCAGTGACACTGTCCCCCTTGTCCAACTGTTGGAGCACACACTACGTGGAATAATGGACAGGGCACTTGAGGCAGAACAGAGGCAGGAAGAGGAGGACTTCCTTAGCTCTCAAGGCCCCCTTTATCCAGACAGTGTTCCTACGTGCCTGCCGATCACACAGGAAGAGGAGGAGGAGGATTGTGTCAGTATGGAGGTGGAGCCTGGCACTCAGCATCAGCAGCAGTCTTTAAGAAACACATGGACTTGTACATGGCTGGGAGGAGGTGGCTGCGGACCATGTCATCCTTAGTGACCCAGAGGACTCCGGACCGAATGCCTCAGCAAACCTACGCTGCATGGCCTCCCTGATCCTGCAATGCCTACGTAAGGATCCTCGTATTCGTGGTATCAAGGAGAAGGACCAATAATGGTTGGCAACCCTCCTTGATCCACGTTACAAGGGTAAGGTTGTAGACCTTATCTTGCCATCTCAGAGGGAGCAGAGGATGAAACATCTTCGGGAGGCCTTGCAGAAAGGTCTGTGCAACGCGTTCCCAGAGACTGGGAGGTTACAAACTCCTGTTTCTGGACAATGTGTTGCTGAGGCTTCGGTCAGTCAAAGAAGGAGCGGTGGAGAAGGTGGCCGTCTGACCGATGCCTTCAGACAATTTTTTGGTCCATAGCCCCAAGGTATGATCGGTTCCAGCAACCATTGCCAGCATCTGTTTTACATGGTGCAGGAATACCTAGGGGCAAGATCTGACTTGGACAACTTTCCCACCGAAAATCCTCTGGGTTACTGGGTATTGAGGATGGATCACTGGCCAGAGCTTGCACAGTATGCAATTGAGCTACTGGCCTGTCCTGCATCCAGCATTCTTTCGGAACGCACATTCAGTGCTGCTGGAGGCTTTGTAACCGATCACAGGGTGCGTCTGTCCACCGACTCGGTCGATTGACTGACCTTCATAAAAATGAATCAGTCTTGGATCACCACCAGCTACCAAGCACCTGATGCTGATGTAACCGCATATTTTTTTTTTAAATCTCAGATCCCTTCAAAGACTGCCTATGCTGATGCTGAGTGACTATCCTGAGTAATTATCCTCTTACTCCTCAATGATCACGCTGATAGCTTGTAAGAACATTTTTGGTTCTGGGCGCCACCACTAGAGCCTAAGGCAATTTTTCAGCCCCTGTTTAACAGGGGCGTGTAATTACAATTTTTGATGCAATACTTTGCAGCAGGGCTCGTTTCTGTGTTCCAACTAGAGTATCTGTGAGGGGTTGCTGTGTTGTGGCACCAGCACCAGTGCCTAAGGACCAAATTTTCAGCCCCTGTATAACAGGGGCATGTAATTACAATTCTTGATCTAATATTTCACAGCAGGGCCCGTTTCTGCGCCCACCAAGAGCGAGTGAGGACTTACAGTGTTGTGGCACTAGCACCACCACCACCAAAGGCCCAATTTTTCTGCCCCTGTTCAACAGGGGCATGTACCGTATTTATCGGCGTATAACACGCACTTTTTTCCCCTTAAAATCAGGGGAAAGTCGCAGGTGCGTGTTATACGCCGATCCCCTGCGATCCCGACCTATCAAAATAACAAAATCGCCGACCGCGATTTGAAAATGGCGCCGCCGGCGCCGAAATACACAGAGCCGGTCCTCGGCTCTTTCCGGCGGCTCTCGTTTACTTTCGGTTTCACTCGTAGCCCCGAGCGGAGCTATCCGAGCAGGTTCGGATAGCTCCGCTCGGGGCTACGAGTGAAACCGAAAGTAAACGAGAGCCGCCGGAAAGAGCCGAGGACCGGCTCTGTGTATTTCGGCGCCGGGGGCGCCATTTTCAAATCGCGGTCCGCGATTTTGAAGCCCAGCAAGCAGGGACAGCTGATCGAAGGCTGCACTGGGGAAGGCTGCACTGGGGCAAGGCTGCACTGGGCAAGGCTGCACTGGGGCAAGGCTGCACTGGGGCAAGGCTGCACTGACATGGCTGCACTGGGGAAGGCTGCACTGACATGGCTGCACTGGGGCAAGACTGCACTGAGAAGGCTGCAATGATGGGCATTTAAATGTAAGTTTTTTTCCCTTCAACTTCCCTCCTAAAAGTTTTTTTTTCCTTAAAATTCCCTCCTAAATTGGGGTGCGTGTTATACGTCGGTGCGTGTTATACGCCGATAAATACGGTAATTAGAATTCTTGATCTAATATTTCACAGCAGGGCCCTGTGAGGGCTTACAGTGTTGTGGCCACAACAACACCTAAGGCCCAAATTTCTGTTGAGTATATAGGGGAGGCCCCTACTTTCAATCATCCAACTTACAAACGACTCCTACTTGCAAACGGAAGGAGACAACAGGAAGGGAGATGAAATCTACCCCTAGGAAGGGAAATTCTCTCCTGTAAGAGTTAATATGGGAAAAACGTTTCTCCTTTCCACTGATGCTTTATCACCAATCCTTGTTTCACAAAAAAACCCAAATTTTCAAAAAACATTTGTCATTGGGACAAAAAATGAGGTGAAATCTTCTGAAGAGGAGCACAGACAGCAAAACAAATGTCACAGGGGTGATAACCCTTCCCTATGTTTTCCAAAAAGCTTAAAAAGATTTTTTGGCTGGAGCTAAACACGTTAAAAATGTACCAGTTCAAAATTACAAACAGATTCTACTTAACAACAAACCTACAGTCCCTGTCTTGTTTGCACCGCCTGTATACTGCTGTTCAGAGTATATAGGGCCTGGTGGCCCCACGCCTTTCTTTTTTTAAATTTAGGTGCGGGGTTCCCCTTAATATCCATACAAGACCCAAAGGGCCTGGTAATGGACTGGGGGGTACCCATGCTGTTTGTCTCACTGATTTTCATCCATATTGCCAGGACCCGACATTACATTAAAGTCGCAAGCAGTTTTAAGTGACTTTTTTTCCTTTAAAAATGACATTTTGTGCAGGGACTATTCTAAGCACGGGAAACACGCGCCACTTTACAGGCATACTATTTTTTTTTTTACTTTAAGCATCATTAAAATCACTGCTCCCGAAAAAACGGCCGTTTTTAAAAGTTTTTTTTGCATTGATACATGTCCCCTGGGGCAGGACCCGGGTCCCCAAACCCTTTTTAGGACAATAGCCTTTAAAATGAGCACTTTTGATTTCGAACGTTCGAGTCCTTTAGACGTCAATGGGGTTCTAACGTTCGTGCAAATTTTCGGTCTGTTAACAGGTTCTGGTGCGAACCGAACTGGGGGGTGTGCGGCTCATCCCTACTCAGCATATGCAGTCTTCAAGGGATCCCACATCTATAGAAAAATCATTCGGTTACATCAGCATCAGGTGGTTGGTAGCTGGGGATCCAAGACTGATTCATTTTTATGAATGTGAGCCGATTAACAGAGTCTGTGGACAGGCACACTCTGTGATTGGTTACAAAGCCTCCAGCAGCACTGAATGTGCGTTCAGAAAGAACACCAGATGCAGGACAGGCCAGTAGCTCAATTGCATATTGAGAAAGCTCTGGCCAGTGGTCCATCCACAAGACCCAGTAACCAAATGGATGTTCTGGTGGAAAGGTCTCCAAGCCTGATCTTGCCCCTAGATATTCCTGCACCATGTAATTCAGACGCTGGCGATGGTTGCTGGAACTGATCAGACCTGGGTGCTGAGAACTGAAGAATTGCCTGAAGGCATCGGTCAGCCAGCCACCTTCTCCACCAATCTTTCTGTGACTAAACGAAGCCTCAGCAACACGTTGTCCAGCACCAGGAAATTGTAACCTGCCAGGCTCTGGAAACTCATTGCACAAACCTTTCTGCAAGGTCTCCCGAAGATGTTTCATCCTCTGCTCCCTCTGCAAAGGCTGGATACGTTTTGCAACCTTACCCTTGTAACGTGGATCAAGAAGGGTTGCCAACCAGTAATGATCCCTCTCCTTGATACCACGAATCCTAGGGTCCTTTTGCAGGCTTTGCAGGATCAGGGAGGCCATGAAGCATAGGTTTGCAGAGGCATTCGATCCTGAGTCCTCTGGGTCACTAAGGATCACATGATCCTCAACCACCTCCTCCCAGCCACCTATAACTCCATGGGTTTCTGGGGACTGCAAACAATCCCTTGAAGACTGCTGCTGATGCTGAGTGTTATCCTCCACCTCCATTCTGACACAATCCTCCTCCTCCTCTTCTTCTTCCTTTGTGATTGGCATGCCTGCAGGAAGTGTTCCCCACGGCCACGTGCTGAGGATGCACCGTGTCCATGACCAGCACTGTCAGCTGTAGACACAGAGCCTGCTTGCCCCCTTTTAGTGACCTGTGAGCATCTGCCTCTCCTTGGTGGCCTTCCGGACGTGCTGTAAATTTTGTTTAGCAAAAAAAACCTACACTGTATTGTGTACTGTGTACACCACCAGGAAAGTAGTAGCAACTGCACTAGGGGTGCACGGTACTGTGTACACCAACAGAAGTTTAATAACAACTATGGGCGCACTGTATGTATTGTGTACACCACCAGGAAAGTAGTAGCAACTGCACTAGGGGTTTACGGTACTGTGTACACCAACAGAAGTGTAATAACAAATATGGGTGCACTGTATGTATTGTGTACACCACCAGGAAAGTAGTAGCAACTGCACTAGGGGTGCACGGTACTGTGTACACCAACAAGAGTGTAATAACAAATATGGGTGCACTGTATGTATTGTGTACACCACCAGGAAAGTAGTAGCAACTGCACTAGGGGTGCACGGTACTGTGTACACCAACAAGAGTGTAATAACAAATATGGGTGCACTTTATGTATTGTGTACACCACCAGGAAAGTAGTAGCAACTGCACTAGGGGTGCACGGTACTGTGTACACCAACAGAAGTTTAATAACAACTATTGGTGCACTGTATGTATTGTGTACACCACCAGGAAAGTAGTAGAATCTGCACTAGGGGTGCACGGTACTGTGTACACCAACAGAAGTGTAATAACAACTATGGGTGCACTGTATGTACTGTGTACACCACGAGGAAAGTAGTAGCAACTGCACTAGGGGTGCACGGTACTGTGTACACCAACAGAAGTTTAATGACATCTATGGATGTACTGTATTGATCACCAGAAAAGTATGAGCAACTGCACTATGGGTGCACAGCACTGTATAGTGTGTACACCGCCTGAAGTATATTAGAAACAGTACACCAGGAATGGCCTGCAGTGAGATATAGCTAAACTGTATGCAGTGTATATATATATATATATATATATATATATATATATATATATATATATATATATATATATATATATATATATATATATATATGTATATATATATATATATATATATATATATATATATATATATATATATATATATATATATATATATATATATATATATATATATATATATATATATATATATATATATATATATATATATATACACGAGACTGACTGTATATATATATATATTAAATACACTGCAGCTAACTGAATCAACTGCCTGTCCGAAGTGTATTAGAAAGCGTACACCAGGAACAGCCTGCAGTGAGATATAGCTAAACGGTATGCAATGGATATATATATATATATATATATATATATATATATATATATATATATATATATATATATGTATATATATATATGTATATATATATATGTATATATATATATGTATATATATATATATATATATATATATATATATATATATACACGAGACTGACTGTATATGTATATATTAAATACACTAATACACTGCAGTTAACTGAATCACCTGCCTGCCTGAAGTATATTAGAAACAGTACACCAGGAACGGACTGCAGTCAGATCTAGCTAAACTAGATACAGTGGATATATACAGTCAGGTCCATATATATTGGGACATCAACACAATTCTAATCTGTTTAGCTCTATACACCACCACAATGGATTTGAAATAAAACAAACAAGATGTGCTTTAACTGCAAACTTTCAGCTTTATTTTGAGGGTATTTACATCCAAATCAGGTGAACGGTGTAGGAATTACAACAGTTTAGTATATGTGCATCCAACTTTTTAAGGGGCCAAAAGTAATGGGACAATTGGCTGCTCAGCTGTTCCATGGCCAGGTGTGTGTTATTCCCTCATTATCCCATTTACAAGGAGCAGATAAAAGGTCCAGAGTATATTTCAAGTGTGCTATTTGCATTTGGAATCTGTTGCTGTCAACTATCAAAATGAGATCCAAAAAGCTGTCACTATCAGTGAAGCAAGCCATCATTAGGCTGAAAAAACAAAACAAACCCATCAGAGAGATAGCAAAAACATTAGGTGTGGCCAAATCAACTGTTTGGAACATCCTTAAAAAGAAAGAACGCACCGGTGAGCTCAGCAACACCAAAAGACCCGGAAGACCATGGAAAACAACTGTGGTGTATGACTGAAGAATTCTTTCCCTGGTGAAGAAAACACTCTTCTTAACAGTTGGCCAGATCAAGAACACTCTCCAGGAGGTAGGTGTATGTGTGTCAAAGTCAACAATCAAGAGAAGACTTCACCAGAGTGAATATAGAGGGTTCACCACAAGATACAAACCATTGGTGAGCCTCAAAAACAGGAAGGCCAGATTAGAGTTTGCCAAAAAACATCTAAAAAAGCCTTCACAGTTCTGGAACAAAATCCTATGGACAGATGAGACCAAGATCAACTTGTACCAGTGTGATGGGAAGAGAAGAGTATGGAGAAGGAAAGGAACTGCTCATCCAAAGCATACCACCTCATCAGTGAAGCATGGTGGTGGTAGTGTCATGGCGTGGGCATGTATGGCTGCCAATGGAACTGGTTTTCTTGTATTTATTGATGATGTGATTGCTGACAAAAGCAGCAGGATGAATTCTGAAGTATTTCGGGAAATATTATCTGCTCATATTCAGCAAAATGCTTCAGAAGTCATTGGACGGCGCTTCACAGTACAGATGGACAATGACCCGAAGCATACTGCGAAAGCAACCAAAAAGTTTATTAAGGAAAAGAAGTGGAATGTTATGCAATGGCCAAGTCAATCACCTGACCTGAATCCGATTGATCATGCATTTCACTTGCTGAAGACAAAACTGAAGGGAAATGCCCCAAGAACAAGCGGGAACTGAAGACAGTTGCAGTAGAGGCCTGGCAGAGCATCACCAGGGATGGAACCCAGTGTCTGGTGATGTCTATGCATTCCAGACTTCAGGTAATTGACTGCAAAGGATTTGCAACCAAGTATTAAAAAGTGAAAGTTTGATGGATGATTGTTAATCTGTCCCATTACTTTTGGCCCCTTAAAAGTGGGAGACACAAATACAAACTGTTGTAATTCCTACACCGTTCACCTGATTTGGATGTAAATACCCTCAAATTAAAGCTGAAAGTCTGCAGTTAAAGGACATTTTGTTTGTTTCATTTCAAATCCATTGTGGTGGTGTATAGAGCCAAAAAGATTATAATTGTTTAGATGTCCCAATATTTATGGACCTGACTGTATATATATATATATATATATATATATATATATATAATATATATATATATATATATATATTAACCACTTAACAACCGGCCCATAGCCAAATGACGGCTACAGGGCGGTTGTTTTACTCTGGGAGGGCGTCCAGGGACGTCCTCCCAGAATTCTGCTCTCGCGCGCCCCCTAGGGCGCGCACTCGAGAGCATCCGTGACCGCCGGGTCCAGAGGACCCGGCGCATCACAGATCCCGGTAAATGGCCGCTGATCGCGGCCGTTTACCATGTGATCGCTCTGTCAAATGACGGAGCGATCACATGTCAACAAACCGGCGTCATCTAATGACGCTGGTTCCTCTCCTCCCCCTCTCCTCCCCTCCTGTGTACCGATCGGTACACAGTGACCGGAGAGGGGGATGGATGGATGTCTGCAGCGTTGTGGGCTGCATCTGTAGTGCCCACAGCGCTGCACAGAGACATACAGCCATCCATCCATCCATGCTCAGCCATCCCTACTACTCTGCATGCTCTGCAATTCCCTCTGCAATGCCCCACAATACTCTGCCATACCCCGCAATACCCCTGCAATACTCTGCCATACCCTGGAATACCCCTGCAATACTCTGCCATACCCTGGAATACCCCTGCAATACTCTGCCATACCCTGGAATACCCTGCAATACTCTGCCATACCCTGGAATACCCCGCAATACTCTGCCATACCCTGCAATACCCCGCAATACTCTGCCATACCCTGGAATACCCCGCAATACTCTGCCATACCCTGGAATACCCCGCAATACTCTGCCATACCCTGGAATACCCTGCAATACTCTGCCATACCCTGGAATACCCCGCAATACTCTGCCATACCCTGCAATACCCCGCAATACTCTGCCATACCCTGGAATACCCCGCAATACTCTGCCATACCCTAGAATACCCTGCAATACTCTGCCATACCCTGGAATACCCTGCAATATTCTGCCATACCCTGGAATACCCTGCAATACTCTGCCATACCCTGGAATACCCTGCAATACTCTGCCATACCCTGGAATACCCCGCAATACTCTGCCATACATTGGAATACCCCGCAATACTCTGCCATACCCTGGAATACCCCGCAATACTCTGCCATACCCTGGAATACCCCGCAATACTCTGCCATACCCTGGAATACCCCGCAATACTCTGCCATACCCTGGAATACCCCGCAATACTCTTCCATACCCTGGAATACCCCGCAATACTCTGCCATACCCTGGAATACCCCGCAATACTCTGCCATACCCTGGAATACCCCGCAATACTCTGCCATACTCTGGAATACCCCGCAATACTCTGCCATACCCTGGAATACCCCGCAATACTCTGCCATACCCCGCAATACTCTGCCATACCCCAAAATACCCCGCAATACTCTGCCATACCCCGCAATACTCTGCCATACCCCGCAATACCCTGAAATACCCCGCAATACTCTGCCATACCCCGCAATACTCTGCCATACCCCGCAATACTCTGCCATACCCCGCAATACCCTGGAATACCCCGCAATACTCTGCCATACCCTGGAATACCCCGCAATACTCTGCAATACCCTGAAATATCCCGCAATACCCAGCCATACTCTGCAATACTCAGTGATACCCAGCCATACTCTGCAATACTCAGTGATACCCAGCCATACTCTGCCATACCCAGCCATGCTCTGCAATACCCCACAAAAATCTGCAATACTCTGCCATAACCCGCAATACTCTGCCATACCCAGCCATACTCTGCAATACCCCGCAATACCCAGCCATACTCTGCAATACTCGGTGATACCCAGCCATACTCTGCCATACCCAGTCATACTCGGCGATACTCTGCAATACCCAGCCATGCTCAGCCATACCCAGCCTCTGTATGTGACCAGGCTGTGGAAGTCTCATACATGTGGTATTGCCGTACTCAGGAGGAGCAGGAGAATCTATTTTGGGGGGTCATTTTTGGTATGTACATGCTATGTGTTAGAAATATTGTATAAATGGACAACTTTGTGTTAAAAAAAAAAAGCGTTTTAACCACTTCCCGCCTTCTGTCATACAACGTCCTTGACTTTGTGCGGGGATATCTGAATGATGGGTGCAGCTACAGGCATCATTCAAATATCAAATTTTTCAGCCGGCGATTCCCTATACCATGAGAACGATCATAGCGGCTGTTACACTGCTTGATCGTTCTTACGGGAGGCGAGAGGGGACGCCCCCCCTCCCGCCGCCCTCCGGTGCTTCTACCGACTCACCGCTACGATCGAAGCCAGGATCTTTTTTTTTTTTTTTTTTTTTTTTATTTCAGGAACAGCCTAGAGGTAAGATGTGGGGTCTTATTGACCCCATATTTCACTGTAAAGAGGACCTGTCATGCCATATTCCTATTACAAGGGATGTTTAAATTCCTTGTAATAGGAATAAATGTGATCAAAAATTTTTTTTTTTTGGAAAAAAGTGTCAAACTAAAATAATTAAAGTAAAATGAACAATAAAAAAAAAAAAAATTTTTTTAAAACGCCCCTGTCCGTGTGCTCGCATGCAGAAGCGAACGCATACGTAAGTCCCGCCCACATATGAAAACGGTGTTCAAACCACACATGTGAGGTATCGCTGCGATCGGTAGAGCGAGAGCAATAATTTTGGCCCTAGACCTCCTCTGTAACTCAAAATTTGTTACCAGTAAAAAATTTTAAAGCGTCGCCTATGGGGATTTTTAAGTGGCGAAGTTTGGCACCATTCTACAAGCGTGTGCAATTTTGAAAGGTGACATGTTAGATATCTATTAACTTGGCGTAACTTCATCTTTCATATTATGCAAAAACATTGGGCTATCCTTACTGTTTTGTTTTTTTTTAAAGCAAAAAACTGTTTTTTTTCCAAAAAAAACGCGTTCGAAAAATTGCTGCGCAAATATCGTGCGAGATAAAAAGTTGCAATGACCGCTATTGTATTCTTTAGGGTCTTTGCTAAAAAAACATATATAATGTTTTGGGGTTCTATGTAATTTTCTAGCAAATAAATGATGATTTTTACATGTAGGAGAGAAATGTCAGAATTGGCCTGGGTGCTCCAGAACGCCTGAAGGTGCTCCCCTGCATGTTGGGCCTCTGTATGTGGCCACGCTGTGTAAAAGTCTCACACATGTGGTATCGCCATACTCGGGAGTAATAGCAGAATGTGTTTTGGGGTGTAATTTGTGGTATGCATATGCTGTGTGTGAGAAATAACCTGCTAATATGACAATTTTGTAAAAAAAAAAAAACGAAAAAAAAAAAACTTGATTTTGCAAAGAATTGTGGGAAAAAATGACAACTTCAAAAAACTCATCATGCATCTTTCTAAATACCTTGGAATGTCTTCTTTCCAAGAAGGGGTCATTTGGGGGGTATTTGTACTTTTCTGGCATGTTAGGGTCTCAAGAATTGAGATAGGCCGTCAGTACTTCAGGTGTGATCAATTTTCAGATATTGGTACCATAGCTTGTGGACGCTATAACTTTCACAAAGACCAAATAATATACACTAATTTGGGTTATTTTTACCAAAGATATGTAGCGGTATAAATTTTGGCCAAAATATATGAAGAAAAATTACTAATTTTCAAAATTTTATAACAGAAACGAAGAAAAATTCATTTTTTTACAGATTTTTCGGTCTTTTTTCTTTTATAGCGCAAAAAATAAAGGACCCAGTGGTGATTAAATACCACCAAAAAAAAGCTCTATTTGTGTGAAAAAAAGGACAAAAAATTCATATAGATACAGTGTTGCATGACTGAGTAATTGTCATTCAAAATGTGAGAGCACCAAAAGCTGAAAATTGGTCTGGTTATTAAGGGGGTTTAAGTGCCCAGTGGTCAAGTGGTTAAATACACTGCAGCTAACTGAATAACCTGCCTGCCTGCACAATCTAAATGACATTCTCTCTCCGTCCACGCCAGCAATGGCACATTAAACGAGGCCGACGTGCAGATGGCCTTATATGGTGTGGGGCCATGATTGGCAAAAGGCACTCTGCCTTTGGCCAATTATGGCTCTCTTAGCTGAGGGCGCTGTGATTGGCCAAAGCATGCAGGTCATGGTGCATGCTCTGGCCAATCATCATACAGCAATGCACCGCTGTATGATGACTGCACTAATGTTCGGTTTTCGATGAACAGGCGAACAGCCAACGTTTGAGCCGAACTCACAAATCTAAAATCACACACTCACATTATTCAGGCGCTAGATCGCACCAGTTATAACCAGCAGTGTTAATATATCCAGCAGTATCTATTAAGTGTGGTGACCCTGTACAAGCTGGGCAAGTATTCACTCACCGCATTTCCACGTTTTGGCCGAGCATTATGACATCATCCAAGTCCCGCCTCATAATGTTTGTATAATGTGTGTTAAAACAACCACTTGTAGTCATATCAGAAAGCTGTGTGAAAGGTGGAAAATGCTGGAGCACAACTGGGAAACAGAATCAGAATATTTTTTATCCTATACCAGGAAGTGCTTGAACAAGGACCTTTAAGCAAGATCAGCAAGCATTTAATAAAAGCTGTAGATTTGGAAATATTAAAAATTATTTTTGAAATTATATTAATGCATTAAAACTTTTATGAGATTTCTGTGTTGTATTTACATATACAAAGGCTACATCAAGTAAGCTAGGGCCACTGTTAGATATAATTGGGATGTATGTAGTGTATTATAACCATTGCAATATCGCTGATTTCTTTGGCTTTGTTAATTCAGCTTTTTGCATATAACAACTAAATTACTTTTCCCTTTAAATGTTCAATACTCCTAATGGAGCTCTGTGGTTTGTCAAGGCCAAAAGCTTCAAACTGGGAACTCCTAGGGTGTGAATATTAAGGCCTCAGCCCTGTCAATAATGTCTCTGCCTGCTAGTTGCATTTGTTCTATTACTCAAAAAGAAGGGAGGGGCTCATATTAACTGCAGACAGGCAAAATAATGAAAAGAGAGCAGAAAATGTTACATTTATTACAAGAGCTGAAATTAAAAACATATATGTAAATGGTTGAAATAACATTGGAAACAAAAGATAGTAGCTATACAAAAAATGACAAACCAAAATATTACAATGCCAAGAAGAACATGATCAGATCCTCAGAACACAAAAAAAACAGCAAAGACTTTTTTTAGAACATGAAAGGAAAACTACAGGAAGATCAAAATCACCAGTGCATTTACATGACGTGAGGTTATGCACTTTTTTTTCATTTGTGAGCTGCTACATAGCCTTTGAATGTTGCAAACCACTTCTCAACATATGAGATTAGATTGCTCTCCTCAAGTAATAAGGCTGTGGAAAGAGTTCACTATAAGAAACATAAAATGAGATTTCTATTTGTTATTATTGTAAAAAAATAAATTCAGAGTTTATGGGGAGGTGGGTTAAAATAAAGATAAAAGCCCTCCACTGAACCAGCAAACAAAGCAAAGTATTGCCTTCCTAAACCAAAAACTACAAGTATTATTCCCATGACAAATTACAAAATATATGGTTAATTCTTCAATTCAACATAGTATGCTGGACCATGCAAACCATTACTTTATACCCTTGGGTCAAACCTGCACCCAGACCTGCTAGATTATAGCACAGATATAACCTATTAGATGGCTCTACTGTGTTTTGCACTAGTTCAGTAGAGACCCTTTTTGTTCCTTTTTTCCCACCCTACTATAACTGGTTACATGCAATAGAGGATATCCGGACAGCCGTGCTCCAGTGAAAAATGTCTTTATTGAGTAAAATCAGGCCATACAGCAATCAAGGACAGTGGATCAATCAGCTGATGCGTTTCACACCCTTTACTGCTGCTTAGTCATAGCTGCTATAACTAAGCAACATTAAGGGGTGTGAAACGCATCAATAAAGACATTTTTCACTGGAGTCTGGCTGTCCGGATTTCCTCTATTGCATGTGCTCTATACACAGAGCCAGAACCCAGGCTGTACAGGGGAGGGGAGGTCTTGGTACTTGTACCTGGAGTGGTATACATCTTTCTGCTATAACTGGTTATGCTTTCTCATTGCTGCCTTTGGTCTACCAGACAAAATTCATGGTTCACGAAGACTAACAAGCCTGAAACAGTTGAATGTACTTTGGAATAACCAATTCTGCAATATTATCTTTATGTGTGCTATATGCTACCCTGTTTCCCCAAAAATAAGACCTAGCGTGATTGTCGGTGATGGCTACAATATAAGCCCTACCCCCCAAATAAGCCCTAGTTAAAGACCTTGTAGGTCTTATTTTCAGGGTAGGGCTTATTTTCGGGGAAACGGGATAGGGCTTATTTGGGGGGTAGGGCTTATATTGCAGCCATCACCGACAATCATGCTAGGTCTTATTTTCGGGGAAATAGGGTAACAATACTAGATACACCATTAGCCCAGGAGTATAAAGAAATTATTTTCTTGGCTCTTCTGAAATGAGAATTTACCCACTTGACCTCCGGAAGAGTTACCCCCTGCATGACCAGGCCATTTTTTGCGATATGGCACTGCGTTATTTTAACTGACAATTGCACGATTGTACGGCACTGTACTCAAATAAAATTTATGTCATTTTTTTCCCACAAATAGAACTTTCTTATGGTGGTACTTGATCACCACTGCGTTTTTTTTTTCAATATAAACAAAAAAAAAACAACAATTTTTTTTTTTGCTATAAAACACATTGAAAAGAAAAATTTAAAAAATTAAATTTCTTCATAAATGTAGGAAATATGTATTCTGCTATATGTTTTTGGTAAAACATTCCAATAGGAGTATATTGCTTGGCTTACGCAAACGTTATAGCGTCTTCAAACTATGGGATATATTTATGGAATTTTTTTTTATATACCAGTAATGGCAATCAGCAAACTTTTGTGGGATTGCGATATTGTGGTGGACATTCGGACACTAACTGACACTTTTAACACTTTGCAGGAACCAGTGACTAGTGATAAAAATATACACTGTGACTGTATTAATGACACTGGCTGGGAAGAGGTTAAACATCTAGGGCGATCAAAGGGTTAAGTGTGTGCTTAGCCAGTGTTTATGTGCTGCTTTTACTATGGGAAGTAAGGGATTCTAGTCCCTTATTTGCAGGAACACAGAATCCATCCCTTCCCCCCTGTTAGAATGACAATCAGCCTTGTTTACATATGCAGATCCCTGCTCTGTGTGTATTACCGATGATTGGTGGGTGCTGGAGGACTGTGAATATTCACAGCAGAAGCGGCCTGCCGGCTACGATTGGTGGGTGCAGGAGGACTGTAAACATTCACAGCAGAAGCAGCCTGCCAGCGGCACACATGCCCACCTGCAGGCAGAAGTGCAGAGTCAGGTATATACACTATATTACCAAAAGTATTGGGATGTCTGCCTTTACACGCACATGAATTTTAATGCCATCCCAGTCTTGAGTTGGCCCACCCTTTGCAGCTATAACAGCTTCAACTCTTCTGGGAAGGCTGTCCACGAGGTTTAGTGTGTCTATGGGAATGTTTGACCATTCTTCCAGAAGTGCATTTGTAGGGTCAGGGACTGATGTGGACGAGAAGGCCTGGCCTGCAGTCTCCGCTCTAATTCAACCCAAAGGTGTTCTATTGGGTTGAGGTGCTGGCCAGTCAAGTTCCTCTACCCCAAACTTGCTCATCCATGTCTTTATGGACCCTGCTTTGTGCACTGGTGCACGGTCTTGTTGGAATAGGAAGGGACCATCCCCAAACTGTTCCCACAAAGTTGGGAGCATGAAATTGTTCAAAATGTCTTGGTATGCTGGCACCTTAAGAGTTCCCTTTACTAGAACTAAGGAGCCAAGCCCAACCCCTGAAAAACAACCCCACACCATAATCCTCCCTCTACCAAATGATTTGGACCAGTGCACAAAGCAAGTTCATAAAGACATGGATGAGCGAGTTTGGGGTGGGGAAACTTGACAGACCTGCACAGAGTCCTGATCTCAACCTGATAGAACACCTTTGGATGAATTAGAACGGAGACTGCGCCTTCTTGACAACATCGGTGCCTGACCACACAAATGCGCTTCTGAAAAAATGGTTGAAAACATTCCCGTAGACACACTTCTAAACCTTGTAGACTGCCTTCCCATAAGCCTTGAAGCTGATATAGCTGCAAAGGGTGGGCCAACTCAATATTGAACCCTACAGACTAAGACTGGGATGGCATTAAAATTCACGTGCGTGTAAAGGCAAGCATCTCAATACTTTTGGTAATATAGTATATACGTGATTCTGCACAAGAGAGTCACCATGTAGCAGTAAAACTAGAATCGAGCAGAGGGGAAGTCGTTAAAGAAGAATTCCAGTTATAGCATTTTTTTTAATAGTTACATTAGTCAAGCTTTGACCAAGGTAACTGCATTTATCATGAAAAAGTGAAAAAGGTTTGAGACATATACTGCAGAGCGTGGCACCACTTCCAATTATATAAGCTCAGAAAAAAGGAAAAAATAGAAAACGGACTTTAAAGGTTGCCACTATAATCCCAATAGGAAAGAAAATGGTCTCACCATAAAGGAAAGAGGGGGAGAAATGGAGGGGAGGGAAAGGTACCTTTCCCCTCCCCTCCCCCTTTTTTTCTTTATGGTGCACTTTTCCATGGACTTGACTTGACTTGTGTTTCTTGGATGCACTTTTAGCCATGGCATGTATATTAGCAACTTGATATGTATTTAAACAATACTATATATATGTATGTTTTTCTTTTTCTTTTTCAAAGTAACATGTATAAGGTTTTTTTTTCTAAATTGTATACAAATCTCTAAAATGAATTGATTATATTGTTTAGATAATGGTTTCTGATAGCATGTAATAATTAATTATGATTATATTTATAGAAAGTACATGGACATAATATTAATTATAATCTACCCCCTAGTGCCAATAGGAAACCCTGAAGAAGCTACTGGCGAAATGCGTAGCGATCCATTGGCGCTGATACTGTGATTCCGGTAGTTTAGCCTCCAGTCAAAAAGGATCTTCTTAGACTACAGTGATACCATTCTATGGGCCATCTATATGTTTTTCCATGTTCAGCCTCCCCATATATACATATGGGACAGTGTACCAATAAGACATGTCTATGTGCTCTTTTTATCCTATGTTTTAAATGTGATTTAATACATTTTGATATTTTATTATAACATTAGACCATTTTCTTTCCTATTGGGATTATAGTAGCAACCTTTAAAGTCCATTTCCTATTTTTTTTCTTTTTTCTTTGCATTTATCATACCTGTAAGATCCTTCTAGGAGTTGGAAATCACTGTTGCTGACACAGCTACTCCAGTGATCTCTTTGCTGCTTTGCTGCATGCTAAACACAGGAAGTTGGCTGGTTGGCATGGGCACCATTCAGAGAATGCTTTGCATTTTCTCAATATGGAGAGTGTGATTTCACTGCCTTGCCTCTCCATCTCATCCAATCAGGGAATGCTTTGCATTTACTAAGAAAATTCAAAACTTTATTTTAATGGCAACTGTGCTGAGTAGGTGATCTCCTGTTTTTAGAATGCAGTGGGAAGCCACTTGGCACAAGACCCAGAAGCTAGTGGAAATTGCTAGAGTAGTGTCTATTACAAGGATTTCCAGCTTCTAGAGGGGTCTTGCAGGTATGGCATATGCATAGTCATGCACTGGCCCAACAAAAATAAAAAATAAAAATCCTAAGTGTATGTTCATGACACAAAAACAAGAAGCTAATAGAAAACAAAAATAGTTTGGAACTAAGGTCCATACGTCATCTCTGTGGAGTAAAAAAAAAAGCATAAATCTACAGGAGAACACATCCTGTAGACTATAGTATATATAGACAATCTGGTCAAACTCAATGCAATTTAAAATACAGCAAAAAAGGACAAAGCACTGCATAAAGTTATCAGTCAGAGGCAGTAAGAGCAGAATGAATCCACTCAACCCAAACCTTAACAAACTTGAGAGGTACTCCTCTGTTTGTATTTGTGGCTTTGTAGAAGGGGGGGTCTCTATTCACCAATGCTTTCCAGGCTGCTAAGGTGGATGCCAAAGCCCTTTTCCAAGATAGAATAATACAGTTCCTAGTCAACTGCAGCCCCAAACCCATAACCCCCAACAATCACTTGAGCTTGAAAGCCGATTATCTTTGATAGAGTTAGAGTCAGCCATTAAACAAATGAAAGTGGGCAAAAGCCCAGGCCCAGACGGCCTCTCCCTACAGTATTATAAATCTTTATGGGGTTTGTCCCTGGCCGTGAAGCTAGGGATAACACCATTCACACGCTCAACCTTCACCATTGGCTCACACTCTCTAAAACACAAGGCTTCTTTCTATCACTCGACGCTGAGAAAGCGTTCGACAGGGTGTCCTGGGACTACATGCTAGAAACTCTTCGGGCCATTGGTCTAGAGAGTCGCACGCTTTCATTCATCATGGCCTTATACTCTGGCCCCTCTGCAGCTTTAAAAGTCAATGGTCACCTGTCGGACGCCTTCCCCATAAGTAATGGCACGCGCCAAGGATGTCCATTCTCACCTTTAATATATATATTGACCCTGGAACCACTCCTTAATAAGATTTGGCTCAACCCTGACATTCAGGGGGTGATGGTGGGGAAGCGAGAGTTCAAGGTTGCAGCTTTCGCTGATGACATTTTACTCTCTCTAAGATCACCTCGAACTTCCTTACCAAATCTCCTCAAGGACCTATCATTTTTTAGTAAAATTTAAAACCTTAAAATTAACTACACCAAATCTCATGCCCTTAATATCACCTTACCTGCCCAGGAAGTAGCCCACTGTCAGGAAGCTTTCCCCATTCACTGGGATAAGAAAGCGGTCACCTACCTCGGCATCAAAATTCTTGCGACCCTATCAGAACTTTATATCATGAACCACCACACAGCACTCCTAAAAGCACAAACCAACCTCAGGGAGTGGATGGGCTTAAATGTTTCATGGTTTGGACGTTCTGCCCTGATCAAGATGATCATCCTACCACGCTTATTATATTTGATACAAGCAGTCCCGATTCTCTTGCCAACAAGCTTTTTCTCTATATACCGTAAAGCATGCTCTTCATTCCTATGGAGAGACTCCGCACCTTGCATTAAGTTTTCACGCCTCATTTTACCCAAGTCTAGAGGAAGTATCGGTCTGCCAGACTTATATAAATATTATGCGGCCTGCCATCTCACAAGGATTGCTCACTGAAATATTCACTCCTTTAAAAAGGCGTGGGTATCCCTTGAAAATAATTTTTCGTCATGACCCTTACACCTTCTCCCTTGGCTACCTCAAAAAAGTTGGCC
Source organism: Lithobates clamitans (assembly GCA_037952925.1). Classification (NCBI taxonomy): domain Eukaryota; kingdom Metazoa; phylum Chordata; class Amphibia; order Anura; family Ranidae; genus Lithobates; species Lithobates clamitans. The sequence continues at coordinate 5,500,180 of JBBGZY010000147.1, forward strand.
ACAGTCTATAAGGTCCCATACGCTCATCCTCCCCTACCTTTTAGCATGTAGTAAGGTTATACGAGGAGGAACTTTGACCTCTATCCCGGGTCCTCTAACCACACTAAGAGGGAACCCCGACTTCCCTCCAGGGGACTCAGTTAATTTTCTGCAACAAGACTGGCCATTTGAGAATGTTTTAGCCCTTCAGTTCTACTCAGATGGAAAACCTACCCCCTTAGACAAACTCAGAGAGACTAATAAGAGGGCTTCGTTCCCTTTTTGGACCTACAGGCAAATTCAACACTTTCTAGAAACCCAAGCTCATCAATCATGTTGGTTTAGACCCCTCGCCCCTTTCCGCAAAGGCACTTGATCTCTCTTATATACAATCTTCTCTCAGAGAACCTAGCCCAAATCCCTGTGCCCTCACAAGAGTCCTAGAGTAGAGACTTACAAACACATCTCACAACAGATGACTGGAACACAATTCGAGAATACCCTCATAAAGGCTCGCTAAATGTGGCAATACAGGAAATTGCTATAAGGTAATTACTAGATGGTATAGAACACCCTCACGCCTCCACAAATTCTCAGCAGAAATCCCCTACACCTGCTGGAGCTGTGGGACTGCAGTAGGTACTATGCTCCATGTGTGGTGGGCCTGCGAGAAGCTTCAGCCATTTTGGAAAGAAGTCCATGACCTCATCACACATATTACTACGTTTACTCTAGACTTCACTCTGGCCCAATACCTCCTACATCACACCTCTCTCTCCAAAAGAGAATATTACAAATCCTTAGCCATGCATATGGTCAATGCAGCTAGACTATGCATCCCCAAACATTGGCGTTCCACGTGTACCCCAACGATCAGGGAGTGAGAATCACCAAAATAAAAGAAATGGAGGAGTTGATACACACTTCACAAGAAAGAATGCATAAATTCCCAAGTACATGGGCTTGTTGGATTCATTTTACAACCACTGATAAATATCTTCAGTATACCCATTAAGGTGATCCTTCGACCTTTATACTGAATCACAGGCTATACTCAGCTGGCTGGTGGATGGGTGGGGGGAGGCGGATTCTTGACATCCCTCCCCTCTCTCTGTACCTCTATTCATTCCCCTGCCCTCCCTTCCCCCTTTTGTTTCTTGATCCTTTCTTTTCTTTCTCCTCTGCTCTTACTATTTCTTTTCTCCTTTTCTCTTCTCAGCCTTAGCTCTTTTTTACTCTGAGAGCTTTGGACTCCAAATGAGTCCTTTAATGCTCCGTACACACGGTCAGACTTTGTTCGGACATTCCGACAACAAAATCCTAGGATTTTTTCCGATGGATGTTGGCTCAAACTTGTCTTGCATACACACGGTCACACAAAGATGTCTGAAAATCCGATCATTCTAAACGCGGTGACGTAAAACACATACGTCGGGACTATAAATGGGGCAGTGGCCAATAGCTTTCATCTCTTTATTTATTCTGAGCATGCGTGGCACTTTGTCCGTCGGATTTGTGTACACACAATCGGAATTTCCGACAACGGATTTTGTTGTCGGAAAATTTTATATCCTGCTCTCAAACTTAGTGTGTCGGAAAATCCGATGGAAAATGTGTGATGGAGCCTACACATGGTCGGAATTTTCGACAACAAGGTCCTATCACACATTTTCGGTTGGAAAATCCCACCGTGTGTACGGGGCATAAGCCCTCACTTTTTGAATCTGTCGAATTTGGACACCTTTACCCACCATTAGATACACCGATTATAGTACCTCATAAGCCTTAAAAAGGCTTTTTATGTCATAGTTGAGACCCAGGTACGACTTAATGCTACCTTTCCTCTCCCTGATGGTGTCAGGAGCGGAAACAGGGGGAGGTGAAATTTGATAATGGGACCCTCTGCCCACAGACACTAATGTATGGGTTTACACATTTGGTTCCTTGTCTCGCCTCTCCAAGTTACGTCTACCAGCTTTATTTGTCTGAAGGTACTAATGTAATGTCCTGAACTTATTCTAATATATGTTTTTTTGTGGATGCTTTGTATGTATACTTCTTTATGTTTAATAAAATCTTTATGGAAAAAAAAAAGAATAATACAGTTCCTAGCATAGTAGAACAGTGTTAGCAAAGTGCAGATGGCATGAATAGGTGGTATAGCATTAACTGACTTAAAAGACATAATCAAATGATGGGGGAAAGCAATTGTAGTTATTGACTGAATACAGGCCAAGATGTCTACCTGGTTCCTTTGGATGACTGGGCAATCCCAGAAAATGTGTATGAAATACACCTAAAGTGTTACTAAACTCACAACATCAGTGTGTATATGCAGTAAAGCATGCTTGTTATACTCACTGTGGAACCTAAGGGGTTAATCCTCTACATTGTGTAAAAAGACTGTTTGTTCCTGTCTCCTCTGATCCTCCCCTTCTTCCAGAGTCCCCAAACCATCTCTACAGAGGCTAGCGGGACAAGCTGCAAATTCTCAGATTTGTGTGTATTGCTAGAGAGTTTTTTTTTCTTGGGAGAGTGCATGTGATCAGCACAGGGCCAATCAGCACAGAGACAGGGGCCCTGCACCCCCATAGGACAATCATGGGAGAATCAAAACTCATCCTACAAGCTTTAACCAGACACTGACAGAAGTCACAAGACTGCTCTAATTGCTGATTAGAAAAGGTATTTAGCAGTTTATATTTACTAACACTATTGCATTTCCATGTTCTGTGTACTGTGGGAGACCAGATATTGTGAATACAGGATCCTGCGTTTAGGAACACTTTAAGCATTGGAGCCATGCCAACAGGAGGAGGAATTTTACCTTTAAATTCTGGCCAGTTTAGTAGGGGTCAGATAGCTCCTATCCAAAAATGTATAATTGATCTCTAGTGAATACCAATCTCATAAAGGGGTCTTCCCATACTTCATCCCAATTGTCATAATCTACAGTAAGACATCAGTCATCAAAAGTGACATCATCACCACATTGCTCAGCATACTCATAATAATTTACCTGTTTCTGGGAACAGTTATTTATAAATAGTAGACAACGGCCTAGTAAGGTCATTGCCCTGCAGCATTAATTCAAGACTGGTTGGCTGGAAGGGGGCTTGGCAAAACTTACCTGGAATTCTTCTTTAACCACTTGCCGACCGCTTAACGACTATATACGTCAACACAATGGCACGGGCAGGCAAAATCCTGTACCTGGTATGTGATTGCCTTCCCGCTGGCGGGGGGGTCCGATCGGACCCCCCCCCCGGTGCCAGCGGCGGTCGGCTTTGGTCTGGGAGCGTTTAGAGATGAGGAGGAGGCCATCCGATCATGGCCCTCCTCTCGCGATTGCTCCCAGCCAATGATAATCATCCACTGCCTCTGTGTAGTACACAGAGGCAGAGGATGTGATGTCATCTCTCCTCGGCTCGGCAGTTTCAGTTCCGGCGCCGAGGAGAGAAGACATGTGAGTGCACCAACACACACACACACAGTAGAACATGCCAGGCACACTTTACACCTCCGATCCCCCCCGATCGCCCCCCGATCACCCACCAATCACCCCTCCCCCCCCTGTCACACTGACACCAAACAGTTTTTTTTTTTCTGATTACTGCATGGTGTCAGTTTGTGACAGTTAGGAGTGGTAGGGCAGTTAGTGTTAGCCCCCTGTAGGTCTAGGATACCCCCCTAACCCCCCTAATAAAGTTTTAACCCCTTGATCACCCCCGTCACCAGTGTCACTAAGCGATCATTTTTCTGATCGCTGTATTAGTGTCACTGGTGACGCTAGTTAGGGACGTAAATATTTAGGTTCGCCGTCAGCATTTTATAGCGACAGGGACCCCCATATACTACCTAATAAATGTTTTAACCCCTTGATTGCCCCCTAGTTAACCCTTTCACCACTGATCACCGTATAACCGTTACGGTTGACGCTGGTTAGTTTGTTTATTTTTTATAGTGTTATAGTATAGTGTTATTTATATAGGGCACCCGCCGTTTATTTCCGAATAAAGGTTTAGCCCCCTGATCGCCCGGCAGTGATATGCGTCGCCCCAGGCAGCGTCAGATTAGCGCCAGTACCGCTAACACCCACGCACGCAGCATACGCCTCCCTTAGTGGTATAGTATCCGAACGCATCAATATCTGATCCGATCAGATCTATACTAGCGTCCCCAGCAGTTTAGGGTTCCCAAAAACGCAGTGTTAGCGGGATCAGCCCAGATACCTGCTAGCACCTGCGTTTTGCCCCTCCGCCCGGCCCAGCCCAGCCCACCCAAGTGCAGTATCGATCAATCACTGTCACTTACAAAACACTAAATGCATAACTGCAGCGTTCGCAGAGTCAGGCCTGATCCCTGCGATCGCTAACAGTTTTCTTGGTAGCGTTTTGGTGAACTGGCAAGCACCAGCGCCCTAGTACACCCCGGTCGTAGTCAAACCAGCACTGCAGTAACACTTGGTGACGTGGCGAGTCCCATAAGTGCAGTTCAAGCTGGTGAGGTGGCAAGCACAAGTTGTGTCCCGCTGCCACCAAAAAGACAAACACAGGCCCGTCGTGCCCATAATGCCCTTCCTGCTGCATTCGCCAATCCTAATTGGGAACCCACCGCTTCTGCAGCACCCGTACTTCCCCCATTCACATACCCAACCAAATGCAGTCGGCTGCATGAGAGGCATTTTCTTTATGTCCTCCTGAGTACCCCTACCCAACGAACGCCCCCAAAAAAGATGTCGTGTCTGCACCAAGCGCGGATATAGGCGTGACACCGGCTATTATTTTCCCTCCCGTCCTGACAATCCTGGTCTTTGCATTGGTGAATGTTTTGAATGCTACCATACACTAGTTGAGTATTAGCGTAGGGTACAGCATTCCACAGACTAGGCGCACTTTCACAGGGTCTCCCAAGATGCCATCGCATTTGGAGAGACCCGAACCTGGAACCGGTTACAGTTATAAAAGTTACAGTTACAAAAAAAAGTGTAAAAAAAAAAAAAAACACAAACAAAAATATAAAATAAAAAAAAATAGTCGAAAATAGTCGTTGTTTTATTGTTCTCTCTCTCTCTATTCTCTCTATTGTTCTGCTCTTTTTTACTGTATTCTATTATGCAATGTTTTATTGTTATTAAGTTTTATCATGTTTGCTTTTCAGGTATGCAATTTTTTATACTTTACCGTTTACTGTGCTTTATTGTTAACCATTTTTTTGTCTTCAGGTACGCCATTCACGACTTTGAGTGGTTATACCAGAATGATGCCTGCAGGTTTAGGTATCATCTTGGTATCATTCTTTTCAGCCAGCGGGCGGCTTTCATGTAAAAGCAATCCTAGTGGCTAATTAGCCTCTAGACTGCTTTTACAAGCAGTGGGAGGGAATGCCCCCCCCCCACCGTACCATCTTCCGTGTTTTTCTCTGGCTCTCCTGTTTCAACATGGAACCTGAGAATGCAGCCGGTGATTCAGCCAGCTGACCATAGAGCTGATCAGAGACCAGAGTGGCTCCAAACATCTCTATGGCCTAAGAAACCGGAAGCTACGAGCATTTTATGACTTAGATTTCGCCGGATGTAAACAGCGTCATTGGGAAATTGGGAAAGCATTTTATCACACCGATCTTGGTGTGGTCAGATGCTTTGAGGACAGAGGAGAAATCTAGGGTCTAATAGACCCCATTTTTTTCAAAAAAGAGTACCTGTCACTACCTATTGCTATCATAGGGGATATTTACATTTCCTGAGATAACAATAAAAATTATTTTAAAAAAATGAAAGGAACAGTTTAAAAATAAGATAAAAAAGCAAAAAAATAATAAAAAAAAAAAAAAAAAAGCACCCCTGTCCCCCCTGCTCTCGCGCAAAGGCGAACGCAAGCGTCGGTCTGGCGTCAAATGTAAACAGCAATTGCACCATGCATGTGAGGTATCACCGTGAAGGTCAGATCGAGGGCAGTAATTTTAGCAGTAGACCTCCTCTGTAAATCTAAAGTGGTAACCTGTAAAGGCTTTTAAAGGCTTTTAAAAATGTATTTAGTTTGTCGCCACTGCACGTTTGTGCGCAATTTTAAAGCATGTCATGTTTGGTATCTATGTATTCGGCCTAAGATCATCTTTTTTATTTCATCAAACATTTGGGCAATATAGTGTGTTTTAGTGCATTAAAATTTAAAAAAGTGTGTTTTTTCCCCAAAAAATGTGTTTGAAAAATCGCTGCGCAAATACTGTGTGAAAAAAAAAATGAAACACCCACAATTTTAATCTGTAGGGCATTTGCTTTAAAAAAATATATAATGTGTGGGAGTTCAAAGTAATTTTCTTGCAAAAAAAAATATTTTTTTCATGTAATCAAAAAGTGTCAGAAAGGGCTTTGTCTTCAAGAGGTTAGAAGAGTGGGTGATGTGTGACATAAGCTTCTAAATGCTGTGCATAAAATGCCAGGACAGTTCAAAACCCCCCTAATTGACCCCATTTTGCAAAGTAGACACCCCAAACTATTTGCTGAGAGGCATGTCGAGTCCATGGAATATTTTATATTGTGACACAAGTTGCGGGAAAAAGACAATTTTTTTTTTTTTGCACAAAGTTGTCACTAAATGATATATTGCTCAAACATGCCATGAGAATATGTGAAATTACACCCCAAAATACAATCTGTTGCTTCTCGTGAGTATGGGGATACCACATGTGTGGGACTTTTTGGGAGCCTAGCCGCGCACGGGACCCCGAAAACCAAGCACCGCCTTCAGGCTTTCTAAGGGCGTAAATTTTTGATTTCACTCTTCACTGCCTATCACAGTTTTGGAGGCCATGGAATGCCCAGGTGGCAAACCACCCCCAAATGACTCCATTTTGGAAAGTAGACACACCAAGCTATTTGCTGACCGGTATAGTGAGTATTTTGCAGACCTCACTTTTTGTCACAAAGTTTTGAAAATTGAAAAAAGAAAAAAAAATGTTTTTCTTGTCTTTCTTCATTTTCAAAAACAAATGAGAGCTGCAAAATACTCACCATGCCTTTCAGCAAATAGCTTGGGGTGTCTACTTTCCAAAATGGGGTCATTTGCTGGGTTTGTGCCACCTGGGCATTCCATGGCCTCCGAAACTGTGATAGGCAGTGAAGAGTGAAATCAAAAATTTACACCCTTAGAAATCCTGAAGGCGGTGATTGGTTTTCAGGGCTCCATACGCGGCTAGGCTCCTAAAAAGTCCCACACATGTGGTATCCCCATACTCAGGAGAAGCAGCTAAATGTATATTTGGGGTGCAATTCCACATATGCCCATGGCCTGTGTGAGCAATATATAATTTAGTGATAACTTTGTGCAAAAAAAAAATTTGTCACTTTCCCGCAACTTGTGTCAAAATATAAACTATTCTATGGACTCAACATGCCTCAAAGCAAATAGCTTGGGGTGTCTACTTTCCAAAATGGGGTCATTTGGGGGGGTTTTATGCCATCTGGGCATTTTATGGCCTTCAAAACTGTGATAGGTAGTGAGGAGTAAAATCAAAAATTTACGCCATTAGAAATCCTGACGGCAGTGATTGGTTTTCGGGGCCCTATACGTGGCTAGGCTCCTAAAAAGTCCCACACATGTGGTATCCCCATACTCAGGTGAAGCAGCTAAATGTATTTTGGGGTGCAATTCCACATATGCCCATGGCCTGTGTGAGCAATATATATTTAGTGACAACTTTTTGTAATTTTTCTTTTTGTCATTATTCAATCACTTGGGGCAAAAAAGAATGAATATTCAATGGGCTCAACATGCCTCTCAGCAATTTCTTTGGGGTGTCTACTTTCCAAAATGGGGTCATTTGTGGGGGTTTTGTACTGCCCTGCCATTTTAGCACCTCAAGAAATGACATAGGCAGTCATAAATTAAAGGCTGTGTAAATTCCAGAAAATGTACCCTAGTTTGTAGGCGCTATAACTTTTGCACAAACCAATAAATATACACTTATTGACATTTTTTTTACCAAAGACATGTGGCCGAATACATTTTGGCCTAAATGTATGACTAAAATTGAGTTTATTGGATTTTTTTTCAAAATTTTCGGTCTTTTTCCGTATATAGCGCAAAAAATAAAAACGGCAGAGGTGATCAAATACCATCAAAAGAAAGCTCTATTTGTGGGAAGAAAAGGACGCAAATTTCGTTTGGGTACAGCATTGCATGACCGCGCAATTAGCAGTTAAAGCGATGCAGTGCCAAATTGTAAAAAGTGCTCTGGTCAGTAAGGGGGTAAATCCTTCCGGGGCTGAAGTGGTTAAACCCTTATTTTTGATACACGATGAAAGCAAAAGTTGCAAATACCTTCTGTTTTAAGTATACTCTCATGTACCTTTATATTGGTTATTAACCACTTGCTACCCGCCATATAGCGATATGACGGCGGCAAAGCGGTTTAGTTATTCTGATCGGACGTTATATAACGTGATCAGGATAACGAGCCTCCATGCGGGGTCCACAGCATGGCAATCGGAGGTGCTGTGTGTCAGTCTGGCAACTCCGATCGTGGTATGGAGCCTCTGGCAGAGGCTTCTTACCACGTGATCAGCTGTGACCAATCACAGCTGATCATCGCGTGAAGCAGGAAGTGCCTGAAAACTGCTTTCCTCGGTTCATGCTGACAGGGAGAGCTGATCGGCGGCTCTCCCTGTCAGAGGGGGGGTCTGCGCTGATAATCAGCACATTGATTATCAGTACAGCCTCCCTCAGAGGTGCCCATCAGCTGTCAATCAGTGCCCATCACCTGCCAGCCTATGTCCCACAAATTCATCTGCCAGTGCCTATAAAAGTGCCAATCAGTGCCCACAACAGTGCCAATCAGTGCCCATAAAATTGCCAATCAGTGTCCCATCAGTAATGCCTGTCAGTGCCCTTCAGATGCCACTCAGTAATGCCTGTCAGTAGCTCCTCATCAGTGCTGCCTATCCAGTGCCATCTATCTGTGCCCATCAGTGACGCCTATCAGTGCCGCCTATCAGTGCTGCCTATCATTGCCATCAGTGCCGCCTATCAATGCCACCTATCAGTGCCAATTCGTTTTTTCCTTTAAAATTGTCAGATTTCTTTTTGTTTATAGCTCAAAAAATAAAACCCGCAGAAGTGATCAAATACCACCAAAAAAAAAACTATATTTGTGGGTAGAAAATGATAAAAATTTGGTTTGGGTACAGTGTTGCATGACCAAGCAATTGTCATTCAAAGTGCGACAGCGCTGAAAGCTGCAAATTGTCCTGGACAGGAAGGGGGGAAAGTGCCTGGTATTAAAGTGGTTAATATATTTATCCAGCTGTAATATGGAAAAACACAATTTTCTTTTTAATAATCTAATATTAAGTCTCAGTTATGAGTGATGGAGAACAGGAGTGCGTATATGTGAAGCTAAGCCCAAATGCTAAGTGCAGGTAAACTTTACATAACTGTATGATCGGACTGGTTTATGTTTTCCGGGTTTACAATCACTATAAATGCACATACTGTATGATCTTATTGTTGAGTTTTTGTTGAAATAGATGGTCTATACAATTTACTGCACATCCAATCATTCTAAACTTTAGTCCTCATTAGCAGCCAGCAATACATATTTTCAACAGTCTTAATTAATTTGCAGGCTACTTAATTAGTTGGTTTTGTTTAAAGTTGTATAACACATTTTTTCAGAGCCCATTAACCTAAAAACCCTCCAGTACATTTTAATGACCAGAAAGACATAGACTGCAGCTCATTGAATGTTGTTCCATTCATATTGTAGGTTCAAGTGTATTTTACCCCAACATTATATACAACCAATATGTGTCAGTTGTACCATGTATGAAAATGTATCCTGTTCTCTTTGTATTTCTTCCTTTGTGTGAAATACCTGGAGATCCTTCCAGCCCCCCTGCTTTCCCATTTCAAACTCAACGTGCTACAGGATGTACAGAAGCACATCATTCCCAGCCTCATCAGTTTTCTTCTTTGCATTCTACTTGGGAGCACAGTCTGCCTGTAATCCAATGGTCAGAATTTTGTTGACATGCCCCCCCCAAGCTCTTCACACCCCCTCATTCTTCACCCCCATCTATCAAAGCCCCTTATGTAGATATACACTATGTTGTCAAAAGTATTGGGACACTTGCCTTTACACGCACATGAACTTTAATGGCATCCCAGTCATGTCTTTATGGACCTTGCTTAGTGCAGTGGTGTTCAGTTCTGTTGGAACGGAAAGGGGCCATTACAAAACTATTGCCACAAAGTTGGGAGCATGAAATTGTCCAATATGTCTTGGTATACTGGCAACTAGGGATGAGCTTCGAGTTCGAGTCGAACTCATGTTCGACTCGAACATCGGCTGTTCGCAAGTTCGCCGAACAGCAAACAATTTGGGGTGTTCGCGGCAAATTCGAATGCCGCGGAACACCCTTTAAAAGTCTATGGGAGAAATCAAAAGTGCTAATTTTAAAGGCTTATATGCAAGTTATTGTCATAAAAAGTGTTTGGGGACCTGGGTCCTGCCCCAGGGGACATGGATCAATGCAAAAAAAAAGTTTTAAAAACGGCAGTTTTTTCAGGAGCAGTGATTTTAATAATGCCTAAACTCAAACAATAAAAGTGTGATATCCCTTTAAATTTCATAGCTGGGGGGTGTCTATAGTATACCTGTAAAGGGGCGCATGTTTTCTGTGTTTAGAACAGTCTGACAGCAACTTGGTTTTTTCATGCTGTCCCCTTGTTGTGGGGTGGGTGGTTTGTCTCACCCTCCGGGAGCTGCGATGCCCAAATGGGGAGTAACTTCTCCCCAGCTGTCTCCACCCATCGGGTTTTTTCCTGATGGGCGGAGCCACCCGTGCATCGGCGTCATGCTCCACTCCCATTTGGGGATGTCCGCACTCCAGCGGTATCCCCACCTCAGTGGGCGCGGTGTATCATCCAGGTGGGGTTTGAGGATTGCGAGTGCATGCCGCTGCGCGGCGAGTAGGTTGCGGTCCCCCTCCATTCCGCCTGACGCATGACGTTAGGGGCGGGGAATGCCGGCGGATGTCCGGGTATTTAGGCTGGGGGTGTTGGCGTGGCATGTCTTCTCTCTTCTATGCTCTCCTAACACACAGGCGGGACGCTCAACAACACTGGTAGGCACTTGGATATATCCCCAACCTCATACTCTGCACTTCATTGTGTATTTATTTTCATATGCACACCCTTATATTTTACTTTACACTTTCAATTCACATTGTTCTATCACTCTCCCCTTCACTGTCCACTTGTTGTCACATTCTTTACTCATTGTCCCTACACATCCTTTCTCACCTTGTCTCATTTCCTCACTTCCCCTTCTTTCTCCTTTTCCCTCTCCTTCCTTTTTTCTTCCCTTCTCCCCTCTTTTTCCTTTTCTTTTTTCCTTTCTATCCCACCCTTTTATCTGCGCTCTTTTTTCATTCCATACCCTTCCTCCATACTCTCCTCTCTCCCCAACACTCTGCAGGGTACTGTTGCATATTTTGCATTCAGTACATACCCCTATACTCCCTTATAGTGCTTATGCAACCACCTCAGACTTTTTCTGTTGGACATTTTTGTACCTTGTGCAATGATGCATTTTACTCCATACTCTTTAGACATCCATCTTATATATGCCTTATATTTATATATTCCATACAGTGAGTATGCCCTGCAAGATACATGGGAGCACTGTGGGTTCATGCTTTCTTTTTCTTCCGACATTGCCATGCTGACCCCCATGTCTGGCCTCGGTCCTTTTTGCTGGGTTCTCCGTCTCTTCAGCTTCCGGGGGAGATGCCCTCTGCCGACCCCCACCTGGGTTCAGTCTCTGAAGCCTTGTCTGACAAGTAAGTATGGGTAGGATGGGTTCAGGCTCCTTGCTTTTGCCCAATCATAACCGATACTCTAATATATACTCTATCTGTTTTTTACAGACAGCAGATATGCACATCAGCCCCTGATGAAGCGAGGAAAGCTCGCGAAACGCGTCGGGTTAGAGATGTACCAGGCATATCTGTATCACATGTACTACTATTACTATTTTATTATGGCTATGTTCTCTGGGACCACAATTGCAATGATGGCTATTTTTATGAATTTGTCCACCCATGCTCATGTCTGCCTTTATATGAAGTTGTTATTCTCAATAAACCATTTTTGACTTTCATACTTGTTTACCCTTTGATCACCATGAATATCTCATTTAAAGTCCCAGGGGCGACGTCCGTTTTCTCTTTCAAAGGAAAAAAAGTCATTTAAAACTACTCACGGCTATTGCATTGCCGGTCCGACAATACACATAAAAGTTCATTGATGAAAACGGCATGGGAATTCCACACAGGGGAACCCCAAACCAAAATAAAAAAAAAAATTATGTGGGGGTCCCCCTAAATTCCATACCAGGCCCTTCAGGTCTGGTATGGATATTAAGGGGAACCCCGTCCAAAATTTAAAAAAAAAATGACGTGGGGGTCCCCCTAAATTCCATACCAGACCGAAGGGTCTGGTATGGATTTTAAGGGGAACCCCGTGCCAAAATTAAAAAAAAAAAAACGGCGTGGGGTCCCCCCAAAAATCCATACCAGACCCTTATCCGAGCACACAACCTGGCAGGCCGCAGGAAAAGAGGGGGGACGAGAGAGCGCCCCCCCCTGAACCGTACCAGGCCACATGCCTTCAACATTGGGAGGGTGCTTTGGGGTAGCCCCCCAAAACCCAAAACACCTTGTCCCCATGTTGATGAGGACAAGGGCCTCATCCCCACAACCCTGGTGGTTGTGGGGGTCTGCGGGCAGGGGGCTTATCGGAATCTGGAAGCCCCCTTTTAACAAGGGGACCCCCAGATCCCGCCCCCCTGTGTGAAATGGTAAGGGGGTACCAAAGTATCCCTACCATTTCACTAAAAAACTGTCAAAAATGTTAAAAATGACAAGAGACAGTTTTTGACAATTCCTTTATTTAAATGCGTCTTTCTTCTTTTTTCTATCTTCCTTCATCTTCTTCTTCTTCTTCTTCTGGTTCTTCTGGCTCTTCTGGTTCTTCCTCCGGTGTTCTCGTCCAGCATCTCCTCCGCGGCATCTTCTATCTTCTTCTCTTCGGGCCGCTCCGCACCCATGGCATGGGGGGAGGCTCCCGCTCTTCTCTTCATCTTCTTCTCTTCTTCATCTTCTTCTCTGGACCGCTCCGCACCCATGCTGGCATGGTGGGAGGCTCCCGCTGTGTGATGCGTCTCCTCTCCTCTGACGTTCTTAAATAACGGGGCGGGGCCCCCCTGACGCACGGGACATGACGGGACTTCCCTGTGGCATTCCCCCGTGACGTCACAGGAAAGTCCCGTCAAGTCTCCGTGCGTCAGAGGGGGCGGGGTCACCAGGTGGCACCGCCCCCGTTATTTAAGAACCATCAGAAGAGGAGACGTGTCACACAGTGGGAGCCTCCCACCATGCCAGCGAGAAGGAGATGAAGAAGAGAAGGAGATGAAGAAGAGAAGAAGATGAAGAAGAGAAGAAGAAAAGAAGATGAAGAAGAGAAAAAGATAAAGAGCGGGAGCCTCCCCCCATGCCATGGGTGCAGAGCGGCCCGAGGAGAAGAAGATAGAAGACGCCGTGGAGGAGATGCTGGATGAGAACACTGGAGGAAGAACCAGAAGAGCCAGAAGAACCAGAAGAAGATGAAGGAAGATAGAAGAAAGAAGAAGCATTTAAATAAAGGAATTGTCAAAAACTGTCTTTTGTCATTTTTAACATTTTTGACAGTTTTTTTTGTGAAATGGTAGGGATACTTTGGTACCCCCTTACCATTTCACACAGGGGGGGCGGGATCTGGGGGTCCTCTTGTTAAAGGGGGCTTTCAGATTCCGATAAGCCCCCTGTCCGCAGACCCCCACAACCACCGGCCAGGGTTGTGGGGATGAGGCCCTTGTCCTCATCAACATGGGGACAAGGTGTTTTGGGGGGCTACCCCAAAGCACCCTCCCAATGTTGAGGGCATGTGGCCTGGTATGGTTCAGGAGGGGGTGGCGCTCTCTTGTTCCCCCCTCTTTTCCTGCAGCCTGCCAGGTTGCGTGCTCGGATAAGGGTCTGGTATAGATTTTTGGGGGGACCCCACGCCGTTTTTTTTTAAATTTTGGCGCGGTTCCCCTTAAAATCCATACCAGACCTGAAGGGCCTGGTATGGAATTAAGGGGGACCCCCACGTCATTTTTTTTTTAATTTTGGTTCGGGGTTCCGCTGTGGGGAATCCCATGCTATTTTTATCAATGAACTTTTATGTGTATTGTCAGGCCGGCAATGCAATAGCCGCGAGTAGTTTTAAATTACTTTTTTTCTTTGAAATGTCATTTTGCTGTCAGACTGTTCTAAACATGGGAAACATGCGCCCCTTTACAGGCATACTATAGACACCCCCAGGTACGAAATTTAAAGGGATATTACACTTTTATTATATTATTTGACTTTAAGCATTATTAAAATCACTGCTCTTGAAAAAACGGCTGTTTTTAAAACTTTTTTTTGCATTGATCCATGTCCCCTGGGGCAGGACCCAGGTCCCCAAACACTTGTGCACCTGTGTGCATAGGTAGGATGCAATAGGAAGGCAGGGGGAGGACACTACTGTGTGAGTGGGGGGGTGGTGTGAAGGGGCAGTGGACACTGCTATGGACAAGGCTACCCCATAGTAGTGCTCACCCTTACACACTCCTTAACCCTGCATTCTGAGCGAAACACACTCCTGATCCCTGCATTCTGAGAATAATGCACCCCTGATCCCTGCATTCTGAGCATAACGCACTCCTGATCCCTGCATTCTGAGCATAACGCACTCCTGATCCCTGCATTCTGAGCTCAAAGCACTTCTGATCCTTGCATTCTGACCACAACACACTGCTGATCCCTGCATTCTGAGCACAACACACTCCTGATCCCTGCATTCTGAGTGAAATGCACTCCTAATTCCCTGCATTCTGAGCGCAACACACTCCTGATCCCTGCATTCAGAGAATATCGCACTCCTAATCCCTGCATTCTGAGCGTAACGCACTCCTGATCTCCTGATCAGGACTCCTGATCTCTGTATTCTGAGCGCAATGCACTTATGGTCCCTGCATTCTGAGTTCTGAGCACAGCGCACTCCTGATCCCTGCATTCTGAGCATAACGCACTCCTAATCCCTGCATTCTGAGCGTAACACACTCCTAATCCCTGTATTCTGAGCATAACACACTCCTGATCCCTGCATTCTGAGCATAATGCACTCCTGAACCCTGAATTCTGAGCGTAATGCACTCCCAAACCCTTCACTCTCTTGTAATACTTTTTTTCTTGTGTTCACTGCATCTCTGATCTACATTTCGGGTTAACAATGTATCGTCACCCGCAGTAGATCTCAAAAGCAGTGCGTTTTGAACAAAGTGCAGGAAACACACATGGAACATGCCTTTCTGACATTGTGTTCTGGTGTGAACCAGCCCTAACAACAGGACACCATGCCCGGTGATCTTTGACTTCTGTTTAAGTAGATCTCCATCTCTCTAAGGTTGTCTACCCCTGCACTACAGGGTGTAATATGTAACATGTTACTGTTGCAGCAGCACCTCACCCCCTCCATTCTCAATCCTCTCCCCTCACCCGCTGTCACAATTTAAATGAAACGTGGCTGTGTGGGGTTCCACCCACTCTGCCATGTCATTTATTTACAGAGTTCTGTGAATGGGAGAACTACAAGTACTGACAGCCTTTGCAGCTGTCGGCTTGTAGTTCTCAATGAACTACCAGGGTGCTGTTGAGTGTTTCATTGATGATTCCTGTCAGTGTGTAACTTCCTGCCCATATGAGATACAAGCAGACAGCTTGCACTGTCAGTTTGCAAGAGCCCTGCATTGCATACACGATCTGCTGATCTGCTGATCACGAGTGCAATGCTTTGCAGGCTCCTAGTAAGAAAAATAAAAATAAATGTACATTTTTTTACCTACAAAAAAGATGAGCATTTATTATTTTTTTTTTACAAAGGTGAACTTATCCTTTAAACTGAATGGGTTAACAGAGTAAGGGTTCACTTAAACTTTAACCCCTTCCTATTACTGCCTCCCAGCCCTTTAAGAGAACAGTCACAGTGGTCACATGTCTAGAAAGCTCCCGATTGCATGTATGAATCTGGACCTTTCTGGTACCTGCCAGTAACTGTGTTGGGAGCGCACAGGGAACACGTTCTCAGCACAGAAATATGTTTATATAGGGATGCATATATGTGGCCTCTCGATGTTTAAATACACCCGCCGAGAGACCGCATATATGTGTACCTCCAGCGGGAACTACTGTAGTTAAGACCTACCTAACATATGACAGTACGTTTACAAACTGCAGTCTGGAAGTGTGTCAACAGACTGCAGTTAAAAAAAAAATCAAAAGCCTTTCACTGCCCTGAATGCACTTTGCTACTGTATATAAATATTCTTAGGCCTCTTTCACACGGACGATCCGTATGTCCGTTTTTCATCCTTCCGTTTTCGGATGAAAAACGGACATACAGTCATCCCTATGGAGCGTCGGATGTCAGCGGTGACATGTCCGCTGACATCCGACCCGCTCCGATCCGAAAAGTGTAACGGAGGAAAAACCTACTTTTCCCTCCGTTTTCAGATCGGATCGGATGACGACGGACACTACGGACGTCATCATCCGATCCCCCCATAGGGGAGAGCGGCGCTCTGACAGGTCCGTCGCTGCACAGTGTGCAGCGATGCACCTGTCATCTTCCTGCTCAGCGGGGATCGGCGGAGCTATCCCCGCTGAACAAGCGGATGTTCACGGGGCGGATCATGACTGATCTGCCCCGTGTGAAAGAGGCCTTACTTTCTTCTCTACTCTTTTAGTTAGTCAAATACAATAAATCAAAAAGAAAGGATATTGAGATTCTACTGCAAATTCAATTATGAATTTTCAGCTTTCAGGTGAGGTCAGTTTATTTAAAATTATACTATTTACTTAAATCAAATATGCCTTGTAAAACCCAGCTGAAAGCAGATGACTACTGCATGCCAGTTGTGCTAATATTCTAATTACTATTTCAGTTGCTGTCTGCTAATAGAATAGGAAATTTGTCCTGAATTCCCATTAGAAGAATTATCATCTGAGCTGTCTGTTATGTTAAAAAAAGAAAAGTTCACTGAAATTCTCTTTATACCTAATATATTTTTCTGCTAAATTCAGTGGGCTGAATATCAAGAGCAAAGCCAATATGATGGATATCCTGTATGTACAATCTGGGAATCATAGTATTTCACACAATGATGTGCTTAAAAAGGAATCTTGATAACCCTTTTAGAAAATTATGGTATGGACTTTTATAGAGTTATAAACGTTATTATCTTTATTTTTTATAAATGAAAAAAAGGAATGTATATGCTTTTAGTTTAACACAAAATAATTAAGGAAAATCATCTAAGCTGTATCAAGGTAAAACCTTTAAATGGACTGCATACATTTTAATGCTTTCCAAAATCTAACCATATGCATATGAAGTCATTTCTAAAACACACATGCAGTGCTTTATGAAGCCTGAAAAACCAAATGTCAAAATTTCAATGTTTCAGTTCTCACTATTTAATTTCTTAAATGGTAACTCCACTTTTTTGGGGGGAAAAAATAGCAAATAAACATAAAATAATATAGCACATATAATTGTGACAATAATCATATTGTAATTGAATGTTTTTAAAAATGACCTTTCCTTTTCAATCTGCAGCCACTGCAATTTTCTGAGAATGCATTGCAATATGGCTACCTGGAGTTGTTCTGTACACAGTGTGTGCACTGACCACTCCCCAGAAACATGATTTCCTGCTTGTGTGATTGGCTCGCCAATTTTCCAGAAGTCTGCCTAAGTCAGATTTCAGGCATCCCCTGCAACAAAAATTTTTGGAGAGATACTTTCAATAGGAGCACGTCTAAAGGGATGCAGGCCCAACAGATTTCCTCATCAGTGCCCTGCAGGTGCACACCTGACAGTTAATTATGAAACCACTCCCATTAGACCCACTCAGTACAGAGGCACAGACCAACACACAGGAATTACTTCAGAATAACAAAAGGTAGGAATCTGCAACAAAGGTTGTTATAATTCTTGCAATGTTGCAATGTACATAGATCACCAGAGGAGAATGTTTTTTTCTTAACAAAAGTGGAGTTACACTTTAAGTCAGAACGTTATAAAAAAAAAATAAAAAACTTGATTGTGGGGATTGAAGTGACTTTGATGTTATTGCATTGATTATCCTTTAGAAATAAGGAATAAAATCACCTATTTTTACTCTTTTAAAAACCATAAATTGATCATTGATTTCTCTGTAATTGAAAAAAAAAAGCATTCTTCATATCATGATAGCATGAAATAATGGTCTACTATGCTCTTTTCCTAAACTATGATTCAGGTGGAGCATCATGTGGTTATAACAAACAATTATTGACTGTAAAAAAGTCTTGTATGTGTAAACCAGTGGGGTTTTAAATGCTTTTAACCTTATGCGTGATGGAGATGAAGTGTAATTCAATTTCCTGTCAAGGTTTATGCTATACATTATTGTAAATCATCCATTCACATTGTTTTTTTTTTTTTTCAAAATATTTTATTAAATTTTACAGATGTACCTACGGGTGTTCTGTAGAGAGAGCCGGCCGGCTCGTTTTCATCTGTTTTTGCCTGTATCTATTCGTTACATGTGAGTGCAATACTTTTTTTTATATAATAAACAGTTATACGTTTTTACACTATGGAGGCTTCTTTTCTCCTTTTATGACTTGCCATTGGAAAAGTTTGTATATGGGCTGTATGAGACAACAGGAGGAGTTGATCTGATCTGTATCCACCTATACCTGAGACTGTGGCTGGGTTATAAGCCAAAAGGCACTATTGATCTCCTGACCAGAGATCAAGGGAGCTGGTAAGAGGCAGTTTGTTTGAAGGTGGAGGACTGTCCTATCTCTAATACACTACTTCCAATGGTGAACTGAGTGTGATGTCACTGATTATATGGATGAAGAGTTATATTCCCTGATGAACTCTTGTTTTGTTGGACAGTCATTTACATTTATTTACCAATGGACTTTATGTTCTGATATGCATATCTTAAAATTATTCTTTTAATTTTTAATTTGTACAGCGCGGTTTCTTTTTAATGTTAGATGTACCACATTGTTGAACTATGATGAGTTCTTGAAATTTTGTATATAGTGAATGCTTTCTTTGTTCACAAATAACAATGTTTAAACCCTTCAGTAATTTATAAAAGCAAGATGGCTAAAAGCATTAGCAGAAAAATAAATGTAAGAGGGGAGAACCCTACACAAGGAGGCACCAAAGCAATCCAAGTAGTATGACTAAGATAAGACTTTATTGAAAACCATTAATAATAATTTAGCCATGAAAAATACATAACATCACATAAAAATGTAATCTACACCCATCACCATAAAAAAGTTTGCAACGTTACAATATGTATGATGTGTTCAATACGCACACTTTTCCTTTTATTATGTATCTGTTTTGTTTTTTTCAAAAAACCCAATAAAAATTAAAAAAACGTAAATAAAATAATACATTGACAATGTTGTGAAAGAGTTAAAAACATGGCGTCTGGACTCAAAATATGACCATGACAAAATATAATTTGAAATGTATCTCCAGTGCTATGCTCAATAACATGTTCCCAGCTTATAGCAAACAAATGGCTGTAGATAAATGATGATAAGGGAATGTGACAGAGTAAAGCACAGAAGATGATCGCTACACAACAAGTAACCAAGAAAAGTACTATTCCAGATAAATTGACTGGAAGATACCCCACATAATTGCAAGGGCAATGGCTGCTAATCAAAGTTGTGGGGCAGTATGTGGCTAACTTGCCCAATAAGCATTACTGCAGGACCAGCCAGTAAGTCAAAAAATGTATGCGGGTTGGTAGTAGTCAATATACACTGGATGTATCACCCATGAAGGCTGGGAGAAGCAGAGTAGTGTATGGGCTGGTAATGATTCAATCGTATGTCATTGGGTTTTGGTACAACTATTAGTTGAAGGGGATGCAGAAAAGTTAAAACACCTTCAACAGGTGGCGACCGTTAGTACCGGACTTGGGCTTGCTGCGGTTCCACCTCACAAATAGCAGTTTTAAATTCATCAGTCAGGCAAAAAGTCAATGCATGGGTCCAAATTCGTGGGTTGGACAGTGCCTCATTGGGCCATCCCAATTAAGATCAAAGTAAGTCGGTAGAGAGGGAAGATGTAGCAAAGTATTAGATTAATCACAAATTCCTGTGGAACAGGGCTGGGGTATGGAGGGCTGATCACCAGCACAGCGTCTTTTATAGAGATAGATTGTGAAAAAATTGTTAGACCCCCGTGCTTATGGTGAAAATGAAAAATGAGAAGCTGCAGCCTCTATCAATAAATTCACTCTAAGGTAAATGTAGAAGAAATGTGAAAAATGTGAATATACAAATATTTGATTTATGCACTTTTATTGTCACTTTTTGCACTAAATGCACCTGTGACACACACCCCTAAAGTATTTAGAGGTTGTAGGTTACCGCTTAATAAGAGCAGCGCCATACCTATCCCCTCTTTTTCACATAGAGATAGCTTAGCCATGTCCTAGAACAGGGATCTCCAAACTACGTCCCTCCAGCTACTGCAGAACTACATGTCCCTTGAGGCATTGTAAAACTCTGACATTAACAGACATGACTAGGCATGATGGGAATTGTAGTTCCTGAACAACTGGAGGGCCATAATTTGGAGACCCCTGTCCTAGAAGATAGATCCACTCTCCATTTAGCAGAGCTGTAAATTATGGAGTATAACAGGTCAATACAATCCGCCTCTATGGGCTGGGTTTCAGCGTGTGTGGGTTCCCACCTTAAGGTGGTCAACTTACATTCCTCATGGAGAACCATCCACCGCTCTCACCTATAGTTCATAGAACATCGTTCCTCCTGCGGTGTGCAGGCCCGCACATGCACGGTAAAGATTTTCCTTGTCCCAACTCACTGAGCGTCCTCCTTACTCCTGGAGCAAAATTCAGTGTCAGGTCATGAGTCCAGAGCTCCTTAACAGGGAAGATACTGTCAATGCCTACTGTTTGCCCACTTTGTGGCTGCAGGTTTCTTCAGGACCAGTAGAGGGCGCTATGCTGTTTTCATTTATAGATTCTGCATAATTGATGCAGCACTTCTACAGGTAGGTGGCACCCAAGTTTAAGCTGTAGTTGCCATGATACTCTTACAACCTGACAGGTAATCAATCAAGTTTAATATATTTTAAAAATGGGTGGAAAGCGGGGCAAAGGGGGGGGGTAGACATGAAGATACATAAATAGTCACCTAAATGATCTAAATGACAGGGAGGCAGACTAATGGTGAAGAACCCACAGTGGACTCACTTGCCCAGGCGAAGGTGAGGATGTAAGCTGCCAGGGACAAGGGAGAGCAGTTAGAACGCAGGTTGCATTTGTAGGTAAGTGTGTCATAATGTACTAGTATACAGTGCATACTAGTACATTATGGCTTAAATGTGTATAGCAGAATATTTGCACAAAAAAATTGTGACAAAATGGTGCTGCAACTAAAAATAGCCTGAATATTCAGCTAATAAATATGTAATAAATATGTAACGGATAAAGTGTGCAACCAAATAATATAACTCCCTTAGTAAAAAAGGGAATTAGAACAAATGTGATAAAAACCATATGATTTAGGCAAAGTAACAGTGTTTGTAATAAAGTCCATAAAGTGCTTCAATAGGTGCAAAATATGTTGAAGGACATTCACAAGATCACTCTGTTGTTCTTTTCATGAAAAGCATAGTAAGCGTTTACCAGAGTTGTTGGATCCCAAGTAATAGAGATCAAAAAGGCTTATATAGGGGGATCGCTCAGCCAAGGAATGCGCCTCCACAAGCTCATCCACTATAGGTATCCTCTCTTCTACAGCGGGCTATCCAATGATATGATATTTCTCACAGCCACAGCAGTAACCCTCTCCAGGTGATCTCCAACAGTGGAATATATCATAAAGTAAAAAGAAGAGGCTTCATGGTGCAATACTCCACTTTAAAAAATTGATTTAAAAATTTGTAGGCACTCACATCCAAAAACAGTGATCAGTACATTCAAACAGCCACAGCTTAAGCCAGCCAGCTGGTGCATGAACTGTAGCTCCACCCGACACATTTCCCCATACAAGGCATCGACTGGATATGGAGACCCTCTGTTCCCAGTCAATGCCTTGTGTGGGGAAAAGCGTTGGGTGGAAAAAAGGAACACAAAAGTTATACCTTTATATACATATATATGTATACATTTACAGTGGGGCAAAAAAGTATTTAGTCAGCCACCAATTGTTCAAGTTCTCCCACTTAAAAAGATGAGAGAGGCCTGTAATTGTCATCATAGGTTTACCTCAACTATGAGAAACAAAATGTGGAAACAAATCCAAACAATCACATTGTCTGATTTGGAAAGAATTTATTTGCAAATTATGGTGAAAAATATGTATTTTGCCAATATCAAAAGTTCATCTTAATACTTTGTTATATATCCTTTGTTGGCAATGACAGAGGTCAAACGTTTTCTGTAAGTCTTCACAAGGTTGTCACACACTGTTGCTGGTATGTTGGCCCATTCCTCCATGCAGATCTCCTTTAGAGCAGTGATGTTTTGGGGCTATCACTGGGCAACACAGACTTTCAACTCCCTCCAAAGGTTTTCTATGAGGTTGAGATCTGGAGACAGACTAGGCCACTCCAGGAACTTGAAATGCTTCTTACGAAGCCACTCCTTCGTTGCCCGGGTGGTGTGTTTGGGATCATTGTCATGCTGAAAGACCCAGCCACATTTCATCTTCAATGCCCTTGCTGATGGGATGAGGTTTGCACTCAAAATCTCACGATACATGGCCCCATTCATTCTTTCATGTACATGGATCTCTCCTCCAAACATGACGAGTTGTGTTTCTACCAAACAGTTGTACTTTGGTTTCATCTGACCATATGACATTCTCCCAATCCTCTTCTGGATCATCCAAATGCTCTCTAGGAAACCTCAGATGGGCCCGGACATGTGCTGGCTTAAGCAGGGGGACACGACTGGCACTGCAGGATCTGAGTCCTGGCGGCGTAGTGTGTTACTGATGGTAGCCTTTGTTACATTTGTCCCAGCTCTCTGTAGGTCATTCACTAGGTCCCCCCGTGTGGTTCTGGGATTTTTGCTCACCGTTCTTGTGATCATTTTGACCCCACGGGGTGAGATCTTGCATGGAGCCCCATATCGAGGGAGATTATCAGTGGTCTTGTATGTCTTCCATTTTCTAATTATTGCTCCCACAGTTGATTTCTTCACACCAAGATGCTTGCCTATTGCAGATTCAGTGTTCCCAAACTGGTGCAGGTCTACAATTTTGTTTCTGGTGTCCTTCGACAGCTCTTTGGTCTTCACCATAGAGTTTGGAGTGTGACTGTTTTAGGTTGTGGACAGGTGTCTTTTATACTGATAACAAGTTCAAACAGGTGCTATTAATACAGGTAATGAGTGGAGGACAGAGGAGCCTCTTAAAGAAGAAGATACAGGTCTGTGAGAGCCAGAAATCGTGCTTGTTTGTAGGTGACCAAATACTTATTTTTCACCATAATTTGCAAATAATTTTTTTCAAAAATCAGACAATGTGATTGTCTGGATTTGTTTCCACATTTTGTCTCTCATAGTTGAGGTATACCTATGATCACAATTACAGGCCTCTATCATCTTTTTAAGTGGGAAAACGTGCACAATTGGTGGCTGACTAAATACTTTTTTGCCCCACTGTATATACATTTATATACATTATACCTTTCATTGAATTTTCTAATATTTTAGGAATTTGAAACTGTAACAAATAAACAGTATACTTTTTTTTTTAATTCTTAAAGGAAACAAGGTGATGCAAAAGCCTTTGCTTGACCCTTCTTCATGAGATACAACTACACTTCCTGTGTAGCTGTATTTTATGCAGCAAAACTTCAGCAGATCACTAGTGCAATGTCAGGATCCTGGGGAAAAAGGAGGAAGTGCCACCTAAGTGAAGTGTAGCAGAATAAAAGTCAGTTTATTCACAACAGTTATAAAGTAACTGCTGCTCTGGTCCGTCCTGCAGGCACCGCTCAGCGCTGAAGAGCCACTGGAGATAGAGAGGATGGATGGAATGTTCTGTGACCACCAGGAAGTTCACACCAACCATTGTGGAATGCACAGCAGGTGTGACATCACCGGAAGCGATCAGCTCCTTCTACAGGCCTCTAAAAGGGGCTTTTCAATCTGAGCGCGTAGTCTGTTGTCCGACCGCGTTCTACGCTGGTTGGTGTGGACTTCCTGGTGGCCACGGTACTTTCCATCCATCCTCTTCATCTTCAGTGGCTCTCCAGCGCAGTGCGTGCCTGCAGGATGGACCAGATCGACATTTACCTTTCCAAGATGAGCATTTTTACATCTTGATTTTGTGAGTTTTATAACTGTTGTGAATAAACTGACTTTTTTACTGCTACACTTCACTTAGGTGGTGATTCCTCCTTTATCCCTTGTTCTCAATCATACACAGCTGGCTATACTCTGAGGAAAGAGGCTGCCATTTGAACTATAATCAGGAGCCTATGGATTGGTCTATGGACTAATGTATTATTAGTGATGTGGCTCCATGTGCACTTTATTTCTATATTTGAACAATGTTAGGCTCCTGCAGACTCGCAGTACAGCTGTTTGCCTGTACTTCCCATACAGGCAGACAGTTAATGAGACCAGAAAGATCAGTGATCTATGAAAGCACTTACCAGTGCCCTCGCAGTTCATTGAAAATCAAAAGCCATCTGCTGTGATGGCATACGGGAATTGTAGTTCATTCACAGAAATTTGCGAATGAATGACAAGGCTGTGTGCGCAGAGCCCCACACAGCAGTGCTGTTTTCATATTGTGACAGTGGGTTCAGGGAGAGGATTCCCTACCCACTGTCATGGGAAAAGGGGGGGTCGAGATGCAGGGGGAGGTTGCCTAACTACTTTAGTACTGTGCTATAGCTAAACCATAGCTACAGCATGGCTGTCTAGTTCTGGGAGGGTGTCCCTATGGGACGTGCATTGTGACCGCTCGGGCCTTTGGACATGGCTGATCACATGTTTTAATGACAGCTTTATAGTTAAAAAGACATATTTTTATGTTAAAGCTTATATGAAATTTGTAATAATTGAGTTTAGATCTTTGTTTATAACATACTACAATACTATGTGGTCGACTACAATTAAGATACACAACTGCAGAGACTCTTTCACCTAACACCTTTATAGTTTTTCAAGTACAAAGTACAGATTAGAGATGACTTACTAAAGGAATGGAGCATGTTTACTTTGTAAACATGCTCATTTAGCCTAATAAATTATGTGAAGCTGAGTTTACTTTAATACGGTAATCCAAATATGTGCACGCAAAAATCTATTTTTTTAAATTTACCTGCACTTTATAGGGTATTCATCGTTTAACACAGTTTCTCCCTACTTTTCATGCTATGCAAACACACTCTGTTTGTTTTTGTTTTTTTGTTTTTTTAATTAGTAAATCGAGCTCTATCCTTGGTACACAGAGCTTTGTGTGATCAAGAGGTGATTGTGGCTGAGCATGGCAACAGTCTTTTCCTCCACTAGGCTCTCTAGTTATGGTACATCTGGACTGTAATCATATGAATGGGTCATGTTATTAAACCCCAAACCAAAAATGTATATATATTGCAGCTTACCAATCACTAGATGTGGTGGCTGCATCAGTTTTCTTTTCTTAAGCTTTTTTCACCTGGTGATCTGGACAAAAGCACACATCCTGTATTATGCCCCGTACACACGGTCGGATTTTCCGACGGAAAATGTGTGATAGGACTTTGTTGTTAGAAATTCCAACCGTGTGTAGGCTCCATCACACATTTTCCATTTGATTTTCTGACACACAAAGTTTGAGAGCAGGCTATAAAATTTTCCGACAACAAAATCCGTTGTTGGAATTTCCGATCGTTTGTACACAAATCCGACACACAAAGTGCCACGCATGCTCAGAATAAATAAAGAGATGAAAGCTATTGGCTACTGCCCCGTTTATAGTCCCGACGTACGTGTTGTACGTCACCGCGTTCAGAATGATCGGATTTTCCGACAACTTTGTGTGACCGTGTGTATGCAAGACAAGTTTGAGCCAACATCCGTATGAAAAAATCCTAGGATTTTGTTGTCGGAATTTCCGATCAATGTCCGACCGTGTGCACGGGGCATTAGAGTGCCTCCACTCTGGATGAAGAAACATTAAGGGCTCCTTTGGACAGCAGTCAGTCTGGGAGGGGCGTGTTAAATGCACTAGTAAATTTAACTACGCTAATAAATTGAAGCCAAACTCCAGCTAATACTTTATTAGCAGTTACAGCTAAAAAGTTTTTTTTTTCCTTTTGGGATAAAGGTTTTACATAAATAAATTAAAGCTGATCATTAAAAGCACCCGTGCTAGTGTTAATTGGGTTGTTACATCTCTGTAACTTAAGTATAAAGGTGCTACACCTATTATAACAAAACCTAAATCAATTATATGAAATAAAATATCAATATTGTTAAATAAACATGAATAGCTCTGTGTGTCACTGACAGATAAGAATGAATAAGCAATGTAATAATGAGATCAAAATTCACGAGTACACAAAGTGTATTTCATGGACTATGAATGAGCACATTTGTATGCATTTCATTTTTTAGTTCCTGTGGTCAGTGACCACTGATGTTTGTTTTGCAACTTTGACACTTTTATTTGATAATATTTTTACTTCATATAGTGGTAAATTTTGATCACGTTATTACATTGCTTGTATATTGGTTTCCTATCCGAGCCAATGAGTGAGGAGGCGATCATAGTGCAATTGACTGAGTCATATAAGCAGGTCACGTATGTGACTAGGCATAAGATGGACACAGTTGTCAGCTATGTAGGACTGATGTACTCAAACAGCTAATGAGTTAAGTTAGGAGTCATCAGTGAGGGACATCTGAGTCTCCAGGTTGGGTTGCTCATGGGAATAAGGGGGAGGGGAGGGTCTGGGACATGTAGCTGACTCAACGCTGTGCCCAGTGTTGAAGAAGCCCAGCATGATCCTTTTAGGAGCAACAGCCTTAGAACTGTCGCATGGTAGAGGGGTCAGTGGGAGGGGGTAAGTAAGCAAACAGCATGCACAAAAGTGGTATCAGGTTTTATATCTTTGAGTTGATCAGTGGGAATGGATGAGGGGGTAAAACAGAGGGTTGGTGACACCCAAAAAGGGAGCAGAGAAGTGTGACATCCGGGTCTGGGGTCATTCTTCCTTCTGCTCTCTGCGGTCCTCCAGTGAATGTTTGGGTGTTCCTGCCTTAGGCTTGGTTTCTGCTTCTTGGACTGTCTTTTATCAGGTGTATAGAAAGGGGATCTCAGGTTGGCTTCTTTTCAAAGGGGCCAAGGTGAAATCCCAGTCCCAGTCCGGGATATGTTGCTGACCATTCCAGGATACTGTCAGTGCAAATGGGAACCTCCAGGTGTATTTCAAATTTCTTTCCCTCAATTTCTCCAGCGGGGGGCGGAGTGCACTACAATTTTTCAGTGATTTGGGAGAGATCCTGGAACAGCATTATGTTTGCCCCATTAAATACAATCTACTAATTTCTCCTGACTTTACGTATGATCTCCTCTTTGAGGATGAAGTTCTTCATGCAGCAAATTATGTCCCTTGGTGAGGCAGTGTCTGGGCCCCACGGTCGGAGCGCTCTGTGTGCCCTCACAAAATCAATCCCCATATTTTCCTGTCTTTCCAGCAAACTGTTAAAGACCCGTTACAAAACAGGGATGATTTGATCTGGCTCCACCGTTTCAGGGATTCCCCACACTCGTATGTTATTCCTTCTGCCCCTGTTGTCCAGGTCCTCAATGTGCCTGTTCATCTCAATAAAGTGTTGGGTTTGTGTAACAGTGACCCTTTCCAATCTGTGGATAGATTTATCCCTGTATTTCCTCACCGCCTCAGCTGCCACCATCTTCTCAGTTAAAACCAGGAAGTTAGTTTTCAGGTCAGTTATGGCTGCTGAGAATGTGTATTTAATGTCTGCAGCAAACACTGACATGTCATCGTAGGTGAGTGGGTGATCTGAGCAGTATGTCCCCCTTCCTCAGTCGTCGATTGGGAGTCTTCACTATAGTCCTCCTCGTGGTGGATCGGTGCCATCTTGGAGCTCCCCACGCTGCTGCAGACCTCTGGTTTTGTTTTAAACAAGTCTGTGATATTTCTGGCTGGATGAGCTGCAGATCCTCGTCTCGAGTGGGAGTGCGGGGTGGTATAGAGCTGTTTGCCCACCACCTGAGAGTGTGATGTCGGGTATTAGGCAAGGAAAGGCTGTGTGTGTGCCAGAGCTCTCTCAATGTGCTACCATTCTCGTCACGCGCCAAGCCACGCCCCATACGTTGCTTGTTCATTATTGCCTGTCAGATACACACAGAACTATTAACGTTTGTTTCACAATATTAATTTTTTATTTCATATTATTGATATTAGGTTATGTTATATTAAGCATAACACCTTTATGTTTTAATTTTGAGTATTCATATTTTTTTCCTAGCAGCTATTTGTATTGTTACTATAGCACATCCCACACATATCTATATATTTATCATTGTAACTGATACAGTACATTCTGCTGGAGAGCTTTTTCTTTTGAAAAAAAAAAAAACTTTCTGGGCATATCACCAGATAAAAATAGAAGAAAGAAAACCTAAAAAAAAAATTTAAAAAATGCAGCCATCACATCTAAAACATGGTAAGCTGCAGTATTATAAATGTCTGCTTTTGGGTTTAATACCCCTTTAAGTAAGAAAAGGTTGCATATTTCTGCTGCTAGTCTTTACAAGGGAGACAAAGCAAAAGCATCCAAAAGGGGAACCACTTAACTAGTGTGACAAGTTGGGGATTGTTCAACTCAATCGTAGTGCATAGCAGCAAGTCCAGTCCTCTTCAGTAGTTCTTTTCAGGGGTTTTCCTGCCCACTTTTATTTAAAACAGCAAAGAAAAGTTCAACAAAAATACATCAGTTGGTCACGCAGGGGGGTTTCCACCATCACTGTAACTTGCACAACAAAATACTTCACTCTCGTGGCTCACTCTCTTTGGCAATCCTGCCACTCTGGTTGCATGTCTTGGCCCCCCTGACCTTTAAACACACATTCCAATGCTCCTGCACAGATGCTGTATCTATGTCAGCTTGTCTCTTTCCTATTTCTAC
The DNA here is from genome assembly GCA_037952925.1 of Lithobates clamitans. NCBI lineage: Eukaryota > Metazoa > Chordata > Amphibia > Anura > Ranidae > Lithobates > Lithobates clamitans. The sequence continues at coordinate 5,529,499 of JBBGZY010000147.1, forward strand.
AGCTCCCTGCTGCTCCGTATTTCACTCGGGCCTCTCTTTGTCCTGTCATGGACAGCACTGTGCAGACATGCACCTCTCTTCTCCCTTGCACACAAACTGACTCCCGGGAGAGTGGAGCCCTGAACTCTAATCCCGGCTCTAATATGAACCAGGTACACACCTGTACCATTAATATGCCTGTGTTCTGCAAATCCTGACCTAGACTGCCAATTTACACAGTAGCATGGCCTTGTCCTGCCACACTAGCTACAAATATAAGTTTGGATTTCACTAATAATTTATATACAAATATAAACAATATTCTAATAGTAAATAAGGCATATGAAATAGCTTTGCTGACGGTCAGTAGTTATTTAGTCAACATTAAGTCCATGCTCCAAAAATTAAAGACTGATAATGAAAATACAGTTTTATTATTCAATATATGCAAAAAAGATTACATTTACCATGCCTCATCAAATAGTGACGATAAATGACCAACCATGAATGCTAGATGAAGTTGAAAAAAAAATTCTAGCACTGTAAAAAAAAATCCCTTGTGTCCAATCTCACGCAGTTCTCTTTTACACAAGAAAAATAGGTGTTTCAGTTCTGAAGAGAAATTATTGTAAAATTGAATCACTAATTTGTAATCAGGGAGAGTGTGAATTCTGAAAGTGTCCAGATCTCTGAGATGATCCAAATATTCTCAACAATGGTCAAACTAAATAAAGGTTTCTCTGTAAACTTTTATTAAACAGATTTATAACATAAAAATATTGGGTATTTTTTTTTAATGATGGAAATAAGTTAAAGATAAAAAAATACAAATATAGAACATTTAATACAAGATGCTTTTTTTAGTATTGGCATACAATGGGTGGAATCTTGTCCATAAAAGCACACAGCAAGTGGACATGTGAGTGAGCTGCCAGGCAACTGGCACAAACCTAGGCTTTGGCAAACTATTTGTTGTATGAAACCTTTGCTGCAATAATCTCTCTCATGAGATGCAGTCATTGTGTAAATGACTATGCTTCTTTGAGGCAATTGGCATTGGAATGGGTACTGCAATTAGACAACTGGCAGGATTTAATAATCTCATAACAGCTCTGCTTAAAAGTACAGTCTTAATTTTTCTTCCTCTAGAGCAACACACTATATAAAAAAAATCCTGTAATGACCTACTATTAATGCCCCGTACACACGGTCGGACTTTGTTCAGACATTCTGACAACAAAATCCTAGGATTTTTTCCGACGGATGTTGGCTCAAACATGTCTTGCATATACACGGACACACAAAATCCGATCATTCTGAATGCCGTGACGTAAAACACGTACGTCGGGACTATAAACGGGGTAGTAGCCAATAGCTTTCATCTCTTTATTTATTCTGAGCATGCGTGGCACTTTGTCCGTCGGATTTGTGTACACACGATCGGAATTTCCGACCACGGATTTTGTTGTCGGAAAATTTTATATCCTGCTCTCAAACTTTGTGTGTCGGAAAATCCGATGGAAAATGTGTGATGGAGCCTACACACGGTAGGAATTTCCGACAGCAGGGTTCTATCACACATTTTCCGTCGGAAAATCCGACCGTGTGTACGAGGCATTACAGTTATACAATTTTAATTAGTTGATTTTCTGTTTTCTTTTTTTATATTTTATAATATGGGTCAGTGTAACTGAATGTAGAACTTTAGTAGTAGGCTTAATATAATAAAGAAGTTTGGATGCTCACAGACTGATGCAGTATACAATGAAATCTGTGCAGTATGAACTTAAAACCAATGCAATGCCATACCATGTAGGATCCAGAGAGAGGATCAGAGACTAGACACAGGTTGAAAAGGAGATGCAAATATCAAATCCAAGATCTAAAGCACACTCAGCACTGGACAAAATTAGGGAAGACTGAAAGAGTCAAAATCCCAGGAAAAAAACAAATCAAAGATTGGAGAGGAGAGACAAGCAGTACTGTCTCAAATGCACCAAAGCAAATTCCAAAATGGGTACCACAGAACATCAATAACTGCCTTTAGTATAAATAGTTACTCTATTCGGACCTATTGTACACTCTGTTTTGTATCTATATATGCACGGGGTTATGGAACAGCACTAATTGGCACACATGGAGATGTGCACAGATTGTTTCAAGGCAGAAATTTAATTCAAACACGAGTGCCTATGCATAGGAAAGCAAAAGGTCATAGGTTAGGAACTAGGTAAGCTAGTGACAATTTATAGCATGCTGATCTTCTAAAATCACACATTTTAATATTGTACCACCACATGAAATCCATCTGTTAATTATACAGTTATATTCACACTTTATTGATATCCTGCAGGGCTTATGTAAGCCTCTAAAGATAATTGCTAGCAGTCAAGTGACCATTCTCTGTGGACTTTTTACACATTTCCACATGCCTGCAGTAAATTTGTTTGCCTGATGTTCTCTGTCACTTTCAATGAAATTGTAATTTTTGTTAAATATGTGGCACATATAAAGCATGAACCCTATGATAAATGAACCAAACCTGAACATTATGTACTTTTTATGATACAATCTAAATGAATACATTTATTTAAATGATTATTTTAACATTGATTTTGACCTTTTATTTAGGGAAAAATCCTTTGTTAGGACATCTTGTTTATCTTTATTTAACTCTTTTGCTATGTGGACAAAGGTGATGATGAAAATGAAGGCATGGGAGATTGCTAGATTGCTGAACCAGGGAATAAGTTTCACCTGTCTGACCTTTCAGTGTGGTACTGTAGATGTGTGAAAATGATATCACTAAATGTAAACAATTACTAATCCCTCTGCATTAGAACATTACACACTTATGTGTTTTTATGAATCTGTGATTTTAGTTATTTGCCCGAGGTTCAGCTTCAATGCTGCAACGTTCAGAAGCTTTGGCTTTCTTGTAAAAGATGTAAAAAATAGCCAGTTGTATTAGCAGGTACAGTATACCTACCTACCTGTACTGTTCTATTATAGGCTTGTCAGAGCAGAAATTTTGGAGATTCCATTGCTGACCTATTTTGGAAGGTGCATATTCTTTGGTGTTAAAACATCTTGAATATGCACCACATTTGCACATAATTGTTCAAGGCCAAGAAAACCACAAAATAGCAAAGCAATGTAAAGGATATCAGCTCAAAAGCAAAAGCTTCTTATATCAATGGTTCTCATGTCCAGTAAGTTCCTTTGAAAATGAATGGCTCCTCATAGCTGCCTACTAATTCCTGCACAGTGCAACAACTGTTCACCATCACTGTTGTTGAAGTGTCTGTCCTGAATCTAGTGAGCAGCTCCTACAGGTCATCAGTTTAAAGTTAACCATGAATAATGGCCCTAAAATGACTGCTGTCACTCTGGCATGTGCAGCAATATGTAACACGTGTAGCGCAATCAAAGTTTTCATGCAAAGACTCTCCTGACAGGTGTGTTTACGTTTGTATGTGTGCATGTGGAGGTGGGGGGGGGGGGCTCAACATTTTAAGTTTTGAGATTTAAGTGGTTGTGTGCAACTTTTATTTTTTATCCTTTTTTTCTTTTAAACATAATTTTTTTTTATCAGATAGGGGAGCAAAGGTCCAAAACAGCTGTGGAAATTAACACCTGAACTCAGAAGATATGCAATACATGTTGCTTCTGGGTTCATAGTAGGTAGGGGAGATTAGCAAATGATCAGCACATTTTCCACTGCTGCATTATCTGCTTTCTGTTCATTTTTAATGAGAGCTTGAAAGTCCCTGGATCCCTCTAGTGTTGTATGTAAATAGTGTAAAAAATAATCATGCAAAGACTCTCCTGACAGGTGTGTTTACGTTTGTATGTGTGCATGTGGAGGTGGGGGAGGGGGGGGGGCTCAACATTTTTGTGAGATTTAAGTGGTTGTGTGCAGCTTTTATTTTTTATCCTCTTTTTCTTTTAAACATTTTTTTTTTTTTTATCAGATAGGAGACCAAATGTCCACAGCAGCTATGGAAATTAACAGCTGGACTCAGAAGATATGCAATACATGTTGATCACTCTAGTGTTGTATGTAAATAGTGTAAAAAATAATCAATGTAATGTTTAATGCCATAGTCAGATAATAATGTTAACAAATTAAAGTGATGCAACAAATTTGTTTTAAAAATGAATTAAAAATACCCTACAGTAGGGAAAAGGTCTTTTCATGTGGCTTAAATGGCAACATTGAAAATACAAAAAGATTTACCCCCTAAATAATAGTAAAAAAATGAAAATATGATGTGGGATTCCCTTAAGATTCCCCTAAACCATTTTTAAGGCATGCAGGTGTAAAGGCTTCTTTCCCACATCCATTCTATCGAAAAAGGATTTGGGGGTTATTAAGGGGAACATATAGTGGAATCTGAAAACCTCCTTTTAAAAGAGGATGTATGCAGATATCCTCCCCCTCCTAGGGGTATGAGAAGGGATGATCCCAATGTTCGAGTCTAACATAAGTTTGTTTCCCATTGAAATGCATGTTTCCCATGTTTAGAACAGTCCCTGCACAAAATGACATTTCTAAAGGAAAAAAAGTCATTTAAAACTACTTGTGGCTATAATGAATTGTCATTCCTGGCAATACAGATAAAATAATTTCTGCCAGCAGTTCATTGGTGAGGGTGAGAGGGGACACCTCTGTACAGTTCCTGTTGGACAGAGAAAGGGGTGGATATACATTCATTAACACAGTCGTGCCAGTGGTTGAGAGTATAAAATTTGTACCCAGGTAATAAAAGTATCAACAAATCTAAATGTATGCAGTACTTTAAATAAGTAAGTCCATTCTATAGCATCAAGTGCCTTATGTGTGTCTACTATAGTTCTAGGAGACAAAGAGGAGCTAGGGATCTGTATATTAGTGAAAAGTTGTTAAATATTTATGTTGGTCGATCTACCAGGAATGAATCCTATTTGATCTGATTTCACCAGTGAGACAATACAAGAATTTAGTCTAAGGGCCAGAATTTTAGTGCTAATTTTAAGATCTGTATTCATTAAAGAAATTGGTCTAAACAATTCACGGTAATTAAGATTATTTATTAGGTTTAGTGAATAATACTATAAAGGCCTCACTCATAGAAGGGGTGAGTGTTTTCTCCTCTAAAGATGGAAGTATATATAGTTGACAATCACAGTATCATGCTTACCTTATGCACATATACCATTCGATTGAGAGGCCATCCAAACTTCACCATTTATGTTTAGCAAATGTACCCAGAGCTTTCTCTGTTTCTTCAACAGTGATGGGATCTTCCAGAAATAATTTGTCTGCAATAGACAAGGAAGGTAATGAAACAGGTTCCAAGTGCATTAATAGACGAGAAGGCTAATAGTGTACCTGGGATTTATATAATTTAGTATAAAATTGTAGTTGGTATCAAGAATATGGTCAGTAGAGGTCTGAAGAACAGAATTGTTACAAAAAATCCTTGGTATAATGAAGGATTTGTACTGGTAAGCTAGTAAGCTAGTAAGCTAGTAAGCGACCATACCTCAGACATGCTGTGTCTGATAGAGCAATTTCTTTTGTGTTTTTTCAGTAATAACTAATGCATATAATCTCTGAGCTGCTTTTCAACTTTGGTAAGTCTGGGAAATAGGGTTGGAGATATATATAGTTCAATAGTTAATCTGGTTGAAAAATACACAAGTCCATCCAGTTCAACCCAAACTATAAATATATTTATATAATTTATCATATAATGTAAAGCTTCTGTGTCTGTCACTATGGACTCAAGGATAACAGTTTTTCATAACTAGCTTTTTGAAGTTCAGCTACCCCAGACATACAGTATAGAAGCCTCACATAGTAGCTTATAAGGTCTCCCATTCAAGGCTCTCAAAGACCACCTGATCTTTTCTTGCCAATAATGATTCATATCACCCCAACATTTAAATAATACCATAGGGTCATTAGGCCAGAATGGACTCATGTGCCAAGGGCAACATCCGGGTGGGAGGATGTGTCTCCCGAAGAAAGGTCACCAGAGCAGAGTGGTCAGATATGGCCTTAGATAGATATCGTATGTCAATCACTTTGCTCAAAAGTAAAAATTATGTCCAAGTTAGACAAGTTTTGTGTGAATCTGATTGATTGGCAAGAATACTTTCTATAATTAGGATACCTCCATTTCCACACCTCGACAAAACTGTATCTTTCCATCCAGTCCTTCGAAACTGAGGTAGACAGCCTAGTGTTACAAAGCAAAGGGTACATTACTGAGTTAAATTTGCCAGCCAGGAACATGACACTCTTAGCAACATTAAGATGCTTGTTTATGCAATGCTTCAATTTATTGACATCAAACCGGCAGGTAAATATTAATCAAAGCATAGTATACCTCCAGATGGTGCAATAACAGGGTAAAGTAGCAGCCCTGTAGGTCTATAAAAACCTCCCCTTTTTCTATATTAAGAGATTTAGTAATCAAAATAGAGACTGGAACACCACACACACACACCCGTTTTGGAGTCACAGTGTTTGAATGCACACAATTATTAATAGTCATTTTCAGCAAACAGGTATATTTGAAAAGCATCTCTACATCTCTAAACATTTTTATGATTAGGGCTACACAGGCAATAATATCTATTTGTATTGAGAGATTTTAAAGCTAATCTACCCCAAGCTAATCTTACCAATATATATACAGTATATATATATATATATATATATATATATATATATATGTAGGAAGGCCAGTATGGTGGCCTGAATTTATGGGAGGAGCCCGGGGGGTACTTAAGCAGCCCGCTCACCTGTGGTGCTTGTCGGTTTCCTGTGCGCGATACACGTCACTAGGCCGACTATTCGATATACCAGCGTCCGCAAATCCTTGCCTCGCAAAAACTCCGTATTCGACATCGTTCTCAAAACTTTCGAAGTCCGCGTTTTTCGTTCGTAGTTTGTACCACGCGGCTGGCTTGGCTGTCGCAGGTAAGGTCCCGTCGGACTTTTCGTTTTCATATCGGGTCACTAAACCGTAATTTCAATTTTCGTTTCACTCGCTTTCTCATAAACTGCAATGTATATCGCATTTTTCGTTTCATGTCATGTCACTAAACCGTACTTTCAAATTCGTTACTCGCACTTCACTATTACAATGTATGTCGCTGTACTTTCGATATGTTACCATTTCGACAACAGCGCGACGCAAACGTCGCTTCATTTCTAGCATGTCGGTGCATATAAAAAAAAAAAAAAAAAAAATATATATATGCATCAGTAAACAGCCATAGCAAGTCGCAATTTGCAAGTTATCGGGCCAAGTCAGTTCGATACCAATCATTTCTCATTTCTGAAACATTCTAGAACTCATTTTTGACATTTCAAATCATTTCAAACATTTCTCATTTCAGTCACCTACTGCGCTCCGATTCGAATCCTGTCGCATCAAAAAGATGCACCGATTCGTTCCGGTGTGCCCCAGTTATTTGGCCTCATTTCTATACATGCTCCAGAGTTACGTTATGGTCTGTCATTAGTACCTCTGTCATGCTTATCATTTCATTTTCACGTATCACGTTCCGACATGAATCCAGTCGCATGCTAAATGCACCGATTCGTCTCGGCGTGCCCCAGGAACGGCCTCATTTCTATACATGCTCCAGAGGTTCGTTTGTCAGTCATTCGTACCTCTGTCATGGTTATCATTTCATTTCCACCTATCACGTTCCGGCATGAATCCAGTCGCATGGCAATGCACCGATTCGTCTCGGCGTGCCCCAGGACTGGCCTCATTTCTATACATGCTCCAGAGTTACGTTTTCAGTCATTCATACCTCTGTCATGGTTATCATTTCATTCCACCTATCACGTTCCGACATGAATCCAGTTGCATGGCAGTGCACCGATTCGTCTCGGCGTGCCCCAGGACTGGCCTCATTTCTATACATGCTCCAGAGTTACGTTTTCAGTCATTCATACCTCTGTCATGGTTATCATTTCATTCCACCTATCACGTTCCGACATGAATCCAGTTGCATGGCAATGCACCGATTCGTCTCGGCGTGCCCCAGGACTGGCCTCATTTCTATACATGCTCCAGAGTTACGTTTATCAGTAATTCGTACCTTCTGTCATGGTTATCATTTCATTTCCACCTATCACGTTCCGACATGAATCCAGTCGCATGGCAATGCACCGATTCATTACGGCGTACCCCAGGGCTCGGCCTCATTTCTGATACACGCTTCGAAGTCCGGATCATAGCTAGTCGCAGACATCGGGGGATTCATCCATGTCTCTGCCATGCAGTTACTACCATTTCACTCCCACAACGCATCACCGTTCCGGAACCAGTCGCATCTGACATGCACCGATTCTTTACGGAATGCCTCGCTGGTTCCGACAGCATTTCATACCTAGACGGTTGGTTGCCAGTCGCAAACTCGGCACAACCAATTCAAGCCTCGGTCTAATAATCATTTCTCTCATTTCATTTCATACGGTGCTCCGATTCGAATCCAGATGTAGCAAACACGCACCAGTTCGTCCCGGGTGCACCAATGTTTTCATTTGCCTCATTTCAATACATGCTCCAGAGCCCGGTTCTCGGTCGAATCAATGACGACGACCAGGCTGGACCTCTGTCATGGAGTCCATTCATAATCAAGGCAAACATTTCGAATCATTTGCATTGTCATACAAATCGTTGCTTCAAAAATCAGTTGGCAATCCCTTCACGAATTGTCACCTTTTCGTTTTTCTCAGGTCAGTCAAAGTTCAGTAGGTCCACCCTGCACCAGGTTGGACGATATCCCTCCAGGTAAAAAAAAAAAAAAAAAAAAAAAAAAAAAAAAAAAGGGGAATGGGAGAATAAGTCGGGTAAGTATGACTCAGCGGATCAAAGAAAAACTTGAAATTCATCTCACCCCTAATAGGTTACAGTCAACTAGGAAATAAAAGCTCAAGAGAATCCTCACCAGAGCAACCATGTCTCAGACTGGCAGCGAAGACCTCACGGCCCCTCTGTCACCTTCTCCGGTCTCAGAAAGCGGCAGCGTGCAATCCCTTAGGGGATGGACTATCCCCAAACTGACGGCAGAGCTCAGACGTAGAGGCGTCCCCTTCCCCGCCACAGCAAGGAAAGGCGAGCTTTTCAAACTCCTCTTTCCCCCACCAGCAGCAGGACCCAGTACCCAACAGGCATCCCTTCAGTCGATTTCATCGGCCATTTCGCAATTACACACGATGGTGTCATCTCTGTCCACCTCGGTTGCAGACGTCCAAACCAGGGTTGCACTTCTGGAGGCCCGTCCGGCCACGGCTGTCCCCGACCCAAGGGCAACTCAAAGCTTGACACCTCTTCCTGCAGGTACCTCAGGCTCGAGCCACATTGTCTACCCCTCCCACCTGGTCCCAACCAGTATCAGGAAGGACATCTTGGACGGCAAGGACGTCAACCTGGCCTCTCTCCTCATCTCCGTGCATGATTTGGCAGAAAATAAAGCCTACTCCTGGGGTGACATATCAGTGGTCCTTAAAGCCAAAGACCCCAGATTGAACCGCAAGCTAACAGTCTCAGAGTTTACCCTGGCCTTTGGCATGCTCAGAGATGTCCTGTGCTCAGCCACCCCTAGCAGGCGGGAAGAGCTGGACCTGTATCTCCATACCGTGGTAGACTTGGGCCACAAGTACGGAGGTTTTGCCTTTTACGATTACCATCGTTCCTTTTCAGCCAAAGCCGCGGCCAGACTCATACAGTTCCAGATCACGACAGATTGGAGTCTCATGGACACAGAGCTCTTCTGCCGCCACTTTGCCGGCTTACGCTCACCGCTGTGTGCGATTTGCCAGTCTTCCACCCACACTGCCACCTGGTGCGCCAATACGGCAATCAGACGGCCCTTCGAGTTTCCCTCTACCTCAGGTTCAGTACAGGGTCAGCCGATCCCTGAACCAACGCCTCAGGTGGACAAACTCGGACGCCCAGTCCGAACCGTGGGAGGAGCAGCCATCTGTAATAATTTTAATCAGGGGTCCTGCAACTTTAGCCAGTGCCGTCTACTTCACCTCTGCACCTTATGTCATAGAGCACACCCTAGGATTTTGTGTGAAGTCAAGCAACACAAGAAGGCGTGACTAAGCCGGATCAACCTCTTATGGTTAGGATGGTATCTCACTTCACATCCCACCCCTTCCCTGGCCACCTTCCTTATCCAAGGCTTTTCAGCAGGCTTTCACACCGGCCTCATTTCACTACCCCACACTACTCACGAATGTGCCAATCTTCGTTCGGCAGCCATTGACGAACGAGCCATAGATCAGCTCTTGCAGGCAGAGGTGGATCGAGGTTACGTGATAGGCCCTTTCAGTTGCCCCCCTTTCAGCACATGGAGAGTCAGCCCTATTGGGCTTGTCAAGGGCAAGTTTTCGAATAAATTGCGTTTGGTGTACGACTTGTCTGCGCCTCATTCTTCCTGCATACCCAGTCTCAATTCCCTGATCCCCTCCGAGGAGTTTTCCCTAAAATATTCTTCCGTGGACATGGCAATACAAGCGATCATCAAAGCAGGCACAGGCGCCTGGCTCTCCAAAGCCGACATCTCGGATGCTTTCAAGCTCCTGCCCATCCACCCATCCCTTTGGTGCTGGCATGGCATCAAGTGGAAGGAAGCATATTATTTTGCTACAAAGCTCACCTTCGGTTCGAAGAGTAGCCCGTGGCTCTTCGACACGTTCGCCCAGTCCCTCGGTTGGATACTATTACACAAGGGTCAATGCCATGAAGTCATCCATTATCTAGATGACTTCCTACTGATAGAACCACCCAGCAAGCCCCCAGGAGATCTCGACAAACTTAGGGTAATTTTTGGAAACCTCAATGTTCCTATTGCCGAGCACAAAGTCGATGGCCCAGCAAATAGCATCACTTTTCTCGGGGTCAGCTTGGATACCTGCGCAATGCAAGCCAGTCTCCCTCTCGATAAACTAACACGCATTAGGGCAGTCCTTCACGAGTTTACACACACTAAGGATTGTACCAAAAAACAGTTGCAGTCCCTCTTGGGTATGCTCAACTTCGCTATGCGAATTATTCCACAAGGCCGCACATTTGTATCACGCCTACTCAGATTTCTGTCGGAAACGCAAGACCCTGACCAGATTTTGAATTTAGACTCCGCAGCCATAGCGGACCTATCCATGTGGGAGGAATTCTTGTCCACCTGGAATGGCATATCTCTGTTCATACCTATAGTTTCGGTCCATTCACCCCAGGTGGTAACGGACGCCGCAGCCTCCACAGGTTTCGCGGCAATTTTTGGCCATCATTGGTTTTCAGGACCCTGGCCTCAACAGATACTAATGATACCCGGCTTTTCCCAAACATCTGCCCTCTTTGAGCTTTACCCCATTGTGGCAGCCGCACAACTCTGGGGCCACCACTGGACAGGACAGACTGTAGTCTTTAGCACCGACAACCAGGCCACGGCAGACATTATCAGCAAAGGCAGGTCCAAGTCCCTAGCAGTCATGTCCTTCCTGCGCAGGTTGGTACAACTGTCTTTACAACATCAGTTCAATATACACTGTGCATTTATTCCCGGCAGATACAACTCAGCAGCTGACGCACTGTCACGTTTCAATTATTCCTCCTTTTTCAATCAGGTTCCCGATGCCGATCCGATGTCGGCCCCTATCCCTGTCTGGTCACAACTGACCCTGGACTAGTTCAACATTTACACGGAGCTACACAACTCATAAATCATTCCCTCTCCTACAACACACTTAAAGCCTACCAGACAGCTTGGAAGGCCTTTAACAAATTCCTCACGTCCTGCCGTAAAGGACCAACAGGTATCAAGCAGGTACTGGCCTTCACTGCACACTGCCACATGCAGCTGGCCTTATCCTACAACACCATCCGGCTATACCTAGCCGGCATTCAACATTTTATGGCGCTTGAAGACCCCACGAAACCTTCACTATTCTCATCTCACGCTATACGAGCCATTCTAAGGGGAATTCAGAAACAACAACCAGTCGTTAGCACTTGCCCATTACGGGACCCATCTTTAGGGACATGTCAACTATTCTGGCTACCTCGCCATTCAGTCTGCTCCGCAGCATGGTCTTACAAGCAGCAATATATCTAGCGTACTATGGGTTCTTGCGCCCTGGAGAATTCACCTCTAACAAATCCACAGACCGAGTACTATGCAGACGACACTTACTTAGATACCAAGACCACTTCATCCTGCACCTCGAGGTCTCTAAAACCCAGCAAACGGGCTCAGGAGCGAACATTCACCTCTACAAAACCGACAACAGCTGGTGTCCAGTCGCCGTACTCAACCGGCTCCTGTCACTCCTGCCTGAACAAGCAGACAGCAGTCCCCTTCTACCGTTCCCAGTTAAACCCTTAAACGCCTCTCAGTTTGTGGAACACATAAGAATACTTCTCCGCAATCTTCATCTTAACCCTAGTCAGTATTCCGGACACTCTTTTCGTATCGGAGCAGCCTCCGCGGCGTCCCGCCACGGAGTTCCAGACCACATCATTAAAAGACTGGGCAGGTGGAAGTCAGCCTGCTTCGCCAGGTATATCCCCAATCCACAAACAGAGATGGCACAGGCATTCTCCAAATTGGCTCAATAAATTATTGAAAATCAATAAAATCATAACCCTACCTGAATGTTTTTGCCCCCTTATTTTGGCATACCGGCCATTAGACCAAGGCACACTTTCAGGTCCATTTCATATGGTAAGTCCACACTTTCAGGTCTATTCCGATGGTAAGTCCTATCTTTACTGTAAGTGGTATCCACGTACATACCGGACATAGGGCTCCAACCATAAGTAGGAAGGCCAGTATGGTGGCCTGAATTTATGGGAGGAGCCCGGGGGGTACTTAAGCAGCCCGCTCACCTGTGGTGCTTGTCGGTTTCCTGTGCGCGATACCCACCCTCCCATCCCCATTTCAAGGCATTCATTTCATTTCATTCATTTCATCTCATTTCTCTCTACAGAATAATCATTTCTTAAAACCAGGGTATGCCCCCTTATTTTGGCATACCGGCCATTAGACCAAGGCACACTTTCAGGTCCATTTCATATGGTAAGTCCACACTTTCAGGTCTATTCCGATGGTAAGTCCTATCTTTACTGTAAGTGGTATCCACGTACATACCGGACATAGGGCTCCAACCATAAATATATATATATATATATCTTAGGCTAATTTATGTTGTAAAAAGTATTTATTAATTGTGAAGTATTAGGCTTTGTATTTGAAATTGCCTGCATTTGGGGAATTTCTGTGGCCTCTGTGTAGACGCTTCTGTGAGATTGAAAATAGCATACACTGGCATGCCCCAATTGCTCATTACATTTGGTGGGCATTACTAACCAGAAGGAGCCTGCTTTCCTAAATCCCTTTCCGCAGGCCAGTATAAATATTAGCACTCTGCAGGCAGACAGCTTGACAGACGGCAATTCTTTTACATTTGAAAAAGTAAAGAATTTGCATAAGGTAAAAATAGTTTAGCCTTTTCTAGATGGCTATAGATATAGCATTTAAGTAAAATTGTCAAAAAAAAAACCTTAAGAAAAAAAACCTGCTTCCTGAAAAGAAAAGGGTTAGTTCTTACCCCTCCTGTCTTCAACACTGCTGACCTCCATTATCCTAACCAGATGTTCTGGCTGAAAAATCTCCAGCGTCTGATACTTCTGGGAGCTTCAATGCCTGTTCTCCCTTTAAACGCTGTGGTTCCCCCTACTTGGCAGGTATTTCTTTTACATTCTGTTGTTTCCCCTGGATAAAACGTCATATGGAAACCTTCCAATGGTCAACAATAAAAACCAGAGAAAGGTAATAGCTTCCCAACTCAATTCAAAAATGTGGATGAAGTTTCATTTAGCTTAATTTGATGGTGTCATAATGTATATACCAATGTTTGAAATGTTCTGACCACTGTTTTACAGATCTCTCTATATTGTCCTTTATAAATGCATTTGTATTAACAATACAAAATGAGCTGGCAGTTGTTGGACACAGAATGTGTTGTACTTTAAAAGGGACTTTTGGAATGCAGCAGGAATAGCTTAACTTACTGTAAGATTCTAAAACTGAACCTGATTAACATGAAATCCATATGTATGACTGCAAATCAGTCATATGCACTTTCCATGTTAAAACCTTGTTTTTTTATATTACCTTACAGGACACAAGCAGACATTTTAAACTTTTACTTGTTTTACTGGTTATTTTTCCTAAATATTTTATTTTAGCTTTAGGGATTTTTCCTTACAGTGTGTTCAGAAAAGAAATCCTCACAGTATAGGTATTTCATATTTAATAATTAAAACTGTGTTATTGTTGACTTTATTAAAACATCAATTTATGATAGCTTTCTCAATGCTTTTTAATTGATACATTTTTGCTATGGCCACATACCAACAGGATGATTAACTGCAGCCACAAATGCCATGCTGGAAGTGTACTGAGTACTGAGTAAACGGGAAATTCACTGAGCATGTGTGAAGGAATTAGGGGTAAATATGCTGAGTATATAGTGGCCCCAAAAGGAAGATCTCTGTGAATCTTGGACAGGTAAATGTATGACTTAGAAGACAACCGAGGGAGAGGGACCTGGAATCACTGACCTAAAGTAGTTATGTAGATAGGGACTTTAGCTTTATCTGTGACTTTTAAAAGGAGGTTGGGAATGAGAGCAACCACATTTCTTTTGTGACATGTACTTTAAACAATATTTTTAATATTTTTTTTTAATATTTATGATGCAACTCTACTCACATTAACATGCACCTAGAGGAACTTTTAGGTAAATGGCTGCCTAAAATAGTGGTAAATGTGGCTGAACATGGATGAACATACATAGGTATATTTCAACTTGAAAAATCGTTGCTCCTTTGAATATAATTCGAAAGCCGCAGAACACCGTTAAAGTCTATGGGACACTAACATGAAAAACCCAAAGTGCTCATTTTAAAAGCTTATATACAAGTTATTGCCATAAAAAGTGCTTGGGGACCTGGGTCCTGCCCCAGGGGACATATATCAATGCAAACAAATGTTTCAAAAACGGACGATTTTTTGGGAGTAGTGAATTTATAAATGCTTTTTTATAGTGAAACTATAAAAATGAAATATTCCTTTAAATATCATGCCTGGGGGTGGTTTATAGTATGCCTGTAAAGTGGCACAGTTTTTTTAATTTACATCGCGGGACATTTTTATATTTTTATTTTTTAATAAAGGACTTGTCCCAAAGTGTCTCTTGTTATTTTTACTATTTTTTACACTTTTTTGTGAACTGGCAGGGGTACAATGTACCTGTTACCAATTTACATGTTCAGAGGGTGGTGATAAATGGGGAGTACTCAGAATGGTCAGGGGTGGGTAGTGGGGTTCCCCAGGGTTCTGTGCTGGGACCAATCCTATTTAATTTGTTTATAAATGACCTGGAGGATGGGATAAACAGTTCAATCTCTGTATTTGCAGACGATACTAAGCTAAGCAGGGCAATAACTTCTCCACAGGATGTGGAAACCTTGCAAAAAAACCTGAACAAATTAATGGGGTGGGCGACTACATGGCAAATGAGGTTCAATGTAGAAAAATGTAAAATAATGCATTTGGGTGGCAAAAATATGAATGCAATCTATACACCTCTGGGGGAATCTAGGATGGAAAAGGACCTGGGGGTCCTTGTAGATGATAGGCTCAGCAATGGCATGCAATGCTAAGCTGCTGCTAATAAAGCAAACAGAATATTGGCATGCATTAAAAGGGGGATCAACTCCAGAGATAAAACGATAATTCTCCCGCTCTACAAGACTCTGGTCTGGCTGCACCTGGAGTATGCTGTCCAGTTCTGGGTACCAGTCCTCAGGAGGGATGTACTGGAAATGGAGCGAGTACAAAGAAGGGCAACAAAGCTAATAAAGGGTCTGGAGGATCTTAGTTATGAGGAAAGGTTGCGAGCACTGAACTTATTCTCTCTGGAGAAGAGACACTTGAGAGGGGATATCATTTCAATTACAAATACTGTACTGGTGACCCCACAATAGGGATAAAACTTTTTCGCAGAAGAGAGTTTAATAAGACTCGTGGCCACTCATTACAATTAGAAGAAAAGAGGTTTAACCTTAAACTACGTAGAGGGTTCTTTACTGTAAGAGCGGCAAGGATGTGGAATTCCCTTCCACAGGTGGTGGTCTCAGCGGGGAGCATTGATAGCTTCAAGAAACTATTAGATAATCACCTGAATGACCGCAACATACAGGGATATGTAATGAAATACTGACACATAATCACACACATAGGTTGGACTTGATGGACTTGTGTCTTTTTTCAACCTCGCCTACTATGTAACTGTGTAACTATGTAACTATGTAACATGGGGGGTGGGATCTGGGGTCCCCTTGTTAAACGGGTCTTCCAGATTCCGATAAGCCCCCTGCCCTCAGGCCCCCACAACCACCGGGCAAGGGTTGTGGGGATGAAGCCCTTGTACCCATCAACATGGGGACAAGGAGCTTTGGGGGTGACTCCAAAGCACCCCCCCATGTTGAGGGCATGTGGCCTGGTATGCTTCAGGAGGGAGCAAGGAGAGTGGGACTTTTATTGAAGCACCGGGTAGCAACGAATAATTAGGTTGAACAAGAGGAATTTTATTGATGTGATAATGTAAACATACATAAATAGTTAATATCGGGTACATAGTAACACAGTAATAACAATAGCCATAATGATAACAAAAAATGTAACCGCTAGAATAGGAGATCAAAGGATGGACATGATAAAAAGCAGTAAACAATTTGAATGGCAATGATGTCTCAATGGAGACCATAACAAAATTCTGTGGTTCAACCCAAGCCAGATTAGATGAAATCATTAATATGAGGTAAAACCTGCAGGACCTATAGCCTCACTAGACCTGATGAGGTAGACATTGTATAATAACTTAAAAAATGTGTAGATGGGTAAAGACACGGCATTAAAAAGCTCTACGCGTTTTGTGGCTGATACGCCACTCATCAGGAGCATGCACATAGTGATCTAAAATGAAAGAATATATATGAGATAATAAATAGTAATTGTAGACCTAAGCAGGGGTTAGGTGACAACCCCAATAGCGCCAAGGTGCATACTTACTAACTGAAGTTCAATGGCTGGTGATGTGGCGGTGAGGTGCCAAAAGTATCCAGAGTTACCTCCACCCGGGGGCCGTGGCGGGCGGTCCAACCGGGGACAACAAGGATAAGATGCCTATGGAGTGGACAACGGACCACAGGAATCACTGCTGTAGAAAGTGAGATAAAGACAAAGTTGTGGGGGTGCCATGAGCGGCTAAGCATGAAATTATGAGAAGGTAGGGCAAGGAACCCGTGCTAGTAAGCAGAGTGATGGTGGGTGACTAAAAAGTGGAAAATGTAGGAGGGTAAAACAGAGAAACCCATACTGGTGAGGAGGGTGATGGTGAGTGAAAGGCTGGCAGTCAATTGGCTGTCAGGTAACTGAGCTAATAGAAACCAGAGGGTGACAAGTAGTGGAAGTGAACACCAGGAACACCAAGGAGAAAGAACAAGTGCAATGTGACAAAATTACCTGGGTGGGCAAAGAGCCAACTGAAAAAGCAAGGATACTGACTGTGTGAGGTGAGGTGTGCAGGAAACCTCGAGTGCCAAAGCCGCCCGGAGAGACGCCCGTATATGTGTCACTGTGGCGCCGCCCACCATCGTCACGACGTGCGGCGTAATGCGGAGGAGGGAAAGGCGCTGCTAGCCGGAAAAACATCCTCCGGCCGAGCGGCACATATGTAGTCCTCCGTAGCCCACGAGCATGGAACCCATCACACGCACACAGCGACGCGAAGGGCGTCGCACGGGCTGCGTGGAACACGTGACGTTGACGTGCAGTGTTGCTCTCCTCTTCGATTTAATAGGATGGAAATACATGGCTCTACCGAGTTATGTTTTAATTTAAAGTCCCATAGGGATGGAAATACATACCTTACCAGGTTTTGGCTTCCTTAAAGTCCCTAAATAACCCCTTTTCCTCATTCAACATAACCTGGTATGGTTCAGGAGGGGGGGCACTCTCTTGCCCCCCCTCTTTTCTTGCAGGCCTGCCAGGTTGCATGCTTGGATAAGGGTCTGGTATGGATTTAGGGGGGACCCCTACACCATTTTTTTTCATTTTGGTGCAGGGTTCCCCTTAAAATCCATACCAGACTTCAGGTCTGGTATGGATTTGGGAGGACCCCTACGCCATTTTTTTAAAATTTGGTCCAGGGTTCCCCTTAATATCTCCTTCAGACCTGAAGGGCTTGGTATGGATTTTGGGGGGACCCCACGCAATTTAAAAAAAATTTTGGTTCATACCAGACCCAAAGGTAATGGACTGGGAGGGGGGGACCCATGAAATTTTTTTCAATGAGTTTTATCCATATTACCGAGACCCGACAATTCATTACAGCCGCAAGAAGTTTTAAATTACTTTTTTTCCTTTAGAAATCTCATTTTGCTGTGGTACTGTTCTAAACACAGGAAAACTGCACCATTTTACAGGCATACTATAGACACCCCCAGGCACTGCTCCCGAAAAAATGGACGTTTTTAAAACTTTTTTTCCATTGATACATGTCCCCTGGGGCAGGACCCAGGATTCCAAACACTTTTTTATGGCAATAACTTGCATATA
The DNA here is from genome assembly GCA_037952925.1 of Lithobates clamitans. NCBI lineage: Eukaryota > Metazoa > Chordata > Amphibia > Anura > Ranidae > Lithobates > Lithobates clamitans. The sequence continues at coordinate 5,548,186 of JBBGZY010000147.1, forward strand.
AGCCTTTAAAATTAGCACTTTGATTTTTCATGTTCGTGTTCCATAGACTTTAACGGTGTTTGCGTGTTCGTCCAAATTTTTTGCCTGTTCTGGTTCTTGTTCTGGTGCGAACCGGGAATTGTTTGGCTCATCCTTACTTGAAAGCATAGCAAGTTAAGCTCGGTGCACACTGCAAGTTTTTTCCATTCAACCCAGCAGGTTAAACAAAAAAACTTATAGATGGTCGCACCAATACCACTTTTCCCCAGCTGTTATATTGTATTCTGACAAAGTGCCCCCCCGACCCCATAATGCACTGCTTACTTAAAGTGGCTGTAAACCTCAGTCACGGAATCTGAGCAAAGCACATATATCTGCAGTGTTGAGTTTGTTGAGTTATCTCTCTCCAAAGCTCTAAAGCTCCATTCACACTAATGTGTTTTTTGATGCATTTTGCAGAAATGCGGGTTATTTTTTGAACATGTGTTCTTATGGCATACATTCACATCAATGCATTTTTGTGTCTCTGCATTTTTGGAAAGGGTCAGGGTCTTTTTTCCCACAAAATGCAGCGTTTTGCATGTAATAGACTTCAATGGATTCGCATCCAAAATGCAAGTACTGCATTTATACAGCATTTTACAGTCATTTTGCCACGATTTGCATTTTGCATTTTTTTATACACTGTATACAGCTGGTTGCTAAGGAGAGGGCCGGGAAGCCAGCCGCCTTGTCCTTAACAACCTATGAGTCATGAGCTGAAAGCGGGCTTCCAGGCTGACATCTTCAGCCCGGCAGGTCAGGAAAGGGAGGGGACAAACGAGTGCCCCCCCTTCTGAACTATACCAGTCAGCATGCCCTCAACATGGGGGCGTGGGTGCTTTGTAAAATAAGACAATAATTAGTCCAGTTGCCCATAGAGAATGCAGTGCATCATAAGATATAAAAAAATACCCAGAACTGTCTAGATCCATTTTTTCTTTCAAAGCATAGGTCTAGAGAAAGAAAGAGGAAAATAAGATGTATATGGGAAGATTTTGGAAGAGAAAGGGAAGAAGAGGAGAAGAGTAGGGAAGGAAAAGGGAGGGGAGGATGGAAAAGGAGGGGGGTCAGGAGGTGGGTTAATCTGTAGTATCATTCTCAAGGAGTGCCTGTCTCTCTGCAGAGAGGGCAAACATGTTCCATAAGGACCATGTTTTGGAATGTCGTTCATTTTGACTCTTGGACTAGAGAATGAGGTCCTCCATCTTATTTGTTTCTTCAACTTTTTTAAGCCAAAGACCAATGGTCGGTGACGGTGGACTCTTCGAATGAAGAGGAATACACGTTTTGGCAGCGTCAAGGAGATGGCAGATAACAAATTTCTTGTACCATTATGCTGGAATGTTGGAGGCATGAATTAGAAAAAAAGGCTGGGTCATCCAGAATCAGGTGTTCTGTGAACTTTTGGATCCAAAACTGCTTGAGTCTAGGGCAGGACCAAAAGATATGTAGAAGTGTCCCCCGTCCCTCCTAACATCTCCAGCAGCGATCAGTAGTCATAGGGAAGAATTTATGTAGCTGTGAGGGTGTATGATACCATTGTGTCATAATTTTAAAATTAGATTCTTGTATCCTTGTACATATGGAGGATTTATGGGCAAAGCAAAGAATATTGTTATGTTGACTTACAGAGAAAGTACGGTTGAGATCTTGTTCCCATTGAACAAGACATAGTAGTCATCTGGGGGCACAATCAATAATTGATAGGTAAGAGAAAGCACGTGTGGGAATACCCTGTCCTCAGTACACTATTACTCAAGAGTAGTATGCAGTTGGCAGAAAGAAGACGGGGACGATAGGGAATGTAGGAAATGATGGAGTTGAAGGGCCCTCCAAAAGTTTAACCTAAAGAGGCCTGAGGGACCCATGAGAGTGGTTACCGAAGGCCACTTTTCGGGCATTAAGAAATAATAAGCTTGAAATAGGCCAGCCTCGGACAGGTCCCAAAAAGTTCTATGTTGATAGCCTGGTGTGAAATGAGGGTTCCCCAGTATTGGGAGCAATAGGGATTGTAGAGAGGAAAGTGAGGCCTGGGTAAAAAGTCACAAGCATATTTATGTAGTGGGACCAAAGAATGGGTGGTGTTTCAAGGAGTTTAGTAGTGAGTTGTAGCACCAGGGTGCCCTTCGAAGGAGTATAACACTTTGAGCTTGCTCCAATTGAGGCCAGAGCTTGGTGTCCCAATGTCGACACCAATCCACCAGCCTACCTAGATGTGTTACTTGATAGTATTTAGGTATGTCGGGAACAGATAGACCCCCTTGCTGCTTGGGCAGTGAAAGCAGTTCACTGCATATTCAAGGACGTTTATGAGCCCAGATAAAATTTACAAATAGAGACTGTATTTGTTTGAAGTAATGGAGCGATATGTCTACCGGCAGAGTTTGGAACAGATATAGAAACTTAGGCAAAATACTAATTTTTATTATGTTGCAACGTCCAAACCATGAATGAAGCCCAGCATACCATTTGTCCAATAAAGTGCAGGCTTTCTTTAAGAGTGGAAGGAAATTGAGGTCAAAAATTTGAGAGAATTTGGGGGGAATGAGTGTGCCTAAATATTTCAATGCTGAGTCAGTCCATTTTAGTTTAAAGTTTGATTTCAAATGTGAAAGGAGAGATTGTGAGACACCTACTCCCATAGCCTCAGACTTGATGAAATTAATCTTTAAGTAAGATAATATACCATACATTTCGAATTTGCGGAAGCGATCGGAAGCCGAAACTAGGGGGTTGGTAAGAGAGAACATCATGTCATCGGCATAAGCAGAAACTTTCTGTTGGGACCCATCAACATCCATACCTGTAATGTCAGGGTTAGAACAGATCTTGCATAGAAAAGGTTCTAGTGACAAGGCAGAGGAGGGGGGACAATGGACAGCCCCGTCTGGTCCCATTGGTGATTGAAAAGCGATCCAACAGAATCCCATTAGCTTTAACTTGTGCAGTAGGATTAGAGTATATCTTGGAAAATCAGTTTAGCATAGTAGCGCCAAACCCCACATGGTGCAGGACAGAAAACATGAATCCCCAGTTCACTCTATCGATAGCCTTTTCGGCGTTGGTTCCTATAAATATGCACGGGTGTGCATGTGTTAGCTATGTGTAACAAATTGAGAACTTTGACAGTGTTGTCTCATGCTTCGCATGATAGCACAAATTCTACTTGGTCTAAATGTATCAAGTCTGGCAGGTGTTGTTTAATCATAGATGCTAATATTTTGGTGAACAGTGTGAGATCAATTTTCAGAAGAGATATCAGTTTGTAACTGCCACAAGAGGTAGGGTCCCTACCCTCCTTAGGAACCACCAATATGTGTGCCTGTAAGGTGTCTCTAGTAGGGGACACTCTGGACCCCAGCCATTAAACCCGCTGACCATATACTGTCCAATGGAGGGTAGCAGTGTTTTATAGTATTGTATAGTAAGACGGTTGGGTCCTGGAGCCCTGCCCGCCTTGGCCACCCTACAGGTGGGTACCTGAATAAGGCTGGATTCACACCTATGCAGTTTTGGTGCTTTTTGCATTTTGCATAATTACAGTACAATCCATTTAACATGGTTTCCTATGGAACACGTTCTGTAGTGCAAATCTGCAAAATGCAAAAAGCACTAAAAATGCATAGGTGTGAATCCAGCCTTAGTGGGTACCTGAGTATTGTGTATACCTGAGTATTGTGTGTATCTGTGTATTGGGAGTAATTGTGTATTGGGAGTACCTGTGTACTAGGTATCTGAGTAGTGTGTGTGTGTGGATCGTTAGTATCTGAGTATTCTTAGTACCTGAGTATTGTATGTACCTGTGTATTGTAAGTGCACCTGTGTATTGCGAGTGCACGTGGACTGCGAGTACACATTGACTGCAAGTACACGTGGGCTGCGAGTGCACTTGTACAGCTAGTGCACGTGGGCTGTGAGTGCACATGGGCTGCGAGTACACATGGGCTGCGAGTGCACGTGGGCTGCAAGTGCACATGTACTGTGAATACACATGGGCTGCAAGTGCACATGGACTGTATGTACACATGGGCTGCGAGTGCATGTGGAGTGTGAGTACACGTGGTCTGCAGGTGCACGTGGACTGCGAGTACATGTGGACTACAAGTGCACCATGGCTGCGAGTGCACGTGGACTGCGAGTGGGCTGTGAGTGCACGTGGGCTGTGAGTACCTGTGTATTGTATTGTTGAGTACCTGTGTGCTGTATTGTTGAGTACCTTTGTATTGTATTGTTGAGTATCTGTGTATTGTTGAGTATTAGTGTCAGGAAGCTAGTTGTTAGTTAAGTTGGACAGGGTATAATCCCCAATCTTCATTAAATTAGTAGGTACGATGCCCAGCAGGTGTGGAGATGCAACTTGGTGTACATCTTGCGGCATGTATGCATTCCCTGATCATCTGATCGAGGACGAATACTGCTTTGCAAAATGTAAGCACATTGTTTCCCTGGAAGACCAGGTTCTGAATCTAGGGAAGCAACTGTCAGCACTGAGAAGTCCCTCCATACTAAAGGAGAGCCGGAAACATACACGGCAGGGGCCAACACAGAGGCGGGTGGAGACAAAAAGGTGCAGGCACTAGAAAAGAGTAGATAGGTGACAGTCAGGAAAGGGAAAGTGCCAGGGAGGTCGATCCTGGGCTGGAACATCCCAATAAGTGCGCTCCATTGAGTGACATTGACATTGAATTTCAAAAGAGCAAACTTCCCCAAACTTCAGACCTTGCTAGAAGATATATATTGGGATAAAATCTTAGGAATAAAGAACACAGAGGAAAAATGGGTTTGCTTTAAGAGCATATTAACCTCCCTGGCAGTATGATTTTTTCAGATTTTTGATGCTGAAAGCGGTACTATTATTTTGCATGGAAATTTGGCGTTTTATATTGTAGGCCAGTAATTCTTAGTAATAAGTCACTTAAATTTGTCCAAACAAAAGTCTAGTAGACATCCCGGGTATGATAAAGTTTGAAAAACAAAATCATAAATTATAATATAATAAATAACCATAAATAATTATAACAAATAATAATATAATAATAATAAAAATTATTAAATAATGTAATCAAATCAAAAACACTGAAATTTGCTCAGTTGCAGAATTGTCACTGTCATTACTTTCAGTGTTTGATGACAGATTTCCCCACAAATCACTCTCGCTCAATTCTGCAAGTGTTTATTATTTATTATCGCTGTTTTCTAGCTGGTCTTAAACCACTTTTCATGTAAAGGGACGGTTTTGGTTGTTATGGACAATCTCCAGGTTCCAGGCAGAAAGAACAGTATTTATAATATAAAACTGCAGGGCACTGGACAGACTACTAGGGACAAAAGGCATGTGAAATAAATTGATACAGTAATATAATCTGTAAGATTACAATGTACTGTATATGTATTGTGTGTTTTACTTTTTGAGTTTGGCGCCGTTCTCTTTCCCCGTGCGTCGCAACGCTTGCAGGGAAAGAAGCTCGGCTCCGTGATAGATCGAGCGGAGAACAGCTCACACACAGTGCGGGGAGACATCGCAGGATCCTGGGGACAAGATAAGTAACCTCTTCCTAAATCCTGCAATGCAATTCCGAGTGTGGCTTGGGGTTACCGCTTTTGGTATTGAAAATCCACCCTGAGCCACACTCAGGAATACTGCCAGGGGGGTTAAATAAGGGCATTAGCCAGTGCATCCCATTGGGAAATACATTTAAAAGAGCAAACAAAAGTCTTGGATGGCTTAACTCCAATGTAAAAATGCATATAAAGCAAAGGAGAAGGCCTTCAAAAATTACGAGGTTGAGGGACCATCATCAGCATTCAGACTGCAACAAGGAATGTAAGGGTGCAATTAGGGTGGCCAAGATAGAACACGAAAGACACATAGCGGAGGAGAGCAAAAAAATCCCAAGAATTTATTTAAGTATATAAACAGTAAAAAAGGGAGGACAGACCATAGTGGCCCCATAAAGAATGAGGAAGGAAATCTGATTACAAAGGATGGGGAGATGGCAAATGTATTGAATTTATTCTTCTCCTCAGTCTTCACAAGGGAATCGGGGGCTTCAGTAACCAAAACTGCAGTGTTTATCCTCATGACACATTACAGGAAGGACCTTCATGGCTAACAGAGGACAAAATTAGATATAGCCTTGGAAAACTTAACATTAATAAGTCATTGGGACCAGATGGCTTGAACCCGAGGGTCCTGGGGGAACTCAGTCATATTATTGCCAGACCATTGTTCCTAATTTGTACTGACAGTCTACTGACTAGAATGGCACCAGCTGATTGGAGAAAAGCCAATGAAGCTCCGATATTTAAAAAAGGGCCAAAATACATCCCTGGGAATTACAAACCAGTTAGCCTAACATCAATAGTATGCAAGCTCTTGGAGGGGATGATAAGGGACTATATACAAGATTTTAGTAATGAAACCGGTTTCATTAGCAGTAATCAGCATGGATTCATAAAGAATCTTTCTTGCCAAACCAATCTATTAACATTCTATGAGGAGGTGAGCTGCCATGTAGATAAAGGAAGGCCCATAGACGTGGTGTATTTGTATTTTGCAAAAGCATTTGACACAGTTCCCTATATCCGTTTACTGTACAAAGAAGGTCCATTGGCATGGACCATAGGGTGAGTACATGGATTGAAAACTGGCTACAAGGGGGAGTTCAGAGGGTGGTGATAAATGGGGAGTACAGTTCAATCTCTGTATTTGTGGTTGATACTAAGCTAAGCAGGGTGATAACTTCTCTGCAAGATGTGGAAACCTTGCAAGAAGATCTCAACAAATTAATGGGGTGGGCAACTATATAACAAATGAGGTTTAATGTGTAAAAATGTAAAACAATGTATTTGGGTGGCAAAAATATTCATGCAATCTACTCACTGGGGGGAGAACCTCTGGGGGAATCAAGGATGGAAAAGGACCTGGGGGTCCTAGTAGATGATAGGCTCAGCAATGGCATGCAATGCCAAGCTGCTGCTAACAGAATATTGTCGTGCATTAAAAAGGGGATTAATTCAAGATATAAAGCGATAATTCTCCCACTCTACAAGACTCTGGTCCGGCCTCACCTGGAGTATGCTGTCCAGTTCTGGGCACCAGTCCTCAGGAAGGATGTACTGGAAATGGAGCGAGTACAGAGAAGGGCAACAAAGCTAATAAAGGGACTGGAGGATATTAGTTATGAAGAAAGGTTATGAGCACTGAACTTATTCTCTTTGGAGAAGAGAGGCTTGAGAGGGGATATGATTTTAATTTACAAATACCATACTGGTGACCCCACAATGGGGATAGAACTTTTCCATGGAAGGGAGTTTAATAAGACACGTGGCCATTCATTAAGATTGGATGAAAAGAGATTTAACCTTAGACTGCGTAGAGGGTCCAATACTGTAAAAGCGGCAAGGATGTGAAATTCACTTCCACAGGTGGTGGTTTCAGCAGGGAGCATTGATAGTTGTGTCTTTTTTCAACCTCACCTACTATGTAACTATGTAACTACTGCTCTTTGAAGTTCTTCTGTCATAATGGGGTGCTCCATTGGCTTCAGCATGGAAGTTGGTTATTGGGGCATTGCAGAGGAAGTCACATAGTCCTCATTCTGCTCTCAGGAAGGGGTCATGTTCTGCAAGTTATACAGGGAAGCATAGAATGACTTAAATTCCTGTACACTTGATTTGGGCAACATGACCTTTTGTCCAGTAGGGGATATAATGTGAGGAATGTAAGTCGTTTTTGTTCCCGAAGGGATTTGGCCAGCATTTTACCACATTTGTTTCCGGATTCATAGGAGATTTTCCAGAAAACTTGTAAGGCCGCCTTCTCCCTGAAGTGTAATAAATCTTTAGTTTGTTTGAGTACAGTCTTGAGTTCGCTCTCTAATGATGATGATGGGGCATGTTTGTGGTGAGATTCTAGGACATGTAAATCCCTCAAAAGAGAAGTCAGCTGTAACGAGCGTTGTTTCTTTATTCAGGAGCCATGTTTGATAAGCACCCCGCAGTTATGTGCCTTATGAGATTCCCAGACAATGTCAGAATTACTTTCGGGAGTGTAAGGATATTTTAGCTTGCTGTCCTTTATTTTAGCTATAAGAATATGTATCCATCTTAGAATAATATGTATATGTGACATCTATCAAGAGTTAGTTTCAAATCCTTGTAAATAACATGATTTCCCCGAAATGACGCATGAAGGTTTTTCCTTGTTGATAGTTTCTGTATGAAGAAATAATGTCTCATTTTTAGGTGGTTTTTAATCATCTGATGTATACGTAATGTCTGTATATTAATGAAAGGGTTGAACTTTTTTTGTGATGTCGTTTTGATTATATAAGTGATTGTCTACGGAAGTAAAAAGCAGAACATTCCAGACATTTGACTGTTGTGTCATTATTTTCTCACTGGAATGGTCTCCGGGCCTGATTTGGGTTTGAAAGAACACTCTATGCAGATATGCTAGAGAAGAGGTTCACTTGCTCCTAGAAGAAGATCGTTAGCCCCCTAACAGAGTTTTGGTGGCAGCGTGTGGGGCGGTCATTGTTCATGAGATGATCATCATCCAAGACCATCATCCAAGTTTCTAAAGTCCAGTGAGTCTGATTTAATTATTATTATTTCTTTCACCGTGACTTTAGTTTAAAAGACCGTTTCCTTATATGGGGTTAACAGAAGGTGTAGTGTTAAAAACATTTATGTAAATGTATGAATCTCGCAGAGATCTGTTCGGGTGACGGATAAAAGGAACTCTGAGATAGTTCTAAAAAGAAAGGACTCTGAGTTAGTCCAAAGGACTCTGAGTTAGTCCAAAGGACTCTGAGTTAGTCCAAGGGGTTCTGAGAAACCCCAAGTAATATAATACAGTACTGTAAGAAGTTTTATAAAGATATCTGATAGAGTGTCCCGGAAAAACCCAAACCTCTTTGCTTACCTTATCTATCGCTAATCGCTTAGATTTTTTATATATATAAAGTAAGATAAGATAATCTGTACGTGTATTGTGAGGATTTTGTCGGACGCTGCAAGGTGAGGTGGCGTTCACCACTGCATTGTTATGGGTCAATCATCATGGAAGAAAATTCCCCTTCCAGATGTAGGAGAGACATGTAAATGTTATGTAGCCAGAATATGTGGAACTGCTTATGTGTATATTAACCCTTGGGTAGATAATCTGGCGGGATGGACTGAAGGCATGAGGAGTAGTGACCCGTTTCCCCGACAGGATCAGAATGACATTTTTCATATGGACATGGTCAAGGGACTTTGTTTAGGGGATAGGGAAGCTTTCCCATATTATACGGGAGACCCCCAATGGGATAAGGAATATATGAGGAAAGGTGGGGAAAATTGGTTATTGTATGCCCCCTACTGGTATGAGAGAGCGGATAAGAAAATAAGAAAGAGAAGTCCAAATCCAAGGGACAAGGAAGCTCCGGGGTTACATGCTTGTGAGAAGAGACTTTAATTAGGTTTCCCGTCCTTAGTTCCATGTGCATCAGCTCTCCCAGTAGCTCCCTCAGTTGATCCCCCAGTTGTTCCGTCACCTCCACCTTATATACTGCAGCCAAATAAGGGAGCACCAAAACAAATATACCCCTTGTTCTCAAAAGAGGACATTGAGTTTTTGGCTGCAATTGCAGCAGTTCGTCCATTTGAGAATAGAGTGTCACCTGCAGAGGCATCTGTTTCCTCTGTATCTGTTCCACAGCAAGGTGCAGTGGTGGGTCAGGCACTGCCTGTGGTCTTACCAGAGTCACAGGTTGCTGTCCTATCAGATCAGCCACTGCCTGTAGTTTCACAAATGCAACAGCCGATGGGTGCTACCTCCTCCACAATGGATGAGGAGTTACCTGAAAAGACATCTGCGGGGGAACATAAAATAAAGATGTCCCGTGGACCTTTTAGGGAGGATCCGGCTCAGACCAGGAATACAACTCAGAAATTAAAACAAGCTGCAGAGAGTGAGATTGCACAACACGCAGTTTCAAAACAAACAGCTGACAGAAAGAAAGAGGAAGTAGCTACGCAGCTAGCAATGCAAAGCTTTCCTTTTCTGACTGTTGGTGACATAATGGTGATAAAATGTATTGATATTGAAGATATCAATCGTATTGTAAAACATTGCCCCAAACCTTCCACATCAGCTTTGGGGGCAATAGCTTATTTAAAGAAAGCTTGTAAGGGTAGAAATTATACACAGGAAGATATAAGGATTATTATAGATAGTTTGGTGGGAACTACCTCCCCATGGGATTGGACTAAAGTGCCCACCATAGATGTCCTAGAGGCACCCACTACCAAAGCAGAGGCTTATTCACTAAACACTGTTGAAGGAAGGAACCTTATGTGGGAAGAGCTAGAGAAGGAAATGAAAAGAGTTTTCATTAACAAGTCGTCACTCCCTACTGCAGTAGCTTGCAAACAGAAATCATCAGAGTCAGTTTTGGAATTTTGGAAAAGATTTCAGGAGGTCTGGACACAAGATGCCGGACTCAATACTCAGGATGGAATGCCTTTGTTGTGAGACAGCAGATTTCAGATTGGGCGACAAGCAGTATGACTGACTTTCAAAAAAAATTGACTGAAAAAGACGCAGCAGGGTGTTTTGACATTCCCAAGCAGACACCAGCACCGATACATTACCAGGATAATTTCCCAGGAAATCAAAGGGGAAACTTTTATAAGAAAAGGGGACAGGATAGAGGGGGTTATAGAGGTGGATATAGGGGAAGAGGACAGCCACAAAGAGGGGACTTCCAGCAGAGACAACCTAAACCAGGGTGTTTTTTAATTGTGGGGACCCCGGACATTGGAAAGCTCAATGCCCCTGGTATGACCGAGAGTGTACAAATTCAGGGCCACCGGCTGCACCTACTCCCCCTCAGGCACCACCCTCAGGACAGCAGCAGCATGGTGTTAAGTACCCCATTTCTTGGAAACAACAGCAGTCACAATGAAGCTGCCCGGAAGGTAGTATCCTGGCATTTCCACTTGTCTCTCATTCTTATCATGAACAGCCTATAATTTCATTGCTTGTAGACGGGCATGAGGTACCATTTTTGCCTGATTCAGGAGTGACATGCAGTACCATTAGCAAGGATTTTTATAGGGGAGAGATTGTGGATGCTGAGCCTTCAATGGGAATAAATGGGATACTCACCAAAACTTTTAAAACACCCCCGCTTTCACTAAGCACCCGTAGTGGTGCTGATTGTAATCTGCAACATTGTTTTAGAATTATTCCTGGTTGTCCCGTGAGTCTCTTGGGTAGGGACTTGCTGGGAAAATTGGGCATTACAATGAAAATTACTGCAAAAGGAGAATTATATGTAAAATCTGACAGGGTTCACCTTTTTACATCGCTCTCACATCCAGAAGAGGAAGATATCAAATTGAGTGAGGAGGGAGTATGGGCAGTGAATCCTCTTGATGTAGGGTTCATTTCCTGTACGCCCTATAAAGCCACTTTGAAACCAGGAGCTTTACCTGTGTATCATAAACAGTACCCCATATCCAGAGAAAAAGAAGAGGGTATAGAGCCCATTGTGGAAGATTTCTTGAAGAAAGGTATTTTGAGAGAAATCATTTCTCCTTATAACACTCCTATCAATCCTGTTAAAAGCCGGATGGCAGTTACAGGTTTGTACAAGACCTTAGAGCCATAAACAACTTAGTAGTACCAATTGCCCCAATAGTGCCTGATGTGCCATCATTGCTCACCTCCATACCATCCGATGCTGAGTATTTTTCTGTAATTGACCTCTCAAATGCGTTTTTTTCAATTCCTGTGGACGAGGAAACACAGCCACTCTTTGCCTTCCGATTTAAAAATCGGACGCTGACCTGGTGCAGATTGCCCCAGGGCTATATAGACTCACCTGTTGTCTATTCTATTGTCCTCCAAACCACTCTTAGAGCTTGGACACCTGAACATGGTTCAGTCTTGCTGCAGTATGCGGATGATCTGCTACTCTGCAGCTTGACAAGGGAGGCCGCCCTGGAGGATGGGAGAAATCTTTTGAAATGTCTTTTTGAAAGTGGTCATAAAGTTTCAAAGAAAAAGTTGCAATGGTGTCAGAAAACAGTTGAATATCTAGGGTTTGTTCTCACAAAAGTAGAAAGAAGAGTCAGTCATAAAAGAGTTACGGCTCTGATGGGTCTGCCCCGCCCACTCAACAGGAAGGACATGCTCACCTTCCTAGGAATGATTGGTTACTGCCGCCAATGGATACCTGACTGCTCTTGCTATGACAATCTCCTGAGACAGGCCACAGGTTCAGATATGCCAGACTGTGTTAAATGGACAGATGAAATGTGTAATGCTTTTGTGTATTTGAAAAATGCTATGGTAACAGCTCCAGGACTCGGCCTTCCTAAATATAATGTGATGTTTTATTTGTATGCCAGGGAAAATTGTACAACGATGGCAGGTGTCCTCGCTCAGGAGCATGGAGGCAAGCTTCGCCCTGTTGCTTTTTTTTCAAAGGTGGTACCAGTACCAGTTCATGGCATGCCCGCATGTTTTAGAGCTTTAGCGTCTTGTGCTATGTTGGTTGACATGGCTGCAACTTTCACTTTGGGCCATGATACTACTTTGTATACTACTCATAATGTGTCCACATTACTGAGAAATATACATACACAACATATGTCCGCCCAAAGGTTGAGCGGCTATGAGGTGATACTGTTGTCAAATCCAAAACTGCATATTAAATATGCTTCCCCAAATGCAGGCCCAGCTCCAATTTTAAATGCACTGCTAGGATTAAAAGGAGAGCAGGATGAAGTTGTGCCACAACATGACTGCACCAACCTCATCCACCAAGACACATCTCCCAGACCTGACTTGTCCCCTACTGCTTTGCCAAATGTGCAAAATGTGTATGTGGATGGATCTTGTTCTAGGCCAAATGATCACACATATCATGCAGGATATGCGGTTGTGCAACTTCCAGATGTTATACTTGAGGCCAAACCTATCCCATATCAATCAGCCCAAGCTGCGGAATTGATTGCTCTCACCAGGGCATGCCAAATGTTTGAGGGTCAAGATGTGAACATTTACACTGACTCCAAATATGGGTATGGCGTGGTATATAATTTCGGCGTCATATGGAGTAGGCGTGGCTTTATTGCAGCTGATGGAAAAAGCATCTCTCATTCCTCTCTAGTAGAGTCATTGTTAAAAGCTATTCAGTTGCCCAGAACTCTTGCCATAATACATTGCAGAGCACATACAGGCCAACAAACAGAAGTAGCTCAAGGAAATGCTCTAGCTGATTCAGCAGCCAGAAAAGCAGCTATCTCCCAACCAGCTCAAATCCAAATGCCAATGTTACAGCCTGAACTTTCTTGTTTTGACCATGTACTGTCTGACCTACAAGATTATGCCTCAGAGGCCGACATGAGAGATTGGGAAAAAGTAGGTGCACAAATAGATCCAAAAACAGGACTTTTGTGCAAAGAGGGGAAGGTATGTATTCCAATGGCAAGTGCATCACTTTTTATTGCCCAGTATCATGGAATAGGTCACAGAGGCTGGAAGGCAACTTGTGAGTTACTAGGCAAGGATTTTTACATTTCAGATCTCCCTTTGTTGACAAGGGATTACGTGTCCAGGTGCATTACTTGCATTAGGAACAACCCAAATAACCCAAACAAAGCGAAACACGAACATTTGATATATCCCAGTACACCTTTCACCCACCTACAAGTTGATTTCACACACATGCCCAAGTTAGGGAAAAGACAGGAATATTTTTTGGTGGTCTTGGACATGTTTTCGAGATGGGTTGACATTTTTGTAACTACAAAGGAAGACGCACAAACAGTAGTGAAAATTCTCACACAGGAAATTATTCCTCGATGAGGATATCCACTTCAGATAAACTTAGACAGAGGTCCTGCATTCACCTCAAAAGTATGTCAGGACTTGGTACATTCACTCCAAATAGAATGGAAGTTTCACATTCCATATCATCCCCAAAGTTCAGGGATAGTGGAAAGGGTAAATAGGACCGTGAAAGATAAAATAAGGAAGGCCACAGGAGGAACCTTTGTCCATTGGAAGAGGGTTCTCCCAGTGGTTTTGGCAGAGATAAGAAGTACTCCCTCCAAAACTACAGGCCACTCTCCTTTTGAAGTGTTGATGGGCCGTCCCTTTCCTACTCCCTGGGCTAGAGCACCTCTTATGATAGAGCAGGGGGATTTGGATCTAGTACAGTCAGAGTATGTGAGGAAACTAATTAAAACTTTGGATACAGTTGAGAGAAATGTTGCTCGCACCTCTCCTTTTTCTTCACAGGAACCTACCCACCCTTTTAAAGTAGGAGACACGGTGGTGGTCCAACAGTTGAATAGAAGCAAGAAACAGGAATATCCTTTTGGACCTCCTACTACGGTGATTGCAGTGACCAGAACAGCTATCCTGGTGGAGAATTGCCAATCCTGGATCCATGCCAGCCGAGTGAAAAAGGCTGTCCAAAGCCCCAAGAGCAGGAAGGAGATCTTAAATACAGGAGGCCCTCAAGCAGAAGTCCAAGCAGATGAAGGAGAAGTTCCTGGAAAAGCAGGTCCGGCCAGAGAAGATGACCTTGCTTATTCCACCACAGACTTCTGGCAAGGCATTCTGCCTCCTGTTCCTGATCACCCTGATGGTGTTCCCGCCCATTTGGATCATCACTAACTGTATCTACCACCCTGAAGATTTGGGTGCGATTAAAAGTATTTGTGGTAACACATATACACAGAAGAACATTACAGTGATACAAGTTAGAAATAAGTGTAATAGAGGAATGCTGGTTGGACTATATTTAGGAAAACAACTCAGGCAGTTTTTCCATCCCTGATAATGATATAATTTGTAAAAAGATAGAGAAGAGGGGGAGGGAACGAACAGTCCCCCTTCTCAAATGTATGGGACTTTATAGGAAAAAACCTGTGTTGCGTAGGTGAGGATTACACAAGTTTGATAAAATTAGCAAAATTTTATTGAACTATAATAAAAAATAATATCGTCAATACATATACAATCATATAAACATCCAGTAGTTGAATCCAGACTTCGTACGTGACTAAGGCCAACATGTTTCGCAAAAGAAATTTCGCTTCATCAGGGCTAGACACGATGCAATTGATTCATTTACACTGTATAAATAACAGACAGTCTTAGATTGTACCATGATTATACATTAACATCAAATCTTAACGAACATCAGTTATTTTAATTTATAGCTCACCTACTATGAAACTCTCAAGAACGTCAGACTAAAAACGCCAATCATTAGACACCAACCGCCGTACCAACCAAAACGGGATCTGGCACCCAGAGACAGTCCGTTTTGGTTGGTACGGCGGTTGGTGTCTAATGATTGGCGTTTTTAGTCTGACGTTCTTGACAGTTTCATAGTAGGTGAGCTATAAATTAAAATAACTGATGTTCGTTAAGATTTGATGTTAATGTATAATCATGGTACAATCTAAGACTGTCTGTTATTTATACAGTGTAAATGAATCAATTGCATCGTGTCTAGCCCTGATGAAGCGAAATTTCTTTTGCGAAACATGTTGGCCTTAGTCACGTACGAAGTCTGGATTCAACTACTGGATGTTTATATGATTGTATATGTATTGACGATATTATTTTTTATTATATTTCAATAAAATTTTGCTAATTTTATCAAACTTGTGTAATCCTCACCTACGCAACTCAGGTTTTTTCCTATAAAGTCCCATACATTTGAGAAGGGGGACTGTTCGTTCCCTCTCCCTCTTCTCTATCTTTTTACAAGTTAGAAATAAGAGAGACATTGAAGATAATTTTGCTGATAAAATGCTTTTGTTAAAATTTAAATATGCTTATGCTCGGAAATCAGGATTTCAAAAATGTTGGATCTGTAGTAAACTGCACCCTAGCACTGTTAGGATACCCCTAATGGCTATACCTTTAAATATTACTCCCCTGTTGAGAGAAGAGATTCTCCTTGACCTTCTGAATGTCAGCAGAAGAACTAATGACACCATTTCCTTTCACATCATCAATAGAAGTCATAATCCTACCTGGTGTTTTAATTTAGGGAATTCTACTAGAAATGCTCATATCTGTAGTCAATCGGTTTTGAACATTTCTAATTGCTATGCCCCTAGTGGGAAGTTTTGTTCTTTAAATCAAACACACCACGATGAGGTCAGAGTACGGGCTGATTTTGAAAAGATTCTTGCCTCTGAAGATGAAAGTAGTAAATCTGTACAGTATTTGTTTCAGGTTTTAGCAGCAGTTACAGCAGTAGATCAAGAGACTGCTGTGAATACGCCCTTCTCGTTTGGTAACCACACTTATGTTTGTTGTGGAAAGACTTGTTATCCCTGGATTCCACAAGAGGTCCAAGGCTGGTGTTATCTGGCCTCTCTGGTGCCCATAATGGGGGTGATAGGTGATAGTGATGGGAGTCATTTGCTTGAAGCTAGTATACACCCAAGGTATCCATTGAAACATCGTAACAAGAGAGAGTTATTCCTTGAGAAGGATATGGCCTGGGCATGGTTCCCTTCCTGGACAGGATGGGGAATAGATTTGATGAAAAGGTTAAATAATTATTCAGGAATTATTGATGAGATGATGGAAAAGAATTCTGATGACATTTCTAAACTTAATGTTGAAACTAGGGCTATTAGAAAACAACTAGAATTGCATGATTTAGCCATTGAGAGCATGAGTTCAGCCCTTACAGGATTATGTGAAATGACTGAGGATTATGAATGTTGTACTTGGGTACACAATACCAGTATAGAGGTACCAGATTATTATGATGTGATAGTTCAGCATAGAAAAGAGGTAGCCAAGCTGCAACAAGAGGCTCGCAACATAGCCCAGACCTGGAGTCCTTTTGGAAATGTTGATTTTGGATTTGGAGGGATATTCTCTTGGATAAGGGATATTGCCATAATTTTAATTATTGTCGTGTTCTTTTTCCTTTTTCTTTATCTTGTGTACAAGCTTATTATGTGCCTTATTAATAGAGCCACTCGCATTTCAGATCCCTCATCTCCCAATAAAATTTATCTCAGTATGTATCATCAGAAGCAAGCTGAGAATATCGCCATGATAAGGAAGTGAGATCATACATATATAGATACATGTGTGATCAAAGAGGGGATTGTAAGGATATTTTAGCTTGCTGTCCTTTATTTTAGCTATAAGAATATGTATCCATCTTAGAATAATATGTATATGTGACATCTATCAAAAGTTAGTTTCAAATCCTTGTAAATAACATGATTTCCCCGAAATGACGCATGAAGGTTTTTCCTTGTTGATAGTTTCTGTATGAAGAAATAATTTCTCATTTTTAGGTGGTTTTTAATCATCTGATGTATACGTAATGTCTGTATATTAATGAAAGGGTTGAACTTTTTTTGTGATGTCGTTTTGATTATATAAGTGATTGTCTACGGAAGTAAAAAGCAGAACATTCCAGACATTTGACTGTTGTGTCATTATTTTCTCACTGGAATGGTCTCCGGGCCTGATTTGGGTTTGAAAGAACACTCTATGCAGATATGCTAGAGAAGAGGTTCACTTGCTCCTAGAAGAAGATCGTTAGCCCCCTAACAGGGAGTGGCATTGGTTTGAAAATTAAAACCCATTTTCTTTTTATGACCTCCATCAGGACTTCTTTGTCCTGAAGTAGGCTTTCGTTCAGTCTCCACATCCTGGTTTGTAAGTGCATAAGACAAAATCACAGGGGCTTGATCCGACCAGGTAATGGACCTATAGAGGAATCCAAGACTGCATGGAGTTGACGTGGTATCGTGAAATAATTTATGCGTGAGTACACTCTGTGGGATGAAGAGTAGAACGTATAGTCCTGTTCACCAGAGTGTAGCAGACGCCAAACGTCCACTAGTTGAGCTTTATGGAAGGATTGCCGGTCTTCTTCTTTCTCCTGTCTTATTTGTCTGGTGTTCTTCTTCCTCCGCTCCCATCGACAACCCTCCTCCGATGCTGCATTCTGCTGATCTGTCCGTGCCAATGTCAAGCATTTTTTAGATAACTATGGGGCGTGGCCATTGGATGACTTTATTAGGATACCCCACCCCATTGTCACTTCACTGCCTGGGGCATGATGGATCTGTGATGTCACAAGGGGGTGGGGCCTCTGGATGATCTCATCCTATGGCCACGCCCCATAGTTATATAAAAAATGCATGACACGGACAGATCAGCGTGGGATGCAGCATCAGAGGAGGGTCGTCGGCGGGAGTGGCAGCGGAGGAAGAACAATACCGGACAAAGAAGACAGGAGAAAGAAGAAGACCAAAAGAAGAAGTGAGAGAAGGAGAAGACCTGAAGAAGAAGGAGAAGACTGGAGGAAGAAGTGTGAGAAGCCCGGAGGAGGAAGAATCGTGGAAGAATAAGACATTTTTAATAAAGGACTTGTCAAAAACTGTCTATTGTCTTCCTTCACATTACACTACTTTTTTTGGTGAATGGCTAGGGGTATGATGTACCCAATATCCATTCACATAGTGCGGGTGCAGGATCTGGAGGCCCCCTTGTTAAAGGGGTCTTCCAGATTCCGATAAGCCCCCTGCCTGCAGACCCCAACAACCAATGGCCAGGGTTGTCAGGGAGAGGCCCTTGTCCCTATCAACATTGGGGCAATGTGCTTTGAGGTGGGGGGCACAGAGGGAAGCACCCCTCCCCAAAGCACTCACCCCGCCATGTTGAGGGCATGTGGACTGGTATGATTCAGGAGGGGGGGAGGGCTTGCTCGTCCCCTCACTTTCCTGACCTGATGGGCTGCATGTTTGGATAAGGGTCTGGTATGGATTTTGGGAGAGACTTCACGCAAATTTCTTTTTACATTATGGTGTGGGGGGTCCTCTCAGAATCCATACTAAACCCAAGTGCCTGGCATGGACCTGGGGGGCACCCCACGCTGTTTTTTTTCACAATTCTTTTAGCCAGCAATTCTTTTTTTTTACATTTAGCTGTTAGTGGGGAAGCCCCACTGACAGCTGATGACTCATCGGTTGTTAAGGACGCGGCAGCCAGCTTCCTGGCCCCCTCCTTAGCAACCAGCTATATACAGTGTAAAAAAACCCACAAAATACAAATTGCGGCAAAATCGTGGTAAAATCATGGTAAAAACGTGTGTCCAAAAACGTGGCAACCACCGCAAAAAGCACTGCAGAAACGCTCAAAAGCAACATGCATAGATGTGAATCTAATTGTTGTTTCTCTCCTCTGTTATTAGCATAGGTCACTTCTGAGACATTTTCCAGGCACATGAGATAAATTTATGTTGGGAGGGAGAGCTCAGAACGAAGCTTGACTATTCAGAACAAAGTTCTTCTGCTATGTGAAGGGGGGGTGTTCCTTTTCTCCAATCAGCTCTCACACACTGTAACTCTGCAGTCTCTCCACGTCTCCTCTCTGCTCCTGACAGATGGAGAAAGAGATTTTTAGCACAATCTGCACTTTTGAAGGGGTGTAGAGAGGAGAAAACTGTAGATAAACAAGCAAAACCTATGTAGGAGGATTTGTTTCATTCCTGTGTATAATCTGAGGCTGTTCACTTCACTGGGTTTATGTGAGAGTTTACAGCCACTTTAACCACTTCAGCCCTGGAAGGACTTACCCACTTCCTGACCAGGCCATTTTTTGCGATACGAAACTGTGTCGCTTTAACTGACAATTGTGTGGTCGTGCAACGTTGTACCCAAACAAAATGTATGCCTCTTTTTTCCCACAAATAAAGCTTTTTTTTTGGTGGTATTTCATCACCTCTGCAGTTTTTACTTTTTGCACTATAAACAAAAAAAGACTGACAATTTTGAAAAAAACACAATATTTTTTACTTTTTGCTATAATAAATATCCAAAAAAAATGTCTTCATCAGTTTAGGCCGATATGTATTCTTCTACATATTTTTGGTAATAAAAATCGCAATAAAGTGAATACTGATTGGTTTGCGCAAAAGATATAACATCTACAAAATAGGGGATAGATTTATGGCATTTTTTTTCTTTTTTTTTACTAGTAATGGTGGCGATCTGCGATTTTTAGCAGGACTGCAACATTGTGATGGACAGATCGGACACTTTTAGCACATTTTTGGAACCAATTACATTTATACAGTGATCAGTGTTATAAAATGTACTGATTATTGTGTAAATGTCACTGGCAGGGAAGCGGTTAACACTAGGGGCGATCATGGGGTTAAATGTGTTCCCTAGGTGTATTTCTAACTGTGGAGGAGGGGACTGCCTGGAGGAAGAGACCGATCACTGTTCCTAAGCATTAGGAACAACAGATCTGTCTCCTTACCTCCTGACAGAACGGAGAGCTGTCTGTTTACGTTTACAGATCTCCATTCTGTCTCTGCCAGGAGCGATCGCGGGTGCCCGGCGGACATCGCGGCCATTGGGTACACGCAATAGTTCTCACATCATGCGGCGGGGGCGCCCCCTATACCCCTTAAAGCGCCCGGCGTACAGCTACGCCGATTTGCACAGGGGAGCCAACCTGCCACCATCAAACGACAGTGGCTGGTCAACAACTGGTTAATGTGGACTAGAACTCAATTAGCAAAGAAATGATATCTAATAGGGAACATTTAGAAATGTTAATTGTGTCCAATGTATATTTTGCCTTGATTTCTTGAAAAATAGAAGTGTACTGCTTGCATTTAGGTACACCCGTGCTTTAAGGGTCATAACCTATTACTGTATCTGAAGTGTGAGATTATCTAAGGCAGTGTTTCTCAACTCCAGTCCTCAAGGCGCACCAACAGGTCATGTTTTCAGGATTTCCCTCAGATGAAATGGCTGTGGTAATTACTAAGGCAATGAAACTGATCAAATCACCTGTGCAAAATAGTGGAAATCCTGAAAACATGACCTGTTGGTGCGCCTTGAGGACTGGAGTTGAGAAACACTGATCTAAGGCACTGTGCCTTTGACTTCTGCATCCCAGATTTGAGGTGAACGTTGGTAATGTCACAGTTGTGCTCATTATTCTCCTTGCTGGAGACAAAGATGTTTCTGAGGGCCTAAAGTGCCACAGTCTCCCTCCTTCTGCTTCATCCCTCTGGATCTTTGCTTTCTGCATGCCTCCTGCTGCTTCTTGATTTTTCCCTTTACCAGCTATCAAATCACCAGTCACCACAAGCAGCTCTGACACTAGTAAGCAAAACCCTGCTAACATACCGACTAAATAAAGTGTGTAATGTGTGTGTGTAATGTGTGTTAGTAAACTGAAATCTGAGAGTTATTAGATAAGTAAGGTGAAAGCAAAAAGTACCTTTGTATTCTGTATGTATGCTGTAAACCTGGTACTGGAGGGAATTTGTTCATGCAGGGTAGAGTTACACTTTAGTAAAGTATTTTAAAATAAGTGACTGTTGGTATACTAGTTCTGCAATTGTTGCTTGTATTATGCCATGCTCGTGCAGGTAGGGCTTGAGTAACATACTTCAAATCACAAAAAACAAGGATGGGATGGAAATGAAAAATTATTTAAAAATTCATAACTCTGGACTGAGGCCTCACAAGGAATAAAAATATCATGCTCCACTATGATGTTAGCAGATATTATTATTTATGCCTAGGAAGTCTGTTTCTTTTCAGACCTATAATTCAAGGTATGTAGAAATGTTCGTATTCAATGTTTCATTCTCACCAGCTTGTGAAGTATGTCAGGAGCTCTGAACTCTAAACCACATCTTAGTAACCTAAAAACACTATTGAACCCTGATCATTTTCTGTAAATCCCAAAATATTACAACAGCTAATTTTATACATTTATATCTGGAAGAAAAATGTGTATTATAAATATATGTGTATAAATCTTTGGATATTTTATCAAAAAGTCTTAGCATGATGATGAGTTAGCCAATTAACTATACCACTTAAAGCGCTAAACTTTTTTATGGATAAAATATATCCTAAAATATAATTTTCTCCAGTTCAAAAAAGTATTCAGATCCTATTGTTCAGCTAATCACATTTACATTTAGCAATATTTTTACATGTATATATATATATATATATATATATATATATATATATATATACTGGAACAAAAAAAAAAAAAACCTCACATTGCTCCCTCTCACTTCATTATTCACTATTTTGTTTTGTTTTTTGTCTCCTTTTTACATTGTTTCTTGTTTTTTTTTTTTTTTTTGCAGGGTCTGCTTCAGTAGTGTCTCTCCACATCAGCCTCCTTAATGCATAATACAAAGATAATGTCCCTGTATTGTACATGATAATGCCAATGCTGTGTACACACGATTGGAATTTCCGACAACAAATGTTCGATGGGAGCTTGTTGTCTGAAATTCCGACCGTGTGTAGGCTACATTGGACATTTTTTATCCAAATTGTTAAGCTGGTTCTCAAATTTTCTGACTATAAATTTCGTTGTCGGAAATTCCGATCGTGTGTACACAATTCCGACGCACAAAATTCCACGCATGCTCGGAATCAAACAGAAAAGCAGACTGGCTATTGCACTTCATTTTTCTCAGCTCGTCGTATGTGCTGTATGTCACTGCCTTCTTGACGTTCGGAATTTCCGACAACATTTGTGTGACCATTTGTATGCAAGACAAGTTTGAGCCAACATCCCTCGAAAATAAATCCAGGATTTTGTTGTCAGAATGTCCAATCATGTGTACGTGGCATTAGGCTACAACCAAAGACCAGAGCTCTAGGTAGAGCAGAAGAGCTCCTGATCTGACTGGAGCAGGGAGACAGGTAAGTAATATGGGTAGCACTGAACACCTCTAGACATAACCAGCATTTAAGTACTAAACTAAACACAAAACTTTTTTTTTTCATATTGGAATGACCCCTGCCCTTTCTTTTATTGAAATCTGTGTCCCAGGGGGAGATTTCCCTTCACTTTCTGTCCCATAGCCACAAAAGGAAGCTACGGGAAATACCTCCAAAGTTAGGAAAAATAGAGTACATCATGGGACACAGAGCCTTAAGTAATTACTTAATGGGTTATAGGCCACCTTCAGGTGATGGACAGACCCAATCCAGGAAGTTCACTCCCTATATTAACCCCTCCTCCTTCCAGGAGCACATCAGTTTTTGTAGCAAAGCAATATACTTAAATCCCAAAAAAGAGGGGAGGGACCTCTGTGTCCCATGATGTACTCCAAGAAAATGATTTTACAGGTAAGCTGTTATGAAAAAACTATTTTCTTTATCGTACATCATGGGACACAGAGCCATAAGTAATTACTTAATGGGGCATCCCATAGCAATACTACTTAAGGGGAGGGAGACACAACCTGGAGGGTAACCCCAGACTTGAGGACCTATACTGCTGCCTGCAGCACACTGTGCCTGAAGGCAATATCCTCATACCTCCCTCATACCTCCTTACATCCACCTATTAAAATTTTGTGAATGTATGCACTGAAAACCAAGTTGCGGCCTTACAGATCTGAGCCATGGAGGCCTGATGACGCACTGCCCAAGAAGCACTAACTGCCCTGGTAGAGTGCACCTTAACTTTAAAAAGGGGAATCTTACCCCTTAAATTATATGTTTGAATTATAATAGTAAAAAGTATGTGGCGCTAGTCCAAGTGTACCACTCACAATAATGGATCGAAATCTCAAAATAACATAAATCTCAATACTTCCTTAATAGACAATATTATCTTCTCCCATTGGGGAGCAGCCAAACTAACTAAAGTGTTAAATGCTGGTTGTCATTCCTAATAAAAATGTATAAAATAAATCATCCAATGAACATGATGTTCCTCAACCAAACTGTGTAGAAACTGTGACCAGAGGTAATTTTAAACTAAGTGATAATGGTGAAATAAAATATTTTAGAATAAATAGCAATTCCTCAAAATGTGTCATACAATGTGCATAATTTTCTTCAACATAATAAGTGAAAACAACAAAAAATAAATAAAATTAAATAATACACGGAATAAGTATTGCTGGTGAATGGATGATACCAAAACAGCTGCAATGCAATATTAAATACAAAGGTGCGACTCTGCACCACATATTTAAGCAAAAGTGATCAAGTGCAAAACAAAGTGGCAATTGTGCAGATCCATGCATATAGAAGTGCGACTCTGAGATAAGCTCCCAAAATTCAACACCTCTCCCACCTGAAAATAATTCCTTTAAAAATTAAAAAGCTGTGACATAAAATGTGATCAAGTCCAAGAAAATATTGCTTCATGCAGTGTGATTCGTAATGTCCATACAGATAGTCAATAATAACGTGCCAGTAAAGGTGACTTTGTGCTGGATTCATTCACTTAAAAACTGGTGCGGCACACAGGTGTTTTCTTCAATGAGAAGGGCTTGGAACCACTTGAGTTTCAATCACATTATGTTTGAGCAATTTCTCCTGAGCTTATAATTCTCCGACGTCTTCCCCACCGGGTCCCGACAGGGGTCCCTGGCCGTCCACCACGTCAGCAGGGGAAAAGGGGGGTTTTAGTCGTCCATGCATGTCTTACAAGGAGTCACACTAAGTGGATATTTCCCAAAACTGGGGAGGAGCATGGGGGCAAGCGAGCGACACCTGTCTCCAGAGTATAGGTCAGTTGGTCAGTCTGATGAAACAGTAGGAACTAAATGCCATTCAGGTCTGGTATGGATATTAAGGGGAACCCCGCGCCAAAAAAAAAAATGGCGTGGGGTCCCTCCAAAAATCCATACCACACCCTTATCAGAGCACGCAACCTGGCAGGCTGCAGGAAAAGAGGAGGGACGAGAGTGCGCCCCCCCCTCCTGAACCGTACCAGGCCACATGCCCTCAACATTGGGAGGGTGCTTTGGGGTAGCCCCCCGAAACACCCCCATGTTGATGAGGACAAGGGCCTCATCCCCACAACCCTGGCCAGTGGTTGTGGGGGTCTGCGGGCGGGGGGCTTATGTCAGGGTACTCACCAGGGCCGAGATGCTGAGAGCGGCTCCCCTTGCAGCTGAGTGCGCTATACCCCTGGAGGTGGCACAGAGGGTATCGGGCACAGAGAGGCACGGGTCGCCAGGCACTAGTAGGAGCCTGCGTGTTGAACTTCTGTCTGGTAGTAGTCCGTGCAGGGTACACCCGGACGGTGATCAGCAGAGGAATCAGACTGGGGCTCCAACACCTTGGACCTGAAGTAGATAACTGGAACAAGTATGTAGAGAAGCCAGGGGGTCAAACACAGCAAGCCGGTAGGAAGGAAGTCCGTTTAAACAAGCCAAGGTCATACACAGGAATCAATCAATAGGAGAGTCCAAGACAGGCCGGGGGTCAAACACTGGAGCAGGCAGTAGCGAAGTCTTTAAAGAGAAGCCGGGGGTCAAACACTGGAGCAGACTGAAGAGGAATCCGTTTAAGCAAGCCGAGGTCAAGGTGCAGGAGAAGTTCAAGGATGGTCAAGGAAATCCGGGTCACAACAGGCAGGAGTCAATAGCAGAACAAGGAACAGGAACACAGAAGCTGAAATGACAAACCAGCAATAAGCCAGAGAGCTGGGCTGCCTTTTATAGGGCTAATAGGGGAACCCACGTGTGCGGCTAAGATGCGTACGTGCGTACGTGCTTACGCCGTTTCGCCGTTTCACCGTCCGCTAACTTGCACGTCTATGTGCGCCGTTACGCCGTGACGCGGTCTGCTGAATTGCGTACCCGCGTACGCCTATTAGCCATTCTGCCACGCAGGCGTACAGGGAAATGCCGGTACTGGCAAACAAAGTTTCTATTATTCCTCTGACAGCTTATCAGAATCTGGAAGCCCCCTTTAACAAGGGGACCCCCAGATCCCGGCCCCCCCGTGTGAAATGGTAAGGAGGTACAAAAGTACCCCTACCATTTCACAAAAAAACTGTCAAAAATGTTAAAAATGACAGGAGACAGTTTTTGACAATTCCTTTATTTAAATGCTTCTTCTTTCTTCTATCTTTCTTCATCTTCTTCTTCTGGTTCATCTGGCTCTTCTGGTTCTTCCTCCGGCGTTCTCGTCCAGCATCTCCTCCGTGGCATCTTCTATCTTCTTCTCCTCGGGCCGCTCCGCACCCATGGCATGGGGGGAGGCTCCCGCTCTTCTCTTCATCGTCTTCATCTTCTCTTCTTTTTTTCTTCTCTTCTCTTCTTCTCTTCTTCATTTTCTTCTCCGGGCTGCTCCGCACCCATGCTGGCATGGAGGGAGGCTCCCGCTGTGTGACGGTGTCTCCTCGTCTGACGGTTCTTAAATAACGGGGGTGGGGCCACCCGGTGACCCCGCCCCCTCTGACGCACGGTGACTTGACGGGACTTCCCTGTGACGTCACGGGGAATGCCACAGGGAAGTCCCGTCATGTCCCGTGCGTCAAAGGGGGTGGGGTCACCGGGTGGCCCCGCCCCCGTTATTTAACCAGTTGCCGACCGCCGCACGACGATGTACGTCGACAGAGCGGCACGGGCAGGCAAAAGGGCTTACCTGTACGTCCTTGCCTGCCCGCGGGTGGGGGGTCCGATCGGACCCCCCCGTGCCTGCGGCGGTGGCCCCCCCTCGCGATCGCTCCCAGCCAATGGGATCATTTCCCTGCCTCTGTATTGTACACAGAGGCAGAGGAAATGATGTCATCTCTCCTCTGCTCGGTATTTTCCGTTCCGGGCCGAGGAGAGAAGACTGTAATGTGAGTGCACCAACACACACACACACAGTGGAACATGCCAGGCACACATTACACCCCGATCCCCCCCCCCCGATCGCCCCCCGATCCCACCCCAATCACCCCCCCCTGTCACAAACTGACACCAAGCAGGTTTTTTTTTTTTTTCTGATTACTGTATTGGTGTCAGTTTGTGACAGTTACAGTGTTAGGGCAGTGAGTGTTAGGCCCCCTTTAGGTCTAGGATACCCCCCTAACCCCTCCTAATAAAGTTTTAACCCCTTGATCACCCCCCGTCACCAGTGTCGCTAAGCAATCATTTTTCTGATCGCTGTATTAGTGTCGCTGGTGACGTTAGTTAGGGACGTAAATATTTAGGTTCGTTGTCAGCGTTTTATAGCGTCAGGGACCCCCATATACTATCTAATAAATGTTTTAACCCCTTGATTGCCCCCTAGTTAACCCTTTCACCACTGATCACCGTATAACCGTTGCGGGTGACGCTGGTTAGTTTGTTTATTTTTTATAGTGTCAGGGCACCCGCCGTTTATTACCGAATAAAGGTTTAGCCCCCCGATCGCCCGGCGGTGATATGCGTCGCCCCAGGCAGCGTCAGATTAGCGCCAGTACCGCTAACACCCACGCACGCAGCATACGCCTTCCTTAGAGGTATAGTATCTGAACGGATCAATATCTGATCCGATCAGATCTATACTAGCGTCCCCAGCAATTTAGGGTTCCCAAAAACGCAGTGTTAGCGGGATCAGCCCAGATACCTGCTAGCACCTGCGTTTTGCCCCTCTGCCCGGCCCAGCCCACCCAAGTGCAGTATCGATCGATCACTGTCACTTACAAAACACTAAACGCATAACTGCAGCGTTCGCAGAGTCAGGCCTGATCCCTGCGATCGCTAACAGTTTTTTTGGTAGCGTTTTGGTGAACTGGCAAGCACCAGCCCCAGGCAGCGTCAGGTTAGTGCCAGTACCGCTAACACCCATGCACGCAGCGTACACCTCCCTTGGTGGTATAGAATCTGAACAGATCAATATCTGATCCGATCAGATCTATACTGGCGTCCCCAGCAGTTTAGGGTTCCCAAAAACGCAGTGTTAGCGGGATCAGCCCAGATACCTGCTAGCACCTGCGTTTTGCCCCTCCGCCCAGGCGAGCCCAGCCCACCCAAGTGCAGTATCGCTTGATCACTGTCACTTACAAAACACTAAACGCATAACTGCAGCGTTCGCAGAGTCAGGCCTGATCCCTGCGATCGCTAACAGTTTTTTTGGTAGCGTTTTGGTAAACTGGCAAGCACCAGCCCCAAGCAGCGTCAGGTTAGTGCCAGTACTGCTAACACCCAAGCACGCACCGTACACCTCCCTTAGTGGTATAGTATCTGAACTGATCAATATCTGATCCGATCAGATCTATACTGGCGTCCCCAGCAGTTTAGGGTTCCTAAAAACGCAGTGTTAGCGGGATCAGCCCAGATACCTGCTAGCACCTGCATTTTGCCCCTCCGCCCGGCCCAGCCCAGCCCACCCAAGTGCAGTATCGATCGATCACTGTCACTTACAAAACACTAAACGCATAACTGCAGCGTTCGCAGAGTCAGGCCTGATCCCTGCGATTGCTAACAGTTTTTTTGGTAGCGTTTTGGTGAACTGGCAAGCGCCAGCGGCCTAGTACACCCCGGTCGTAGTCAAACCAGCACTGCAGTAACACTTGGTGACGTGGCGAGTCCCATAAGTGCAGTTCAAGCTGGTGAGGTGGCAAGCACAAGTAGTGTCCCGCTGCCACCAAAAAGACAAACACAGGCCCGTCGTGCCCATAATGCCCTTCCTGCTGCATTCGCCAATCCTAATTGGGAACCCACCACTTCTGCAACGCCCGTACTTCCCTCATTCACATCCCCAAACAAATGCAGTCGGCTGCATGAGAGACATTTTTATGTCCTCCCGAGTATCCCTACCCAGCGAACCCCCCCAAAAAAGATGTTGTGTCTGCAGCATGCGCGGATACAGGCGTGACACCCGCTATTATTGTCCCTCCTGTCCTGACAATCCTGGTCTTTGCATTGGTGAATGTTTTGAACGCTACTATACACTAGTTGAGTATTAACGTAGGGTACAGCATTGCACAGACTAGGCACACTTTCACAGGGTCTCCCAAGATGCCATCGCATTTTGAGAGACCCGAACCTGGAACCGGTTACAGTTATAAAAGTTACAGTTACAAAAAAAGTGTAAAAAAAAAAAAAACACAAACAAAAATATAAAATAAAAAATAATAGTTGTCGTTTTATTGTTCTCTCTCTCTCTATTCTCTCTCTCTATTGTTCTGCTCTTTTTTACTGTATTCTATTCTGCAATGTTTTATTGTTATTATGTTTTATCATGTTTGCTTTTCAGGTATGCAATTTTTTATACTTTACCGTTTACTGTGCTTTATTGTTAACCATTTTTTTGTCTTTAGGTACACCATTCACGACTTTGAGTGGTTATACCAGAATGATGCTTGCAGGTTTAGGTATCATCTTGGTATCAATCTTTTCAGCCAGCGGTCGGCTTTCATGTAAAAGCAATCCTAGCGGCTAATTATCCTCTAGACTGCTTTTACAAGCAGTGGGAGAGAATGCCCCCCCCACCGTCTTCCGTGTTTTTCTCTGGCTCTCCTGTCTCAACAGGGAACCTGAGAATGCAGCCGGTGATTCAGCCAGCTGACCATAGAGCTGATTAGAGACCAGAGTGGCTCCAAACATCTCTATGGCATAAGAAACCGGAAGCTACGAGCATTTTATGACTTAGATTTCGCTGGATGTAAATAGCGCCATTGGGAAATTGGGGAAGCATTTTATCACACCGATCTTGGTGTGGTCAGATGCTTTGAGGGCAGAGGAGAAATCTAGGGTCTAATAGACCCCAATTTTTCCAAAAAAGAGTACCTGTCACTACCTATTGCTATCATAGGGGATATTTACATTCCCTGAGATAACAATAAAAATGATTAAAAAAAAATGAAAGGAACAGTTTAAAAATAAGATAAAAAAGCAAAAAAATTATAAATAAAAAAAAAAAAAAAAAGCACCCCTGTCCCCCCTGCTCTCGCGCAAAGGCGAACGCAAGCGTCGGTCTGGCGTCAAATGTAAACAGCAATTGCACCATGCATGTGAGGTATCACCACAATGGTCAGATCGAGGGCAGTAATTTTATCAGTAGACCTCCTCTGTAAATCTAAAGTGGTAACCTGTAAAGGCTTTTAAAGGCTTTTAAAAATGTATTTATTTTGTTGCCACTGCACGTTTGTGCGCAATTGTAAAGCATGTCATGTTTGGTATCCATGTACTCGTCCTAAGATCATCTTTTTTATTTCATCAAACATTTGGGCAATATAGTGTGTTTTAGTGCATTCAAATGTAAAAAAGTGTGTTTTTTCCCCAAAAAATGCGTTTGAAAAATCGCTGCGCAAATACTGTGTGAAAAAAAAAAATGAAACACCCACCATTTTAATCTGTAGGGCATTTGCTTTAAAAAAATATATAATGTTTGGGGGTTCAAAGTAATTTTCTTGCAAAAAAAAAAAAATTTTTCATGTAATCAAAAAGTGTCAGAAAGGGCTTTGTCTTCAAGTGGTTAGAAGAGTGGGTGATGTGTGACATAAGCTTCTAAATGTTGTGCATAAAATGCCAGGACAGTTCAAAACCCCCTCAAATGACCCCATTTTGGAAAGTAGACACCCCAAGCTATTTGCTGAGAGGCATGTCGAGTCCATGGAATATTTTATATTGTGACACAAGTTGCGGGAAAGAGACACATTTTTTTTTTTTTTTGCACAAAGTTGTCACTAAATGATATATTGCTCAAACATGCCATGGAAATATGTGAAATTACACCCCAAAATACATTCTGTTGCTTCTCCTGAGTACAGGGATACCACATGTGTGAGACTTTTTGGGAGCCAAGCCGCGTACAGGACCCCGAAATCCAAGCACCGCCTTCAGGCTTTCTAAGGGCGTAAATTTTTGATTTCACTCTTCACTGCCTATCACAGTCTCGGAGGCCATGGAATGCCCAGGTGGCACAAAACCCCCCCAAATGACCCCATTTTGGAAAGTAGACACCCAAAGCTATTTGCTGAGCTGTATAGTGAGTATTTTGCAGACCTCACTTTTTGTCACAAAGTTTTGAAATTTAAAAAAAGAAAAAAAAAATTTTTTTTTGTCTTTCTTCATTTTCAAAAACAAATGAGAGCTGCAAAATACTCACCATGCCTCTCAGCAAATAGCTTGGGGTGTCTACTTTCCAAAATGGGGTCATTTGGGGGTGTTTTGTGCCATCTTGGCCATCTTGTGCCATCTTTCAGCTATTTGCTGAGAGGCATTTTCTTTTTTCAATTTTCAAAACTTTGTGAAAAAAAGTGAGGTCTGCAAAATACTCACTATACCTCTCAGCAAATAGCTTTGGGTGTCTATTTTCCAAAATGGGGTCATTTGGGGGGGGGGTTGTGCCATCTGGGCATTCCATGGCCTCCGAAACTGTGATAGGCAGTGAAGAGTGAAATCAAAAATTTACGCCCTTAGAAAGCCTGAAGGCGGGGCTTGGTTTTCGGGGTCCCGTACGCGGCTAGGCTCCCAAAAAGTCTCACACATGTGGTATCCCCGTACTCAGGAGAAGCAACAGAATGTATTTTGGGGTGTAATTTCACATATTCCCATGGCATGTTTGAGCAATATATCATTTAGTGACAACTTTGTGCAAAAAAAAAAAAAAATTTGTCTTTTTCCCGCAACTTGTGTCACAATATAAAATATTCAATGGACTCGACATGCCTCTCAGCAAATAGCTTGGGGTGTCTACTTTCCAAAATGGGGTCATTTGGGGGGGTTTTGAACTGTCCTGGCATTTTATGCACAACATTTAGAAGCTTATGTCACACATCGACCACTCTTCTAACCACTTGAAGACAAAGCCCTTTCCGGCCCCTCTTGTTTACATGAAAAAATAATTTTTTTTTGCAAAAAAATTACTTTGAACCCCCAAACATTATATATTTTTTTAAAGCAAATGCCCTACAGATTAAAATGGTGGGTGTTTAATTTTTTTTTTTCACACAGTATTTGCGCAGCGATTTTTCAAACGCATTTTTTGGGGAAAAAACACACTTTTTAAAATTTTAATACACTAAAACACACTATTTTGTCAAAATGTTTGATGAAATAAAAAAGATGATCTTAGGCCGAGTACATGGATACCAAACATGACATGCTTTAAAATTGCGCACAAACGTGCAGTGGCGACAAACTACATACATTTTTAAAAGCCTTTAAAAGCCTTTACAGGTTACCACTTTAGATTTACAGAGGAGGTCTACTGCTAAAATTACTGCCCTCGATCTGACCTTCGCGGTGATACCTCACATGCATGGTGCAATTGCTGTTTACATTTGACGCCAGACCGACGCTTGCGTTCGCCTTTGTGCGAGAGCAGGGGGGGGGCAGGGGTGCTTTTTTTTTTTTTTTTTTTTTTAATTATTTTTTTTGCTTTTTTATCTTATTTTTAAACTGTTCCTTTCATTTTTATTTTTTTTTTATCATTTTTATTGTTATCTCAGGGAATGTAAATATCCCCCATGATAGCAATAGGTAGTGACAGGTACTCTTTTTAGAAAAAATTGGGGTCTATTAGACCCTAGATCTCTCCTCTGCCCTCAAAGCATCTGACCACACCAAGATCGGTGTGATAAAATGCTTTCCCAATTTCCCAATGGCGCTGTTTACATCCGGCGAAATCTAAGTCATGAAATGCTTGTAGCTTCCAGTTTCTTGGGCCATAGAGATGTTTGGAGCCATTCTGGTCTCTGATCAGCTCTATGGTCAGCTGGCTGAATCACCGGCTGCATTCTCAAGTTCCCTGTTGGGACAGGAGAGCCAGAGAAAAACATGGACGACGGTGTGGGGGGGGGCATTCCCTCCCACTGCTTGTAAAAGCAGTCTAGAGGCTAATTAGCCGCTAGGATTGCTTTTACAAGAAAGCCGACCACTGGCTGAAAAGAATGATACCAAGATGATACCTAAACCTGCAGGCATCATTCTGGTATAACCACTCAAAGTCCAGCAACATACCAGTACGTTGTTGGTCCTTGTTGGGCATACATTGTAAACTTTTTTTTCATGCAGCCTGTGGGCTGAACGAAAAAAAGATATTGATCGGTGGGTATGCCCACCATTAGAATACCTCCCTTCATCCACCCACTTCTAATGATGGGCATACATGCACCGTATATATATGCCGAAGCATGGGGGCATCCTCCCGCAAAAGGCAGGAGCAAATCGCTCCTCCACCCACTGCTGCCCCCACGCTTCGGCATATATGCTGAAGTATGTAACTGTGGTGGTGAAATCACCTCCGACAGCGCTGGAGTCACGGCTTTATGTATCGTGGGAGCAAACGCTGTTGCTGTCAAGATAAATAAATCCGTGCTGCAACTGAATGGCGTACCTGCTAAGCAAATGATGGTTAACAAAAAAACAAAGTAACATTACAGTATAACAGTATTACTTACCATACCTGCAAAGCAAAATACAAAAAAAACATAGTAAAAAATAAAACATTTAACGCAACCTGTGCCTACCTAAAAATATATATATGCCGAAGCATGGGGGCATCCTCCCGCAAAAGGCAGGAGCAAATCGCTCCTCCACCCACTGCTGCCCCCACGCTTCGGCATATATGCTGAAGTATGTAACTGTGGTGGTGAAATCACCTCCGACAGCGCTGGAGTCACGGCTTTATGTATCGTGAGAGCAAACGCTGTTGCTGTCAAGATAAATAAATCCGTGCTGCAACTGAATGGCGTACCTGCTAAGCAAATGATGGTTAACAAAAAACAAAGTAACATTACAGTATAACAGTATTACTTACCATACCTGCAAAGCAAAATACAAAAAAAACATAGTAAAAAATAAAACATTTAACGCAACCTGTGCCTACCTAAAAATATATATATGCCGAAGCATGGGGGCATCCTCCCGCAAAAGGCAGGAGCAAATCGCTCCTCCACCCACTGCTGCCCCCACGCTTCGGCATATATGCTGAAGTATGTAACTGTGGTGGTGAAATCACCTCCGACAGCGCTGGAGTCGCGGCTTTATGTATCGTGGGAGCAAACGCTGTTGCTGTCAAGATAAATAAATCCGCTCTGCAGCTGAATGGCGTACCTGAAAACACAAAGGTGGTTAACAATAAAAAAAACAAAGTATAAAAAAATTGCATACCTATAAAGCAAACATGATAAAAACATAACAATAAAACATTGCAGTATAGAATGCAGAACAATAGAGAGAGAATAGAGAGAGAACAATAAAACAACAACTATTTTTGTTTTTTTTATTTTATATTTTTTTTGTGTTTTTTTCTTTTTTTTACTTTTTTTTGTTTTTTTTACACTTTTTTTTGTAACTTTAACTTTTTTAACTGGTACCAGGTTTGTGGAAGTGTGCCTAGTCTGTGCAGTGCTGTACCCTACGCCAATACTCCACTAGTGTGTGGTAGCGTTCAAAACATTCACCAATGCAAAGACCAGGATTGCCAGGACAGAGGGGACAATAATATCGGGTGTCACGCCTAAATCCGCGCTTGCTGCAGACACGACATCTTTTTTGGGGGGTTCGTTGGGTAGGGGTACTCGGGAGGGCATAAAGAAAATGCCTCTCATGCAGCCGGCTTACTGCATTTGGTTGGGGATGGTGAGGTGGAGCACCGTCTGGAAACAGAAGGGCTCTGACGATCTCTTCCTGGAATTTAAGGAAGGATCCAGTATAGCACATAAGCATTCAGCAAAGCCAATTGAAATAAATAAACAGACACTTTTTTGTACCAGCGTCTGGCCTTACGGGCAATTAGGTACGGCGCCAACAACTGGTCGTTGAGGTCCACCCCTCCCATATTAAGGTTATATTCGTGGACACAGAGGGGTTTCTCCACAACACCAGTCGCCGTAGGAATTTGGACCATCGTGTCTGCATGAAGGGAGGTGAGAACGAAAACATTCTTCTTATCCCTCCACTTCATAGCGAGCAAATTATTATACTTCAAGCAGGCTCTCTCCCCCAGCCTAAGACGGGAATCTACAAGCTGCTGGGGAAAGCCCCGGCGATTAGGTCGCACGGTGCCACATGCTCCAATCTGATGATCAAAAAGGTGGCTAAAAAGTGGCACGCTCGTATAATAATTGTCCACGTACAAGTGGTACCCCTTTCCGAATAAGGGTGACACCAAGTCCCACACTATCTTGCCAGCGCTTCCTATGTAGTCAGGGCAGTTTGTCGGCTCTACGTGACTATCTTTGCCCTCGTAAACCATAAATCTACATGTATAGCCTGTGGCCCTGTCACAGAGCTTATACATCTTGACCCCGTATCTGGCACGCTTGCTGGGAAGGTACTGTTTGAATGACAAGCGGCCAGAAAATTTAACCAGGGACTCATCAACGCAGACAACTTGATGGGGGGTAAACAAGTCTGCAAAACATTGGTTGAAGTGGTTTACGAGGGGCCGAATTTTATAGAGCCGATCGTATTCAGGGTCTCCACGAGGACGACAGAGTTCATTGTCGTTGAAGTGCATGAACCGCAAAATCTGTTCGTATCGTGCCCTGGCCATGGAAGCAGAGAACAAGGGTGAATGGTAAATTGGGTCAGTGGACCAATATGACCGCAACTCACTCTTTTTATTCAACCCCATGAGGAGGGAAAGGCCCAGAAAGATCTTAAATTCGGAGACCGTAATTGGTCTCCAATCTCTGGCAAGGGTGGACTGGGGCATAGTGGCGATGTATTGACCAGTGTATAAATTGCTTTGGTCCACAATAGATCTATAGAGATCTTCGGTGAAAAACAGCGAATAAAAATCCAGTGGCATAAAGTCAACTGTTTCCACCTGAATTCCGGGTTGGCCAGTGAAAGGGGGAAGTACGGGTGCTGCAGAAGTGGTGGGTACCCAATTCGGATTGGCCAATGCAGCAGGAAGGGCACTATGGGCACGACGGGCCTGTGTTCGTCTTCTTGGTGGCAGCGGGACACTACTAGTGCTTGCCACCTCGCCAGCTTGAACTGCACTTATGGGACTCGCCACGTCACCACGTGATACTGCAGTGCTGGATGTACGACCAGGGTGTACTAGGCCGCTGGTGCTTGCCAGTTCACCAGAAGGAGTAGCGGCACTAGTACCTCTCTGCTCCCTACGAGAGCCCTGCGGTTCTTGCACTTCAAGGACAGCATAAGTTCGGGGTCTGGTACGCCTGACCTTAGCAGGGACCACAACTCCGTTGTCAGAGCTATCTGTCATGGAGCCGCTGTCCTCTACGGGATCGTATTCTGAGCCTGAACTTGACAGATGAGTGACTTCTTCTTCACTATCTGTCATGCTCAGAATCCTGTAGGCCTCTTCACTAGTGTACCTTCGATTTGCCATTTTGGCCTCTAAATTTAGGGGTACATTAGTGAGACTCACAGGCAAAAAAGCTCCCGACTGTCAGCGACTGATTCAAAACGCTACCAAAAAACTGTTAGCGATCGCAGGGATCAGGCCTGACTCTGCGACCGCTGCAGTTATGTGTGCTTAGTGTTTTGTAAGTGTCAGTAATCGATCGATACTGCACTTGGGTGGGCTGGGCTGGGCTGGGCCGAGGAGAAAAACGCAGGTGCTAGCAGGTATCTGGGCTGATCCCGCTAACACTGCGTTTCAGGGAACCCTAAACTGCTGGGGAGTATAGATCTGATCGGATCAGATATCGATCCGTTCAGATACTATAGCACTAAGGGAGGTGTATGCTGCGTGCGTGGGTTTTAGCGGTACTGGCGCTAACCTGACGCTGCCTGGGGAGACGCAGACCTTATCTGATCCTAAAAACTTAACTTCTATCACCGCCGGGCAATTAGGGGGTTAAACCTTTATAGGGTAATAAACGGCGGGTGCCCTAAAACTATAATAAACTGTAATAAACTATAATAAACTACAAAAAACAAACTATCTAACCAGCGTCACCCGTAACACTTATACGGTGATCGCTGGTGAAAGGGTTAACTAGGGGGCAATCAGGGGGTTAAAACCTTTAGCAGGTAGTATATGGGGGTCCCTGTCGCTATAAAACACTGACAGCGAACCTATATACTTACCTCCCTAAACTAGCGTCACCTGTGTCACTAATACAGCGATCAGAAAAATGATCGCTTAGCGACACTGGTGACGGGGGGTAATCAAGGGGTTAACTTTTATTAGGGGGGGTTAGGGGGTACCCTGGACCTAAGGGGGGGTACCCTAGACCTAAAGGGGGCTAACCTAACTGCCCTAACACTTATAACTGACAAACTGACACCAATGCAAAAAAAAAAAAACACTGCTATTGGTGTCAGAGTGACAGTGGGTACAGGGGGGTGATCGGGGGGTGACAGGGGGGTGAAAAGTGTGCCTGGCGTGTTCTACTGAGCGTGTGGTGTTGGTGCACTTACTTGGATGTCTTCTCCCCTCGGCGTCGGATCAAAAAGACCGGCTCCAGGAGAGATGACATCACTTCCTCTCCCTCTGTTTACATGACAGAGGGAGAGGAAGCATTTGATTTGTGGGAGCGATCGGGAGGGGGTGGCCATCAATGGATGGCCTCCCCCTGACCCCTAATCGCCCGCGAACAAGAGCCGACCGCTCAGGGCACCGGGGGGGTCCGATCGGACCCCCCGCCCGCGGGAAGGCATCACGTACTAGGTACGTGATTTTGCCTGCCCGTGCCGACCTGCTCACGTATATAGGCGTGAGGCGGTCGGCAAGTGGTTAAAAAACGTCCGTTTTTAAAACTTTTTTTTGCATTGATCCATGTCCCCTTTGGCAGGACCCAGGTCCCCAAACACTTTTTATGACAATAACTTGCATATAAGCCTTTAAAATTAGCACTTTTGATTATTCATGTTCGTGTCCCATAGACTTTAACGGTGTTCGCGTGTTCGAACGAACTTTTTTCCTGTTCGCATGTTCTGGTGCGAACCGAACAGGGGGTTGTTCGGCTCATTCCTAGTGCCAACCCTTGTATTCACACCAGGAAACATAAGCCCTCCAGACCCTATAATATATAGTTCTGGAAGCTGGCTTCCTTGCATTAATCAGGGTAGAGATAACTGACCCAAAAAGCCCATGTTTCTTCAGAATGTGGGTTTCAATAGCAAAGCCATTAAATTTAGAGACCGTAAGGTAGGATGGAATATCGGTCCCTGTGAGAGCAGATCTGACCGTAGTGGGAGGGACCACGATTTTCGCATACCATGACCTTCTGGGCCATGCTGGTGCCACCAGAATTACCGGCTTTCTTTCCAGCTTGATCCTGCAAAGAAATCGAGGCAGCAACTGAATAGGGGGAATGCATAGATCAGTGAGAACTGATCCCATGGAGTCACCAACGCATCTGTTCCGCATGCGAGTGGATTCCTTGTTCTGGCCACAAAGTTGACTAACTTCATGTTGAATCTGGATGCCAAAAGATCTACGTCCGGAGTCCCCCATCTTTGGCAAACAGCCCAAAAAAAGTTGGGGGGAAGAGACCATTCCCCTGGGAATAACTGCTGGCGACTCAAGTAGTCCGCCTGACAATTCTCTATTCGCGGAATGAAGACTGCCAAAGGGGAAGGAACATTTCTGCCCAAGTTAGATTATGGTTCACCTCTCTCTGCACTGAGAGACTCTTGGTGCCCCCTTAGTAATTGATATAGGCCACAGCTGTGGCATTGTCGGATTGGATCCTGACAGGACATTCCTGTAACCTGAAAGTCCAGGCCTTTAGAGCCAGACGCACTGCCCGAATCTTTAGGATATTGATGGGCAACGTTCTTTCGGCTCTGGACCACTGTCCCCGGACAGTTGTCTTTTCTAGTACTGCTCCCCAGCCTAAAATGCTGGCATCTGTCGTTACCACTTTCCAGATAACTGGTCTGAAGGATTTTCCTTTCAGCAGATTCTGAGTTAGTAACCACCAACTGAGGCTTTGTGACACCCTTGGGGACAGCCACATTGGCAAGTCTTAAACTTGAATCATTTTGTTCCAAGCAGACAGGATACTGTTTTGCAACAGTCTTGAATGGAACTGGGCATAGGGAACTGCTTCGAATGAAGCCACCATGGTTCCTAGCAACCTCATGCAAAGGCAAATGGAGGAATCGCCTTTTGACCTGACCATCCGCACCAGTTCTGTTAAGGAGTTGATCTTTGCCTGAGGCAAGAACACCTTTTCCTGGGCTGTGTCTATGATTAGACGCAAGTACTCCAGTCTTTTTAGCGGTATTAAGGAAGATTTCTCTAGGTTGAGAATCCAACCCTAAACTTTCCAGGTAACTGGTTGTAATGCGTTCGCTTTTCTCCAAACGAGCCACCGACTGGTCTACTAGCAAAAGATTGTCTAGGTACGCTACGACTGTTATGCCCTGTGCGCTTAACCTGGCTAGAGGCGGGGCCAGCACTTTTGTAAACACCCGGGGTGCTGTGGCTAGCCCAAAGGGCAAGGCTACAAACTGGATATGCTGCTTTTCTAACTCGAACCACAGAAACTTTTGGCGAGTGGGAAATATAGGAACATGCAGATATGCATCCCTGATGTCGATAGATGCCAGAAGTTCTCCTCCTAGAAGGATAGAAACTACTGACCTGATCGTCTCCATGTGAAAGGAATGGATCTTCAGGAACTTATTTAGATTTTTTAGATCTAGAATGGATCTGACATCTCCATTTGGTTTTGGTACCATAAAAAGATTTGAATAAAACCCCAAACCTTGCTCTTTTGTGGGGATCTGTATGATCACCCCTTGAGATATTAATCGGTCTAGTGCCTGAAACAGAGATTGTCTTTTCCCTGGATCTTTGGGAATGCTTGACCTCAGGAAATGAGACAGTGGAAAGTCCCGAAATTCCAGCTTGTACCCCAGCGTTACCATGGAGATGACCCATCTTTCCTGAATTTCCTCTTGCCAGACTTCTGAAAACTGCAGAAGTCTTCCCCCCACCTTTCTGAGGGGGTTTGCCTCTTCATGATGAGGCTTTAGGATTCTGCTTTGCAGGCTTTCCAACCCTAGGACTTCTTTTGAGCCTGGGTCTGACCCTGAGGTTTTCCTCTAGAGTCTGACAGTGGAGGCCGTCGCCACTAGAGGCAGAAGCCCCTGGCGCTGGGGAAAGAGACCGTTTAAATGAAGGGCATTAATACTTTCTTTTGACTGGAAAAAGAGTACTTTTCCCACTAGAAATTGTTTGGATATATATGTCCAAATCTTCTCCAAATAGCCGCTCCCCATGAAAAGAGAACCCAGTTAGGAAGTTTTTACATGGTGCTTCAGCTGACCTATTTTTTAACCACAGGATTCTACGCATATGTACAAGCATAAGCGTAAGCCAAGACACCTGGTGAATAGAATCTTTAATGGCATCTATGGCAAAGCATAATGCTTTTGGTAGCTCAGCCAATTCCGAGGCTTGTCTGTGCAGGAACCTCTTTTAGGGCCTGTCTAAATTGGTCCTTTAGGGATTGACAGACACCTATTGCAGCAACTGCAGGCTGAGTAACGGCACCGGCCAAGGAAAAAGTAGATTTTAACAGGAATTCCAATTTTTTATCTGTTCCTTAAGCATTTGTGCATTGTCTACAGTACAAGTAGGCTTTTATTCACACTGGAAATCGCAGTGTCAACTGCTGGTACTTTCCATTTTTGGGGGAATTTCTCCTCTAGGGGATAGAGAACTGAAAATCTCTTAGGAGGGAAAAAATGTTTATCCAGGTGATCCCATTCAGCAAAAATAAGCTGTTCTAGTAATGCAGGGACAGGAAACGCATGCAAAGGCTGAGAAGGTTTTAAGGAACCCAAGGAAGAGACGAAGCTTTCAGGAGACGCCATTAAGAGTAGCATGAAAGTGGAACGAACCATCTCTGTAAGAGATTGTATCAGCAATTTCTCAGATTGTGAGGTTGAAAAGGGTTCATCTACCGTTGTTTCCTCTGCAGAGGAATCATCGGTTTGTTTTTCCTCCTGATCGACTGAGGGTAACACCTCATCTTGAGCCCACTGTTCCCCTTGCAAAGGGTCTGAAGTGGGGGAGGGGGATCTAGCGTGCTTCCTATCCATTTGAATGGAGGATGCGATTAAAGCCACTAATCTTCCTTCCAGACCTTGCAGGGTGGAGGAAAGGACATCTTCAGTCACGTATACAGGGGCTGAGAAGTGAGAAGCAGTTGCACCATCAATTTGTTCCAATGGCTCACCCTGGCTTGTCATAACTGGTAATTCAGACAAGGATGACAGCATGGAAATGTGACTCGAGATCCTAGTGCCTGTGGGAGAAACCTTTAGTACCTTTTTGGTCTTTGTGGTGTCTTTTTTGTCAGGCATAGTCCAAAAACTAAAACAGAGACACTATACAATTGCACTTAATCGCTGAATACAGGAGGTCCCCGAGTTACTAACTGCCAACTTGCGAACAACTCCTACTTACGAACGGGAGGCGGCGTAGGCGGGCACATTGGAAAACATTGGAAAACATTGGAATACATCGGAAAACATCAGAAAACGACGTTGGAAAACAGTGGAAAACAGCAGAAAATGACATTGTAAACAGCGGAAAACAACAGGAAAACGACGTCTCTGCCGTTCTGCGCATGCGCTTCCGACTTACGAACAAATCCGACTTAAGAACAAACAGGCAGTCCCTAACCCGTTCGTAACTCGGGGACTGCCTGTATAGTCGTGACAGTAAAGTCACTATAAAGTTCAGCCTAGTGCTGGACAAAAAAGTGTCCTTCCTGTATCAGGAAATGCCAGGTTGGAACCCTCACGTGCCCCACAGCTCCTGTGTCCCTGTGTGCAGACCGCTTGCTTCCTCCTCGTCAGCTGAGGAGAGACTGTCACAACTGTGCAACTGACCGTTGCACGGAGCTGTGTCTAGGCCCCACCCCCTTATTAAACCCGCCCCTGTTTAATTTTTTTAAATGTTCCCACCCTCATGTGCAGTGGTTTTGCCACAGGATTGGCTGAATTAACAAACAATCCAACCTTCACCCACCGGGCTGCGTTTAGCAAACCTTCAAGGACTAGGTCCCTTGATAACGGGGTTCCACTCCCTTGGACCTGTAAAAGCACCCCACCAGGAAAGCTTTAGGTAATGTAGCAAGACCTAAGCCCTGGGTCCCGGGGTCCAGCCCTACAAAGAGAGACGTTACGGGCAAAACCTTGTGCTTCGGATACGAGGCCCCAGGTACCATCCACTTTGGCCTCAGTGGCACTTTGGATGGATCTGGTCTATGGAGGCTATTTAAATCCAGCATGGATCCCTCCTTGAGCTCCTCAGAGCACACCAACACCTTAGACACTGCGAAAAAACTGATGTGCTCCTGGAAGGAGGAGGGGTTATATAGGAAGTGAACTTCCTAGATTGGGTATACCAGTGTCCATCACCTGAAGGTGGCCTATAACCCATTAAGTAATTACTTAAGGCTCTGTGCCCCATGGTATACGATAAAGAAATTCCCCCAATTGAAAGATTTAATTTCTATTTCTGTTCTCGGGACAACCCAAAATTTGAGATCTTAGTTATACTTTAACCCTTGCATTGCAGGTGTATTCAACCTGGTTATTTATTTAGATGAAATTATGGGGTTGATTTCCTAAAGGCAATGAGACTTGCACTTTGCAATTTGCAGTTGATCCAGAGCTTAGTAAAGGAGGCAAAGCTTCACTTTTCAAAAAATACCTAATCACATGCAAAGAAAATTAAAAGAACAACATTTTTGCTAGCACATGATTTGATGATGAACATCAGTAGAGCTTCTGTTCATTTACAAAGCTCTGGAGCAACTGCTCTTGCAGAATTCAACTGCACTTTTGAAGTGCACAGTCTATTTGCCTTTAGTAAATCAACCCCTATGTTTACTTTGAACACCCTGTTGTCCAGGGGAATTGAATAAAGTTTTTTTTTTTCCTCGTACATGATTGAATGACTGCAGAGAGCATGGCTTCACTTTATTCATGAAGGTAACTGAATATTGAATAACTAAATGTTCTTTTAGCTAAGTGAGTTTTTTCTACTCTTTTATTAAAACAGCACCATGTAAATTGCATTGACAGTAACCCGACTACTGCCTTACTATTGACAAATGTGTTCTCAGTATCTAGAGTAGCAGAAATCTTCAAATGTATTCCTGGAATAAACAGAACATTTAGTAGTATTACTTTATCGTGTGCCTCCTTGAGCAATGCTTATTTAATGTATCTGGGTCTGGAGTTTCTGAAAAAAAATAACAAAAGAACTTATGTATAATAAAACTTGGATGGGAAATTACTAATTTTGTCCATGTTAAACTAAGTTCCGGAAGTGGTTTTTCAGAATTTGACTAAAAATGAATGCATTCTGGTTGCTATGCACAAAAATTTTTAGAGATACTTTTTAATACATGATGCCTGTATTTTCTACTCCCCAAACTAAGATCAGGATCTGATCAGGAGAAGCACAAATAAAGAAATGCATAATAACCTGTTAAAAATGTGTGTGTATTAAATCATATATGAGCAATGCATTTTTAAATAAAGTATGATGCTTTATTTAATAGTTGTTCATGTTAATAACACCTGCTGAAATAATTTTGTCATTTCATGGTTCTGCTAAAATATGTATGTCTTCTTTAGGGAAAAAGGAAACAAAAGCTTGTTTGTCTCATACAGTACATTGTATAATTTCATGTAAACTAGGTGATTTGTGAAAAAAATCTGGAAAGTCGTCAAGTTAGAACTTTGTCCCTAATTACAAAATTCATCTTTCCAAAGAATTCATTAAAAAATATATATAT
Organism: Lithobates clamitans; assembly: GCA_037952925.1. Taxonomy (NCBI): domain Eukaryota; kingdom Metazoa; phylum Chordata; class Amphibia; order Anura; family Ranidae; genus Lithobates; species Lithobates clamitans. Next base: position 5,591,693 of record JBBGZY010000147.1, read on the forward strand.
TTTACATTATGTGAGCCAATTTATGATGGGAATGAAATTGCTTAGGGATACAAATTAAACATTGTAGCACCATATACTATTGCATATTTATATGCATGGGAGAGCATTGAACACATTTGTATTGATAATTTGAACACTGAGTTGGAGATACAGTTTTAAAAATTACTATAGTACTTTTAATTAAGTTAACTTTTCTACTAGAGTAAAATAATGGTTTGTGTGCTCCGTGTGTATTTATACCCATTTTGTTTCTATATTAGTTATAATTATCATTAATGATCCGGCTACTATACAGATTTGATAAGATTTAAAAGGAGAAGTCTAGCTAAAGCTATTTTAGCTATGCTTCTCCTCTGGATCACATAGTTATGTGCAGTTTGTTCTCCACTTCAGTGACCCCATTTCATCTGGTTTCAGCCAGTCCAGGCTCAGGAAAGATCCTTACAGTTGTGACCCACCCAGATTCCTGGACCAGCAGATGGCTCAACCTCTCAACGAGTCGCTGAGAGCCTAAGCCAGACACACTGGAGGAGCAGAGAAGCAAGCCGGTGACTGATAGTCACCGGTAGGGATGAGCTTCGTGTTCGAGTCGAACCCATGTTCGACTCGAACATCGGCTGTTCGACCGTCCGTCGAATTGCGAACGATATGGGCCGTTCGCGCCAAATTCGTGTGGCGCGTCACGGCCCATAATTCACTGCGGCATCGCAGTGCATTGCTGGCTGATGATTGGCCAAGCATGCACTATGACCCGCATGCTTGGCCAATCACAGCGCCGTCAGTAGAGAGAGCTGTAATTGGCCAAAGCCAGGGTGGCTTTGGCCAATTATGGCTCAGGGGATTTAGTACACACCCCACACTATATAAGGCCGCCTGCACGGCGGCCCTGTGTAGTGTGTGTTCCGGTGTGCTGAGCGATAGAGAGAGAGAGAGACAGTGTCATTTGATTTGAGTTAGATAGATTAGGCAGAACAGTCAGTCAGTTAGCTGCACTTACAGTGTATTGTGTATATATATGCATCCCAGGTGTTGCATATATATATATACACTGTATTCAGTTTAGCTAGATCCGTTCCTGTTATCTTCTATCTAGACTATTTACATTCAGTGCAGTGTGTCCTGCTCACAGTGTTCAGCTAGATCCGTTCCTGCTATTTACATTCAGTACAGTGCTTCCTGCTCACAGTGTTCAGCTAGATCCGTTCCTGCTATTTACATTCAGTGCAGTGCGTGCTGCTCACAGTGTTCAGCTAGATCCGTTCCTGCTATTTACATTCAGTGCAGTGTGTCCTGCTCACAGTGTTCAGCTAGATCCGTTCCTGCTATTTACATTCAGTACAGTGCTTCCTGCTCACAGTGTTCAGCTAGATCCGTTCCTGCTATTTACATTCAGTGCAGTGCGTGCTGCTCACAGTGTTCAGCTAGATCCGTTCCTGCTATTTACATTCAGTGCAGTGCGTCCTGCTCACAGTGTTCAGCTAGATCCGTTCCTGCTATTTACATTCAGTGCAGTGCGTCCTGCTCACAGTGTTCAGCTAGATCCGTTCCTGGTATTTACATTTAGTGCAGTGCGTCCTGCTCACAGTGTTCAGCTAGATCCGTTCCTGCTATTTACATTCAGTGCAGTGCGTGCTGCTCACAGTGTTCAGCTAGATCCGTTCCTGCTATTTACATTCAGTGCAGTGCGTCCTGCTCACAGTGTTCAGCTAGATCCGTTCCTGCTATTTACATTCAGTGCAGTGCGTCCTGCTCACAGTGTTCAGCTAGATCCGTTCCTGCTATTTACATTCAGTGCAGTGCGTCCTGCTCACAGTGTTTAGCTACATCCGTTCCTGCTGTTTACATTCAGTGCAGTGCGTCCTGCTCACAGTGTTCAGCTAGATCCGTTCCTGCTATTTACATTCAGTGCAGTGCGTCCTGCTCACAGTGTTCAGCTAGATCCGTTCCTGCTATTTACATTCAGTGCAGTGCGTCCTGCTCACAGTGTTCAGCTAGATCCTTTCCTGCTATTTACATTCAGTGCAGTGCGTCCTGCTCACAGTGTTCAGCTAGATCCGTTCCTGCTATTTACATTCAGTGCAGTGCGTCCTGCTCACAGTGTTTAGCTACATCCGTTCCTGCTGTTTACATTCAGTGCAGTGCGTCCTGCTCACAGTGTTCAGCTAGATCCGTTCCTGCTATTTACATTCAGTGCAGTGCGTCCTGCTCACAGTGTTTAGCTACATCCGTTCCTGCTGTTTACATTCAGTGCAGTGCGTCCTGCTCACAGTGTTCAGCTAGATCCGTTCCTGCTATTTACATTCAGTGCAGTGCGTCCTGCTCACAGTGTTCAGCTAGATCCGTTCCTGCTATTTACATTCAGTGCAGTGCGTCCTGCTCACAGTGTTCAGCTAGATCCGTTCCTGCTATTTACATTCAGTGCAGTGCGTCCTGCTCACAGTGTTCAGCTAGATCCGTTCCTGCTATTTACATTCAGTGCAGTGCGTCCTGCTCACAGTGTTTAGCTACATCCGTTCCTGCTGTTTACATTCAGTGCAGTGCGTCCTGCTCACAGTGTTCAGCTAGATCCGTTCCTGCTATTTACATTCAGTGCAGTGCGTCCTGCTCACAGTGTTCAGCTAGATCCGTTCCTGCTATTTACATTCAGTGCAGTGCGTCCTGCTCACAGTGTTCAGCTAGATCCGTTCCTGCTATTTACATTCAGTGCAGTGCGTCCTGCTCACAGTGTTCAGCTAGATCCGTTCCTGCTATATACATTTAGTGCAGTACGTCCTGCTCACAGTGTTCAGCTAGATCCGTTCCTGTTATCTTCCTACTGACAGGCAGGCTTGTCTGGTTACAGTATATAAAGCTACCTGAAGAAAATTACAGGTGTTCTTTTTGATCCTATTAGTACCACGGTCAGGCAGCTAGACTATTTACATTTAGTACAGTGTGTCCTGCTCACAGTGTTCAGCTAGATCCGTTCCTGTTATTTACATTCAGTGCAGTGCGTCCTGCTCACAGTGTTCAGCTAGATCCGTTCCTGCTATTTACATTCAGTGCAGTGCGTCCTGCTCACAGTGTTCAGCTAGATCCGTTCCTGCTATTTACATTCAGTGCAGTGCGTCCTGCTCACAGTGTTCAGCTAGATCCGTTCCTGCTATATACATTTAGTGCAGTACGTCCTGCTCACAGTGTTCAGCTAGATCCGTTCCTGTTATCTTCCTACTGACAGGCAGGCTTGTCTGGTTACAGTATATAAAGCTACCTGAAGAAAATTACAGGTGTTCTTTTTGATCCTATTAGTACCACGGTCAGGCAGCTAGACTATTTACATTTAGTACAGTGTGTCCTGCTCACAGTGTTCAGCTAGATCCGTTCCTGTTATTTACATTCAGTGCAGTGCGTCCTGCTCACAGTGTTCAGCTAGATCCGTTCCTGCTATTTACATTCAGTGCAGTGCGTCCTGCTCACAGTGTTCAGCTAGATCCGTTCCTGTTATTTACATTCAGTGCAGTGCGTCCTGCTCACAGTGTTCAGCTAGATCCGTTCCTGCTATTTACATTCAGTGCAGTGCGTCCTGCTCACAGTGTTTAGCTACATCCGTTCCTGCTGTTTACATTCAGTGCAGTGCGTCCTGCTCACAGTGTTCAGCTAGATCCGTTCCTGCTATTTACATTCAGTGCAGTGCGTCCTGCTCACAGTGTTCAGCTAGATCCGTTCCTGCTATATACATTTAGTGCAGTACGTCCTGCTCACAGTGTTCAGCTAGATCCGTTCCTGTTATCTTCCTACTGACAGGCAGGCTTGTCTGGTTACAGTATATAAAGCTACCTGAAGAAAATTACAGGTGTTCTTTTTGATCCTATTAGTACCACGGTCAGGCAGCTAGACTATTTACATTTAGTACAGTGTGTCCTGCTCACAGTGTTCAGCTAGATCCGTTCCTGTTATTTACATTCAGTGCAGTGCGTCCTGCTCACAGTGTTCAGCTAGATCCGTTCCTGCTATTTACATTCAGTGCAGTGCGTCCTGCTCACAGTGTTCAGCTAGATCCGTTCCTGTTATTTACATTCAGTGCAGTGCGTCCTGCTCACAGTGTTCAGCTAGATCCGTTCCTGCTATTTACATTCAGTGCAGTGCGTCCTGCTCACAGTGTTTAGCTACATCCGTTCCTGCTGTTTACATTCAGTGCAGTGCGTCCTGCTCACAGTGTTCAGCTAGATCCGTTCCTGCTATTTACATTCAGTGCAGTGCGTCCTGCTCACAGTGTTCAGCTAGATCCGTTCCTGCTATATACATTTAGTGCAGTACGTCCTGCTCACAGTGTTCAGCTAGATCCGTTCCTGTTATCTTCCTACTGACAGGCAGGCTTGTCTGGTTACAGTATATAAAGCTACCTGAAGAAAATTACAGGTGTTCTATCCCAGCTTAGTGCAGCTACAGGCCATTAGTATGTCTGGAAGGCCAAGAAGGAGAGGCAGACAGTCACAAGCCAATAAGAGAGGGCAAGCAGGCTCTGTGTCTAGTGCTGGTCGTGGAGACGGTGCATCCTCATCAGCACGTGGCCATGGGACACGCTTGGCCTTTTTTTCGGCAGCTGGCCGTGTTGAGCCGCAACATGCGGAAGACTTGGTCGAGTGGATGACCAAGCCGTCCTCATCCTCCTCATCCTCTCTCACCCATGCCCAGGGTGCTTTGTCTGGCAAAGCAGCGGCCTCTTCCCTCAGCTCAATGTCATCAGTGACTCCTTCCCTAGCTCCACCATGTCCTCATGAGGATTCCCTCGAACTGTTTGACCACAGTGTTGGGTACATGCTCCAGGAGGATGCCCAGCGTTTGGAAGGCTCTGATGATGATACTGAGCTCAATGAAGGCAGTAACATGAGCACGGACAGAGGGGGTGCCCAAGAAGGACAGCAATCTGGCAGTCATGCTCCCCCTGCTGCAGCATACTGCCAGGTTTGCTCCAGTGATGAGGAGGGAGGGGATGATGAGGTCACTGACTCAACGTGGGTGCCTGATAGGAGAGAGGAGGAGGAGGAGGAGGAGGAGGAGGAGGAGGTGGCACATCACCAACTAGGCAGGATGCCCTCCAGGGGCCAGCCTAAGGGCAGCACATTGACTGCATCACACCCCAAAGCTCCACATGTGCAGGGCGCTGCAGTCTCTGCGCGTTATTCAAAAAGTTCTTTGGTGTGGGCCTTTTTTGAGACGAGTGCATCAGATTGCACCGCTGCTATTTGCAATATATGTCTCAAGCGTATCTCGCGTGGCCAAAACATCTCCCGCTTGGGTACCACATGCTTGACCAGACATATGTTGACCTGCCATGCAGTTCGTTGGCAAGCGTATCTAAAAGACCCACACCAAAGAACAAAGACGATCTCTCCTTGCTCCTCATCAGCTGAGATTTCCAACCCCACTAGACCTTCAGTCCTCTCTGCGACCTGCAGTGAGAGGAATGAAGGTGTAGAATTAGGTGTGTCACAGCCAAGTACTTATGGGCAATCTGCTTTTGGTACACCGACGTCAGATTGTACCAGGCAAATTTCCCTGCCCCAGCTGCTGCACCGCCGAAAGAAGTTTGCTCCCAGCCATCCACATGCCCAGCGGTTGAATGCTAGCTTGGCAAAATTGCTAGCACTTCAACTGCTGCCTTTTCAGTTGGTAGACTCTGCCCCCTTCCGTGAGTTTGTGGAATGTGCGGTTCCTCAGTGGCAGGTACCCAAACGCCACTTTTTCTCACGGAAGGCGATTCCGGCTCTCTACCGGCATGTGGAAGGCAATGTCCATGCCTCGCTGGACAGGGCGGTCAGCGGTAAGGTGCATATTACCGCTGACTCATGGTCCAGCAGGCATGGACAGGGACGTTACTTAAGTTTCACGGCGCATTGGGTGACTCTGCTGGCAGCTGGGAAGGATGCAGGACAAGGTGCAGTAGTGTTGGAGGTTGTTCCGCCACCACGCCTCCAAAATGCTGATTGTGACACACCTCTCTCCTCCACCCCCTCCTCTTCTTCTTCCTCCATGGCCTCTTCCTCGGAACCAGCGGTGCTCCGTAGGCGTTCAAGGGGCTACGCAAGTACGCAGGCCAAAAGATGCCATGCGGTGCTTGAGCTGGTGTGCTTGGGGGACAGGAGCCACACTGGGGCAGAGGTTCTGTCAGCTCTGCAGGGGCAGGTTCAGAGGTGGTTGACGCCACGCCAACTTAAGGCAGGAATGGTGGTTTGCGACAATGGCACCAACCTCCTCTCTGCCCTCCGACAGGGACAACTGACCCATGTGCCCTGTTTGGCTCACGTCCTTAACTTGGTGGTGCAGCGGTTCTTGGGCAGGTACCCGGGCTTACAGGATGTCCTGAGGCAGGCCAGGAAAGTCTGTGTGCATTTCCGCCGGTCATATAATGCCAGTGCTCGGCTGACGGACCTCCAAAAGGAGTTTAACCTGCCCAAGAACCGCCTAATCTGTGACATGCCCACCAGGTGGAACTCGACGTTGGCCATGCTGCAGCGGCTGCACACGCAGCAGAGGGCCATCAATGAGTACCTGTGCGACTATGGCACCAGGACAGGGTCAGGGGACCTTGGTTTTTTTTCCCCACGCCAGTGGGCCATGATCAGGGATGCATGCACTGTCCTGTCACCATTCGAGGAGGCCACGAGGATGGTGAGCACTGACAGTGCATGCATCAGTGACACTGTCCCCCTTGTCCACCTGTTGGAGCACACGCTGCGTGGAATAATGGACAGGGCACTTGAGGCAGAACAGAGGCAGGAAGAGGAGGACTTCCTTAGCTCTCAAGGCCCCCTTTATCCAGACAGTGTTCCTGCGTGCCCGCCGATCACACAGGAAGAGGACGAGGAGGAGGAGGAGGAGGAGGAGGAAGATTGTGTCAGTATGGAGGTGGAGCCTGGCACTCAGCATCAGCAGTCTTTAAGGGATCAGTCCCAAGGAACACATGGACTTGTACGTGGCTGGGAGGAGGTGGCTGCGGACGTTGTTGTCCTTAGTGACCCAGAGGACTCCGGACCGAATGCCTCAGCAAACCTACGCTGCATGGCCTCCCTGATCCTGCAAAGCCTGCGTAAGGATCCTCGTATTCGTGGTATCAAGGAGAAGGACCAATACTGGCTGGCAACCCTCCTTGATCCACGTTACAAGGGTAAGGTTGCGGACCTTATCTTGCCATCGCAGAGGGAGCAGAGGATGAAACATCTTCGGGAGGCCTTGCAGAAAGGTCTGTGCAACGCGTTCCCAGAGACTGGGAGGTTACAAACTCCTGTTTCTGGACAACGTGTTGCTGAGGCTTCGGTCAGTCAAAGAAGGAGCGGTGGAGAAGGTGGCCGTCTGACCGATGCGTTCAGACAATTTTTTGGTCCGCAGCCCCAAGGTATGATCGGTTCCAGCAACCATCGCCAGCGTCTGTTTTACATGGTGCAGGAATACCTAGGGGCAAGATCAGACTTGGACACCTTTCCCACCGAAAATCCTCTGGGTTACTGGGTCTTGAGGATGGATCACTGGCCAGAGCTTGCACAGTATGCAATTGAGCTACTGGCCTGTCCTGCATCCAGCGTTCTTTCGGAACGCACATTCAGTGCTGCTGGAGGCGTGGTAACCGATCACAGGGTGCGTCTGTCCACCGACTCGGTCGATCGGCTGACCTTCATAAAAATGAATCAGTCTTGGATCACCACCAGCTACCAAGCACCTGATGCAGATGTAACCGAATAATTTTTTTTGAAATCTCAGATCCCTTCAAAGACTGCCTATGCTGATGCTGAGTGACTATCCCTGAGTAATTATCCTCTTCCTCCTCAATCATCACGCTGATAGCTTGTAAGAACATTTTTGGTTCTGGGCGCCACCACCAGTGCCTAAGGCACAATTTTTCAGCCCCTGTTTAACAGGGGCGTGTAATTACAATTTTTGATGTAATACTTTGCAGCAGGGCTCGTTCCTGCATTCCAACTAGAGTGTCTGTGAGGGGTTGCAGTGTTGTGGCACCAGCACCAGTGCCTAAGACCCAATTTTTCAGCCCCTGTCTAACAGGGGCGTGTAATTACAATTTTTGATGCAATACTTTGCAGCAGGGCTTGTTCCTGCGTTTCAACTAGAGTGTCTGTGAGGGGTTGCAGTGTTGTGGCACCAGCACCAGTGCCTAAGACCCAATTTTTCTGCCCCTGTCTAACAGGGGCGTGTAATTACAATTTTTGATGCAATACTTTGCAGCAGGGCTCGTTCCTGCGTTCCAACTAGAGTGTCTGTGAGGGGTTGCAGTGTTGTGGCACCAGCACCAGTGCCTAAGGCCTAATTTTTCAGCTCCTGTTCAACAGGGGCATGTAATTACAATTCTTGATCTAATATTTCACAGCAGGGCCCTGTGAGGGCTTACAGTGTTTTGGCCACAGCAACACCTAAGGCCCAAATTTCTGCTGAGTATATAGGGCAGGACCCTACTTTCAAACATCTAACTTACAAACGACTCCTACTTGCAAACGGAAGGAGACAACAGGAAGTGAGATGAAATCTACCCCTAAGGAAGGGAAATTCTCTCCTGTAAGAGTTAATATGGGAAAACAATTTTTCCTTTCCACTGATGCTTTCCAATCCTTGTTCCACAAAAAAACACAAATTTTCAAAAAACATTTTTCATTGGGACAAAAAAGTGAGGTGAAATCTTCTGAAGAGGAGGAAAGACGCAAAACAAATGTCACAGGGGTGATAACCCTTCCCTATGTTTTCCAAAAAGCTTAGAAAAGATTTTTTGGCTGGAGCTAAACACATTAAAAATGTTCAAAATTACAAACAGATTCTACTTAACAACAAACCTACAGTCCCTGTCTTGTTTGCACCGCCTGTATACTGCTGTTCAGAGTATATAGGGACCTTTCCTTATTTTAATTTGGGTGCGGGGTTCCCCTTAATATCCATACAAGACCCAAAGGGCCTGGTAATGGACTGGGGGGTACCCATGCCGTTTGTCTCACTGATTTTCATCCATATTGCCATGACCCGACATGACATTAAACCCGCAAGCAGTTTTAAATGAGATTTTTTCCTTTAAAAATGACATTTGGCGCATGCGCGGACTCCTCCAAGATGGCGACGTAAGCCCGGAGCTCCGCTCTGCCCTGACCAACCGGCGCACATAGCGGGGGAACCGGGACCCCGGGAACCATTATATCCACCCACAGGCCGAGGGGAAGAGCAGGGGAACGATCCTATGCCAGGCGGTTCGTCCAGGAGGGTCCTGGAACCGCTATTCAGAGCGTCGGCCGAGCGGGCCGAATCCAAGATGGCGGGCGCCACGCAGCAGGATATTCAGATAGCAGCAGAGTGCTCAGAAAACAAACTCTCCTACGCAGCTGTGACCCGCTCTCTACCCCCTGGGACCCCAGTGAGTACCCCTCCACTGATACCTCAGCTCACGGCCCTCTCAGAACACATCACAGAACGGCCCATGACGCCCCCACAGCAGCATCCCTCCCCTCACATCACCACAGGGCCTGAGATGGCGCTCACCACAGCCCACACAATCCTTACAGCCCCTGATCTTTTCGCCCAGATATCAGCCCTGCTAGATAAAGGTCTGGCCCAAACAGCAGCCAAAATAACGGGCGATATTAGGGAGGACTTCCAGGCCCTAGGCTCCAGAATGGAAGCTATCGAAGATAAACTAGACCAGACCATATCTAAAACAAGACAGAACTCTAACCACATACAGATTCTACAAGATCAACTGGACACTGCCCTAGCACGCATTGATGACCTTGAAAACAGGTCCAGAAGGGAAAACTTTAGACTGAGAGGACTTCCAGAATCTATAACAGACTCAACGACGGTGGTTAAAGACTTCATTAAACAACTTCTCCCAGATATTCCTCCACATAAGCTGGAAATTGACCGCGCCCACAGGACACTGGGACCCCCGAGGAAAGACGGCCTCCCCAGAGATATCGTGGTCAAACCACATTACTTCTCGGTTAAAGAAGAGGTGATGAGAAAGTGCAGATACCAACAGCCCCTCACGTGCAGAGGTCATACCATACAGGTCTTCGCAGATATCTCACCCAACACAATACAAAAAAGGAGGGCCTTGAAACCCCTATTAACCGTGTTGATGCAACAGGAAATCAAATACAAATGGGCCTTTCCGTTTGCGCTCAAGTTTGACCACAAAGGTAAAACTCACTCTTTCCGAAGCCTCCCAGAAGGAGAACGGATTCTGCTAGACCTCCGTCTCATCTCTCAAGAGTCAGCTATGGACTTCAACAATTCATCGGTGGGGCCCTACAAACGCCCATCCCCAGCAAGTCCTTTGCAGCCCCTATGGGAAAAACCTAAATATAAACGCTCCAAGGAAGCCAGGCCTCCATGAGTCCGCGTTTTAAGAAGACGGTTGGATGACTGTCCCATGCCTCTTTTTTTTCTTTTTGTTTTGTGTTTCTCCCCTCTGTACACCTTCACGAACTCTGTGGACCTTCCCTAGACTTTTAAAAGAGGGGGAAAAAAAAAAAAGGAACAAAAAAAGGGAAAGAAAAACTTTTTTTTTTTTTTTTTTTGCTTTTTCCTTTTTAAATTTTATCTGAGATGTCTTTTACCCAGAATGCAGGTGGAGCTATGTATGAGGGCTAGGGTGACAGCTCCGGTGGTTACCCTCCCCTAATATACAGAGGATGGGAGTAGGGTCATTAAGTTTCCCAGCACTAAATGTCCGGCTTTATTAATGCTGTCTGGGGGGTGGGGGGAGGGGAGGGGGGGGCACCAGGCATCCCCCCTCTCTTCCTCTCCCCATGTCTATCTTGACCTTCTATCAGAGGGAACAACATGCGCACTACTCCCAGACGCAGTGCAGTCCCACGAGGATTCCCTTTTAGGGTCCGGTTTGGGTCTTTGTATTCCAAGGTGAACCGACAAGATCCTCAAATAGATCTCCTATACTAGCATACTATGCAGATCTTGTCCTATACACTACTATTTGATCCAGACTCACAAGGCATAGTGTAACACAGTTCTATCCAATGGTATTCCCTTTTACAGTACTCTAGTTGCGGGAAAGAGTTTTACTTTGCCCGGGATGCACCCTAGGCAGTCTTCCTACCCCACCCGGACCCGTTTCCCGGGTGGGAGGGGAAGGAGGTGGGACAAGGGGTTTACGGGGTCCCTTTTGGTCCCCAAGTTCGGATCTGATCCGATCAGTTATGTTTCTCTTTGTTGAGCTTCATCTTTTCAAAGTGCGCCGAGGTCGCGGCAGCTGAGCTGCACCTCCACTAATCCCAAGGACCAGGCGATGCCGGTCTCCTGGGTTATGTGTCCTCCCTGCTTGCAGGGCTCAGACACATCCACTATGGTGAGGGGTGATGTGCTCCATTGCCATCACTGCTCACCCAAGTTTCACGATGACTTGATTTTCTCTCCCTCTACCCCTTCTCTTCACTCTTTTCTACTCTCCTCACTAACAATTTTTACTGTTGCAGTTGGCTGTCTGCTGGGACACACCCACTCTCCCAATAAAACGTGCAGGGACGTTTTGGAGACTCCTCCTTCGGTGCCCTTTCTCCATCTGGACCAGGTAAGCGTTGAGGGTTGGGGGGCTAGACCTCTACTTCTGCTCCATGGCTGTCAATGACAACTCAACCTCCCTATTGAGGGTGGCCACTCATAACGCTCAAGGGTTGAATTCACCCTCTAAACGTAGGAAAGTTCTGGACTTTATGAAAGTCCGCAAAATTGACCTCCTATTTCTCCAAGAAACCCACTTCCCGATCCGGTACAAACCTAATTTTATTCACGCTCAGTTCCCATTATTCTATTTAGCTAACGCGGAAGATAAGACCAGAGGGGTTGCTATCCTTATCTCCAAAAATTGCAGATTCACACTACAGAAAATATTACGTGACCCAGAAGGTAGGTTTCTCCTGGTTAAGGGATTCGTAGAGGGTAGACTATACTCCCTGGTCTCTTACTATGCCCCTAACTCAGGACAGCAAAAATTTTTTAGCTCTATGTTTAAGACGCTTGGACCTATACTTGAAGGCTCCATAATCTTTGGGGGAGACTCCAATGTAGCCTTTGACCAGGGCTTGGATAGATCTAAACCCCCCAATGCCCAAAACATCCGTCCAACTAAAACCAGTTTGAGAATTGCTAAGATGTTACATAAACAGGGACTCACGGACATCTGGAGGGAGCTGAATCCCACCAAAAAGGACTACACTCATTTCTCCCATGCCCACCAATCTTACGCCCGCATCGACCATCTGCTACTCTCGAATAACTTGATCCCGGCAGCCCAAAGATCACAAATTAGAGACACGGTTTGGTCAGACCACTCCTTGTTAAGTGTCCTGCTAAATAACCAAACCCCAAACCACAAAAATAACCTTTGGAGATTAAAAGAAAATATCCTGTCTGACCCCGCCTGGAAAATAGAAATTGAAAAAGCCATTATTGAATACTTTAATCAAAATGACACTGCAGATGTATCTGCGGAAACCTTATGGGCTGCTCATAAGGCAACAATAAGAGGGAAACTCATACAAATAGCAGCCAAAATTAAAAAAGAACATGGGATAGACATAGTCAACCTAGAAAAGAACTTCCGAAAATTATGTGCGGAGCACAAGAGAGACCCGGCTACAATACCCGCCTCCCGACTGGATGCGGCGCGCCTAGAACTAAACTTAGCTCTCACAGCAAAGGCTGAAAAAAGTCTCTCATGGCTAGGCGCGAAGTATTATTACCAGAAGGACAGGACCGGGTCTCTCCTGGCAGCCCGTCTCACACCACGCCCTCACTCATATAACTTCCCTAAAATTAAAATAGCGGACCAACCCCACACCACAAACCCTGTGAAAGTTATGAAAGCGTTCCATGGCTTTTACGCAGATCTGTATAGCGAACATAAGACAAATAACCCCCAAGCTCTGTCTAACTTCCTAGACAATCTCCCGATTCCTACCCTATCGGAGGAACACAGAGACAGACTCGAAGCCCCAGTTACCACCGCTGAAGTTCTAACAGTGATCAAAAACCTAAAAAGAGGTTCGGCTCCGGGTCCGGACGGCTTCTCCGTACCATACTATAAGACTTATGCAAATACCATAGCGCCCTATCTTGCTAGATTTATTAATTTCAAAACCAAGGGGGAGCCCCTGGACCCGCAGCTGAACGCTGCCTTCATAACCGTGATTCCAAAACCTGACAAAGACCAGGGTGAAGTTTCCAACTATAGACCCATATCCCTGATCAATAACGATCTGAAAATAATGACTAAAATTATGGCAGACCGTCTGGCCTCCTTCATAGGTTCCTACATTCACAAGGACCAAGTGGGGTTCATCCCTGGAAGGCAAGGTCCTGACCAAATCAGACGAGCGGTGGATGTGATCTCTATCCTGCAATCGGGCTGGGAAGGTAGCGGAGACCAACAGGGAATGTTACTGTCTCTAGATCTACAAAAAGCGTTCGACTCGGTCTCTTGGTCCTACCTATTTTCAATTCTACAAAAATGGGGCTTCGGCCCCCGGTTTTCTGGGTTACTTCACTCCCTATACTCCTGCCCTGAAGCGAGAATCAAACTGCAGGGACAACTCTCCGAACCTATTAAAATAGCAAGGGGGACCCGCCAGGGCTGCCCGCTATCGCCTTTGATTTTTGCGATAGCAATTGAATCACTAGCAATAGCTATACGCTCTAATCCGGACATAGCGGGGGTGCGATGTGGCTCTGTTATACATAAATGTGGCCTGTTCGCTGACGATCTCATTCTTTACATTACGTCACCATTAATCTCCCTACCGGTACTTTGTAAGCTACTAGAAGACTTTGCTCAGGTTTCGGGGCTAGGTGTTAACTATTCCAAGTCCCAAGCTCTAAACGTTTCCCTCCCGTCGGCCCTGGTATCACGACTACAAGAAACGTTCCGCTTTTCATGGAGTGAGTCTAACATAAGATACCTAGGAGTCAATCTCACTCCTAAATTTGAACAGCTATACCAGGCAAATTACCCTCCCATATATAAAAAACTAGAAAGCGACCTCAAACAATGGACACCGCATCACATCTCCTGGTTAGGTAAAATAAACTCTGTGAAAATGACTCTGCTACCACGACTACTATATATTTTCAGAGCACTTCCGATTGCAATCCGGAAGGATCACCTTTTAGCACTCCAAAACAAGATAGTAAAATTTATTTGGGGACCGAGGGGGTACCGTCTCCCGAGACGCTCCCTATTCGATCTAAGAAATAGAGGTGGTCTGGGACTCCCAAATCTTTTTTGGTATTACCAGGCGGCCAGACTAGCACAGCTATCGACGGTTTATACCAAGACAACCAAACCTGACTGGGTGGAAATGGAGAGACAGGCGGTGCCAACATATACACTTGACTTCCTCCTATGGTGCTCACCAAAGGACAGACCTCCAGTCTTGTCTCCCGCCTTATCACACTCTCTGTCGTTATGGGACACTCTTAGAAAGAACCCCTCCCTAGTATCACAAAGCAAACCCCTATCCCACCTTTTCCGTAATCCCGTCTTTCCACCGGGTTTGGACATAAAAGCTTTCCAGTGGTGGCTGGACAGGGGAATGTACCGGATCGGGAACTATTTTACCGCAGCTGGACCAATATCCCTTAACCATTGTGTAAAACACCTGGATCTCCCCAACTCGGAGCGGTTCCGATTCTTTCAAATTTCGCATTTTCTCAAATCAGCCTGGGTCGAGAAACCGGAACCTCCCAAATTCACCCAATACGAATTATGGTGTGGAAATCTCATGGAGCAGAGGGGGGGCATCTCCTTAATCTACTCTTCGCTTGCTTCCACAGAAGGGAAAGCAATGTTTATGCAAGCCTGGGAGAGGGATTTGCAGGACACATGGGACCTAGACCACTGGCACACAACCTTCTTCCGATCATTCAAGGGCATTTATAATATCTCCTTGATTGAAGCTAGCCTTAAGGTAATCACCAGATGGTACTTAACCCCATCCCGGCTTTCCTTGATGCATCCCTCAGTCTCCCCCCTATGCTTTCGCGGATGTCACATGAAAGGCTCCATGATACATATATGGTGGGAATGCCCGAAAATCAGGAACTATTGGAAAAAAATATTTTACACCATTTCCAAAGTGACAGGTAAGACCGTTCCCAAGTCTCCTCTATTTGCTCTTCTAAATCACCCCATACCGGGGATCTCAAAATCTTCACAAAAATTAGTATTTTTCATTCTGCTGGGAGCCAAAATTACCCTAGCTAAAGCATGGAAGAAGACATCAATTTCTATACTAGCGGCTAAACGGAAAGTGTCATGGATAATGACACAGGAAAAATTAGTAAGCTCGATCTTGGACACCTCGGCCCAATATGAGAAGACTTGGGAACCATGGTCCAAATATATTGGTCTGGGGGAACACCCAAATTCTTAGAAATAGCACTCCAATAGAAGGGGGATGACCCAGCAGACAGCTACACTCCTACATTATTTAGACAAAACAGTAATACTTCACCTTTCTCCTCTTCTCTTCTCTTTCTTCTCCTTCTCCTCAATCCATCTTTTCTCCACCTCTGGCTGGTCAGGATGGGGATTCACCCCCTAAGTTGATCTACACGGGAAGGCTCAATAGTAGAAAACTTTACTAAGTAGAAAGTCCCTACGTTTAAAACACACAGATTAGCAAATATATTTATGTTTCTGGACTAAACAATGCCTCAGCCAGAGGGATAGTCAGTATAAGGTTGAAATGTTTTTGCAATAGCATGCTATTGTTTCTTCCAAGGTTTAATTGGTTCATATACTCTCTATGTTTTTCCATTGCTAAGTCACTAAATCTATAGAGGATGGTTCCCGTCCCTCTCTCCGGCACAGTGTGAACCCATGTAGGGGTGCTGGCGGAGGAACGGGATAAAGACTCTAAGCAACATCACAAAGGCAGGTTTAGACACGGACGTGTTAAGATCAGACCAGAGGTTTTACCAATTTCATCTAAAGTTTGATGTATTTCAAGTTTATAAGATGTCACCAAACTACAACATAACATGGTTATGTCTATTTTTGGCATGTTAACATTTACGATATGTAACTACAGCTTGTGATTGTATTTTATTTTTTCTCAAAAACCAATAAAACACTTTAAGTAAAAAAAAAAAAAAAATGACATTTGGTGCAGGGACTGTTCTAAACATGGGAAACACGCGTCACTTTACAGGCATACTATAGACACCCCCCAGGTACGATATTTAAAGGAATATTTCACTTTTTTTTTTTTACTTTAAGCATCATTAAAATCACTGCTCCCGAAAAAACGGCCGTTTTTAAAAGTTTTTTTTGCATTGATACATGTCCCCTGGGGTAGGACCCGGGTCCCCAAACCCTTTTTAGGACAATACCATGCAAATTAGCCTTTAAAATGAGCACTTTTGATTTCGAACGTTCGAGTCCCATAGACGTCAATGGGGTTCTAACGTTCGTGCGAACTTGCGGTCCGTTCGCGGGTTCTGGTGCGAACCGAACCGGGGGGTGTTCGGCTCATCCCTAGTCACCGGCTCTGTGCAGGTTAACCTCCCTGGTGGTAATCATGAGTGTGGTTCAGGGTTAAATTTCAGTACCATTAGTGGTAACCCCCAAGCCACACTCAGGATTGCATTGCAGAATCCTGGTCCAGGTTACTTACCTTGTCACCAGGATCCTGCAATGTCCCCCCTGCTGTGTCCGTGGGCTGTTCTCCGACTGGTACTCTGTGTGCCAGGGCTCCATTCCCGTCGCGTTGCGATGCATGGGGGTGGAGCCTGGCGGCAAATTCAAAAAGTGCAAAAAACATAACACATACAGTACTTATAGATTACATTACTGAATCAAATTATTTCAGATCCCTTTTGTCACTAGTGCTTTGTCCAGTGCCCTGCATGCAGTGTTATATTATATATACTATTCTTTCTGCCTGGAAACTTGAGATTGTCCATGGCAACCAAAAAGTGTCCCTTTATGTCAAAAGTGGTTTTAGACCAGCTAGAAAACAGTGATAGTAAATTAGAACACTTGTAGAATTGAGAGTATAGTGAATCGTGGAGAAAATCATTTTATTATTATATACATTTTTGTTATAATTATTTATAGTTATTTATTAAATTATCATTTATGATTTTGTTTTTCAAACTTTATCATACCCGGGATGTCTACTAGACTCTTGTTTGGACAGATTTAAGTGTGTTATTACTAAGAATTACAGGCCTACAATATAAAATGCCAAATTTCTATACAAAACAATGTACCGCTATGAGACACAAAAATCTGACATAATCATACTGCCAAAGAGGTTAATGACTGAGAGCTTAGTAATCAGCAGTGTTTGATCGCTCAGTTCTCGGTCCTAAAGGCAGCAGGGGATAGTTGCAGCTGGTATCTCTGCTGCAGCCATCTAGGTGAGTATGATTGTATATTTTTTAAAAGTCATACTTATCTTTTTAAATTATTACAGTAATAGTAATAAACATACATTGTTATGTTATTACAGGGCTTTTTTTCAAAAAATAGGTGCAGGAACACAACTATGCCCCCACTGCACCACTGCCTAACAGTGGGAGGATCTTATTGGGGCATTGTTAAATACCAATAGTGTGTAATGTACAGGGTGCAGGGTTCAGAATTTCACAATGTATAGAGTGCAGAGTTTAGGAGAGTGTTATGCACAGAGTGCAAATATCAGGAGTATGCTATGTACAGAGTGCAAAAATTAGGGGTGTGCTCAATAAAGAGTGCAAAGATCAGGAGTGCACTACTGTACAGAGTGCAGAACCAGGAAACGTCCCTCTATTTATACCTCTAGTGTGTGACAACACACCACAGACTTTTTTTTAAATAAAATACATTAAGCTTTATTAATACAAAATAGAGATAAGACAATTAAAAGCAGACAAAAATAGGATTTTTATAACAGCTTACCTGTAAAATCCTTTTCTTTGAGTAGATCATGGGACACAGAGCCTTAAGTAATTACTTAATGGGTTATAGGCCACCTTCAGGTGATGGACACTGGTATACCCAATCCAGGAAATTCACTCCCTATATAACCCCTCCTCCTTCCAGGAGCACATCAATTTTTGTAGCAAAGCAATATACTTAAATCCCAGAAGAGGGGAGGGACCTCTGTGTCCCATGATGTACTCCAAGAAAAGGATTTTACAGGTAAGCTGTTATAAAAATCCTATTTTCTTTATTGTACATCATGGGACACAGAGCCTTAAGTAATTACTTAATGGAACGTCCCATAGCAATGCTACTTGAGGGGATTGAGACACAACCCGGAGGGTACCCCCAGACTTGAGGACTTCTACTGCTGCCTGCAACACACTGTGCCCAAAGGCGATATCCTCATACCTCTTTACATCCACTTGATAAAACTTGGTATGGAATGTATGTACTGAAGACCAAGTTGCGGTCTTACAGATCTGAGCCATGGAGGCCTGGTGACGAACTGCCCAAGAAGCACTAACCGCCCTGGTAGAGTGCGCCTTAACTAGAAAAGGGGGAATATTACCCCTTAAATTATAAGTTTGAACTATAACTTTCTGAATCCACTTAGCAACAGTGAATTTTAACGCTGCCTGTCCTTTCTTAGGACCCTGTGGCAGTATAAATAAGACATCAGTCTTACGAATCTGAGCAGTTCTCTTTAAAAAGATTTTCACTGCTCTAACCACATCAAGAAAATGTAGTGACTTCTCTTCCCTGGAACATGGTTTTTGAAAAAACGATGGCAGGACAATATCTTGGTTCAGGTGAAAACCTGAGACCGCTATTGGCAAAAAATCTGCACAAGGGTGTAACACCACTCTGTCCTCATGAATAATCAAATATGGCTCTTTACAAGAAAGAGCAGCCAATTCCGAAACCATCCTTGCTGAGGATATAGCAACCAAGAATACAAACTTCCTTGTCAGAAGTACTAAGGGAATATGTTGTATCAGTTCAAATGGCTGTTTTTGTACCACAGACAAAACTAAGTTTAAGTCCCAAGGGTTTAAAGGAGGTTTGACTGGTGGATTAGGCCGCATCACCACATGCATAAAACCCCAGACTAAAGAATGTGTAGCAAGCGGTCTTTGAAATAAGACTGATAAAGCTGAGACTTGGCCTAGTACTCCAGGCCAACTTCATTTCTACCTCTATATATAGAAAGGCAAGAATTCTGCCTATGATATATCTGTGAGGGTGCCAACCCTTGGATTCACACCAGGAAACATAAGCCCTCCAGACCCTATAATATAAGTTCTGGAAGCTGGCTTCCTTGCATTAATCAGGGTAGAGATAACTGACCCGGAAAGCCCACGCTTCTTTAGAACGTGGGTCACAATAGCCAAGCCATTAAATTTAGAGACCGTAAGGTAGGATGGAATATCGGTCCCTGTGGGAGCAGATCTGGCCGTAGTGGGAGGAACCATGGACCCTCTACATCTTTACGATGTAGTCCCCCATCTTTGGCAAACAGCCCAAAATATGTCAGGGTGAAGAGACCATTCCCCTGGGAATAACTGCTTCCTTTCTGCCCAAGTTAGAATATAGTTCACCTCTCTCTGCGCTGAGAGACTCTTGGTGCCCCCTTGGTGATCGATATAAGCCACAGCTGTGGCATTGTCGGATTGGATCCTGACAGGACAATCCCATAACCTGGAAGTCCAGGCCTTCAGAGCCAGGTGCACTGCCCAAATCTCTAGGATATTGATGGACAAGGTTCTTTCGGCTCTTTACCACTGTCCCTGGACAGTTGTCTTTTCTAGTACTGCTCCCCAGCCTTAAAGGCTGGCATCTGTTGTTACCACTTTCCAGATAACTGGTCTGAAAGATTTTCCTTTCAGCAGATTCTTGGTTAGTAACCACCAAGTGAGGCTTTGAGGCACTCTTGGGGAGAGCCACATTGGAAGTTTAAAGTTTAAATTGTTTTGTTCCAAGTAGAGAGGATACTGTTTTGAACAGTCTTGAATGGAACTGGGCAAAGGGAACAGCTTCAAATTAAGCCACCATGGTTCCTCGCAACCTCATGCAAAGGCGAATGGAGGGATCGCCTTTTGGCCTGACCATCTGCACCAGCTCTCTTATGGAGTTGATCTTTGCCTGAGGCAAGAACACCTTTTCCTGGGCTGTGTCTATGATCAGACCCAAGTACTGTAGCCTTTTTAGAGGCATTAACGAAGATTTCTCTAGGTTGAGAATCGAACCCAAACTTTCCAGGTAACTGGTTGTAATGCGTACGCTTTGCTCCAAACGAGCCATTGACTGCTTTTTTAGCAATAGATCGTCTAGGTACGCGAAAACTGTTATGCCCTGTGCCCTTAACCTGGCTAGAGGTGGGGCCAGCACTTTTGTGAACACCCGGGGCACTGTAGCTAGCCCGAAGGGCAAGGCTACAAACAGGAAATGCTGCTGTTCTAACTTGAACCGCATAAACCTTTGGTGAGCGGGAAATATAAGAACATGCAGATATGCATCCCTGATGTCGATAGATGCCAGAAGTTCTCCTCCTAGAAGGATAGAAACTACTGGCCTGATCATCTCCATGCGAAAGGAGAGGATCTTCAGGAACTGATTTCGATTTTTTAGATCTAGATCTCTAGATCTCCATTTGGTTTTGGTACCAAAAAGAGATTTGAATAAAACCCCAAACCTTGCTCTTTTGCGGGGATCTGTATGATCACCCCTTGAGATATTAAGTGCCTGAAACAGAGATTGTCTTTTCTTTGGATCTTTGGGAACACTGGACCTCAGGAAACGAGACTGTGGAAAGTCCCAAAATTCGAGCTTGTACCCCAGCGTTACCGTGGAGATGACCCAACTGTCCTGAATTTCCTCTTGCCAGATGTCTGAAAACTGCAGAAGTCTTCCCCCCACCTTGGTGAGGGGGGTTGCCTCTTCATGATAAGGCTTTTAGGATTCTACTTTGCAGGTTTCCGGCCCCAGGACTTCTTTTGAGTCTGGGTTTGACCCTGATGTTTTCTCTTAGAGTCTGACGGCGGAGGCCATCGCCACTGCCTAGAGGCAGAAGCCCCTGGCGCTGGGGAAAGAGCCTGTTTAAATGGAGATCATTTATACTTTCTTTTGACTGGCAAAAGAGTACTTTTCCCACTAGAAATTGTTTGGATATATTTGTCCAAATCTTCTCCAAATAGCCGCTAACCATGAAAAGGGAATCCAGTTAGGAGGTTTTTACATGGTGTTTCGGCTGACCAATTTTTTAACCACAGGATTCTATGTATATGTACTAGCATAAGCGTAAGGAGGGACGCCTGGTGAATCAAATCTTTAATGACATCTATGGCAAAGCATAATGTTTTTCGTAGTTCATCCAATTCCCGGGCTTGTTTGTGCAGGAACCTCTTTAAGGGCCTGTTTAAATTGGTCCTTTAGGGATTGACAGATGCCTATTGCAGCGACTGCAGGCTGAGTAACGGCACCTGCCAAGGAAAAAGTAGACTTTAACAGGAATTCCAACCTTTTATCTGTTGGATCCTTAAGCATTTATGCATTGTCTACTGGATAAGTTAGGCTTTTATTCACGCTGGAAATAGCAGCATCAACTGCTGGTACTTTCCATTTCTTGGTGAATTTCTCCTCCATGGGATAGAGATCTGAAAATCTCTTTGGAGGGGAAAAATCCTTATCTGAGTTATCTCATTCAAAAAAAATAGCTGTTCTAGTAATGCATGTACAGAAAACGCATGCAAAGGATGTGAGGGTTTTAAGGAACCCAAGGAAGAAACCGAGCTTCCAGGAGATTCCATTAGGGGTAACATGCAAGTAGAATGAACCATCTCCGTAAGAGATTGTATCAGCAATTTCTTAATCTACCGTTGTTTCCTCCGCAGAGGAATCATCAGTTTGTCTTTCCTCTTGATCGCCTCATCCTGTGCCCACTGTTCCCCTTGCAAAGGGTCTGAAGTGGGGGAGGGGGATCTAGTGCACTTCCTATCCATTTGAATGGAGGATGGGATTAAAGCTGCTAATCTTCTTTCCAGACCCTGCAGGGTGGAGGAAAGGACATCTTCAGTCACGTATACAGGGGCTGAGATGTGAGAAGCAGTTGCACCATAAACTGGTTCCAATGGTTCACCCTGGCTTGCCATAATTGGTAATTCAGGCAAGGATGACAGCGTGGAAATGCGACTCGAGATCCTAGCGCCTGGGGGTGAAACCTTTGGTACCTTTTTGGTCTTTGTTGTGTCTTTTTTGGCAAGCATAGTCCTAAGCACAAAAACAGAGGCACTATACAATTGCACTTCACTGAACATAGTCATGACAGTAAAGCCGCTATTAAGTTCAGCCTAGTGCTGGGAAAAAAGTGTCCTTCCTGCATCAGGAATGGACACTTCCTGCTCCTGTGTCCCTGTGTGCAGACTGCTTGTTTCCTCCTCGTCAACCAAGGAGAGACTGTTCCAGCTGTGTTTTTATTATCATTGCCTGCCGTGCGTCTTCGTGGATGTTGCACGGTGCTGCGCTTAGGCCCCGCCCCCCTGTTTCTTTTTTTTAATGTTCCCACGCTCATGCTTGGGCTCTTTCAGGCCTACAGACCCAACACAAGGGGGCGGGGAGGCAGAGCCCTGTTACCAGCAGGAAAAAGAAAAAACAACATTAACAGCGACAGTAACAGTAACCACAGGATCTCCGGGTAATGTAAGTGGGGTACACCGCTGATGTTCCCCTAACCCGCCAGTCCCTTCAGGGGGGAAAAAAATAAAGCATTTTGGTATATTTCTTTTACCTGAAAAAATCCCCCTGCACAGGCTGCTGCGGCCACACAGAGATTGACTGCATAGACTCCCTTTAGTGGAGAATTAAGACATGATAACATTTTTTTCCCTTAAAGAAGAAACCATAGGTGGACATTTTAGTTTCTAAGTTTCTTCTCTTACCTTATCCCTGCCGCAGGATTTGCTGAATTAACAGACAATCCAACCTTCACCCATCACGGTGGGCTGTGTTTAGCAAATATTCAAGGACTGGGTCCCTTAACCCCTTCCCGCTGACCGTAAGCACATCTGCGTACTCGGCTTTTCGGGGTTATACCGGGATGATGCCTGCAGCTGCAGGCATCATCCCAGTACCGTTGTTTAGAGCGGGCGATCGGCTATCCGATTATAACAACCGATGCGGCTAAAAGCCGCTCGGCTGTTATACCGGAGGAGCGGGGGGGACGTCCCGCCTCCCGCCTCCTCCCGCCGCTCTTACTGGGCCTCCTGTGCGATCGGGAAGCCCGGTGTCCAATCGGGGCGGGCTGGGGGCAGGCTAGAACGAAGCTGTGGGCTGCTTCGTTCCAGCCTTCTCAATGTAAACGCGGAAGCGACGTCATGACATCACTTCCCGTTTACTCGGCTGCCAATGGCGCCGGTTTTAAAAAAATATACAGTGTTCAGAATCGCCGTTTTCAGCAATCTGAATACTGTGAAGTGCAAAGGAGGGATCGGGGGTCTTTTAGACCCCCGATCCCTGCCTAAAGAGTACCTGTCACCACCTATTACTGTCACAAGGGATGTTTACATTCCTTGTGACAGCAATAAAATAAAAAAAAAAATGTTTTTTTAAACACAATTTGCAAGTATAAAAAAAATAAATAAATACAAAAAAAAAATTTTTTTGAAGCGCCCCCGTCCCCGCGAGCTCGCACAGCGAAGAAAACACATACGGAAGTCGTGCCCGCATATGTAAACGGTGTTCAAATCACACATGTGAGGTATCGCCGCGATCGTCAGAGTGAGAGCAATAATTCTAGCGTCGCCTATGGAAATTCATAGGTACCGTAGTTTGTCGCCATTCCACGAGTGCGTGCAATTATAAAGGGTGACATGTTTGGTATCTATTTACTCGGCGTAACATCATCTTTCACATTATACAAAAAAATTGGGGTAACTTTACTGTTTGCATTTTTTAAAATTCATGAAAGTGTCCCTTTTCCAAAAATTTGCGTTTAAAACACCGCTACACAAATACCGTGTGATATAAAATATTGCAACAATCTCCATTTTATTCTCTAGATTCTCTGCTAAAAAATATATATATAATGTTTGGGAACTCTAAGTAATTTTGTAGCAAAAAATACGGATTTTAACTTGTAAACACCACATTTCAAAAATAGGCTTAGTCATGAAAGGGTTAATAACGGGGTTCCACTCCCTTGGACCCGTAAAAGCACCCCACCAGGAAAGCTTTAGGTAATGTAGCATGACCTAAGCCCTGGGTTCCAGGGTCCAGCCCTACAAAGAGAGGTGTTACAGGCAAAACCTTGTGCTTCAGCTACGAGGCCCAGGTACCATCCACTTTGGCCTCAGTGGCGATTTGGATGGATCTGGTCTATGGAGGCTATTTAAATCCAGCATGGATCCCTCCTGGGGATCTTCACTCGTGACCAACACCTTAGACACTGGCGAAAAAGCTGATGTGCTTCTGGAAGGAGGAGGGGTTATATAGGGAGTGAACTTCCTGGATTGGGTAGACCAGTGTCCATCACCTGAAGGTGGCCTATAACCCATTAAGTAATTACGTAAGGCTCTGTGTCCCATAATGTACGATAAAGAAATACTGGCTGATGATAATTTATACAAATAATACATAAAATATGTGAAAGAAAGAAATGTAAACCGTGCTATTGGTATAGAAGATATGTTAAATATAAGGATAAAGCTGCAACACATTACTCGACATACTGTATACTGTACATAGTGTAAAATTCAATCTAAAAATTCTGCGCTAATATCCACATGTGCAACAAGTGATAAAATCCAAAATGAATAAAGGAAAAAAGTCCCATGAGCACCAAAAGTTGTAAATAATAAAAGTGTAGACCAAAGGTGATCAGTAAACAAATATATAAGTGACTCCAATCACCTAGATCACCCAGTGACAACATACAAGGTTTACCAGAAATATTTGACCATCCATTTCGCATAGGTCAAACAAAGCATATGGCATGTAGCATCATATACATCTTCGCAATTGTGGTCATCAATTTGGGTATGGTATTCTGGTCAACTCATGTATATACAGATAAGGTGCAACCTCGCTCACAAATCCGAGCAATGTATATGATGCCTAATGCTTTATTTGATCTACCTGTAATGGATGGTCAACTATTTCTGGTAAGCCTAGAATGCTGTCACTGGGTGGATGATCTATCCAACACTACTCAAATCTAAAGATTGGAGTCACTTATATATTTGTTTACTGATCACCTTTACACTACATTTTTATTATTTTCAATTTTCAGTGCTTATGGAAATTTTTTCATGGATATAACAATTTCTCCTTTATTTGTTTTGGATATAATCACTTGTTGCACATGTGGATATTAGCGCACTATGTTTAGATTGAATTTTGCGTAGTATGTTGCAGCTTTGTCCTTATATTTACAACAATTTTTCCTTTATACATATAACCCAGTTTGGTACATAAGTATCCTGTGTATGTTTATTGACTTCAGTCACATCTCGAGGGCAGCATCACCCAATGCATTTTGAAGCAGGGTTTTTTAGTTTTTTATCAGGGTAATTATACAGGAAAATGTATTGCCTACACTGTGAGAGTTGGATACAAAGACAGCCACATATAAAACCATTAAAAAAACAGTGCCTTTGTTGCTACCACCAACTTGAGAGCACCACCAGGACAGACTATCAAAGACAAATCATGGACTCCAAGAAGGATTGCTGGGATCGTCAACAGCCCCAACTGGTGGACACATAACAATGAACAATGATCAGATGTGATATTGCTGGTGAACTGTTACTAGAAAGTAAATTATGTGCAAAAACATGTAACATAATATACACATACCAGCATTGTCAATCATGTCATTACTCAAGAGTTGGAAAAGTAATTTGCTGCTAATGGAGAATTGGCTTACCTGGACCCAAATGGACCAGAATGCAGAACAAACTACAACAGTGCCAGACCCCCCCCCCCCCCTCGGAAGGTGCAGAAGCAATATACAAAGTAGGGTGTCTGCATGAATAAATAAATGTATGTGCATATCAATATTTGAAACAATAACCAACAGACATGTCAAATATGGTTAAAGAGCCCAAAATATATACGCACCACATCAGACAAAATCCTAAAAAGAACGAAAATAGGCAATGAGCAGAAATAGCTAGGAGAGTAGTACAGATAATCTGAGTATGAGATCTTCAAACTATATGGCCACCAGACTGTAAGAATCTGCAAAGATGACATAAAGGCAGGGAAATATGTTAACATGCATATGTTAAATATCTGTAAAACCTCTTAGGGGAGCCATATAAATCTCACCTCTATAGTATGACTGGTGATGTATTCAGCAGTGTAATCTAAATTTAGCAGCTTTAAGGATGTCTATGACCACCACAGTATGGAAAGCAGCATTGGGATAGAGCACAGAGGCAGGGAAATATATTAAAAACAATCGAATACAATCCATTCAAGCAACAATAAATGTTACCAAAGAGCCACATCTCACTTCATATACCATTAACTATATTTTTACGTAACATCCACAGGAGGTCAGCAGTATGATGACAGGAGTCCAAAAGCTTCCGTCAATGGTCAGGGTGTGCCCACTGTTCCCCTTGCAAAGGGTCTGAAGTGGGGGAGGGGGATCTAGCACACTTCCTATCCATTTGAATGGAGGATGGGACTAAAGCTGCTAATCTTATACCATTAACTATATTTTTATGTAACATCCACAGGAGGTCAGCAGTATGATGACAGGAGTCCAAAAGCTTCCCTTAATGGTCAGGGAACCACAAGGCATAGTTAAATAGGCGAGGACTCCCCTGAGACTCCTAGAGCAAACATCAGAATAGAAGACATTAACAGCCACACTGGGATCAGCCTCTCCCAAACAGAGCAACAAAACCACCATCATAGTAAAATATAGCTTACCTAGATGGTATGTATACAAGTAGAGTTGGGCGAACAGTTCCAGCCAAGCAAAATTTTGGCCTGAACATCACCTGTTTGTCCGTGAATACCCAAGTTTGCAGGGTGCTTGGCGGGATGTTCGTACACCGAACGCGTCACAATGCACTGCACACTGCACAGTGCATTCTAAGCCCTGATTGGGCAAAGCATTGCCAGTTTTTTAAAAAAAACTGTGTGGGGTCCTGTCCCCCATAATCCATGCCAGACCCAAAGGGCCTTTTGATTGGAGACTTTTAATTTTTCAAATTCGGGTCCCATAGACTTCAATGAAGTTCAGGGTTGGGGTCCGAACCTTTGTGATGTTCAAGAGTTCTGGTGAGAACTGAACATGGGGGTGTTCGACCCATCTCTATATAGAAGACACCTGCCCATCGTCAGGCAGCATTAGCATGGTCCATGATGCATTCCCTTGGACCATGTGGCAGTAGTGAGCAGTGGAGTGAGGGGCCAGCTCTGGAGGTGGTGGATCAGAGTTCTGCCAAGTTCCGGCTGAAAAAAAGCCCTGTGCTTACATTTCCTAATGTTAAAGCTATTGAATATGTAACTTTCAAGAGGTGTCTGTGTTACAATTTGGGTAATGGTGTCCCATGTTCCAATGCTCTTTTTGTGTTGAAACTAATTTTAATATTCATGTAAATGCTGCAAAACCATGCCTGGAAAACATAGTAGATACATATACTAAGTCATTGGGCTTGGTATAACCTTTACAATCTTTTTGGTACAATACAGTCAACTCTTCCTGTATGAGCACGTACAATTTCTATATGGTAGTAGACCAGAGTAGTTGAAATGTCATGTAAACAGAACGTGACATAGATCCTTGGCTTTAACTTAAAGTGGTTGTAAGCCTCAGATGTGAAATATTAACAAAGCATATCCCTCTATAGTGTGTTCATAATTAGGAGCACATCATGGGCAGTGCTGTATTTTGGCCTAGGCCAACAAGGCCCAGGCCTAGGGCGGCACTTTGTGGGGGGGTGGTGGCTGCGCCACCCCCCTACATGAAAAAAGCCTCCCCTCTGCCTCCCGAGTCAGTCCATTGCTTTGCTTAGTGTCTCTTACATGGAGCACACGAGCACACACAGCGTGTGCTCACAGTTCCCCCCTCCCCTTCCCCTCTGCACAGACGGAGAGAGACCTT
Organism: Lithobates clamitans; assembly: GCA_037952925.1. NCBI lineage: Eukaryota > Metazoa > Chordata > Amphibia > Anura > Ranidae > Lithobates > Lithobates clamitans. The sequence goes on from JBBGZY010000147.1 coordinate 5,619,766, forward strand.
GTCAGACGGAGAGAGAACTTGTCAGCGTCTTCTCCGGTGTTGTGATTCCAGGGTCGGATTGTCTTCACTGGGCAGACTGAGCTACAGTCTGCATATCCTGGAGGGTGAGAGTAAAATCCCGATCCTCTTCACTGTCTCTCCTTGAAAACCTCACACAGGACTTTTCTGTGCTCCAACTTTGTTTCTCCTATCATCTCCCTGTTATCTGAAATCCAGACTCTGATAATTAACCCTCTGTGTCCTTGCTGTGCTTTAATGGACTACTCCGCTTTAATGGACACATGTACACTGCTGCTTACATATATGGTTAACTCTTTACAGCTCAATATCTGCAGTCTGGTGCTTCTGGCATTTAACACCTTAGTGTCTGCTTGTATATGTGGTTAACCTTTCATAGCTCCTTGTATCTCTTCACTAGGGATGAGCCGAACACCCCCCTGTTCGGTTCGCACCAGAACATGCGAACAGGAAAAAAATTCGTTCGAACACGCGAACGCCGTTAAAGTCTATGGGACACGAACATGAATAATCAAAAGTGCTAATTTTAAAGGCTTATATGCAAGTTATTGTCATAAAAAGTGTTTGGGGACCCGGGTCCTGCCCCAGGGGACATGGATCAATGCAAAAAAAAAGTTTTAAAAACGGACGTTTTTTCAGGAGCAGTGATTTTATTAATGCTTAAAGTCAAACAATAAAAGTGTAATATCCCTTTAAATTTCGTACCTGGGGGGTGTCTATAGTATGCCTGTAAAGGGGCGCATGTTTCCCGTGTTTAGAACAGTCTGACAGCAAAATGACATTTGGAAGGAAAAAACTCATTTAAAACTAGCCGCGGCTATTGCATTGCCGACAATACACATATAAGTTCATTGATAAAAACGGCATGGGAATTCCCCACAGGGGAACCCCGAACCAAAAAAAAAAAAAAAAATGATGTGGGGGTCCCCCTAAATTCCATACAAGGCCCTTCAGGTCTGGTATGGATATTAAGGGGAACCCCAGCCAAAATTGAAAAAAAAAATTGACGTGGGGTTCCCCCTAAATTCCATACCAGACCCTTCAGGTCTGGTATGGACTTTAAGGGGAACCCCGCGCCAAAAAAAAAAAAAAAAAACGGCGTGGGGTCCCCCTAAAAATCCATACCAGACCCTTATCCGAGCACGCAACCTGGCAGGCCGCAGGAAAAGAGGGGGGGACGAGAGTGCGGCCCCCCCCCCCTCCTGAACCGTACCAGGCCACATGCCCTCAACATTGGGAGGGTGCTTTGGGGTAGCCCCCCAAAACACCTTGTCCCCATGTTGATGAGGACAAGGGCCTCATCCTCACAACCCTGGCCGGTGGTTGTGAGGGTCTGCGGGCGGGGGGCTTATCGGAATCTGGAAGCCCCCTTTAACAAGGGGACCCCCAGATCCCGGCCCCCCCCCTGTGTGAAATGGTAAGGGGGTACTTACCCCTACCATTTCACTAAAAAACTGTCAAAAATGTTAAAAATGACAAGAGACAGTTTTTGACAATTCCTTTATTTAAATGCTTCTTCTTTCTTCTTTCTTCCTTCATCTTCTTCTGGTTCTTCTGGCTCTTCTGGTTCTTCCTCCGGCGTTCTCGTCCAGCATCTTCTCTGCGGCGTCTTCTATCTTCTTCTCCTCGGGCCGCTCCGCACCCATGGCATGAGGGGGAGGCTCCCGCTCTTCTCTTCATCTTCTTCTCTTCTTCATCTTCTTCTTCATCTTCTTCTTCTTCTTCCTTCTTCTCTTCTTCTCTTCTTCCTGTCTTCTGCGGGCCGCTCCGCAGCCATGCTGGCATGGTGGGAGGCTCCCGCTGTGTGACGGCGTCTCTTCGTCTGACGGTTCTTAAATAACGGGGGGCGGGGCCATCCGGTGACCCCGCCCCCCTCTGACGCACGGTGACTTGAGGGACTTCCCTGTGACGTCACGGGGAATGCCACAGGGAAGTCCCGTCATGTCACCGTGCGTCAGAGGGGGGCGGGGCCACCGGGTGGCCCCGCCCCCCGTTATTTAAGAACCGTCAGACGAAGAGACGCCGTCACACAGCGGGAGCCTCCCTCCATGCCACAGCATGGCTGCGGAGCGGCCCGCAGAAGACAGGAAGAAGAGAAGAAGAGAAGAAGGAAGAAGAAGAAGAAGATGAAGAAGAAGATGAAGAAGAGAAGAAGATGAAGAGAAGAGCGGGAGCCTCCCCCTCATGCCATGGGTGCGGAGCGGCCCGAGGAGAAGAAGATAGAAGACGCCGCGGAGAAGATGCTGGACGAGAACGCCGGAGGAAGAACCAGAAGAGCCAGAAGAACCAGAAGAAGATGAAGGAAGAAAGAAGAAAGAAGAAGCATTTAAATAAAGGAATTGTCAAAAACTGTCTCTTGTCATTTTTAACATTTTTGACAGTTTTTTAGTGAAATGGTAGGGGTAAGTACCCCCTTACCATTTCACACAGGGGGGGGGCCGGGATCTGGGGGTCCCCTTGTTAAAGGGGGCTTCCAGATTCCGATAAGCCCCCCGCCCGCAGACCCTCACAACCACCGGCCAGGGTTGTGAGGATGAGGCCCTTGTCCTCATCAACATGGGGACAAGGTGTTTTGGGGGGCTACCCCAAAGCACCCTCCCAATGTTGAGGGCATGTGGCCTGGTACGGTTCAGGAGGGGGGGGGGCCGCACTCTCGTCCCCCCCTCTTTTCCTGCGGCCTGCCAGGTTGCGTGCTCGGATAAGGGTCTGGTATGGATTTTTAGGGGGACCCCACGCCGTTTTTTTTTTTTTTTTTGGCGCGGGGTTCCCCTTAAAATCCATACCAGACCTGAAGGGTCTGGTATGGAATTTAGGGGGAACCCCACGTCAATTTTTTTTTTCAATTTTGGCTGGGGTTCCCCTTAATATCCATACCAGACCTGAAGGGCCTTGTATGGAATTTAGGGGGACCCCCACATCATTTTTTTTTTTTTATTTTGGTTCGGGGTTCCCCTGTGGGGAATTCCCATGCCGTTTTTATCAATGAACTTCTATGTGTATTGTCGGCAATGCAATAGCCGCGGCTAGTTTTAAATGAGTTTTTTCCTTCCAAATGTCATTTTGCTGTCAGACTGTTCTAAACACGGGAAACATGCGCCCCTTTACAGGCATACTATAGACACCCCCCAGGTACGAAATTTAAAGGGATATTACACTTTTATTGTTTGACTTTAAGCATTAATAAAATCACTGCTCCTGAAAAAACGTCCGTTTTTAAAACTTTTTTTTGCATTGATCCATGTCCCCTGGGGCAGGACCCGGGTCCCCAAACACTTTTTATGACAATAACTTGCATATAAGCCTTTAAAATTAGCACTTTTGATTTCTCCCATAGACTTTTAAAGGGTGTTCCGCGGCATTCGAATTTGCCGCGAACACCCCAAATTGTTCGCTGTTCGGCGAACTTGCGAACAGCCAATGTTCGAGTAGAACATGAGTTCGACTCGAACTCGAAGCTCATCCCTACTCTTCACCCTAGTTCACATTGATGCTACTTTGAAATCACTCTATTTCACTTGAAGTAGCGCGATTTCAAAGTAGCAAGGTCAGCACGATTTCAGGTGCTACTTGATAGACATCTGTGTGGCTTCATTCACAGAGGTCTATTGAAGTCGCACCTGAAATCGGCAAAAATGCAAAAAGTGCAGGAACTACTTTTGCAAATCGGTGCAACGCTGCAAAATCAGTGTCGCACTGATTGGAACAGTGCCATTGCCTCCAATAGCCTGCGACTTTTCATGCGATTTGATCTCTCAAATCGCATGACAAATTGCTCCAATGTGAACCTAGGCTTAGGCTCAGTTCACACTGGCTTTGATGGGAACTGACGAGGCTGCATTGATGGGCACTGACGAGGCTGCACTGATGGGCACTGATGAGGCTGCACTGATGAGCACTAATGAGGCTGCTTTGATGGGCACTGATGAGGCTGCATTTATGGGCACTGATGAGCACTAATGAGACAGCTTTGATGGGCACTAATGAGGCAGCTTTGATGGGCACTGATGAGGCAGCTTTGATAGGCACTGATGAGGCTGCTTTGATGGGCACTGATGAGGCTGCTTTGATGGGCACTGATGAGGCAGCTTTGATGGGCACTGATGAGGCTGCATTGCTGGGGACTAATGAGGCTGCATTGATGGGCACTGATGAGGCTGCATTGATGGGCACTGATAAGGCTGCACTGATGGGCACTGATGAGGCTGCTTTGATGGGCACTGACGAGGCTGCTTTGATGGGCACCGATGAGGCTGCTTTAATGGGCACTGATTAGGCTGCACTTGGTACCCACTTTTAACTACTTCAATACTGGGCACTTTCACCCCCCTCCTTCCCAGACTAATTTTTATCTTTCAGCGCTGTCACATTTTGAATGACAATTGCGCGGTCATGGAACACTGTACTCAAATTACATTTTTGATAGGCACTGATGAGGCTGCTTTGATGGGCACTTATGAGGCTGCTTTGATGAGCACTGATGAGGCAGCTTTGATGGGCACTGATGAGGCTGCATTGCTGGGCACTGATGAGGCTGCATTGATGGGCACTGATGAGGCTGCATTGATGGGCACTAATAAGGCTGCATTGATGGGCACTGACGAGACTGCATTGATGGGCACTGATGAGGCTGCTTTAAAGGGCACTGACGAGGCTGCTTTGATGGGCACCGATTAGGCTGCACTTGGTACCCACTTTTAATCACTTCAATACTGGGCACTTTCACCCCCCTCCTTACCAGACCAATTTTTATCTTTCAGCGCTGTCACATTTTAAATGACAATTGCGCGGTCATGCAACACTGTACTCAAATTACATTTTTGTGTTTTTTTTCACTCAAATAGAGCTTTTCTTTGGTGGTATTTAACCACTGCTGGGATTTTTATTTTTTACTCTACAAATAAAAAAAGACTGAACATTTTTTTTAAAAAAAGCATTTTTCTTAGTTTCTGTTATAAAATTTTGCAAATAAGTATTTTCTTTTGATAAATTTTGACCAAAAATGATGCTGCTACATTTCTTTGGTAAAAATAACCCAAATCAGTGTTTATTTGGTGTTGGCAGTGATGGGGGACAGACAGATGTTTTATGGGGACACAGACATGTGTATGGGGAGAGGGGTGACAGTGGTGCTTGGTGTACTGTTTGTGGGGTGATCTGTAACAGCGCTCTGTGTAAAATCATTCTCGCACAGAGAGCTGTCACAGATCTGCAGATTCCCCCCCCCCACCGCACTGAGCTCAGCAGGGAAAACTGTCACAGAGACATGCATCTCTCTTTACATTGTGACGGCTGCGATTGGACACAGCCGTCACGTGATCAGGAGGGCCGATCACAGCATCCATATCCCAATTCAGCTCAGCTGGATTCTGTGATCATAATGATCACAGGATCAAGCCGCAGCGCGCCTTGTAGCCATGCTGCGAGCACTCGCTCTGAGGGACGTTCCTGAACGTTCACTCAGGACAAGGCCGTTTATGTGCAGTGGCCAGGTGGGAGGTGGTTAATATACAGAGAGAAAGATGTGGAGCTCTAAGAAGAAAAGGTGGAGCCTAAAGAGGAAAGGGTGTGGTTTACAGATGACAGGGCGGGTCTTAAACAGGAAGGGGCATGGCATTGACAGGAAAGGGTGGGTCGTATTTAAATTAGGGGGTGCACAAGTTTAGTCAGGCCTAGGGCAGCACAAAACCTAAATACACCTCTGAACATGGGTAGATTTACTAAAACTGGTACACTCAGAATCTGGCACAGCTGTGCATGGCAGCCAGTCAGCTTCTAACTTCAGCTTGTTGAATTAAGCTTTGGCAATAAAACCTGGAAGCTGATTGGTTTCTATGCAAAGCTGCATCACATTTTGCACTCTCCAGTTTTAGTAAACAACCCCCTAAGAGCCGGTTCACACGGGGGCGACTTGTCAGGCGACCTAGCCGCCTGACAAGTCGCCTCCCGTTCTGTACAATGGAACCGTTCTAATCGGAGCAACGCAAGTCGCTCCAACTTAGAAGAAAGGTTCCTGTACTACTTTGGGGGCGACTTGCATAGACTTCTATACAGAAGTCGTCTTGCAAGTCGCCCGGCAGTCATGTGCAGGTCGCCTGGGTGAGGTGACCTGCAAGTCATGCCGCCTCTGGTGTGAACCGAGGCTAAGTGTCATTTCTGTCTACTCCTTCATTCCTCTGCTAGCAACATGAATCACTTCTGACATATTTTCCTGACACCAAGAGAAATATGGTGACAAGGGAGGGATCACCAGCTAATTGATATCCTCAGCTCTGTTCCTGTGAACTGCATGGAGGGTGGTGTGTCTCTTCCCTCCAATAAGCTTTCAGCTCTCTTCACTGAGCTCTGCAGAGTGTAATTTCTGCTCTCTGCCCCCTTTTTCTTATCTCTCAGACAAGCTTTTTAATACAGCACTCTGAATGGCTGTAGAGAAGAGAAAACTGCAGATAAACAGGTACAACTTATGTAGGAGGATTTATTTCATTCAGTTCTGTATCACCTAAGCCCAGGAACTTCACTGGGTATATGAAATGGTTTACAACCATTTTAAAGCGTAAATCCACTTTTGTTTAGAAAAAAAAATTCCCCTCTAGGTGATCTATGAACATTACAAGAATTTTAACAAACTTTGTTGCAGATTCCTACCTTTTGTTATTCTGAAAAAAATATCTGTGTGTTTCTCTGTGTCCATGTGGGAAAGTGAATCTAATGGGAGTGGTTTCATAATTATCAATCTGCTGCTGCATCTGCAGGGCTCTAATGAGGAAAGCTGCTGGGCCTGCATCTTTTTGGACATGTTCCTATTGGGAGTATCTCACCAAAATTGACATTTTTTTTTGCAGGGGGTACCTGAAATCTGACTTGCATCTCAGTGCAGACTTCTGGGAAAATTGGTGGGCCAATCACACAAGCAGGAAATTATGTTTCTGGGAGGTGGTCAGTACACATGCTGTGTACAGAGCACCTCCAGGTAGCCATATTGCATTGCATTTTCAGAAAAATACAGTGGCTGCAGATTAAAAAGGAAATGTCATTTTTAATAACATTAATTTACAATATGACTTGTTGTCAAAATTGTATACACTATATTATTTTTTCTTTATTTGCTATTTTTTCCCCACAAAAGTGGAGTTACTCTTAAAGTGATTTTCAAATGTTTCAGTTACAGCTTATTCTTTTATTCTAATAATCTAATCTATTCTCTTATTCACACATGTGAGTCTAACCCAATGTAAAATGTAGTGGTAAAAAAACAAAAGAAAAAAATGTAAGTTTGATACAACCACTGGCTTTGCAAAAAAACTGGTACAATTTTTGACCAAATAATTTTAATCTGAACTAACCTTGGATATAAAAAATATGCAAGCAATACAGTTACTTATTTAGTAAATGTATTTTTAAGTGTAACTAGTGTAAGAACCTTGCCTGAATTTACCATTATATTAGCTGCCTATAGTTTTCTAGACAACAGAATTGAAACTGAAAAAAAAGAGGGATGACGGGAGAGCTAGCACTAGTAGATAGCCAGGCTATGGTACTGTGCACATGTAATGACAGTGAATATTCTGACATGAGCAGAGTGATGACTTATCAGCTAGCTGCCTTTCCACTTTCATTGGCCAGTCAGCAGGCTGGGGGCGTGTTCTTGACTAGGTGTGTTGATGCTGCTGCAGAGAGAGTTGAGAATCTCTTTATGCTGTATTAATTTCATAATCATAATTATAAATAATTTGACAGCAAAACCAAATGCCATTTATGTATTACTACTATGTATTTAGTTTCTTATCATAAAAACAGTCTAGAGAAAACAGAGATATTCTTTTTTTAAATAGTTGTTTACAACCATAAAAAAATCACTGTATTTATTGTTATTGTGGATTTATATAACGAAATAGTAACACAGTTTCTTGTAAAATAAAATAAGTATGTAGTTTGTTATATAATGAAACAGGTATTATAATGATGCTATTTAAATCAAGGGGTTTCAACTGTTAGCTAACCTTTTCTAGTAGCTAACTAAACATAACTGTCAAATCTGTATAATAGTCTTTTAAAATGGATATGCTTGTGTAGAATTAACAGCAGATCACTAGTTATGTTAAGGCTAGGGTTCACTCTCTTGATGGAATAGATTAGTCACTGCCTATCTCTGGATAGGGATGAGCTGAACACCCCCCCCCCCCGGTTCGGTTTGCACCAGAACATACCGAACAGGCAAAAAAATCAGAAGAGCACACAAACACCGTTAAAGTCTATGGGACACGAACACGAAAAACCAAAAGTGCTCATTTTAAAGGCTTTTATGCAAGTTATTGTCATAAAAAGTGTTTGGGACCTGGGTCCTGCCCCAGGGGACATGTATCAATGCAATTTTTTTTTTTTTGAACGGACGTTTTTCGGGAGCAGTGATTTTATTAATGCTTAAAGTGAAACAATAAAATTTAAACATTCCTTTAAATATCATGCCTGGGGGTGTCTATAGTATGCCTGTAAAGTGGTGCATTTTTCCCGTGTTTAGAACAGTACCACAGCAAAATGACATTTCTAAAGGAAAAATTGTCAATTAAAGCTGATTGCAGCTGTAATTAATTGTTGGGTCTCGGCAATATAGATAAAACTCATTGAAAAAAGACCATGGGTTTTCCCCCCAGTCTATTATCCGGCCCTTTGGGTCTGGTATGAATATTAAGGAGAACCCCGAAGCAAAATTTAAAAAAAAATTGCGTGTGGGTCCCTCTAAAATCCATTCCAGGCCCTTCAGGTGGAAATCAAGGGGAACCCTGTGCCGAATAAAAAAAAAATGGTGTAGGGGTCCCCCCAAAATCCATACCAGACCCTTCAGGTCTGGTATGGATTTTAAGGGGAACCCTGCACAATTTTTTTTTTAAAAATGGCATAGGGGTCCCCCAAAATCCATACCAGACCCTTATCTGAGCACGCAACCTAGCAGGCTGCAGGAAAAGAGGTGCCGAGAGAGCACCCCCACTCCTGAACCGTACCAGGCCACATGCCCTCAACATGGGGAGGGCGCTTTGGGGTCTGACCCCAAAGCACCTTGTCCCTATGTTGATGGGGAGAAGGGCCTCATCCCCACAAACGTTGCCCGGTGGTTATGGGAGTATGCGGGCAGGGAGATTATCGGAATCTGGAAGCCCCCTTTAACAAAGGGACCCCCAGATCCCTGCCCCCCTATATGAATTGGTAATGGGGTATATTGTACCCTTGCCATTTCACAAAAAAATTGTCAAAAACGGTACAAAAGACAAGAGACCGCTTGGGACAAGTCCTTTATTAAAAAATAAAAAAATAAAAATGTCCCGCAATGTAAATTCATGCCGCCCGACATCAGGCTCATCCCTATCTCTGGAACCTTCTCACTGATGTAGCTTATGCTAAACTGTCTATTACATTAACGTCTCCTTAACCACTTCAGCCTGAAGGGTTTTACCCCCTTCCTGACCTAAGCGCTTTTTACAATTTGGCACCACGTCGCTTGGTAATTGCGCGGACATGCAATGTTGTACCCAAACGAAATTTGCATCCTTTTTTCCCACAAATAGAGCTTTCTTTTGGTGGTATTTGATCACCTCTGCGGTTTTTATTTTTTGCGATATAAATTAAAAAATATATTTTCTACTTTTTGTTACAATACAAAAAACTCAATTTTAGTCATACATTTAAAAATGTATTCTGCCACATGTCTTTGGTAAAAAAAAAAATCAATAAGTGTATATTTATTGGTTTGCGCAAAAGTTATAGCGTCTACAAACTAGGGTACATTTTTTGGAATTTACGCAGCTTTTAGTTTATGACTGCCTATCTGATTTCTTGAGGTGCTAAAATGGCAGGGCAGTACAACCCCACCCCCAAATTCCCCCATTTTGGAAACTAGACACTCCAAGGAATTTGCTGGGAGGCTTGTTGAGTCCATGAACTATTTTGTATTTTGCCACAAGTTTGGGGAAAATGACAATAATTTTTTATTTTTTTCGTAAAGTTGTCACTAAATGATATATTGCTCAAACACAACATGGGTATATGTGGAATTACACCCCAAAATACATTCTGCTGCTTCTCTTGTGTACAGAGATACCACATGTGTGGGACTTTTTGGCAGTCTAGCCTCGTACAGGACCTCAAAACACAATCACCGCATTGAGGCTTTCTAAGGGGTAAATTCTTGATTTCACTCCTCACCACTAGGGATGAGCCGAACACCCCCCTTTTCGGTTTGCACCAGAACATGCAAACAGGCAAAAAATTAGTTTGAACACGTGAACACCATTGAAGTCTATGGGACACGAAAATGAATAATCAAAAGTGCTAATTTTAAAGGCTTATATGCAAGTTATTGTCATAAAAAGTGTTTGGGGACCTGGGTCCTGCCCCAGGGGACATGGATCAATGCAAAAAAAGTTTTAAAAACGGCCGTGCAGTGATTTTGATAATGCTTAAAGTGAAAAAATAAAAGTGTAATATCCCTTTAAATTTTGTACCTGGGGGTGTTTATAGTATGCCTGTAAAAGGGCACATGTTTCCCGTGTTTAGAACAGTCTGACAGCAAAATGACATTTCAAAGGAAAAAAAGTCATTTAAAACTACTCGCGGCTATTAATGCATTGCTGGTCCGACAATACACATAGAAGTTCATTGATAAAAACGGCATGGGAATTCCCCACAGGGGAACCCCGAACCAAAATTTAAAAAAAAAATGACGTGGGGGGTCCCCCTAAATTCCATACCAGGCCCTTCAGGTCTGGTATGGATATTAAGGGGAACCCCAGCCAAAATTTAAAAAAAAAATGATATGGGGGTCCCCCTAAATTCCATACCAGGCCCTTCAGGGTCTGGTATGGATATTAAGGGGAACCCCGCGCCAAAATTAAAAAAAAACGGTGTGGGGTCCCCCCAAAAATCCATACCAGACCTTTATCCGAGCACGCAACCTGGCAGGCCACAGGAAAAGAGGGGGGACAAGAGAGCGCCCCCCTCCTGAACCGTACCAGGCCACATGCCCTCAATATTGGGAGGGTGCTTTGGGGTAGCCCCCCAAAACCCCTTGTCCCCATGTTGATGAGGACAAGGGCCTCATACCCACAACCCTGGCCGGTGGTTGTGGGGGTCTGCGGGCGGGGGGCTTATTGGAATCTGGAAGCCCCCTTTAACAAGGGGACCCCCAGATCCCGGCCCTCCCCCCGGGTGAAATGGTAAGGGGGTACCTACCATTTCACTAAAAAACTGTCAAAAATGTTAAAAATGACAAGAGACAGTTTTTGACAATTCCTTTATTTAAATGCTTCTTCTTTCTTCTATCTTCTATCTTCATTCATCTTCTTCTTCTTCTGGTTCTTCTGGTTCTTCTGGTTCTTCCTCCGGTGTTCTCATCTAGCATCTCCTCTGCGGCGTCTTCTTCCCTTCTTCTCCTCCGGCCGCTCCGCATCCATGGCATGGAGGGAGGCTCCCACTCTTCTCTTCATCTTCTTCTTTTCATCTTCTTCTCTTCATCTTCTTTTTGGGCCGCTCTGCATCCATGATGGCATGGAGGGAGGCTCCCGCTGTGTGACGCTTCTCCTCTTCTGATGGTTCTTAAATAATGGGGGACGGGGCCACCCGGTGACCCCGCCCCCTCTGACGCACGGTGACTTGACGGGACTTCCCTGTGGCATCACGGGGAATGCCACAGTGAAGTCCTGTCATGTCGCCGTGCGTCCCCGTTATTTAAGAACCGTCAGAAGAGAAGAAGCATCACACAGCGGGAGCCTCCCTCCATGCCAGCATGGATGCGGAGCAGCCCGAAAAGAAGATGAAGAGAAAAGGATGAAGAGAAGAAGATGAAGAGAAGGGCGGGAGGCTCCCTCCATGCCATGGATGCGGAGCGGCCCGAGGAGAAAAAGGGATGAAGATGCCGCGGAGGAGATGCTGGACGAGAACACCGGAGGAAGAACCAGAAGAACCAGAAGAACCAGAAGAAGAAGAAGATGAAGGAAGATAGAAGATAGAAGAAAGAAGAAAGAAGCATTTAAGTAAAGGAATTGTCAAAAACTGTCTCTTGTCATTTTTAACATTTTTAACAGCTTTTTAGTGAAATGGTAGGGGTACTTTTGTACCCCCTTACCATTTCACACAGGGGAAGGGCCGGGATCTGGGGGTCCTCTTGTTAAAGGGGGCTTCCAGATTCCGATAAGCCCCCTGCCCGCAGACCCCCACAACCACCGGCCAGGGTTGTGGGGATGAGGCCCTTGTCCTTATCAACATGGGGACAAGGGGACAAGGTGTTTTGGGGGGCTTCCCCAAGCACCCTCCCAATGTTGAGGGCATGTAGCCTGGTACGGTTCAGGAGGGGGGGGCTCTTCCTTGTCCCCCCTCTTTTCCTGTGGCCTGCCAGGTTGCGTGCTCGGATAAGGGTCTGGTATGGATTTTTTGGGGACCCCACGCTGTTTTTTTTTTTAAACTTTGGCCGGGGTTCCCCTTAATATCCATACCAGACCTGAAGGGCCTGGAATTTAGGGGGAACCCCCACGTCATTTTTTTTTTAAATTTTGGTTCGGGGGTTCCCCTTTGGGGAATTCCCATGCCGTTTTTATCAATGAACTTCTATGTGTATTGTCGGACCGGCAATGCATTAATAGCCGCGAGTAGTTATAAATGACTTTTTTTCCTTTGAAATGTAATTTTGCTGTAAGACTGTTCTAAGCACGGGAAACATGCGCCCCTTTACAGGCATACTATAGACACCCCCTAGCTATGAAATTTATTATTAAGGGATATTACACTTTTATTGTTTGACTTTAAGCATTATTAAAATCACTGCTCCTGAAAAAATGTCCGTTTTTAAAACTTTTTTTGCATTAATACATGTCCCCTGGGGCAGGATCCAGGTCCCCACACACTTTTTTTTTTTTTTATACATTTCGTTTTATTGAGAATGAAAGTATAAATTAACTTAGCAATAAAAGCACATTGCTTAACAATTAAGTTACAATTGTAAATATGCAATCAAAGCAGTAGATGATATTACAGCGACTGATAGATAATTATTATCAGGGCACATTTACTGAAGGAATAGAATCTCAAGAACTAAGTTAGAAGTTAACTGAGCATTTTCATTCCTGACGTTAGTCATAAGACAAACATAAGATCCCGTGCTATAGCTTAGGTAGAAATAATTACAGCGCTTCAAAAACTAAGCAGCAAACATTGTAACAATCTTCAATGGGTAACTTGTTTTGTCATCTTTTATAAACATCACTTTCATCTTAATGTAAAAAATAAGAGAAAAAGGAGAGAAAACAAAAAAAAAAAAAAAACCAAAAAAAGGGATGAAAAAAGGAAGAAAAAAGAGGAAAAGAGGAGAAAAGGAAAAAAGAATGAGAGGTAGAAGGAAAAGAAAGAGGGGGGGGGGGAATTGAAGAAATATGCTCAAGTCCCTTGATCTCAACTGAACTTTGATGGGCTTTAGAGCAGGACCCCTATAGGTAAAGCGACCAAAAGGCATCAAGCAGAATCCTGTGACATGGCGACATTGAAATCTTGTGAATATTTAAAGGTGAACCATGGTTGCCAGGTCCTATGGAACCTTTCAATATGGCCCCTGTCCTGTGCCAGCATGTCCTCCATTTCGCAAATATCCCCTACTTTATGCAGCCAGTCTGCTGTAGAAGGCACTCTCGTGGAGTTCCAATGTAGTGGGATCAAGGATTTGGCCGCAATAAGAAGATGCTTAGTCAAAGAGTGCTTATACCATTTAAATGAAAGATTTGTTACATGTAAAAGGCAGCAAGCTGCAGTCAGGTTTATTCTAGTTTCTGTAATTTTTTTAATCAGATCCCTGATTTTAGACCAAAAGTTTGCGATGGAGGAACAGTGCCACCAGACATGGGCCAAAGTACCTATCTCCCCCTGACATCTCCAGCACGACTCTGACTTCTGAGGGTTCTACTTATGTAATTTATCCGGTGTGTTATACCAGTGCATCAACAATTTGTAGCTCGTCTCCTGCGTTTTAGTGTTTATGGAACCTTTGTGAGCAAAAATACATGCATACCTCCATTGTTTATCTGAGATTTCCTCTCCCAACTCCTCCGACCACCTCCTCCTGTGACCATCATCCTCCGTGCTCTTGGGGTGTTGCAGCCATGCATATGCAAATGAGATGGCTCCGTTCAAAGGGGTCCTACTATGGCATACCGACTCCAGGTCCGTAAGAGGCCTAAGGAAATCCCCCCTTTGTCTGTGCTTGTTCAGGTAACTTCTTAACTGGAAATAAGACCATTGTCTTAGGTGGGGTAGGTTATTTTCGGACTTTAATGCAGTCCAGTCTTTAAGTCTGCCACCAGTAAAACAGTCACCTGCTAGTAAGGGGGAGGCGTTCTGTGTTGTGGGTTGGAACATTTTATTCTGAAACCCTGGCTCAAAGTCTGGATTGTCTTTTAATGGTGTCAATGGGCTTACATCCGTAGTGATAAAGCGGCGATTGGAAAGTGAATGTAGAATCTCCAGCGTGATGCCGGTGAGAGCTTGTTTTCGTACGTTCAATGGGCAACTAGTCCAAGGTATCCACGGGGAGTATTGTAGCGCTAGGGAATTTAACTCCCCCTCTAAGAGGACCCAATCCTTCATGTGGCCATGACAATGCCAATCTATCACTCTGGCTAAATGTAAAGCATAATAATAATGTTTAAAGTTAGGTAGGTTAATCCCCCCTGAGTCTTTGGGTCTTGTTAGCCATGGTAATCTAATTCTAGATTTCTTTTGGTTCCAAAGGAATTGCAAAAGTATAGAGTTTAGTGATCTAAAAAAGGCGGAAGGGATTCTGACTGGCAAAGTGTGCATTAGGTATAGAAACCTGGGCAGTATTACCATTTTAATAATAGCTGCACGTCCAAACCAAGATAGAAAGTTCAGGTTCCAACCCCTTATATCCTTTTCACAACTTTTTAGGAGTGGGGGAAAATTGTTTTCAAACGTGTTCTGTAGTTGGGGAGTAAGCCAAATACCCAGATATTTAAGCGCATTGGGGACCCATCTAAACTGAGAGTTGGAAGTGGTTAAACGGAGTAGGCTGTCTGGAAGTGTAATATTAAGTGCCTCTGATTTCGAATAATTTATTTTTAAGTTAGAGATGTACCCATAAATATTAAATTCTTTCATTAAGTTAGGCAAGGAAACAGTAGGGTTTGTAAGAAAAAATAAAAGATTGTCCGCATAAGCTGCCAGCCTAAACTCCCTATCCCCGATCCGAAATCCGGATATTGCGGAATTTCGCTTAATCGTTCTAATGAAGGGTTCCAATGTTAGGATGAACAGCAGAGGTGACAGCGGGCACCCCTGCCTAGTCCCATTCGCTATGTGTACAGGTTTAGAAAGCATGCCATTGATTTTTAATTGCGTCTTGGGTTTCTGGTATAATGCTGATATCCAGGAAAGCATGTGCGGGCCCAGACCCATATGGCGGCACACCGCCTTCATGAAATCCCACGCCACTCTATCGAAGGCTTTCTCCGCGTCTGTGGACAGGAGAAAGCCCTCGATATCACGTGTCTTTGCCGCGTGTATAAGAAGGAGCGCTTTAGTGACATTGTCTTTAGCGTCTCTTCCAGGCACGAAGCCCACTTGTTCCAGATCAATCAAATCCAGCAGCAGTGGACTCAGTCTCGTAGCGAGAATCTTAGAGAATAATTTGACATCCAGGTTTAACAGGGATATGGGCCTGTAACTAGTACATTCCAAAAGGTCTTTTCCTGCCTTCGGTATCACCGTAATGTGGGCCGAGAGGAAGTCTGGTGTCACCTCTCTAGGAGAGGACAGGGAGTTCAAGGCAGCAGCAAGGGGGTTCGTACTGTAAGGATATTCAAAAAGGTTTTATAATAAATGGCGGAGTAACCGTCAGGTCCCGGGCTTTTGCCAGCTTTTAAATGT
Organism: Lithobates clamitans; assembly: GCA_037952925.1. Taxonomy (NCBI): domain Eukaryota; kingdom Metazoa; phylum Chordata; class Amphibia; order Anura; family Ranidae; genus Lithobates; species Lithobates clamitans. The sequence continues at coordinate 5,635,699 of JBBGZY010000147.1, forward strand.
TTGATGGCTTGGCTATTTTCTAGGGGGGTGATTGGATCTTCCATTAGGGTAGAGTCCGAGTCCTGTAGGGTCGGGAGACCGCTTTTAGATAAATAATCTTTGATGATTTGGGTTCTGTTGTCAGTCATAGTAGATTGTCTGTGCTGTGATGGTAGATTATAAAGTTTTGTGTAATATTCATGAAAATGATCGGCTATTTCTTCTGATGTTACGTCAATTTTACCACTAGCCCCTCTAATACCAGGGATGGTATCGGTAGCTGTGTGTTCCCTTATCGCTCTCGCTAGAAGTTTGCCCGTTTTATTTCCGGACTCATAGTGCAGTTTCCGTCTAAGGAATAAAATTATTTTAGCTCTGGATTCCAGTATTTGTTGGAGATTCTTCCTCGCTTCTAATAGTTGTTTTGCTGTGGCTGTAGAGAGGGACTGTTTATGCAAGGACTCTAGGGCATTGATTTGTGTGATCAAATTTTTAATAGCAAGTTCCTTTTCTTTCTTACGTTTGGAGCCCATTTTGATCAACTCTCCTCTAATCGTACACTTGTGGGCCTCCCAAATCATGAGAGGATCTGTGTTTGGTGTGGTGTTTAATTTGAAAAACTCAGTCAGTGTAGTAGTGAGTGAGGGGAGAAGCGACAGGTCTGTTAGGAGAGAGGCATTTAGTCTCCATGTCGGTTGTTTTTGTGGTGGATTTAGTAAGTCTAACGACAGGAAGATAGGTGAGTGGTCAAAGATTGTTTGGTTACCTATATGGGCTCCCTTTACCAATGGGAGGTCTCTCTGTGAAATGAACAGGTAATCTAGTCTCGCATATCTAGCGTGTGGGATAGAAATAAAGGTGAAGTCCCTATTCTCAGGGTGGAGAAAGCGCCAGGTGTCAACCAGCTGGAGGGATTGGAGAAGGGATTTTAGTTTTTTGAGCATTCTATAAGTAATACAAGTTTTCCCGTTAGACGTATCTACTAGGGTATTAAGCGGGACATTAAAGTCCCCTCCCAAAATCAAGCAACCTGTGGCAAATCCCTGTAGCTCCCGTGCAATTCGTTGGCAGAACGTGACATGTGCCTTATTTGGGAAGTACACGTTTGCCAAGGTCACTGGGGTGTCTCCTAAAGATCCCTTTAGGAAAATAAACCTACCTTCGGGGTCAGAAATTTGGTCAGTCAATTCAAAAGGCGTATTTTTGCTGACCTGGATTTGTTATTAGTAGCATGGAACGCCCTTGTAAAATATGAATTCATAAGTTTAGGGACATGATGCGTCTTAAAGTGTATTTCCTGCAAATAAACAATTTGCGGCCTACCTTTTTGGAGTTCCCTCAAGAGGGAGGTGCGTCGTTCAGGAACGTTCAGTCCTCTGATGTTGTGGGAGATTACCAGAGGGTTTTTCCCCAGCAATGAGTAGGTCATGTTGAGGGGTCAGGAGGAGGTGGTCCCGAGAACACTCTGTAAGGAGGCAACTACAAAAAGTTGGTTAAACAACTTGCCAATGTCAAAGAGTCCTAGTCGTAGACTCAGCTGGAGTGAGTCTTGGGAGATCTAGGTAAGGGGTTGAGAGAGAGAGTTAGAAAGAAAGAGAGAAAGAAGTAGAGGAAGAAAGAGAGAGAGTTAGATAAGGAAAAAATAAATAAATAAATAAATAAATAAGTAAATTGAGGGAGCAAATAAAATACTGGGGGATCCCTCACCAGGGAGTGTTTCCACTGCCTCAGAGGGGGAGCCCACTGAGTATATTAGTGAGCCCCGAGACCTGTGGCCAGGGCACAGGGTCACTTTGTGGGGGAGGAGGGAGTCATAAACGACCAGGTGGGGACACACTAATTACTTAAGTAAGTGTGTAGAACTGGGTATTAAAGAGAACTCAGTTGAGTCACACACAGCCTTAATGAATTTAACTCAATAAAAACAAAAAAAAACTGAACCAATGTATACCCGACCCAATTAGTAATCGTAAGTCCAGGTAAAAGTGGTAGGAGGTCCTATATAGCAGGAGCTGAGTACAGTTATAAATTTCTGTGCTAGGGCCCCCCTTGAACAGACAAACAACTTCATGTGAAGCTCTAAAGGTGCTGTCCTCTGTCACGGATTATCAGTACTCAAATCTTGTAGGGGCATCAAAACATTACTTATAACTTAGAGTGAACAGTGAAAGCAGATACAACTGGAGAACTTTGGAACTGTACAACGGTGCAGAAGGCCTCATATTTTGTGGGCGGAGGGGAATGTCCAAAGCCATCGAGTCTGTTCCATGGAGGGACTGTAAAGTGCAGAAGGTCTGCAAAGTGCACGTGAATTAGGTATCAATGAGAACGCTAGCATGCACTAAAAACAAATTGAAGTACAAGTAGCGAGTTATTCAGCCTCCTGGTTTCTGGCATTATCTGCCTGTCTTCTCGGGGTTCCCAGTTTGGGGTTTCCATTTCTACTATATTTGGATTTCTTGGACAGTCTCTTGTCAGGTGTGGAGAGAGGTGAACTCGGTGGGCTTCTTTCGATTGGTGTCTGTAGAAAGTCTGCGTACCACTCTGGTAGGTCAATCTGATCCAAATCCAGTGCACTGCAAAATTCAGGGAGGTCAGCAGGCGTGCGCAGAGTGTGTTGGTGACCATTATATGAGACCATCAGAGCAAAAGGGAATCGCCATGAGTATCTGAGTTCTTTTTCCCGTAATTTCTCCAGCAGGGGGCGCAGAGCGCGTCTATTTTGCAGAGTAATCTGAGATAAGTCTTGAAATAGCACGATCCTTGCTCCATTAAAGATAATTCTCTAATTTCTCCTTGCTTTTCGCATTATCTCTTCTTTTAGTACAAAACTTTGTAAGCAGCAGATAATATCCCTTGGTGGGGCTGCGTCCGGACCTTTCGGTCTAAGGGCTCTATGTGCTCTGACAAAGTCAATTTCCATGTCCTCGGGTCTGTCTAATAGGCTGTTGAAAACCCTCTGGAGAGCTGGGGTTATTTGATCATGTTCGACCGATTCTGGGATCCCCCTCACCCTAATATTGCACCTTCTGCCCCTGTTATCGAGGTCTTCAATGTGTCTATTCATGGTTATTAGATGCTGGGACTGCGTCAGTGAGGCCTTCTCTAGTCTGCCTATGGCCTTGTCCCTGTGTCTTCCTGCAGCTTCAGACGCAGTCATCTTCTCATTGATAACCAACATGCTAGTCTTTAAGTCAGTGATAGCAGCTGAAAATGTGGCTTTAATGTCTGCGGCTATCATGGACATATCTGCATATGTTAAGGGGTGGTCTGGCCTAGACTTACCCCTGCCTGAGTCCTCCGGAGCCGACTGGGAGTCTTCACTATACTCCTCCTCGTTGTGAACCAGCGCCATCTTGGGACTCGTTTTGCTGCCGCTGGCAAGCGGTTTAGTTTTAAAGATATCCGCTATGTTAGAGGCCGAATGGGACACCAATCCATGCCTCGGGCAAGATTTGGGTGTGGAATATAGCCTCTTACCCGGCATCTGGTAGCTCTGGGTCGGGTATTAGGTTGCGAGCGGCTGCGTGTGCTGAGGAGCTCTGTTAGTGTGCGACCATCCTCGTCGCGTGCCAAGCCACCCCCCCAACACTTTTTATGACAATACCATGCATATAAGCCTTTAAAATTAGCACTTTTGATTTCTCCCATAGACTTTTAAAGGGTTTTCCGTGGCATTCGAATTTGCCGCGCACACCCCAAATTGTTCACTGTTCAGCAAACTTGCGAACAGTTCATCCCTACTCACCACCTATCACAGTTTCCGAGGCCATGAAATGCCCAGACAGTACAACCAAATGACCCCATTTTGGAAAGTAAACACCCAAGCTTTTTGCTGAGAGGCATGTTGAGTATTTTGCAGATCTCACTTTTTGTCACAAAGTTTTGAAAATTGAAAAAAGAAAAAAAATACATTTTCCTTTGCTTTCTTTATTTTCAAAAAACAAATTAGAGCTGCAAAATACTCACCATGCCTCTTAGCAAATACTTTGAGGTGTCTACTTTCCAAAATGGGGTCATTTGGGGGGGGGGGGGGGTTGTGCTATCTGGACATTTCAGGGCCTCCGTAACTGTGATAGGTAGTGAAAAGTGAAATCACCATTTTACACCCTTAGAAACCCTGAAGGTGGTGATTGGATTTCAGGGTCCTGTACGCAATTAGGCTCCCAAAAAGTCCCACACCTGTGGTATCCTCGTACTCAGGAGGAGCAGCAGAATGTATTTTGGGTTGTAATTTCACATATGCCCATGGCATGTTTGAGCAATATATCGTTTAGTGACAACTTTGTGAAAAAAAAAAAGTATTTTCATTTTCCAGAAACTTGTGACAAAATATAAAATATTCCATGGACTCAACATTCCTCTCAGCAAATATCTTGGGGTGTCTACTGCCTCCAAAACTGTGTAAGGCAGTGAAGAGTGAAATAACAAATTTACATCCTTAGAAAGCCTGAAGGCGGTGATTTCAAATAAAAAAGCCAAAAAAAGAAATTCTTTGTGGACATTTACTGCTTGTGTTTGTTTTAGATGACCCTGATAGAAATGTGTTTAGTCCAGAAAATGGCGTGATTGTGTAACCTTATACAAAGCACAGTTGGGTGTTATTTACTAAAGGCAAAGACACTTTTCACTACAAGTGCACTTGCAACTGCACTGAAACTGCACTTGTAGTGCAACGAGGATTTGCCCTTAGGAAATAACCCCCATTTTCATAGAAATCACCAATTACATCACCAACAAAGTGTTTTATTAGCGTTGACACAATAATCCACACATTCTTGATTAACAATCTCTTTAATACCTGCACAATCACATGTGCATTTCGAAAAGGTTTTTTTAACAAACCCACAGGTTTGTTGTTTATAAATTTTTGGGGTAGCATTATAAACCAGATAAAGGTCCATTTATTTAAGATACAACAGGCATGTGTAAAACCAACAAGAAAGACACAAATCTTGAACTTACAAAGTTCACATTTGGTAGAACTTGAAGGCAATATCAGACATGAGTATTTAAGAACTGTGTTTGATATAGCGTTCAGATGGGGTGAAATCACCCCAGGCAAAGGCAAATTTGAAAGATGCACACAAATTTACCAATGTCAACATGTGCTACCTGCCATCACGGGGGATCAAGGGACATGTTTTGGGGGAGAAACCCCTTCCTCTCAGCTACTTTATTATAGAGGAAGGGGTTGCAACCCCAAAACGCGTCCATTGATCTCCCGTGATGGCAGATAGCACATGTTGGCACACTGTGTGCATCCTACAAATTAGGCTTTTCTACAAATCTTGCAAACATTTTGAAAATTGGAGCACACCACAAAATCAAGGGATTGGGAGGGGTTTTAAACTCGCCCCAAAACATCAATGAAGTTCTTTTTTTTTGGATAACATCATTGATGTTTTTCTTTAGGTTTTCCAATTGTAAATTACACCCCATGATCACCCCGATCAGGATCTGGGCACTTTCTGATGTGAAAGGATCTGGATCCCCAACATCACGATCACCTAAAAAGAGATGAACCAAACAAAAACAGGTATCAAAAATATGCCGGCATCCATCTCTTACCTGACCCTGTGGTCGCAGACACTCACCTGTTGTGGTGACTAGTTCCACCACGTTTTCTTCATACTCCTGCACTTCTTGGTTTGGGGGAATTTCCCCTTCTTCCAGAGGTGGGGGGTCTCTGGTCTCTTCAGATGAGGGGTGTCCTCCGAGTCTTTTTTCCCCTATGTAAAACACAAATGCTATACTTAGCACAAAGTGATTTGATGGCAGAACTATAAATAGGAAACATTTCTTGGAAGTGGGGTACAATTGTCTATTTTGGCCGAGTGCAAAAATGGAGCATTTTCAGTGTCCTTTGTCAAGCCGCAATACTTTACCTGTTTGGTACAAGCTTCACAGATGGAGTCACCCCTATAGTATACACTGGAGCACCTGTGTGGCCCCCTAATAAAAATGGTGTTCTTGTGTCTCACACTAGTGCTCCAGCATCCAGATGTGAACGCAGCTGCTAAGTGTCCTCTCCTTACACAGAATCTAGTTTGCATTTCCTTCTAGTAACAAAGCCATCTACACAACCAAATTCGTTTATGACAAGTAGGGCTTTAAAAAATGTGTCCAAATGCATATGGCCTAAACCAGTGTTTCTCAACTCCAGTCCTCAAGGCGCCCCAACAGGTCATGTTTTCAGGCTCTCCATTATTTTGCACAGGTGATTTGATCAGTTTCACTGCCTTAGTAATTACCACAGCTGTTTCATCTAAGGGAAATACTGAAAACATGACCTGTTGGGGCGCCTTGAGGACTGGAGTTGAGAAACACTGGCCTAAACAATGGTGTTTTAGAGGCCGAAAGAAAATTTTTGATACGAACGAATAAATGGGCCCATGAACATGAAAGTTGCCATTAAAAAATGTACACTTTTAAGAAAAGCACATGGAGCAGCACGAACGTAAGAAACATAAAGAATAGGAACACAGCACTACTTACTTTTCTGCAGCACTCTCCGGATCTTTCTGTACTGCTCATGTTCTCATAATTTGAGGTCCGACCACCGCTTCCTGAGCTGATCTTTCGATCGCCGTACCCTGAATTTCCGGTGCATACTTTTCACCACTTTCGCCATTATCTTGGCGTTTCGGACATTGGGGTTGGGGTAAGGTCCATACTTCCCGTCATAGTCGGCCTTCTTCAGGATGTCCACCATCTCCCCAAAGGACATATTTGAGACCTTAAATCTCCTTCCGGCTCCGGGCTTTCCTCCTCCTCCTCCTCCTCGTTCCTGTAATTAGCACACACCTGCTGTGTATCCGCCATGTGCTCTTCCCCCACTGCGCAGAACGAAAAGGGACAGGGAATAGACTCGAAAGAATGTCGGGGCGGGCGGAGTTACATGCATGCGCAGTGTGTATAAAGCGTAACACGTACGATCTGTGAGCGGAGGAAGGAGCATCGAAAGCGCCGATGGTAAGATCTAAACTTGGGCCTATACTGCTTCTAGATTGAGGCCTATATTGTAACAAGATTAGGAGAGTTTCGCCTGACATTAGGGTTTGTCTTGTGTTGTGTCTTGCAGAGAAAATGGATGGCTTCAATGACCACAATTTCCTCCCCCTGTTCATAGACAAGTACAGGGAGCTGCCCTGTCTGTGGCAGGTGAGACACCCCCATTACAACAATAAACAAAAGAGGCAGGCAGCGCAGGAGAAACTGCTGGAGTTGGTGAAGCCGGTGGTCCCCACAGCAACCATCCCTTATTTAAAAACCAAAAAAAACCACATGTTTCTGTTTAACCACTTCCTGCCTGCCATATAGCAAAATGACGGCCGGAAAGTGGTTATATTAACCTGACTGGACTTCATATGATGTCCAGCAGGATAAGCCACCTATGCATGCCTGCGGGGTGGCGCAGTGAGGCGATCGGTGGTGTGTCAATCTGACACACCGCATCTCTGATCTAGGTAAAGTGCCTATGACTGAGGCTCTTTACTATGTGAACAGCTGTGTCCAATCACAGCTGATTACAGTGTAAACAGAAAGGCCATTTATTGGCTTTTTCTCCACTGACAGGCACGAGTAGAGAAGATCTGATCGGCTGCTCTCCTGACAGGGGGTCTGCGCTGATAATTAGCTCATTGATTATAAGTGCAGACCCATTGAGGATGCCTACTTCTGACAACCAGGGATGCCCACTTCAGACTACTAGGTGAGCCCACCAGGGGTGCCAATCAGTGCCTCCTGATCAGTGTTGTCTATCAGTGCCATTTATCAGTGCCACCCATCAGTGCCCATCAGTGCCGCCTATAAGTGCCTACCAGTGCCACATACCAGTGCCCATCAGTGCCATTTATCAGTGCCACCCATCAGTGCCCATCAGTGCCACCTATAAGTGCCTACCAGTGCCACATACCAGTGCCCATCAGTGCCACCTATCAGTGCCCATCAGTGCTGCATATCAGTGCCACTTATCAGTGCCCATCAGTGCTGCTTATTAATACAGCCTATTAGGGATGAGCCGAACACCCCCCGGTTCGGTTCGCACCAGAACCTGCGAACGGACTGCAAGTTCGCACGAACGTTAGAACCCCATTGACGTCTATGGGACTCAAACGTTCAAAATCAAAAGTGCTCATTTTAAAGGCTAATTTGCATGGTATTGTCCTAAAAAGGGTGTGGGGACCCGGGTCCTACCCCAGGGGACATGTATCAATGCGAAAAAAAACTTTTAAAAACGGCCGTTTTTTCGGGAGCAGTGATTTTAATGATGCTTAAAGTAAAAAAAAAAAAGTGAAATATTCCTTTAAATATCGTACCTGGGGGGTGTCTATAGTATGCCTGTAAAGTGACGCGTGTTTCCCATGTTTAGAACAGTCCCTGCACCAAATGTCATTTTTAAAGGAAAAAATCTCATTTAAAACTGCTTGCGGGTTTAATGTCATGTCGGGTCATGGCAATATGGATGAAAATCACTGAGACAAACGGCATGGGTACCCCCCAGTCCATTACCAGGCCCTTTGGGTCTTGTATGGATATTAAGGGGAACCCCGCACCCAAATTAAAATAAGGAAAGGTCCCTATATACTCTGAACAGCAGTATACAGGCGGTGCAAACAAGACAGGGACTGTAGGTTTGTTGTTAAGTAGAATCTGTTTGTAATTTTGAACATTTTTAACGTGTTTAGCTCCAGCCAAAAAATCTTTTCTAAGCTTTTTGGAAAACATAGGGAAGGGTTATCACCCCTGTGACATTTGTTTTGCGTCTTTCCTCCTCTTCAGAAGATTTCACCTCACTTTTTTGTCCCAATGAAAAATGTTTTTTGAAAATTTGGGTTTTTTTGTGGAACAAGGATTGGAAAGCATCAGTGGAAAGGAGAAATTGTTTTCCCATATTAACTCTTACATGAGAGAATTTCCCTTCCTAGGGGTAGATTTCATCTCACTTCCTGTTGTCTCCTTCCGTTTGCAAGTAGGAGTCGTTTGTAAGTTAGATGTTTGAAAGTAGGGTCCTGCCCTATATACTCAGCAGAAATTTGGGCCTTAGGTGTTGCTGTGGCCAAAACACTGTAAGCCCTCACAGGGCCCTGCTGTGAAATATTAGATCAAGAATTGTAATTACATGCCCCTGTTGAACAGGAGCTGAAAAATTAGGCCTTAGGCACTGGTGCTGGTGCCACAACACTGCAACCCCTCACAGACACTCTAGTTGAAACGCAGGAACGAGCCCTGCTGCAAAGTATTGCATCAAAAATTGTAATTACACGCCCCTGTTAGACAGGGGCAGAAAAATTGGGCCTTAGGCACTGGTGCTGGTGCCACAACACTGCAACCCCTCACAGACACTCTAGTTGGAACGCAGGAACGAGCCCTGCTGCAAAGTATTGCATCAAAAATTGTAATTACACGCCCCTGTTAGACAGGGGCAGAAAAATTGGGCCTTAGGCACTGGTGCTGGTGCCACAACACTGCAACCCCTCACAGACACTCTAGTTGGAATGCAGGAACGAGCCCTGCTGCAAAGTATTACATCAAAAATTGTAATTACACGCCCCTGTTAAACAGGGGCTGAAAAATTGTGCCTTAGGCACTGGTGGTGGCGCCCAGGACCAAAAATGTTCTTACAAGCTATCAGCGTGATGATTGAGGAGGAAGAGGATAATTACTCAGGGATAGTCACTCAGCATCAGCATAGGCAGTCTTTGAAGGGATCTGAAAAAAATTATTCAGTTACATCAGCATCAGGTGCTTGGTAGCTGGTGGTGATCCAAGACTGATTCATTTTTATGAAGGTCAGCCGATCGACCGAGTCAGTGGACAGACGCACCCTGTGATCGGTTACCACGCCTCCAGCAGCACTGAATGTGCGTTCCGAAAGAACGCTGGATGCAGGACAGGCCAGTAGCTCAATTGCATACTGTGCAAGCTCTGGCCAGTGATCCATCCTCAAGACCCAGTAACCCAGAGGATTTTCGGTGGGAAAGGTGTCCAAGTCTGATCTTGCCCCTAGGTATTCCTGCACCATGTAAAACAGACGCTGGCGATGGTTGCTGGAACCGATCATACCTTGGGGCTGCGGACCAAAAAATTGTCTGAACGCATCGGTCAGACGGCCACCTTCTCCACCGCTCCTTCTTTGACTGACCGAAGCCTCAGCAACACGTTGTCCAGAAACAGGAGTTTGTAACCTCCCAGTCTCTGGGAACGCGTTGCACAGACCTTTCTGCAAGGCCTCCCGAAGATGTTTCATCCTCTGCTCCCTCTGCGATGGCAAGATAAGGTCCGCAACCTTACCCTTGTAACGTGGATCAAGGAGGGTTGCCAGCCAGTATTGGTCCTTCTCCTTGATACCACGAATACGAGGATCCTTACGCAGGCTTTGCAGGATCAGGGAGGCCATGCAGCGTAGGTTTGCTGAGGCATTCGGTCCGGAGTCCTCTGGGTCACTAAGGACAACCACGTCCGCAGCCACCTCCTTCCAGCCACGTACAAGTCCATGTGTTCCTTGGGACTGATCCCTTAAAGACTGCTGATGCTGAGTGCCAGGCTCCACCTCCATACTGACACAATCTTCCTCCTCCTCCTCCTCCTCCTCCTCGTCCTCTTCCTGTGTGATCGGCGGGCACGCAGGAACACTGTCTGGATAAAGGGGGCCTTGAGAGCTAAGGAAGTCCTCCTCTTCCTGCCTCTGTTCTGCCTCAAGTGCCCTGTCCATTATTCCACGCAGCGTGTGCTCCAACAGGTGGACAAGGGGGACAGTGTCACTGATGCATGCACTGTCAGTGCTCACCATCCTCGTGGCCTCCTCGAATGGTGACAGGACAGTGCATGCATCCCTGATCATGGCCCACTGGCGTGGGGAAAAAAAACCAAGGTCCCCTGACCCTGTCCTGGTGCCATAGTCGCACAGGTACTCATTGATGGCCCTCTGCTGCGTGTGCAGCCGCTGCAGCATGGCCAATGTCGAGTTCCACCTGGTGGGCATGTCACAGATTAGGCGGTTCTTGGGCAGGTTAAACTCCTTTTGGAGGTCCGTCAGCTGAGCACTGGCATTATATGACCGGCATAAATGCACACAGACTTTCCTGACCTGCCTCAGGACATCCTGTAAGCCCAGGTACCTGCCCAAGAACCGCTGCACCACCAAGTTAAGGACGTGAGCCAAACAGGGCACATGGGTCAGTTGTCCCTGTCGGAGGGCAGAGAGGAGGTTGGTGCCATTGTCGCAAACCACCATTCCTGCCTTAAGTTGGCGTGGCGTCAACCACCTCTGAACCTGCCCCTGCAGAGCTGACAGAACCTCTGCCCCAGTGTGGCTCCTGTCCCCCAAGCACACCAGCTCAAGCACCGCATGGCATCTTTTGGCCTGCGTACTTGCGTAGCCCCTTGAACGCCTACGGAGCACCGCTGGTTCCGAGGAAGAGGCCATGGAGGAAGAAGAAGAGGAGGGGGTGGAGGAGAGAGGTGTGTCACAATCAGCATTTTGGAGGCGTGGTGGCGGAACAACCTCCAACACTACTGCACCTTGTCCTGCATCCTTCCCAGCTGCCAGCAGAGTCACCCAATGCGCCGTGAAACTTAAGTAACGTCCCTGTCCATGCCTGCTGGACCATGAGTCAGCGGTAATATGCACCTTACCGCTGACCGCCCTGTCCAGCGAGGCATGGACATTGCCTTCCACATGCCGGTAGAGAGCCGGAATCGCCTTCCGTGAGAAAAAGTGGCGTTTGGGTACCTGCCACTGAGGAACCGCACATTCCACAAACTCACGGAAGGGGGCAGAGTCTACCAACTGAAAAGGCAGCAGTTGAAGTGCTAGCAATTTTGCCAAGCTAGCATTCAACCGCTGGGCATGTGGATGGCTGGGAGCAAACTTCTTTCGGCGGTGCAGCAGCTGGGGCAGGGAAATTTGCCTGGTACAATCTGACGTCGGTGTACCAAAAGCAGATTGCCCACAAGTACTTGGCTGTGACACACCTAATTCTACACCTTCATTCCTCTCACTGCAGGTCTCAGAGAGAACTGAAGGTCTAGTGGGGTTGGAAATCTCAGCTGATGAGGAGCAAGGAGAGATCCTCTTTGTTCTTTGGTGTGGGTCTTTTAGATATGCTTGCCAACGAACTGCATGGCAGGTCAACATATGTCTGGTCAAGCATGTGGTACCCAAGCGGGAGATGTTTTGGCCACGCGAGATACGCTTGAGACATATGTTGCAAATAGCAGCGGTGCGATCTGATGCACTCGTCTCAAAAAAGGCCCACACCAAAGAACTTTTTGAATAACGCGCAGAGACTGCAGCGCCCTGCACATGTGGAGCTTTGGGGTGTGATGCAGTCAATGTGCTGCCCTTAGGCTGGCCCCTGGAGGGGATCCTGCCTCGTTGGTGATGTGCCGCCTCCTCCTCCTCTCTCCTATCAGGCACCCACGTTGAGTCAGTGACCTCATCATCCCCTCCCTCCTCATCACTGGAGCAAACCTGGCAGTATGCTGCAGCAGGGGGAGCATGACTGCCAGATTGCTGTCCTTCTTGGGCACCCCCTCTGTCCGTGCTCATGTTACTGCCTTCATCGAGCTCAGTATCATCATCAGAGCCTTCCAAATGCTGGGCATCCTCCTGGAGCATGTACCCAACACTGTGGTCAAACAGTTCGAGGGAATCCTCAGGAGGACATGGTGGAGCTAGGGAAGGAGTCACTGATGACATTGAGCTGAGGGAAGAGGCCGCTGCTTTGCCAGACAAAGCACCCTGGGCATGGGTGAGAGAGGATGAGGAGGATGAGGACGGCTTGGTCATCCACTCGACCAAGTTTTCTGCATGTTGCGGCTCAACACAGCCAGCTGCCGAAAAAAATGCCAAGCGTGTCCCATGGCCACGGGCTGATGAGGATGCACCGTCTCCACGACCAGCACTAGACACAGAGCCTGCTTGCCCTCTCTTATTGGCTTGTGACTGTCTGCCTCTCCTTCTTGGCCTTCCAGACATACTAATGGCCTGTAGCTGCACTAAGCTGGGATAGAACACCTGTAATTTTCTTCAGGTAGCTTTATATACTGTAACCAGACAAGCCTGCCTGTCAGTAGGAAGATAACAGGAACGGATCTAGCTGAACACTGTGAGCAGGACGCACTGCACTAAATGTAAATAGCAGGAACGGATCTAGCTGAACACTGTGAGCAGGACGCACTGACTGCACTAAATGTAAATAGCAGGAACGGATCTAGCTGAACACTGTGAGCAGGACGCACTGCACTAAATGTAAATAGCAGGAACGGATCTAGCTGAACACTGTGAGCAGGACGCACTGACGCACTGACTGCACTAAATGTAAATAGCAGGAACGGATCTAGCTGAACACTGTGAGCAGGACGCACTGACTGCACTAAATGTAAATAGCAGGAACGGATCTAGCTGAACACTGTGAGCAGGACGCACTGACTGCACTAAATGTAAATAGCAGGAACGGATCTAGCTGAGCACTGTGAGCAGGACGCACTGACTGCACTAAATGTAAATAGCAGGAACGGATCTAGCTGAACACTGTGAGCAGGACGCACTGCACTAAATGTAAATAGCAGGAACAGATCTAGCTGAACACTGTGAGCAGGACGCACTGCACTAAATGTAAATAGCAGGAACGGATCTAGCTGAACACTGTGAGCAGGACGCACTGCACTAAATGTAAATAGCAGGAACAGATCTAGCTGAACACTGTGAGCAGGACGCACTGCACTAAATGTAAATAGCAGGAACAGATCTAGCTGAACACTGTGAGCAGGACGCACTGCACTAAATGTAAATAGCAGGAACGGATCTAGCTGAACACTGTGAGCAGGACGCACTGACTGCACTAAATGTAAATAGCAGGAACAGATCTAGCTGAACACTGTGAGCAGGACGCACTGACTGCACTAAATGTAAATAGCAGGAAAGGATCTAGCTGAACACTGTGAGCAGGACGCACTGACTGCACTAAATGTAAATAGCAGGAACGGATCTAGCTGAACACTGTGAGCAGGACGCACTGCACTAAATGTAAATAGCAGGAACAGATCTAGCTGAACACTGTGAGCAGGACGCACTGCACTAAATGTAAATAGCAGGAACAGATCTAGCTGAACACTGTGAGCAGGACGCACTGCACTAAATGTAAATAGCAGGAACGGATCTAGCTGAACACTGTGAGCAGGACGCACTGCACTAAATGTAAATAGCAGGAACAGATCTAGCTGAACACTGTGAACAGGACGCACTGCACTAAATGTAAATAGCAGGAACAGATCTAGCTGAACACTGTGAGCAGGACGCACTGCACTAAATGTAAATAGCAGGAACGGATCTAGCTGAACACTGTGAGCAGGACGCACTGACTGCACTAAATGTAAATAGCAGGAACGGATCTAGCTGAACACTGTGAGCAGGACGCACTGACTGCACTAAATGTAAATAGCAGGAACGGATCTAGCTGAACACTGTGAGCAGGACGCACTGACTGCACTAAATGTAAATAGCAGGAACGGATCTAGCTGAACACTGTGAGCAGGACGCACTGCACTAAATGTAAATAGCAGGAACAGATCTAGCTGAACACTGTGAGCAGGACGCACTGCACTAAATGTAAATAGCAGGAACGGATCTAGCTGAACACTGTGAGCAGGACGCACTGCACTAAATGTAAATAGCAGGAACAGATCTAGCTGAACACTGTGAGCAGGACGCACTGCACTAAATGTAAACAGCAGGAACAGATCTAGCTGAACACTGTGAGCAGGACGCACTGCACTAAATGTAAATAGCAGGAACGGATCTAGCTGAACACTGTGAGCAGGACGCACTGACTGCACTAAATGTAAATAGCAGGAACAGATCTAGCTGAACACTGTGAGCAGGACGCACTGACTGCACTAAATGTAAATAGCAGGAACGGATCTAGCTGAACACTGTGAGCAGGACGCACTGACTGCACTAAATGTAAATAGCTGGAACGGATCTAGCTGAACACTGTGAGCAGGACGCACTGCACTAAATGTAAATAGCAGGAACAGATCTAGCTGAACACTGTGAGCAGGACGCACTGCACTAAATGTAAATAGCAGGAACGGATCTAGCTGAACACTGTGAGCAGGACGCACTGCACTAAATGTAAATAGCAGGAACGGATCTAGCTGAACACTGTGAGCAGGACGCACTGCACTAAATGTAAATAGCAGGAACAGATCTAGCTGAACACTGTGAGCAGGACGCACTGCACTAAATGTAAATAGCAGGAACAGATCTAGCTGAACACTGTGAGCAGGACGCACTGCACTAAATGTAAATAGCAGGAACGGATCTAGCTGAACACTGTGAGCAGGACGCACTGACTGCACTAAATGTAAATAGCAGGAACAGATCTAGCTGAACACTGTGAGCAGGACGCACTGACTGCACTAAATGTAAATAGCAGGAACGGATCTAGCTGAACACTGTGAGCAGGACGCACTGACTGCACTAAATGTAAATAGCAGGAACGGAACACGAATTTGGCGCGAACGGCCCATAACGTTCGCAATTCGACGGACGGTCGAACAGCCGATGTTCGAGTCGAACATGGGTTCGACTCGAACACGAAGCTCATCCCTACAGCCTATCAGTGCCCTTCAGTGCTGCATATAAGTGCCTAATCATCAGTGCCCATTAGTGCCACCTCATCAGTGCCAACTCATCAGTTCCAATCAGTGCAGCCTCATCAGTGCTGATCAGTGAAGGAGATCATGTACTTATTTAAAAAGTTTTGTAACAGAAACGAAGAAAAACTTTTTTTATATTTTCAAATTTTCGGTCTGTTTTTATTTGTAGTGCAAACAATAAAAACCTCAGTGGTGATCAAATTCCACCAAAAGAAAGTTCTATTTGTGGGAAAAAAAATGATAAAAATTTTGTTTGGGTACAGCGTCGCATGACTGCACAATTGTCATGCAAAATGTGACAGCATTGAAAGCTAACAATTGGACTGGGCAGGAAGGGGGGAAGTGCCATGTATTAAAGTGGTTAATGTGCATAGGTTAAACAATCACCTTGTAAAACAACCCATTCAGTTTAAAATTAAAATGAAATCTTTAATTTTAATTAAATTAAAAAAAAATTTAAATTAATTTTCTCTTAATTTTCTCAAAACCTAGAAACGTTCATATTCTTGTTATCCAATATTAGGGGGCAGATATAATTCATAATTTAAAAATTTAGAGAACCAAATAGGCGGAAGAGATGGAACTGCCTGTAGAAAACAATCTAAGAAGAAAGATACAGATTATTTCTTGTAACTATAGCAACGCCACTCTTTCCTAATAACATTGGATATTAATACATAGCAATTTAAGGGCATAACTATCTTTTGATATGGATTCTTCACAACACTGGTATGCAAAGCTGCCTCTAAAATCAGCTTTAAAAGAATTTTCTATTATCTACTGTATCTATATATTTATATTGCATTCTCTTGTATCCCTTGATAGTGTAAAAATAAAAATGTCAATGGCTTTAAGTTCACATTTTAATGCTTTTAATTACTTTTAATAAGCCAACATTAGAATGTGTTTGTTTTGGTGCTGGGCATATAGCTAGACAGGTAGGACATGGATTATGACTGTTGTCAAGGTCTTTCACCATTTTCCTACAAAATTGACCAGTTTGTGTAAAACATATTAAGGCATATTAACACCAACACCAACTTTTACATTTTCTGTGCTTTTTACCTAAACCTCACAGTTTCCTGAGGGATTTGACACCCTTTGAAAGATCTGTCGAGAGGACAGAGCCATGCAACATTCTTTATCCTCTTCATAAGAATTCATACTGACTGCGTACTCGAGAGGTGATCCTATATTTCTCACCAGCTGGGGAAATTGTCTAAAACAGTCCTTTACAGAGAAACAAAAATACAGAATCTTCTTTTTTTGTCCACAAAGGATCCATCTGTAATAAGTATCAGGAGATTTACCGTATATACTCGAGTATAAGTCGTTCCGAGTATAAGTCGAGGCCCCTAATTTACCACAAAAAAATGGGAAAAATGTATTGACCCGAGTATAAGATGAGGGTGAGAAATGCAGAGGGTCAACAATGCCCATCTTCAGCTGCCTGCCTCCCTGTATCCTGTGCAGCCTACCTGTACCCTGTGCATGTGTCCTGTCCTGTACATGTGTGTCCTGTACATGTGTGTCCTGTACATGTGTGTCCTGTACATGTGTGTCCTGTGTTCCTGTGTCCCTGTGTGCATGTGTCCTGTCCTGTACATGTGTGTCCTGTACATGTGTGTCCTGTGTTCCTGTGTCCCTGTGTGCATGTGTCCTGTCCTGTACATGTGTGTCCTGTACATGTGTGTCCTGTGTTCCTGTGTCCCTGTGTGCATGTGTCCTGTATTGTACATGTGTGTCCTGTACATGTGTGTCCTGTGTTCCTGTGTCCCTGTGTGCATGTGTCCTGTCCTGTACATGTGTGTCCTGTGTTCCTGTGTCCCTGTGTGCATGTGTCTTGTGTGCATGTGCAGCCTACCTGTGTCCTGTGCAGCCTCCCTGTGGCGATCTCCATCCTCAAGCGGCGGCCGGCGTGTGTTGATAGTGTTCGGCGGCCATTCCACAGTTCAAAAGCCGCACCTCCTTCTCGTCTGTGATAGGCTGACCGCTGACTGCCTATCACGGACATTCTCTCATTCTCATACCACGGACGAGGATGAGAGAATGTCCGTGATAGGCTGTACACTGACAGCTGTTCAGCCTATCACAGATGAGCAGGAGGCGCGGCTTTTGAAAGCTGCAATAGCCGCCGAACATTATCATCACACGCCGGCCACCGTCTGCCTGCATGACATGCTGATCATGCAGACAGACGGCGGTGACTCGAGTATAAGTTGAAGGGACACTTTCAGCCCAAAAAAAAGGGCTGAAAAATTTGACTTATACTTGAGTATATACGGTACTACAAGATTGTAGCCAGGTGTATAGGACCCCGTTGGCCCTGGCCAAATTCTTACCATAGCAAAGCCCTTATTGTTGATGATGTAGTACCCATCTAGGCTCCCTCTTGCATGTCTTTTGGGACTATCTTGTGCTATGACTATAGATGGGCTGAATAACCCCTGTTCAAGTTGCGGCAGAACTTTCGAACATTGCAAATGTTCAGAGCCAAATAATTAACCCCATAGAAAGTTTTTGGGACACGAACTGGCAAAATCAAAAGTGACTATTTTTAAGGTTTATATGCAAGTAATTGGGCATAAAATGGTTATGGGGGTCCGGGTACTGCCCTGGGGGACATGTATCAATGAAAAAAAGTTTGTAAAAAACCTCATTGTTAAATGAGCAATGATTTACCAATGCTTATACATATGACCTCGGTGGTATGGACGTGTCATTGCCATCATCCCATGCAAAATTGTAGAAACATTATATATAACCTCTAACGGGATTTTTAAGGCAATGAAGATTTTTAAAATTTACTTAAAATCAATTTTATTATAATAGATCAGGAAAAATTATGACTGTTTACACAAAAAATATCAAATAAGTAAAGAAAATTTACAAAATATCCGTATTGCTAATATTACATAACTATAAAAACAGTTTCGGAGAGAAGTGATACAGCACACCACCCAATACAATCACCACAGATGAAAACCGTGGCGTTGAGTGGTGGATTCTAACGCGTTTCAACCTGTATATTTTTATGAAAAGTTTTCTTCAGGGAAATGCATCACATTCTAGAAAATCGTAATATTACAATTTATACATTTTTTATCATCAATTTTTATCAATGTATCATAGTTCCTGCAATGTGCAGTTGTTCTATTACTCACATCCTCCCAGGACATCTCATGGATAAACATAGGCTCCCAACTGCGGTGGATGGTACCAAGTCTCCAAAGATTAAAAACTCCTATAACTCCTACAAGACGGCTGGAAATATGCATTAAATCCAAATATTTGGCGTTTTTCAGCATCAAGTAGTGATAGCTGTTTAAAAAGAGGGGGGCATAATTAGAAAGAGGCCACAATAATGGAGGAGGAGGGAGGGGAAAAGACGGGAAGGGGGGGCAGCGGGGCCTGGGAGGGGGAGGGGGAGGGCGAGGGGACACCTTAGTAGGACCCTCCACCCACACACCCCATCCCCCATCCCATGTGCACCCGCACGGACCCCCCATCCCCATCCAAATTCACAAGCCTCCTCCTCCAAAAAAAAAAAAATTATTCAAATTTCCCATTTGCAAGGTCCATTTGGTTGGAAAAAGAACACTTACTTCTCAGGACGTCAGAAGAAAAATGCACCAGGGATGGTAGAAAAATTGGGCCAAACGTCTACCCTGACATTCCTCGGTGGTTCCCGAGGGGAGAATGACGCCATTTTGCCTTCTCAGGCATCCTTATATGTGATGTGGGCGGGGGCTGGTTGCCGCACCATCCAATCGCGCAGCTCACAAGCCCTAACCGCCCTTCAGTGTGTATAAACACGGTGACGCCGAGCGTCACCTCGGAGCGTCACCATGGAAACCGGTGACGCCGCAAGGCCACGCATGTGCACCACTACCAATGGTGCG
Organism: Lithobates clamitans; assembly: GCA_037952925.1. Taxonomy (NCBI): domain Eukaryota; kingdom Metazoa; phylum Chordata; class Amphibia; order Anura; family Ranidae; genus Lithobates; species Lithobates clamitans. The sequence goes on from JBBGZY010000147.1 coordinate 5,655,249, forward strand.
GCTCACAAGCCCTAACCGCCCTTCAGTGTGTGTAAACATGGTGACGCCGAGCGTCACCACGGAGCGTCACCCTGGAAACCAGTGACGCCGCAAGGCCGCGCATGCACACCACCACCGCATGCGTCAGATAACTTAGCCGCCCGTGGTGACGCTAAGCGTAACCATGGAGATGGATGACGCCGCAGGATAGCGCATGCGTGCCGCGGGAGCCTGCATTAGATCCCACACGCATCCCGCAGCGTCAAGCGGCCAGCCCGCTGCCATGTTAAGGATGGGCTATGCCCATACTAGTGTAAGATCCTCTCAAGCAAAGAGATTATCCCCATAGAGGAGGAGACCTAGTGACAGGATCACTCTCAAAGACCCCCTGTATGTACCCCCTGTATAGAGACAGTAAACCATACTAATAAAATGTCCACCCATCCATATGCAAAGATCCGATTGGTTAATCCGCTGTATGCGGAGGGGGGGAGGAGGGGAGAGATATGGTACATAATAGGCTCGATCAGATGTATGGAAAATATGTAAAATTCTATACACAAAAACTGCATAAGCCCCCACGCGCACTAGGAGTGTAAAAAAGGCAGGAGGGAGACTGGGACTAATAACCACCGAGACGAGAGACTCCCTATCTGGGAAAAACCCCAGGCATGGAGAAATTGGAAGGCCCCCGTGTATATCTAGCACGGGGGCCCCTCTGTGCCGGGTAGGGTATAGGATGTAGGGGGTAAAAAACCCCTATCTGTGAGAAAACCTAGGAGACTGCCCCCCCAACCAAGTTAAACCCAGAGATGCCCGAGAAGGAGGAGTAGAATGCAGGACATAAACAGGGGAACCCCTTCATAATACATTGAACCATAGAGGATATTATTACATAATTGTCGTCCGGGAGGGCTGAAAATGCCCAAACCAGGTGATAACAATAACATCTTGCAAAGAAAGGAAAAAATTACAAAGAATAATAAAAAAAGGACATTCAGATTATTATTTTTTAAATTCATTCCATCTAATGATTAAAATTCCAAAAACCTCCCCTAGGAGAAAATTTCTATCTAGTGCCTATACATACATCCGGGTGACTCATGGAGAGCACCCTACATAAGGAAGGGTCTAGAGGGATGAGAGCGTGTCCCATCTAGAGAAATGAGTGAACCGTTGGAACGGAGAGTAGGGGGGCATCTTAATCGGTTTTACCCGATCCAAAGCCCTCCAAAAAGGGCCTAAAACTCTCCGTTTCATTCAGACCAGGGGGGGTGGTGGCCCTAAGACGCCTGATCCAGCGCATTTTGCGCTGGAGCAGGATCTTGTTCCAATCACCCCCCCTGGCTGGTATATGGAGTCTATCCAGAACTGTAAAATTTACCTTGGGCATCCTATAATTGTGTTGTTTTGCTACATGCCTGCCTAAAGGTAGATAAAGATTGCCTATGCCCATGCTGTGTATATGTTTTTCCACTCTTTTGGCAAATTCCTGTCGGGTCTTACCGACATAAAAGGCCCCACAGTGGCATTGCAGGTGCAGGGAGTGGCTATGGGGACGTGCTGTGCACCCTCATATGCCAACCTGTACCTGGGGGAGTGGGAGAAAGATTTCCTGCTGGGAGAGAGGTCGTCTATGTACTCTGACCACATCTGCATGTGGCAGAGGTACATAGACGACATTTTCATCATCTGGGATGGCTCAGAGGATGCACTTAGAAACTGCCTGAACTCCATGAATCTAAATAGCTTTAACCTTTTTTTCACCATGTCCTATGACTCCAAGGAAGTCAACTTTTTGGACATCACCATGTGTGTATATCTACCACAGGGGCCTTCCAATTTCTCCATGCCTGGGGTTTTCCTGGAGTCTCTCGTGTCGGTGGTTATTAGTCCCAGTCTCCCTCCTGCCTTTTTTACACTCCTAGTGCGCGTGGGGACTTATGTGGTTTTTGTGTATAGAATTTTACATATTTTCCATACATCTGATTGAGCCTATTATGTACCATATCTCTCCCCCCTTTCCCCCCCCTCCGCATACAACGGATTAACCAATCGGATCTTTGCATATGGGTGGGTGGACATTTTATTAGTATGGTTTGCTGTCTCTATACAGGGGGTACATACAGGGGGTCTTTGAGAGTGATCCTGTCACTAGGTCTCCTCCTCTATGGGGATAATCTCTTTGCTTGGGAGGATCTTACACTAGTATGGGCACAGCCCATCCTTAACATGGCAGCTGGCTGGCCGCTTGACGCTGCGGGATGCGTGTGGGATCTAATGCAGGCTCCCGCGGCACGCATGCACTATCCTGCAGCGTCATCCGTCTCCATGGTTACGCTTAGCGTCACCACGGGGCGGCTAAGTTATCTGACGCACGCGGTGGTGGTGCGCATGCGCGGCCTTGCGGCGTCACTGGTTTCCAGGGTGACGCTCCGTGGTGACCCTCGGCGTTACCACGTTTACACACACTGAAGGGCGGTTAGGGCTTGTGAGCTGCACCATTGGTAGTGGTGCGCATGCGCGGCCTTGCAGCGTCACCATTTTCCATGTTGACGCTCCGAGGTGACACTCTGCATCACCACGTTTATACACACTGAAGGGCGGTTAGGGCTTGTGAGCCACGCGATTGGATGGCGCGGCAACCAGCCCCCGCCCACATCACATATAAGGACGCCTGGGACGGCAAAATGGCATCATTCTCGTTCCCGAGGGATGTCAGGGTAGACGTTTGGCCCAATTTTTCTACCATCCCTGGTGCATTTTTCTTCTGACGTCCTGAGAAGTAAGTGTTCTTTTTCCAACCAAATGGATCTTGCAAATGGGAAATTTGAATAATATTTTTTTTTTTTTTGGAGGAGGAGGCTTGTGGATTTGGATGGGGGGTCCGTGCGGGTGCACATGGGATGGGGGATGGGGTGTGTGGGTGGAGGGTCCTACTAAGGTGTCCCCTCGCCCTCCCCCTCCCCCTCCCAGGCCCCGCCCCCCCCCCTTCCCGTCTTTTCCCCTCCCTCCCCCTCCATTATTGTGGCCTCTTTCTAATTATGCCCCCCCTCTTTTTAAACAGCTATCACTACTTGATGCTGAAAAACGCCAAATATTTGGATTTAATGCATATTTCCAGCCGTCTTGTAGGAGTTGTAGGAGTTTTTAATCTTTGGAGACTTGGTACCATCCACCATGGTTGGGAGCCTATGTTTATCCATGAGATGTCCTGGGAGGATGTGAGTAATAGAACAACTGCACATTGCAGGAACTATGATACATTGATAAAAATTGATGATAAAAAATGTATAAATTGTAATATTACGATTTTCTGATTTTCTAGAATGTGATGCATTTCCCTGAAGAAGACTTTTCATAAAAATATACAGGTTGAAACGCGTTAAAATCCACCACTCGACGCCATGGTTTTCATCTGTGGTGATTGTATTGGGTGGTGTACTGTATCACTTCTCTCCGAAACTGTTTTTATAGTTATGTAATATTAGCAATACGGATATTTTGTAAATTTTCTTTACTTATTTGATATTTTTTGTATAAACAGTCATAATTTTTCCTGATCTATTATAATAAAATTGATTTTAAGTAAATTTAAAAAATCTTCATTGCCTTAAAAATCCCGTTAGAGGTTATATATAATGATTTACCAATGCTTGAAGTGAAACCATCAAAAGGAGAAATAACAATAAAAATGAAAAATTCTATTAAATATAGTGCCTGGGGGGTCCCCTTAGTCTGCCTGTAATGTGCCACATATGTATTGTGTATAGAGCCTCCGGCAGCAAAAATGACATTTATAAAGCCAAACAAATGACATTTTTCATTCAAAATTTATTTTTTATAAAGAATGGCTTGGGGGCCAGTCTGTAGAATGAGGACACAATTTAGTGCACTCGGAACAAGATTAGAGATTTTTTGGATAAATTCTGGTGTCTCTTTAGCAGACTTTGGATAGAAGTAACAGGTGCGGAAAAATTAGGCTTTGGGTGTCGGTGGTGCCTTCACACTGTAACCATATCGAGGTACTCTTGATGAAAGTGAGAATTGCCCTTGCTGTCAAAAATTGCAGTGATATGCACTGTCGCGGACACTGGCTGCAAGGACCTTTTTCTGTCTACATTCACCCTGTTATTTGGTATTTCTATATTAATCTTTTATTTTTTTGGACTTGCCCAAAGACTATTCTTAGTTGTTTATTCTGAACAATACATGATTCTTGAAAGAGCTGATCACATTAACCTGCAGAGACGAACTGTCTGGTCACCAGGTCTGCCTTAAGTGTTGTGTTAATTAACATGTTAATTATATTATTGTCTTTTAAGTTTTTGCTAGAGGGGAGGGGTTGGAGTGTCCATGAGTCAGCCCTACCTTGTTATCTAACCCCTTGTGTTAAATGTGTATAAAAAGGCTGTATTCTGCCCAATAAAGGAGTCAAGATTCTACAAGCTATTATCGACTAGACTTGTATTTAATGCAGCTATAATATTATATCTCTCTAATGGTCATACTGGAGGAAGCGGTGTTATTGACGGAGGCACTCAGTGGAGTGTGGGATAGGATCCGTCACAATTGGTGGCAAGCTCTGGGATGCTTCCTCTTGCCTAGGCACACCCAAATCACCACCGGGACCTCCTAACAGCAGATGGAACATCACTATGCCAGACTCAAGCGCAGCACCTTGAAGGATCTCTTGGAAGCCCGTGAAAAAGTCTCCAGCAACAAATCCAGAGTGACTCTCATCACCGAACTAATGGAGATTGACCAGGCCAGCAACCCACCAGCAGACACCTCAGAGGTGACAGAGTTCCAGCGTGACGTCCAGTGGCGACTGGCCTTGTATGGTACTCATCCCCCGCAGGAGGTTATCAGTCAAGTGTTAACAGAGGTGTCCCAGCTGCGAATGGCTGAACTCCAGCGGGACCAAGGAGCGTCAGTTATGTTCAACCGGGAAGCTCCAGCGGCCTGCAAAAAGCTACCCTATGCCGCCTTTCCGCATGCTTCAAGATGATGAAGATGAGATGGATGTTTACCTGCAAATGTTTGAGTGGCAATGCGGTCTCCAAGGTGTCAATAAAGCAGATTGGGTCACGCTCCTGGTCAGTCGTCTCACAGGAAGGGCTGCAGAGGCGTACAATAATGTCCCTGATGAGATCAGCCAGGACTATGACCGGGTAAAAGAAAGACTATTGGCTTTCTTCGGCATTACTCCAGAGGCACACTGTTTGAGGTTTCGCAACCTCCGCCGAAAGGAGAGAGCGCCTTACACAGAATGGGCTCATCAAATGACCCGAGCAGCGGAGAGTTGGATGACCGGGTGCCAAGCTGTTACCATGGCAGATGCGCTCCAGCTAATCCTCCTGGAACAATTCTACGATCATACCCCACATGAGGTTAGAGACTGGGTAAAGGATCGGCGACCAGTCACAGTAGATGAAGCTGCCATGCTAGCTGACGAATACGTGGATTCAAGGTGGACTGTACAACCAGAGCCTAAGTCCCCAGCTCGGCCTGTCCCCAACATTCCACGGAGCGTTGCCCCTCCACACCAGCCGTCGATCCCCGGCCCCACTCAGCTACCATCTTCACGAGGAAAAGGGGACCTCTGCTACAGATGCAACCAAGCAGGGCATGTTAGGAGGTATTGTCCGCAGAATGTTTCCCAGGACGCGCGGAACAACAGGCCCCTTGGACCTGCCCGGGCTGCTGCACACTGTCTGGAGAGAGATGATGTGACTTACCCAAGTGAGGAGAATATTGGAATTCTATATGAGGCAGACCCTGTGCAAGCTGCCACTACAGATAATCGTTTGCACCATTGACAAGCCGTGTGGATTAATGGTCGGGCTGCCCAGGGACTGCAGGACACAGGAGCTACTATTACCCTGATACAGTCCCAAAGGATAAACCCGGCAGAGCAGACGGGACGGTCTGTGGCTGTGCGGGTGGCCGGGGTAAATGTTATGCGGGTCCCCACTGCCAGGGTTCACCTTGATTGGGGTTCGGGGGCCAAAGAAGTAGAAGTGGGAATAATGCAGAACTTACCTGCAGAGGTTTTGTTGGGCAACGATTTGGGACTTTTAAACTCAGCCTTCTCCCTGGATGTATCCCCTGAAGCCTATCCTGTTACCACCCGCCAGCAAGCCAGGATGGAGGTGCGCTCCCTCGAGGACGGGACCCAGGTAAGACCTGTCACCCCTGACCTAGACTGTACTACCCCAACTCTCCCTACCCCGACTTGGGCTTCTCCCCAAGAATTTGCTCAGGCAACTCTTAGCGACCCTTCCTTAGCTAGCTATAGGGAAAGAGCAGGATTGGACCCTGGGGGGTTGAAGAGGGAGCGAATAGAGTGGGTCCAGGGATTACTCTATTGGGTTACTGAGGGAAAGACAGCCTCCCATCTACCCAAGCGGCAGCTGGTTGTGCCGCAGAAATATTGTCATGACCTGCTGCGCATTGGGCATGACATACCCTTAACCGGACACCTGGGGATGTCCTGGACCCTCCACCATCTGACTCAGTCTTTTTTTGGCCAGGGATTACAGGGGATGTCCGACAGTATTGCCGGACCTGTGACACATGCCAGCGAGTGGGTAAGCATGGGGTCCCGCTGAAAGCTCCCCTACACCCTTTACCAATCATTGATGAACCCTTTAGCCGCGTTGCCGTAGACCTGGTTGGACCATTGCCCAGACCTAGTCCTTCTTGGAAGAGATATATCCTTACTGTGGTGGATTATGCCACCCGGTACCCGGAGGCCATTCCCCTGGCAAATATCCATGCAGAAACTGTGGCTGATTCTTTGCTCCGGATCTTTGCCAGGGTGGGTTTCCCTCGGGAAATCATCTCTGACCGGGGGACCCAGTTCATTGCTGAGCTCACTCAGCAGTTATGGAGGCTCTGTGCGATAAAGCCCCTACAGAGCTCTCCCTATCACCCCCAGACCAACGGACTGTGTGAGAGGTTCAATGGAACACTGAAACAGCTGCTTAGGACATTTGCAACCTCTCACAGGGATTGGGAGAGATATCTGCCACACCTTCTCTTTGCTTATCGGGAGGTGCCGCAGGAATCTACCGGGTTCTCCCTATTTGAGTTACTGTATGGGAGGCGGGTGAGGAGGCCCCTAGATCTAGTCAGAGCCCACTGAGAAGGGGGAATTGATCCCCAAGGGTCCTCTATCATAGCATACGTTCTTGAGTTTAGGGACAGACTGAATGAGCTCACGGACACTGTCCAGGAGAACCTTCGGGCTGCCCAAAGGCGGCGGAAACGATGTTACGATCATACTGCTCGGAACCGCACTCTGGAGGTTGGGCAGAAGGTTCTTGCCCTCAGGCCAACCAAGCAGGACAAGTTATAGGCCACTTGGCAGGGACCTTACCGGGTTGTGGCAAAGCTCTGTGACACAACCTACCTAGTGGCTAAATGTTCGGATGAAAGAGTCCGACGGACCCTTCATGTGAACATGTTGAAAGCATACTGGGAAAGATCAGGAGAGGTAGCCGCTATATGTGCTCCAGCTGTGGAAGATTCTGAGAATCTTCCCCTGCTGGTGCTCCCGGAGCTAAATAGAATTACTGCAGGGATAGAGATGATAAAGCTTGACGACCAGCTAGGGCCGACGCAGAGAGAACAAGCTAGACAGGTCCTTATTCAGAGAAGGGAAATGTTCTCCACAGTCCCCGGGTACACTACTATGGCAGTGCACCGTGTGGAGACCCCGGGACAACTGCGGCTAAGACAGGCTGCTTACCGGATACCTGACGCAGTGAGAGAGGGGATGCGTCATGAGATTAAGGAGATGCTTGAATTGGGAGTCATTGAGCCATCCAGCAGCCCCTGGGCTTCACCGGTGGTCCTTGTACCGAAGCGGGATGGCACAACTCGCTTCTGTGTAGACTACCGCAGATTAAATGAGTGCACCACCACTGATGCTTACCCTATGCCCCGGGTCGATGATCTGTTAGATCGCATTGCTCGGGGAAAATTCCTGACAACCCTTGACCTATGCAAAGGATACTGGCACATTCCTCTGGATGCGGAATCTATTCCGAAATCGCGTTCATTACCCCATTTGGCTTATACCAGTCTAAAGTAATGCCATTTGGGATGAAGAATGCACCAGCGACTTTCCAGAGGATGGTAGACCAACTCCTTGATGGCCTCCAGGACTATGCTTGTGCATATCTGGACGACATTGCGATCTACAGTGATACCTGGGAGGACCATCTGGTTCACCTGGGTGTCATGTTAGACCGCATCAAGGCTGCAGGACTAACCCTTAAGCCAGAGAAATGCAGCATAGGGATGTCCGAGGTACAGTACCTTGGACATCGAGTAGGCAGTGGACAACAACGACCTGAGCCTGCTAAGATTGAGGCAGTTGCCAAGTGGCCGACCTCCCGTACTAAAACCCAGGTCCTGGCGTTCCTCGGCACAGCTGGGTACTATAGGAAATTTGTCCCGCAATATAGTTCCATCGCTAAGCCCCTGACAGACCTGACTAAGAAACACCTTCCCCAACAGGTACTGTGGTCCCCCGAGTGTGAAGCTGCCTTCCAACGATTAAAGAATGCACTAACTTCAGCTCCTGTTCTAGCTGCCCCTGACCCAACCAAACATTTTTGTGTCCACACAGATGCCTCTACATTCAGGCTGGGGGCAGTACTGAGCCAAGTAGGACCTGATGGCGGTGAGCACCCAGTGGCCTACATCAGTCGGAAGCTGCTACCCAGGGAAGTCGGTTATGCAGCCGTGGAGAAGGAGTGTTTGGCGCTGGTGTGGGCTCTCAAGAAATTCCAACCTTATCTCTACGGATGATCTTTTACAGTGCTCACCGACCACAATCCATGAATCTGGCTTAATCGGGTCTCCGGGGATAATGGACGTTTGTTAAGATGAAGCTTGGCACTGCAGCCCCACAATTTTACCATACAGTATCGGCCAGGAAAGCAGAATGGGAACACTGATGGACTTTCCCGGCAAACTGAACTATAAAACTCTCCCGGACAGCCCCAAGCTGACCCATGGTGGATCTAGTTGGGTCTGCCGGACTATGTGACGGGGGGGCACTGTCGCAGACACTGGCTGCAAGGACCTTTTTCTGTCTACATTCACCCTGTTATTTGGTACTTCTATATTAATCTTTTATTTTTTTGGACTTGCCCAAAGACTATTCTTAGTTGTTTATTCTGAACAATACATGATTCTTGAAAGAGCTGATCACATTAACCTGCAGAGACGAACTGTCTGGTCACCAGGTCTGCCTTAAGTGTTGTGTTAATTAACATGTTAATTATATTATTGTCTTTTACGTTTTTGCTAGAGGGGAGGGGGGGAGTGTCCATGAGTCAGCCCTACCTCGTTATCTAACCCCTTGTGTTAAATGTGTATAAAAAGGCTGTATTCTGCCCAATAAAGGAGTCAAGATTCTACAAGCTATTATCGACTAGACTTGTATTTAATGCAGCTATTATATTATATCTCTCTGATGGTCATACTGAAGGAAGCGGTGTTATTGACAGAGGCACTCAGTGGAGTGTGGGATAGGATCCGACACATGCACCTCTCAAACAGGTGCAGAAAAATTGGTCTTTGAGTGTCAGTGGTGCCTTCACACCATAATCTTATGGAGGTACTCTTGATGAAAGCAAGAATTGGCCTTGTTGTCAAAAATTGCAATGATATGTACCTGTCAAACAGGTGTGGAAAAATTTATCTTTGGGTGTCAGTGGTGCCCTTACACCATAATCCTATTGAGGTACTATTGATGAAAACAAGAATTGGCCTTGCTGTCAAAAATTGCGATGATATGCGGAAAAATTGATCCTTGGGTGTTAATTGTGCCCAAGAAACCTACACCAAAAAATTTCTCCCAGATGAAATCAACACCCACAAAGCTAGGCAGCCTAGACAGTCTTTCAGAGATTTTAGATCCAGAAATCACTTAATTAGTGACATCGGCATCAGGGGCTTGATAGCTGCTGCTAATCCAGGACTGATTCATTTTGATAAATGTCAGCCGGTCCACCAAGTCTGTGGACAGGCGCGCTCTCTTATCTGTCACAAAACCTCTGGCAGCGCTGAATGCCCATTCAGAAAGCAGACTGGATGCAGGGCAGCCCACCAACTCTATTTCATACTGGGCAAGTTTTGGCCAGTGGTCTATTCTCATACCCATTAAATCCAGTGAATCGTCAACTGGAAAGCTCTCCATTTCTGTGCTCGCCCCTAGATAATCTCCCACCGTATGATGAAAGCACTGCCGATGGGATGTGGAAACTGACATAGCTGGGCGCTGAGGACTAAAAAAAATTGAAAGGCATCACTGAGGCAGCCCCCTTCTCCACCACTCCTCTTTTAACCAACAGAAGCCTCAAGATAACATTTTCACCAGACTGTAACCTACTAGACTCAGGAAGGGCGTTACATAAACTCCTCTTTAAGGTGCCCTCAAGAGATCTCATCATCTGCTCCCTCTGTGGGGACAGGGTGAGTTCTGAGACTTTCCCCTTGTAAGGGTGGTCAAGGAGGCTTGCCAACAAATAGTGATAGTTTTCCTTGATGTCACGTATTCTCAGGTCCTTTCATAGGCTTTGAAGAATGAGGGCGCACATGCACCGCAAGTTGGCGGAGGCATGAGAAGCAGACTCCTTGGGGTTACTGAGGATTACAGTATCTAGAACTGCTTCCTCCCAGCCACACAATACTCCCAAAGGATATGGGGATGGAAAACCATCTGTTAAGGGTTGTCATATGTCTTTCTCTGCTTCATAGCCTCCAAAGCTGCCAGAGTCATCCCCCTTCTCCTCTTGTATGTTCTGTGGCATAGGAAGAATGGTGTCTGCATAAAGCTGGCCTTGAGAGGAAAGAAAGTCCTCCCTTTCCTCCCTCTCCTTTGCCTTGAAAGCCTTGTCCATAATGCCATGCAGTGTCTGCTCCAGCAGGAACACAACAGGGATTGTGTCACCGATGCAAGCATTGTCACAGCTCACCATCCTTGTGGCCTCCTCAAATGGTGACAGCACAGTGCATGCATCCTTAATCAGCAGCCATTGGCATGGGGAAAAAAAGCCGAGCCAGCCTGAGCCTGTCATTGTGCCATACTCACACGGGTTCTCGTTGACAGCCCTCTGCTGCATGTGCAGCTGCTGTAGCATCATCAGAGCCCAATTCCACCTGGTGGGCATTTCACAAATCAGGCAGTTTATGGGCAGGTGGAAGCCCCACAGAATTTCAGTCAACCAAGCACTAGCTGTGGATGACCGCCTGAAATGGCTACAGACTCTTCTGGCCTGCTTCAGCAGATCTTCCAACCCTGGGTATTATTTAAAAAATGCTGCACCACCAAATTGAGGACATGTGCAGGCATGGCACATTTGTCAACTTTTCCTGTCTAAGGGCGGACAGGAGGTATGTGCAATTATCGCACACCACCATTCCTGGCTCCAGCTGGCGTGGTGTGAAACACCTTTGGGCCTGCCCCTTGAGAAGGCTGCCAGTTCACGTTATGCAAATTAGATATGGTTCAAAACGCATCTGATTTGAATATATGTGAACGTAGTCTAAGCCATTTTATTTAAAAAAAGAAATGAGCAGAATATTAGAAACCAGTCTTTATAAAGGAACCAAAAAAAGAGAATTCAACTCTTTTTTGTATAAAGACCTAGAAAACACAATCATACATAAAATTGCAAAATTTTCTGTATGTTATCTTTCAAAAATATAAAAGGTGCTCTGGAAAAAAAAAAAAACAAAAACAACTGCAGACCTTTATATAACATGGATGTGGGTGTGCTGTTGGAAGTTGATGCAAGATCACGCAGCAAAAGCCGCATGGATGTATGTGTGCCACTAGCACAGACTATCAGGGTGGGTGCATGTGTGCTTTAACCACTTATTTACTGGGCACTTATACCCCCTTCCTGCCCAGGCCAATTTTCAGCATTCAGCGCTGTCACTCTTTGAATGACAGTTGTGTGGTCATGCAACACTTTACCTATACAACATTTTTAACCTTTTTTTTCACACAAATAGAGCTTTCTTTTGGTGGTATTTAATCACCACTGGGTTTTTATCTATTGCTAAACAAACAAATTAAGACCAAACATTTTGAAAAAAACAAACTGTTTTCATCGCACTGATAGGCTGCACTGTTGGGCACTTGTAGGTTCTGATAAGGTGGCGCTGATGGGCACTGATAGATGGCACTGGTGAGCACTGATAGATGGCACTGAAGGGCACTGTGAGGTGGCACTAATAGGTGGCACTGATTGGTGGCACTGATAGGCACTGGTAGGTGGCACTGATAGGTAGCACTGATAGGTGGCACTGATGATGAGGCACTGATGGGCACTGATTGGCAGCACTGATGGGCACTGGTAGGTGGCACTGGTGGGTACCGTATAGCTGTACTGCTGGGCAATGGTAGGTGACACTGGTGGGCACTAACAGGCGGCACTGGTGGGCACTGGTTAGCAACAGTGGCGGTCACTGTGTGGGACCAATGTCCCATTTACACAAATCGGTTATTTTTTTACATTACACTGTCAGCATGAGGAAAAAAAGCTGATTACCAGCTTCTGTTTACATCATGTGATCAGCTGTCATTGGCTGACAGCTGATCACGTGGTATAGAGCCGGGATCAGCCCTTTACTCCAATCTGTGATCAGCCGGGTCCCAAGGACTCGGTGATCATAAAGCACACCACCCACACACTGCAGGGGGCACGTGGGCAGCGCAATCATGTACTCAGTGATCATAATGCATGATTCCAAGCACCACAGGGGGCGCACAGGCAAGGCAATCATGGGAGGACGTCCATGAATGCTCTCCAGGCAATATAAGTCCATGCTGTAGCCGTCTTTCAGCTATAGCATGGGCATCAAATGGTTGATCCTGCCTGTGAAGGGGTGACTCTCTGTGATGTGCAGCAGCACTGACATTTACAAAGGATCCCACTTTTCTGGGGCATTTGGAGGGATTTATGTGCAGTTTTTTTGTTTTTGTTTTGTTTTCTTGTTAAGAAGCTGGCAATGAAAGTAATTTACCAGAAATTTAAACTGTATCATTTTATTTTTCTTTGCAAATGTCATTTTTGCTGTAGCACATTATACAACAAAACTGACAATTGCATAGAGCCCCCCTGCCCATAATACATACCAGACCCCTTGAGTCTGTTATGGGTTTTAAGAGGGTACTTAATGCACGAAAAAAAAAATTGAGGTCTCCCAGAAAATCCATACCGGATTCTTAATCTGAGCATGCATCTTGACAGGCCAGGAAAGAAAGGGTCAAGCATGTATCTTCCCTCCTGAAACATACCAAGCCACATGCCCTCAACACCATGGAGTGCCTTGCAAGTGGGATCCCCTCAGCAAAGCACATTTTCTCCATGTTGACAAGGACAAGGTCTTCATCTCCACAACCCTTGTCCAGTGGTTGTCTGCAAACTGGGTGGTATGCTGTTGGGGGACGTATTGGAATCTGAAATCACTCTTTAATAATAAGGGAGCCCCGAGATATCACCCTACCCATGTAAATGAGAATAGAGCACATATAGTAGAACCCTTACTTATTCACAAAAAAAGTTGTAACCGAGAAATAAAGACACTCAAATGTTGGACAAGTCATTTTAAAAAAAAGTAAAAATCCCTCAAAAATTCCTTCCTTGTCAATCCTGAAGCCCACCACCATTTACTAATCACACTATTAACCTGACAACATGTAGCAAGTGAGAGTTTTCATCTCAAACTAATATGCCCCGTACACACGGTTGGATTTTCCGATGGAAAATGTCCGATCAGAGCGTGTTGTCGGAAATTCCGACCGTGTGTGGGCTCCATCCGACATTTTCCATCGGATTTTCCGACACACAAAGTTTTAGAGCAGGATATAAAATTTTCCGACAACAAAATCCGTTGTCGGAAATTCCGATCGTGTGTACACTAATCCGACGGACAAAGTGCCACGCATGCTCAGAATAAATAAAGAGATGAAAGCTATTGGTCACTGCCCCATTTATAGTCCCGACGTACGTGTTTTACGTCACCGCGTTCAGAACGATCGGATTTTCCGACAACTTTGTGTGACCGTGTGTATGCAAGACAAGTTTGAGCCAACATCCGTCGGAAAAAATCCTAGGATTTTGTTGTCAGAATGTCCGAACAAAGTCTGACCGTGTGTATGGGGCATTAGAGTGCAAATTGTGGTTTACTGTATGTCCCCATTAGGAAGACTCATCACACTTAACAAAGATTTATACATTTACACTATGGACACTGCCACTGGTTCTCTATTCTTCTCTATTCAGTTAAATCAGATCATAAGGCTATAGTAGAGTGATATACATATCTTCCACAAAAAAGTAAAAACATTTTGCCAAATACAAAAAATAACAACTTCCTTTATTTATATTATAAATATTGTTTAAAAAAATCCTGACCAAAGCTTGTCTTACTAAGTTGTTTTAATAGTAGTTATACTGCATAATCTTGATTGTTCAACATCAGTAACAAAAATGCATGCAGACACAAGCTTATTTTATTTTGGCTACAACAATAAGAAATCTCTTGTAAATTGTTCTATCAACATGCACTATAATAATAGACATAGGCAGCAGTGCATTTGCCAGGATGGGAAAGTAACTGTTTATAGAAATACTGCTTACACCAGAGGAGTGAGCCAAAACCTGGAGAATTTCATCATCCACCTATTATGTCTGCATGTAGCTCATGTGGCTCTCCTCTTTCCACTAATATCTTTTATGTCTAGGTGAGTTTACGATCATTTGATGACATCTATTCATTTAAGTTGTACTTTGCCAAGTTAGACAACTTCTACATGAACAACCCCCATGCTAACCTCTGTGACCAAGTGTCGGTGTGCGCGGTGTCAGGAAGCATAGCTGGAGTAACACTGGCTGAGGCCACACTCATTCACATATTAATCCACTGGTTCCTTTCTCTGATGATGCTTCTACGCCCCTGAATGGTGCATAGGCACCTGCTCCCATCACTGCAACCGGCAGGGAGATCTTTATCTCAGCCTAGAACGGCACTGCAAGTTATACCTGGATCAGCTGGATCAGCTGGATCAGCTACCATGCTAATGTTAAAAAAATTGTGTCTGTAAGTTTAAAAATTGCAAAATATTGCAACAGAAAAGATGCCACATTTTCATCTATCTAGTGCAGATTCCCTTAGGTTCCTACGTAAATGGGATGTATCATCAGCAGGAGGTCTTGGCAAATTAGTGCTAGTCCCATTCAGTTTGATAAATGATCAGTGCAACTTTGAGAATATATATGCCTCAGCATTAAAGTGTTAACTTTAATACACCAGGCCCGTGTTAATTGTGGCCATTTGTATGGTTTAAAAAGAACATGATGTAAGTTGTAATCCCACTAAAATGTTTAAAGTGAATAACATACAATTATAATTATATCTAAAATTAAAATAATGCTATATTTATTAGGTAAAACAGTTAACAACTAATAAAATGTACTACTGCGTGTGTGGCTGTAGCAAATTCTCTCCAGACATTGAAATACATTTATGTTACTTGATGTGCAGCATGAAGCTCTATGTATGCTTATCTATTCTCAACAAAATGCCAGTTGGTATATTTCTGGACAGTAATGTGTATTTTAACATTTTCTAACAGATGTAACATTTTCATTTGCAATATCTTTTTTTCTGATAGTGTCCCGAAACATTAACATTTATCAATGAATGTTTTTAAAAACAAATTTTGCACAAAACAGTTTTTGAAACATTTGTAAATTATGCAAAATGGGTGTTTAACTTATATATGCAGGATACAAACTTCTACCAATATTATCTAACTAGGAGATAGGGTGTGTTGTTTATGAACCTGAAATGAGGGGCTTCTAGAAAAAAAAATCTGAATTTTTAGAATGTGAGACTCAAAAATGCATAGAGACACTCTTCACCAGCTACATTGCCATATCCTTGTAATTTTAGCTATCTGGGGATACACTAGTTCTTTCTATATACATGCTTTTGTTTATATTGAAGTTGTTTTTTGTTTTTTTTGGTGCGAGTATCTCACAGGCTATACATATACTTCATTAAATTTGCACTCTGTTGTCATTTATATTATGGAGTGGCTGTTATTGATTTAAAGTCTTATGCACTTTGACCTGGATAAGCTCAGCCTGGGACTCAAGACTCAGGTTGCAGCTGATTATATGGCTTACTATATGCAGACTTACATGTTAAATGTTTTAATTGCTGCATGGGATATGTTCTCGTAGGAATATGTCTTCTGTATTTTATTTTAAATGTATACTGTATATAATATTTGAATCTTAATGATGCAGATTTTTGTCTTCTGGAGGAATATATATATTTTTTGCATTGTTGTTCCTATTGGTATTCTTGTCTATGCTTGTACTTTGCTATTTCTTCCAACTGTATTATTCTGCATGCATTGTAATTTTTGATTGTGCATAAACTACCTGAAAAAAAAAGAGTAATGTTAAGACATTGGTAAAATTATAAAGTTCATTGCAGCAAACAACATGAAAACCTGAAAACTGCAAGTAACACTAAACTAATAGATAGATAGATATATAGATGTCACATGTGATATACAAATACATTTTTAACCAATGAAAATGACATGCTTCCAATTAGGACACAATCTGCTGAAAAGAAGAGCTCAATCTGGAAAAAATATCCTTCAAACAATTGAAGATTGATTGCTGTTCCTTAGTTATTTTGCTCAGCATTTCTATCTGCAGGTGTAAGTCAGAGCAGTGGACACTAGGTTATTTATTGGTTGCTGCGTGTAATAAAGAGGCTTATGTCTCATTTACCACACATTTTGGCAGTTCAAATTACTTTCTCTGATTTGGTTCTATAGGGAATAGATATTTTATCTCTTTCCTAAAGGCAGAGTGTTAGGTTGATATATTTATATATATCTATATATCTATATATATCTATATATAGATATATATACTGTATATATATTTATATTTAAACGTATTATTTATTATTTAAATAATATTTATTTGTATGTTTCAATCATTTCAATTTTGCATCATTTATTTAAGTTTTCACAAAACAGAATGAGTGAATCAGAACAGTATCAAAGACATGGGGTAATAAATAAATAACCATACATAAAATATTACAACACATTTTGTTGGGGGTTGGTTTACTAAAACTGAAGTGTGCAAAATCTGGTGCAGCTCTGCATAGAAACCACTTACCTTCCAGATTTTTTTGTTAAAGCTTAACCACTTCAGCCCCGGAAGAATTTACCCCCTTCCTGACCAGTGCGTTTTTTGTGACTCGGCACTGCATCGCTTTAACTGACAATTGCGCGGTCGTACGACGTTACTCCCAAACAAAATTGATGTCCTTTTTTCCCACAAATAGAGCTTTTTTTTTGTGGTATTTGATCACCTCTGTGGTTTTTATTTTTTGCGCTATAAACAAAAAAATAGTGACAATTTTGAAAAAAAAAACATTATTTTTTACTTTTTGCTATAATAAATATCCCCAAAAAATATTTAAACAAACATATTTTTTCCTCAGTTTAGGCCGATATGTATTCTTCTACATATTTTTGGTAAAAAAAAATCGCAACAATCCTTGATCTTTTATATACTCTTGGGTGCCAAAATTACTATTGCCAGACATTGGAAGAGACACTCGGTGCCAATAATCGCGATGAAACGTAAGATATCCTAGATGATGGCCCAGAAGAAGATTGTTGGCAAATTACTTGACAAAACCCACACATTTGATTTAATTTGGGAGCCCTGGTCTACATACGTAGGGGTTCCAATACATCCGGTTTAGCAGATATCCCCGAATATTCCAACATACTCTAGGTGACCTTCCTTCCCTTTCCTCCTAATGTCACTATTCTTTTTTCATTGCTAACTTTTTTTTTATATTTCCTTTCCCTCTCACTTCTTTTCCTTCTCCTTCATAACTTGGTGACAGAATACCACCACTGGTACACTAGATACAGGAGCTAGTTGACCGAGTATTGATATTGCCTCTCTTTCTTCCATCAAATTTAACTGTACTTTTGAAAGCATAGGCTGAGGCTGGAATGTGTGGATCTGGGAGTCTTCCGTCCATTCATGTGCCGAACTGAGTGATTAATTCATGGCTTTGTTTTGCACCATGGCTGTCATTTTGAAACTGAAAGGAGCAGACCGGGGTAGACAAGATTTACCAATTCCTGTGACCAATATAGCATCCAGAGGCTTCATCTGGGTAGGTCATCTCCACAGCGAGTTCCCCATGGGGTGGAGAAACGTCCTGTCCTGGATATTTAACAGTCTATTAAAACTTTAATTCTTTCTTGGTTCACTTACACAGGTATGTTTACCCACTGACATCAGTCAGTGAGTCCTAATAGTCTTGTCTCCCCGGTCTTCCTTTAACCCTGAATTTTTTGTTCATGGGACTGTTCCATCTAATACCTCTGCTATGCTATGTTTAGTTCAAACACCTCTATATGTATTTACTGAATACCTGTTTCAACGCAAATTTTCATCTGACAGAGTGTATCAAACATTTTATGCAACCTGAAATATTGTTATCTATAATTAAAACAATACATTTTTATTTTACTAGTAATGGCGGTGATCAGCGATTTTTATTGTGACTGCGACATTATGGCAGACACATCAGACATTTTTTACACATTTTTTGGGACCATTGTCATTTATACAGCAATCAGTGCTATAAAAATGCACTGATTCCTGTGTAAATGACACTGGCAGTGAAGGGGTTAACCACTAGGGGGCGGGGGTAAGTCAGTACTAGGGAGTGTCTTTTAACTGTAGGGGGATGGGTTAGCTGTGACATGTCACTGATCTCTGCTCCTGATGACAGGGAGCAGAGATCAGTGACACTGTCACTAGGCAGAACGGGAAGATGCTGTTTACATCAGCATCTCCCCATTCGTCCTCTTCGTGAGGTGATCGCGGGTATCCCCATGGCGATGGAGTCCGCGGAACCCTCGACCCGACTCACAGAGCTTCCAGCAGGCATGCACGCAATGGCACGGCGAGAAATTCAAAGGGACGTACCTGTACGCCCATTTTCCCAGCCGTGCCATTCTGCCGACGTACATCGGCGTGCACCGGTCGGGAAGTGGTTAATTGAACAAACTGAAGTTAGAAGCTGATTTGCTACCATGCACAGCAGCACAAAGATTTTGCACTCTCCAGTCTTAGTAAATCAACCGCATATAATTATTAAGATTCTTACATCTAATTCCTTCCTCTGTTTCAGGACCAGTTGGCTTGGATTGCTTTGATCAGGCTCAGGTAGTTTTTGGCACAGAAGCTGGTTTGTATCTATGTGGCTGTGGTAAATACTAAAGATGAGCTTGGGATTCACCACACGGTATACTAGAAAAATATGGTAAAGCTCACGAGAACCAAATTTTAAAAGAACCATAATGCCCTCTGAGTTCTTAACTGTGGTCAGCAGGCTTAGATTGTCCAGTAATGAGGCTTTGGTATGTGCCAGCCCCTCACTATAAAAGGATGGGTTTCCAGCAGCCATTTCACAGTGTGTGTTAGAGCAATACAGTTAAAGCACACATACTGTACACACAGTGTAGGGAGTTGCTGTATGGTGCAATACTGTGCTATATTGCACTAAATTACTATGGGCTGCAGTTTGGTGGGCTACATATTCTTGCATAATCCCCACCTGTTGTGATATATGGAGGGATGACTAATATTTATTATTGTAAAATGAATCTCCGCGGCAACAAGGTCCTTTCACAGAGAGAGACACATTTATTGGATTCCAGAATATTCCACAAGGTACTTGCAACAGATGACAAAACCCAGCAGAGTATTTGTAAATATTACAATGAAGAGCAGCCTTCAGAGTGCCATTTATCATTCATGTCATAGCCTAGAGACACTACACCATCTAGCATATATGTCCAATATGTTTAATTATTTATGTTTAATTATTTATGTTTAATATGCATCTAGGTAGCTTCCATGCAAGCAACAATACATACTACATCATTGTAGCCCATGCATTCTTAATCATGCTGTCTCTATATAATGACCCTTCTAAATTGCCCCCTCTGAAAGACCAGTTATTAACCTTGGAGCAGTTTCTCATGGCTGACCAAACACTTTTGATCTTGTTAATCAAGATAAAAATACCAGATAAGAAGAGCTGTAGTGTTTACATCCCTCATTACCCAGAGCAATTGCCCATGGTGTAGTATATTGTAATTTACACTTACAATATACTACACCATCATCCCCCGTGTTCACAGTTTAGAATCCCAACAGTGTATTTTAGGACTATACTTTTTGTCCTATTTTTATTTTATGTTTTTTTTTTAATATTTTCTTTTATTTCACATGTATTCATTTAAAAAAAAAATCTTGCTACACAATTGCAGCACTCTTTCCTCCTCCCAGGCACAGAGTAGCCAGTAATCTGCCAGTGCATGTTGCTATATGATGATTTTATGTGAAATCTCCATTAGCAGAAATAATAAATAAGTACTAGTATAAAATTATTTTTATTATTATTATTATTATTATACAGGATTTAGTGCCGACAGTTTAGGCAGCGCTTTACAACATTAGGGCAGACAGTACAATTACAATACAATTTAATACAGGGGGGAATCAGAGAGCCCTGCTTGTTAGAGCTTACAATCTAGGAGGGAGGGTCAAGTTATACAAAAGGGTAATAGCTGTGGGAGATGAGCTAATGGAGAAAATAGTAGACATGTGCATTTGTTTTCGTCTAAATGCATTTTCATCCGAATTTAAGGTATTTTCGTTATCGTTTTAACAAACAATAACGAAAGTGCAGAATCTGAAAAATGAAAGATCCGACATAAACAAATGCTTTATTTTCGTTTTAGTTGCTACAACAGTTCGATATAGATAGGAGATCCGACATGATGATGACAATAACAATCTGTGTCCATCAAACCTGTGATTGAATGTGCCTAACCTTAACTCCAAGATTATTCTACATAGAGAGAAAAGATTCGACATAGAGAGAAAAGATTTGACGTAGGGGAGAAAGATTCGACGTAGGGGAGAAAAGATAAATAAAAATAATGATGATGATGAATATTATTGGCTGATTGTAACCAAAGAGGAGGAGCAGTAAAATAGCTAAAACTAAGTACACATGTACTTTGGCTTATGGTGTCTGTTGAAAGTTCTAAGAAGATTAGACGGAGCAGGTAAACCATACGGCATCGTACAGTTTAGCTGCTCCATCAAATCTTCTTTGAACATTCGACAGACACCATAAGCCTTCAATGACCGATTCGACCTTAATTTGGATTTTCGGATGAATGCAATTTTTAACGAAAAACAAAATAAATAAAAACAAATTTCAGGAGTAACTAAAAAAATGTATTTTTTGGACGAAAACAAAATTCCGAAACAAAATATTTTAGTGTGCACATGTCTAGAAAATAGTGCAGTTGTTAGATGGAGACAGGATAGGCTTCTCTGAAGAGGAAGGTTTTCAGGGATCGCCTAAAAGTGGATAAATGTGGAGACAGTCTGACAGATTGGGGTAGCAAATTCCAAAGAATAGGTGAGGCTCGGGAGAAGTCCTGGAGGCGGATATGGGAGGAGGTGATGAGGGAGCTAGAGAGCAGGAGGTCTAGGGAGAAACGAAGAGGGTGATTAGGTTGGTATTTTGAGACTAGGCTAGTGATGTAGCTGGGGGCAGAGTTGTGGATGGCTTTGTAACTAATTGTTAGTATTTTGAATTTAATTTGTTGGGCGAGTGGCAGCCAATGGAGGGATTGGCAGAGAGGGGTAGCAGACACTGAGCGGTTTGTAAGGTGGATGAGTCTGGCAGCAGTATTCATGATGGACTGAAGGGGAATAGTCTATTTAAAGGTAAGCCAATGAGGAGGGAGTTGAAGTAGTCAGGGCGAGAGATTACCAGGGAGTGAATCAGGAGCTTTGTGGTTTCATTGGTTAAAAAGGGACGTAGTTTAGAGATGTTGCGGAGGTTGAGGCGGCAAGCTTTGGAAAGTGATTGGATGTGGGACCGAAAGGAGAGTTCAGAGTCCAGGATAACACCTAGCACGCTGACATGTGGGGATGGGTGGATGGTTCTGCCATTGTTCTTGACAGAGAAGTCAGGGGAAGAGGCATGTGGGGGAGGAAATATTATAAGCTCGGCAGAAAAATGAGAAATAATTCAACACTCAGTTGGTATCTCCCTCAGCGCTCATGGAAAGTGTGTTACTTTATAATAACAACAGCAGCTACTATAATAATAAAACATTAAAGCAGAAATATGTCACAGCAACAAATACCATAACATTAGCAGCGCTAAAATAATCCAATAATAATAATTCCAAGCAGGAAAGCCGACAATATAGGTTGCTGCGTAGTCTGGCCCTCGTCGGCTTCCCTGCTTGCCTTACCCGGAAACACCGCTGGAGCGGTGAGAGGTAGTCAGGAATATCGGCTTGTGATACATTGTTGTTACATGCTCTTTTTTTTAAATTACATTGTAAGTGTGCAATCTTAAGGAAACCTATAATAAATACCTTTTAGTACTGGATTACGCTATGTGTATCTTTGTTCTCTGCTTGTGACGAGCAAACATCTAGATGGATTACATGCAAAAAGCTGACAACACCCATTGCAAGCCAAGTGTATAACCCAGGATCATCTGACGGAGCGTATGTAATGAGCAAACATCATCCATTGACAG
Source organism: Lithobates clamitans (assembly GCA_037952925.1). Taxonomy (NCBI): domain Eukaryota; kingdom Metazoa; phylum Chordata; class Amphibia; order Anura; family Ranidae; genus Lithobates; species Lithobates clamitans. The sequence goes on from JBBGZY010000147.1 coordinate 5,677,968, forward strand.
ATAAGCGTATAACCCAGTATCATCTGGTTAGTATATTTCCTAGGGGGATTGTGACACGTGCAGTGTGGAGGAGGCGATAGTTTTGAATTACTATCTGCAACATTTTTTCTGTGATGGACAATCCTACATTTATATCTACCTCATTTGGACTTACTTATTTAACTATTTTAGTGAACTTTTAACAAATCCTAAAATGTTTGGATTATTTTAGCACTACTAATGTTATGGTATTTGTTGCTGTGACATATTTCTGCTTTAATATTATAAGCTCGGTTTTGAACAAGTTGAGTTTGGGAAGTGGTGTGACATCCATACAAATATGTCTGTTATAAGTTAGTGATGTGTGAGGAGACTGATGGAGTGAGTTGAGAGGTGGAGAGATAGATTTGTGTGTCATCAGCGTAGAAATGATAGTGAAAGCCATGAGAGGCTGACCCAGGGAAGAGGTGCAGATTGAAAATAAAAGAGGTCCAAGAACAGAACCTTGGGGGACACTGGCAGAGAAGGGAAGTGGAGGAAGTAGAGTTGTAAGTGGCACTGAAGGTGCGTTGGGATAGGTAGGATGAGAGCCACTAAAGAGCACAGTCATGGAGACCAAGGGAGTAAAGTTTTTTGAGGAGGAGGGGGTGGTCAACTGTGTCAAAGGCAGCTGAAAGGTCCAGAAGTAGGAGTGCAGAATAGTGTCCGTTGTTTTTTTCAGTTAGGAGGTCATTTGTGAGTTTTAAAAGAGCAGTTTATGTGGAGTGTTGAGGGTAAAATCCAGATTGAAGGGGATCAAGAAGGTTATTCTTAATGAGGTGGTCACTCAGTTGGTTGTAAACCAGGCGTTCAAGAAGTTTAGAGGAAAAGAGGAGCAAGGAGATAGGGCATAGGTTGTTAAGATTGGTAGGGTCCAAGGACGGATTTTTAAGTATGGGGGTGACCAGTGCAAGTTTTAGAGCATTGGGGAAAATGCCAGAGGTGAGGGAGAGATTGAAGATGTGGGTTAGAGTGTGTAGGATAGAGTCAGAGGGTGACCGTAGTATTTGGGAGGGGATAGGGTCCAGGGGACAGGTGGTTAGATGGGCTTTAGAAAGGAGTTTAGCAACTTCGTCTGTAGTAGCAGATTTGAATAAGGGGAGTGTTAATTGTACCTGTTGACATGAGGTCTCAACTGGGGAAGATACCTGTAGAGTGGAGATTTCATCACAGATTGTATCAATCTTGTTTTTGAAGTGATTAGCAATCTCCTGGGCAGTGAGTGAGTCAGTGGGTGGAGGCGGTGGAGGATGAAGCAGAAAGTTAAAGGTAGAGAAGAGTTTACGGGGACTGGGTGAGAAGATGTTATTAAGAGTTGTAAAATAGGTCTGCTTGGCAGTGTGGAGAAAAGAATAGTATTTTTGGAGGGCAGATTTGTATTGGTTGAAGTCTTTGAGAGACTTAGTCTTGTGCCACAGACGCTCAAGTGCGCAACTACGTTTTTTGAAAATTTTAGTGTCATCTGTTTGCCAGGGTTGCAGGGGTCGAGGCCTGATTCTGCCTGTAGTGAGGGGAGCGAGGTTGTCCAGGGTGGAGGACAGGGATTTATTGTAGATGGAAGTGGCTTGGTTGGGGCAGGACAGGGGAGAGATTTTGTCATAGAGGTGGTTAATAGCAGAATAGAGGAATGAAGAGTTGAAGTTGCAAAAGTTTCTGCAGGTGATGGTTAGGCATTTGGAGGGAAAGGTGGTGGAAGACAGGGGGGGGGGGGAACTAATAAGGTGGTGGTTTGAGAGAGGAAAAAGGATTGTTTGAGAAGTTGCATGGAGTGCATAGGTAGGAGAATACAAGGTCAAGGGTGTTGCCATCAGAGTGAGTAGTAGCAGGAGTGTTTGTATTAGCAGGGATGTTGAAATCACTGAGAAGGATTGTGGGAATTTCCGAAGACAGAAAGTAGGGTAGCCAGGCAGATTACTCATCAAGGGAAGTCAATAATGGTCCAGTGGGCCGGTAGATCACAGCAATTCTTACGGAAGTTGGAGAGAATAGACGTATGCAGTGAGCTTAAAATGATGAGAGGAAAGGAGAGGGAGGAGAGTGAATAACCTGGAAGGTGCTTTGGGGGGATAGAGTAGAGTCCAGTGAAGGTCACCCTGGGAGAGGGAAGCAGGAGAAGGGGTGTCAGATACGTGGAGTCAGGTTTTGGTGACAGCAAGTAGATTAAAGGAATTAGTGACAAAGAGGTCATGAACAGCGGTGAGTTTGTTGCAGACAGAGTGGGCGTTCCAGAGGGCACAGGAGAGGAGGAGGCTGGCATTGGGAAGAAGAGGAATTGATCTAAATTGTGTAGATTGCGACTACTGCCAGAGGGTGTAGGGTGATGGTGATGGGTGTGTTGGGTACAGTTAAATAAGGGTGCCCAGGGTTTGGGGAAATATCTCCAGCGGTTAGGAGAAGCAGAAGAGTAAGGTAGGTAATATGAGAATACGATTTGTATGAGGGGACATGCTTCATTATCCTGGGGGGTTTGTTAGCAAGTGGGCTTAGAGTTAGAAAGAGGTTATGAGTGCAGTAATAGGGGGAGGGGAGAAGTGAGGGTGATATGTACAGATTGTGGGGTGGAGAAGAGGGGTGAAGAAGAGAGAGTTTGAGGAGAGAGGCTGCAATTGTGAAAAGGAGGAGAGGTGAAGAGTGCATGTTTCAGAGAGGAAGATTAGTTAATTTAGAAATGAGGTCACCTGCAGTCTGCTGTGGTTTGCTTTGTGCAAATCGCTGAAGTGCATTAGCGGAAGTGCGGAGGTGTATTTAAAACAGGTTACAAGTTTAAAAGTTAAGTTCACATTTTTTTTCGACATTCCAGCTTTTCTTTGTACGAATATACCATTTATGTGCCTCTGCTGCAGAAAAAAAATATGTTCTATGACAGGCATTACCTCCACCTCCATTCTCCTTTAGAAAACTCCTCCATTAATTCCTGCTATTTGAGATGGGAAAGCTGTTGGTGAACTAAGGAAGTAGCACAGCAACTGACCTCTTTAACACACATCCTTCACCTGTCCTCCCTATCCCTGAGATCACTTCCACCCACCTCTGTAGTTTCATGCTTCTTCAGTGCAGGCAATGTCAGTGAGCACTCTTCTCCCTCTAAACACAGCCATTGATTGCTTTGTACCATTTTCTTGCATAGATTGTTCATTTGGCAGAGTGTACTGGAGATGAGTAATTAAATAACAGCCTTTGTGGAACAGAGCTGTGGAATTGAAAACAGAGGAAGTGTGTCCCTAGAAGTCTGTAAAATTCACTGTACTATATACTGATTGTAAAATCTGTAGAGCAAGAGCCTGCTTGATTGGATACAGAGTGATTTGGATGAATACTGTAGGTGTGTCCTCCTATTATATAGTTTTGGTAAATCTAAATTAGATTATACAAAGATTGTACAATCAGATTGTATAGTGTATGGCCACCTTTATATGCCTAAAATGAACTAGTTGCACTTTTAGTGCTATTAATTGTTAACGACGCCCCAATTGTGGAAGCAAACATGCATTTTGTTGAGTGCAAAAATGTGCGACAAACATACAGTAAAAAATGCCACATGAGCTGCTATGATGTGTTTTTTTAGCATGGGGCAGCCCATTGAAATCAATATGTGATATGGGAAACACACAAAAAAAATGTGCACTACTACTACACTAGATGTGAATAGGGCTTGAAAGATAAATTGATGTGTTTACATCCTCCTCCTCTCTGAGCTGGAACTTACAAGAACATTTACAGCTGAATGCCTTCCTCCCATGTACAGTACTTATATAAAACTGGCCACACACATAATGCAATCTGATTATACAATCTCTGTACAATTTCCTTTAGATTTACCAAAACAAGGGAATAGAAGGGCCCACCTGAACAATCCATTCAATTTGTATCAAATCAGGCAGGCCCTTGCACTACATAGGTGATGTTGAATCTAAAGGAGATTGTACAATCAGATTTTATGGTATATGGCCACCTCAAAGTGGGTGTAAACCTGATTCATGAATTTTGACCTAAGCACATATATCTGTAGCATTTACTTATCTCTCTCAAAAGCCCTAAGTCCCGTGTCGTTCTGCTGCTCCGTTCTTCTGTTATCAGCATAACTTCTGACAAGTTCTCCGACAACCGAGATAAAACCAGACTAAAATTTGTGTCGGAGTGGGTGCTATAAATAGATAAGCAGAGAGCTCGACTTGTCACAGCACAGCTCTACACATTCCTTCTATCCTCTGCCTATGTGGAGGGGGGTGAGTGCCTTTCCTCCAATCAGCAGTCACACAGTGTATACAAAATACGAAAAAAATATTGCGCTGACACCCTGAATAATATGCAGCAGCCAGCACAGCGAAAGACAATTTCAAACAAATAGTTATGAGGATATGTGCAGCGCTAGCGAAAAACAGTCACTATAAGGCTACAGGACCTGCAGCCATATAGTGACCACTTTTCACTAGCGCTGCACATATTGTCACACAGTGTATGCCAAGACTTCACTCTCAGTGCTGAACAGAAACAAAACATTCTAACACGATGTACACTTTCTAAAGAATATAGCAAGCTAAAGACAGCAGATATACATGTAAAACTTATGTAGGGAGATTTGTTTCATCTCTGTGTAGGAAAAGTAGGAAATAAAATAGATGGTGTATAGTAATAAGGGAGGTATGGTCCAGAGTGGCAAAACATGCCCTATTCTGTGATGCAGTAAGGCAGTGATGGGATATGAAGCTTTCTGCATTGCCACATGATGAGATAGGAAGTCGGGGCTCTCTGAGAGGTGAACATTCAAAGTTTCCATGAACCAGGTAAGTGAGAGATAAGCATATTGGGATGGCTTGGGCAGAAAGAACATTAGATAAGGCTTATATGTATTATGAAACGTGAAATTCTGCCTGAAAATGTGAACTTAGATTTGTTGTGTGAATTCTTTAATCTAAATGTGAGTTGCCTAAAGGAATGTTTTATTGTTTACTAGAGATACTGCAAGAAGGCAGACACAGTCTGTTTGTGGTCAAGATAAATATTTAGACTGGGCATCTAAATCATCTTATTTTCTATATATCCACTTCAAAGGATCCTCTCATTTAGATATGCAGTGAGGGTGGCCATCTTGCATAATGCAATGAAAGTTTTTTTCTCTCAAACGGACGTGCACCAGTGCATACTTAATTTTCCATCTAAAAAGGGTATGCTAAGCCTTTGCATCAATGGGGGGGTGAGTTATGCTAACTAATGCGGTAAAATTTATACATGCCATCATTGTCAGCTTTTGAATATGGTGCTTTGGCAACTGTCTCTTAAATAAGCTACTCTAATGTTTTCTCAAGACTAAACCTGTGTTGTCTCATCCTCCTAAACTGCACCTTACCTAAGCCTACAGTGATTGTACAATACTGGTGGCTATTGTCTCCCAGAATATACATTCTAAAGTTTATTTCAAGAAAACACACTTCCTCTCTCCCTCTTAAAATGTGGCCTTATCCAATCTGCTCATACACTGTCCATCCACTGTACAATATTTGTGGTTATTGTCTGTCATATAATACACTGTAATGTTTATTTCAAGATAAAACCTGCCAGGCCTATTTTTTATATTGTAACCTAACCACGCTGCTTATATACTGTCCAACCACTGTACAACATTAGTGGCTATTGATTCTCAAATAATGCACTACAATTTTAATTTCAAGAAAAAAATCTTCTCTTCTTCCTCCTATATCACAGCCTAAATTAGTTACTTACATAAAGTCTATCTAATTTACAATATATGTGGCTATTGTTTTATAAGTAACACAATCTAATTTGTATTCTTTCTTTCATTCTTATACTGGGACCTAACCAAGCTGTTTGCATTCTTTTTAGACACTATGCAATATTTGTGGCTATTTTCTCTAAGATAATATGCACCAGAGATATGCAATTAGTGGACCTCCAGCTGTTGCAGAACTACAAATCCCATGAGGCATAGCCAGACTCTCACATCCATAAGCATGACACCCAGAGGCATGATGGGACTTGTAGTTTTGCAACAGCTGGAGGTCTGCTAATTGCATATCCTTGATATACACTAATTTTTTTTGCAAGACGAAACCTGCTTTGTCTCAATTTGCAGTCAATTCAAGCACACACATACTGTCCTGAAGCTGACCAATCTCTAATGCCCTGTACACACGGTCGGATTTTCCGATGGAAAATGTGCGATCGAAGCGTGTTGTCGGAAATTACAACCGTGTGTGGGCTCCATCGGACATTTTCCATCGGATTTTCTGACACACAAAGTTTGAGAGCAGGCTATAAAATTTTCCGACAACAAAATCCAATCGCGTCAATTCCGATCGTGTGTGGACAATTCCGACGCACAAAGTGCCATGCATGCTCAGAAGAAATTCCGAGACGGAACAGCTCGGTCTGGTAAAATTAGCGTTCGGAATGGATATAGCACTTTCGTCAGGCTGCAATGTTTAAAATTGTTTAATACAACGCACTCTCTTCTTCTTTATAATGCTAGAAGAATGAAGTAGTTTTGCTGCTGATATTCACACAGACTTCTCACAAACTTCTTTCTTTATTATTTCTCGTGATTTCATCAATATATATTGATTTGTCACATCTGACAAAAAAGATATATGTTTTTTTTTTTTTTTTTGTATTGTTTTCAAGCCTGATCGTGTTTTTAATTTTTTAAATTTTTTTCTTCCTGAATATTTTTGGGTGTGTTTTGTGTGTCAAGTTACCACCACACCATTATTATCTTGGTGTTGGTGTCTCTTGTTAATTTCATATTGTATTTTTGAAATGTACCTGCCTCCTCACAAACAAACTGTCCTTTTTGATGGAAAACACACATAGGCAATTATAATTGAAACACAAAATGCTTTATTAAGGGATCAGAACCAAACAAAGAGGGAGGCAACGCTGGAGAAACAGCAGAAATTGGCGAAGCCTTTGGCCCCCAGGGCACACATCAATTATTTTACTACAAAATTGGTGGCCTGAGGAGTCCATATCTGAGGGAGTGCAGTCTGGTCCAGAAGTCCAAGAGATCCTGAACAGCAGCAGATGACATGTATGTCCCCATGCTGTGGTCATACAAGAGGCTGCATCTTTTGTCAGATCAGACTGAACCCAGGTCATCACTCTCTGGTCTTCCTTCCACGCTTCCTTCCACGCGGTGTCTGTGGTGGTGGAGTTGTGGCAGGAGGAGAAGGAGGAGGATGGTCCAACTCACACAGGTGGGTTTTGTGTGTGATTTTGCCCCTCACCCCCTTAGTTAGTGTTTTGTAAAGAAGGTCCCTCCACATGAGGCGTTGACCCTCCTGCATGTCCTTCAGTTTTGTGGCAGCCATGCAGGCAAAGGCCTCTTCAGGAGTGGGGAAGGCTCTGAGGGACGCAGAAGTCTCCTGAATCAGCCTGAGTGCTGAATCCTGCACGTTACTCCCCTTCCTGGGTCTTTTGGTTGGAAGGCGGAGGGGAGGAACCTGCAATTCTGTCAGGCCCCTACTGGGCCCAGCCTTCTCCTGGCTGCCACTTACCCCTGCCTCCTCCTGGCTGCCACTAACCCCGCCTCCTCCTGGCTGCCACATTCCACAGCCTCCTCCTGTGTGCCACATTCCACAGACTCCTCCTGGCTGAGGTCTTCCTGTGTATGAAAAAGGGACATAGTTTTAGTTTTTTATTCATCAATCACACACAATTTTCACCTCATGACTGTTGCAAATTGAATGTTAACAAATATAACTGATGATCATTCTGAGCCCAGCATTTTTCATTCTTGTCCCAATTATTTTTGCCCACTACTGTCTATTGATATGTAAAACACTTTATTAAATCAGCAATTAGTGATTAATAATAACATCTAGTAAACATAATTTATTTATTGACCAGAAATCTGTAGAACAATGCTATACCTGGCTCCAGCTGGGCACCTCCACTTCTTCCTGGCTGGAAGTCCCAGGTTTAACATCAGAAGCCTCAGCTGGGGTGGAAGATAGGGTGGAAGGAAGAGTGGAAGGAAGGGTTGAAAGGGATTCCCTGACTCCAGCCTGGTCTGACAGAAATCGCAGTCTCTCATAGTACCACAGCCTGGGGACATAAACGTCATCTGCTGTAGCTCCGGATCTCTGGGAATCTGTGACCTTCTTGCGCTCCCTAAGATAAGTGATCCTCAGGCCACCAATTTTGGCTTTTAAATAGGGGATGGTTGCTGTGGGGACCGGCTTCACCAACTCCAGCAGTTTCCCAGCGCTGCCTGTCTCTTTTGTTTATTATTGTATTGGGGGTGTTTGACCTGCCACAGACAGGGCAGCTCCCTGTACTTGTCTATGAACAGGGGGAGGAAGTTGTGGTCATTGAAGCCATCCATTTTCTCTGCAAGACACAACACAAGACAAACCCTAATGTCAGGCAAAACTCTCCTAATCTTGTTACAATATAGGCCTCAATCTAGAAGCAGTATAGGCCCAAGTTTAGATCTTACAATCGTTATCACGATCGGCGCCTCCGATATTGCTTCCTCCACTCACAGATCGTACGTACTATGCACGCGTGTTACGCTTTATATACACTGCGCATGCGTGAAACTCCGCCCACCCCTGACGTTCTTTCTAGTTTATTCCCCGCTCCCTGCCCCTTCTCGTTCGGCGCAGTGGGGGAAGAGCACATGGCGGAGACACAGCAGGTGCGTGCTAATTACAGCAACGAGGAGGAGGAGGAAAGCCTGGAGCCAGAAATGTCCTGATCTCGGAAGAGACGATTTAAGGCCTCAAATATGTCCTTTGGGGAGATTTTGGAGATGGTCAACATCTTCAAGAGGGCCGACTATGATGGGAAGTATGGACCTTACCCCAACCCCAATGTTAGAAAGGTCAAGATCATGGCAAAAGTAGTCAACAGTCTGCAGAAGAATTTCGGGGTACGACGATCCAAGGATCAGCTCAAGAAGCGGTGGTCGGACCTCAAAATCAGGGAGCACGAGCAGTACAGAAGGATCAGGAGAGTTCTGCAAAAAAAGTAAGTAGTTGTCCTGTGTTCCTATTCATTATTTTTTTTACGTTCCATGTGCTTTTCTTTACTGTTGTAAAAAATGGCAACTTTCATGTTCATGGGCATATTGTTCATTCGTATGAAACATTGTTCGTTCGGCATTGAAAACACCATTGTTTTGGCCATATGCATTTGAATACATTTTTTCTAGCCTACTTCTCTTAAAAAAAATGTTGGAGTCTAGATGGGTTTGTAACTAGAATGTAATGCAAACTAGATTCTGTGTGAGGAGAGGACACTCAGCAGCTGTTTACACATCTGGACACTGGAGCACTAGTGGGGGACACAAGAACACCCTTTTTATTAGGGGGCCCACACAGGTGCTCCAGTATATACTATAGGGGTGTCTCCATCTGTGAGGCTTGTACAAAACAGGTATGTATTCAAGCTTGACAAAGGAAAACAATATTTCTTCATCTTGGAACTCTGCCAAAATAGACAATTGTACCCCACTTCCAAGCAATGTTTCATATTCCTCTTTCTGTCATCAAATATCTGTGTGCTAAGTATATCTATTTTTTTTTACATAGGGGAGAAAAGACTCGGAGGACACCACTCAGCAGAAGAGACAACAGACCCCCCATTTCATGAAGAAGGTGAAATCCCCCATAGCCAAGCAGAGGAGGAGGAGGAAGGATACGTGGTGGAAATAGTCACCACAACAGGTGATTGTCTGCGACCACAGGCTCAGGTAAGAGATGGATGCCGGCATATTTATAATACATGGTGTGTTTTTGTTTCTCTATTTTTTGGTGATCGTGATGTTGTGGATCCAGGTCATTTCACCAGTGAAAGTGCACAGATCCTGATCAGGGAGATCATGGGGTGTAATAGGGACTTGGAAAACATCCAGAAAAACATCAATGATGTTAAAAACAAAATGAAGAACATCATTGATGTTTTAGGGAGAGTTTAAAACACCTCCAAACTCATTCTTTTTTGTGGTATTTGTAAAGTAAAATTTTTTAACATTTTTTGCGATTTTATAGAAAAGCCAAATTTTGAAGATGCACACAGTGTGTCAACATGTGCTATCTGCCATCACGGGAGATCAATGTAGGCGTTTTGTTGGTGCAACCCCTTCCTCAATAATAAAGTAGCTGAGAGGAAGGGGTAGCACCCACAAAACACATCCCTTGATCCCCCGTGATGGCAGCTAGCACATGTTTACATTCAGCAATTTGTGTGCATCTTCAAAATTTGTCTTTTCCAGGGGTAACTTCACCCCATCTGAACGCAATATTAAACAGAGTTTCTAAATACTAATGTCTGATATTGCCTTCAATTTCTACAAAAGTTGAACTTTGTAAGTTCCAGATTTGTGTATTTCTTGTTGGTTTGAAACATGCCTGTTTTACCCTAAATGGACATTTCAATATTTATTAATGTGACCAAAAACATTGTTATACAACAAACATGTTGGTTTGTTTTAAAAACCTTTTAGAAATGCACATGTGATTGTGCTGGTATTAAAAAGATTGATACTCAAGAATGTGTGGATTATTGTTTCAATGCTCCTAAAGTTTTGTTACGGTAAAATTGGTGTTTTCAGTGACAATGGGGGTTATTTTCTAAGGGCAAATCCACTTTGCACTACAAGTGCAGTTTCAGTGCAGGCTCAAGTGCACTTGTAATGCAAAGTGTATTTTCCTTTAGTAAATAACACCCAACAAGGCTTTTTAAGGTTACACAATCACAACATTTTCAGGACTCCCCACATTTCTGTCAGGGTCAGCTAAAAGAAACACAAGCAGTAAATGTCACCAAAGATTTTAGTAGTTAAAATTATTTTTTATTTTCAAAATGTATCAGACATTGTCTGGCATATTGATGGCCCCCCTACCCGCAAAGTAATCAAGGTATCTAAGACTGACCTCGCGGGCACTCAGGGGGGGCAAGCCAGGACGGCCACTTTCAAGCGCCGTCAGAGGTGGTTCATTTACTTGAATTCCGGCCTCAGGCCCAACTGAGGCAGCATAGTTGGCAGAATTTCACCTTAAAAAGTTGTGGAGAACACAGCACGCCAGGATGATATGATTCAGTTTATACTCTGCCATGTGTATGGGTGTAAGAAATAGGCAGAACCGGCTGGCCATGATTCCAAATGTGTTCTCCACCACTCTTCTGGCTCTGGCCAGCCGGTAATTAAAAACCCTCTGGTCCGGGGTGAGGGTCCTCATCGGCATTGGCTGCATAAGATGGTCCCCCAGCGCAAATGCTTCATCAGCAAGGAAGACGAATGGGAGTCCTTCCACATTGTCTTCTGGAGGTGGCAAGTCCAAGCTGCCATTCTGGAGATGCCTGTAGAACTCCGTCTAGGTGATGACTCCACTATCGGACATCCGACCATTCTTCCCCACGTCCACATACAGGAACTCATAAGTAGCCGACACCACTGCCAACATCACAATACTATTGAACCCCTTATAATTATAATAGTATGACCCCGAGTTGGGTGGTGGGATGACGTGGATGTGTTTCCCATCAAATGCCCCTCCGCAGTTAGGAAAGTTCCACCGCTGGGCAAAGTGGGAGGCCACAGTCTGCCATTCCTGTGGGTTGGAAGGAAACTGTGGAGTCAAACAAGAAAAATAAATTAATCATTTTGCACATAAACAGGGAAAGCAGATTAGACACAAACATTCTTGGCCAACATTAGTATAACATTTATTTTAGGGAGTATTTAAAGACAGAGGTATAAGGTCTACCTATCAGATTCCTCCTCCCCCCCCCCCCCATGGGCCATTTGTAAAATTTTATGGGGGGAAATGTTTTGGACAGGTAACAATCTCGACTTCATTGAGAGATGAATGCCTAAATAATGTGTATTACTTTGGCCAGCCCCTCCTTACTTTATACTATTGGCAGCCCACTGGACAGGTAAGAAGTGTCATAATACAAAGAGATAAATACACACTGTACACATTTTAGCACATTTTTACATTCTGCTATTACCTATCAAGATAATAATAGGATACAAGAACTTTAAACAATACCATTTGAAAGTATTCAGGCAGGCCCTTGCACTACATGCTTTGGGGAATTCATCCATAAATCTGACCACTAAAGAGATGGGTATAGTGTGTATGGGTTTGGCAAAGTCAGCAGATAGAGGATTGTTATCAGCTGAGTTAGAAGTTGGGGGGAGGGAGGGTTCCAAATGAATTTGGGACACCAAAAAAAACCTTTGCCACTCTGCCTGAATTTAAAGCACAAATCACATTTTTACACATTTTAGGGGGTGTTTGGGGTAAAGCACTACAATGGAGCTGACACAATACATTGTTAAGTGACTACATGAGGTGAATATAGGGCCAGGTGAGCATGCTGGGGAGTTAAGTGAAGGCAAATATGTATGAAAGACAAAAACAAATTTTTGTAAAAAAAAAAGCAGGCATGAGGACAAAGGGGACATTTACAGCATATTGCAATCATGGTAATTAGGGAATGAGGAAAGAAATATAATATATTATCAAACATTAAATACAATAAAATGTGATGTTAAAGGATAAATCTTACCTTAATATACTCCTTCTGCAGGACTTGGATGATGGCAGAACAGGTCTCCGGGATAATGATCCCCAGAGCCTGGGGGGAGATGCCTGTTGAGAACTTCAAGTCCTGCAGGCTTCTCCCCATCGCCAAGTACCGCAGGGTAGCAATTAGCCTCTGCTCCAGAGTGATGGCTTGCCTCATGCAGGTATCCTGACTGCTAATAAAAGGGGTCAGCAAAGCCAACAAACGGTGAAATACGGGGTCCGTCATCCGGAGAAAGCTCCTGAACTTATCAGGATTATTCTCACGGATCTCAAGGAGCAAAGGCATATGACAGAACTGGTCACTCTGGAGCAACCAATTCTTGGTCCATGAACTCCTTCCCACCCTGTTCATGGACTGGACTTGTGTCAAGGTAAGGACCCCAACACCAAGCCCCCCCATAGCATGAACTCTACGAGGAGTACGTATACGCAACATGGCTAGAAAATGGTCGGCTGCTCAGAATGACGTAACAGAACGCACTGAAGAACAGCAAGGCCTGTAAAGAGCAACCTGAAAATCAGTAATGAACGAACACGAACACAATGACAAGTCAATTGTACTCGCTGCACGCACTGAAGTCCAGCTACAAACCCACAAGCACAAACTGAACAGCAGAAAACGATCTGAAAACCATGAGTCTGAAAAAGCGCGAATCGTCTCTCACCAAACTTTTGCTAACACGAGATTAGCAAAAGGAGCCCAAATGGTTCCGCACTTGGTTCGGAACTGCCCTTTTCTAGTCTCGTCGTACGTGGTATACGTGTCAGCGTTCTTGGCGATCTGAAATTCCGACAACTTTGTGCGACCGTGTACATGCAAAACAAGTTTGAGCCAACATCCTTTGGAAAAAATCCATGGATTTTGTTGTCGGAATGTCCCATCAATGTCCGATCATGTGTACAGGGCATAACAAACACATACCAGAGGTCTATATTTTGAGTGACTATGAGGTTGTGGTTTTGAAGGTTTCTGTACACTCTGTTTTGACATTTATTTGAACTTTTAAGACAAAGCAGTGTGGTACTGCAAAATAAAAAAAAAACATACTATTAAATAGTTGTGCCACTGGCCAAGATTTACTTTAGGAATTGAATTAGGTTTTTCATAAAGTTAGCGATAAGGGAATTAAAGCAGTATGCTAGCAGAATCAGTATGTTAAATTATATGGCTGCTAATTTTCTGCAACTAGTGATAGGCAGCAGAAGATTCAAAAATATACATGCTCCATTCCCGTTTTTAATGCCACATATATATATAGTAATACATTTTAAATACACGATATTGCACATTAATGGTATTAATGTTTGTTAATATGCCATCAGAGGCAACAATACCCTTTAATAGTTTGTTAGTCCTAAAAGTACTGCCCAATAATAATATAGGTTTAGAAAACAAGAATATTTAATTTAGGAAGATTGCTGATAAAGCATTTTTTATGTACATCTGTCTAGATCAGAAGTCGATTTAGGAGTCCAGGCAATCATGATTCATGAATTGCATGATTCTCTGCAGATTGGACAAATTTGCATTTATTATTCTGTAGAAAAACAAACAAACTTCAGTTTGCCAATTAACTATGGCAGGCCAAGAGGCCTACATGTGCAAGCCAAGCCACATGCGGCCCACTAGCTGCCAGTTTGGCATTACTAGCTGCCATGTGGTCCAGTAGCTGCCAGTTCATGTTTTAGACCAGTGGTTCTCAACTCCTGTCCTCAGGACCCACTAACAGGCCAGATTTTAAGTATTACCTTGGGGAGATGCAGACTAGAATACTGCAATCACTGAGCAGCAAATGATATCACCTGTGAAGTAGTTCAGTTATTTTGCAGACCTGGCCTGTTAGTGGGTCCTGAAGACAGGAGTTGAGAACCACTGCTTTAGACAGAGCTAAATATTCACTTTTGTTTTATTTAATATTTTATTGTTTTCAACTGATGGCAGCTAAAAAAAAGTGCTCAGTTTTTGCTTCTTATATAGTATGAATGATATGTTTTACCCAAATGTGTACAATTTTTTGTTACAATAAAAATCAGATATATTGTGTGAAAGGTTTATAACGCACTGTCTCTAGGCCATGTTAGAGTCTTTGCACTTAGATTTTTCATTTTTTCCTCCCTGAAGCTCCTTTACTTGTTTCATATATCTTCCTGCATGATAAAGCATCTGCCAGTTAGACTGAAACTGCTGGAACATATTTGTGTTTTGCCAAAAGCATTTTAGAGTCAGTTGTGTCATTAATGATAATGGTATTCCTATATACTATAATATTTGCAAGTGCAGACAGAAGCTTCTTGTTTTAACAAAGGAAAGTATATATCCATTGGTAAGAAACAAAGCATATAATATCAAATCAAACTACAGTACTTCAAGTGTTTCAATGTATTTTTACAGAGTAACTATAACATATGATATTACCTTAAACATAAAATCCTTCCATCGACAGCTATATACACCAGATAACTATTTTTAATTGCATTAAATTGGTTACACAGTATATGCAAACTGTGTATGGCTAATATCTAAATCATTACCCATGTCAATATCTAAATAATTGTTCATATTTAAGTAAAATAAACCTTAACAGAAGGATAGGGCCTAAAAAACTCATACTTGCCACATTCACTGTCATTGTTGAACATACGTTCTTGAAAAGTTTCAAACTGAAAGGAATGGGTATGACTCAAGAAACCAGTTGAAAGAAACCTTGACAGACATCAAGAAGGCATTTGACAGGGTAAATTGGAACTAAATTTTCTCTGTGCTTAACCTCCCTGGTGGTATGATTATGTCAATTTTTTGATGCTGAAATCGGTACATTGTTTTGCATAGAAATTTGTTGTTTTATATTGTAGGCCTGTAATTCTTAGGAAGAACTCACTTAAATCTGTCCAAACAAGAGTCTAGTAGAGATGCCGGGTAAGAATAAAGTTTGAAACACAAAATCATAAATTATAATATAATAAATAACTATAAATATTTATAACAAATAATAATATAATGATAATAACTTTTATTCAATAATGTAATCAAATCAAAAACACTGAAATTTGCTCAGTTGCAGAATTATAGCTGTTATTACTTTCAGTGTTTGATGATGAATTTCCCCACGAATTACTGTCGCTCAATTCTGCAAGTGATTCTAATTAATTATCGCTGTTTTCTAGCTGGTCTAAAACCACTTTTGACTTAAAGGGACACTTTTTGGTTGCTATGCATATTCTCAAGTTTCCAGGCAGGAAGAAGAGTATATATAATATAAAACTGCATGCAGGGCACTGGACAAAGCACTAGGGACAAAAGGGATGTGAAATAATTTGATACAGTGATGTAATCTGTAAGATTACAGTGAACTGTATGTGTAATATGTTTTTCACTTTTTGAATTTGGTGCCAGGCTTCGTCTCCGTGCGTCGCGGCGCTCGGAGCCTGGCACTGTGATAGATCGAGCGGAGGACACAGCTCGCACACACAGCGGGGGAGACATCGCAGGATCCTGGGGACAAAGTAAGTAACTTTGCCTGGATCCTGCGATGCAATCCCAAGAGAGGCTTGGGGTTACCACTTTTGATAGTGAAAGTTCACCCCGAGCCACACTCAGGAATACCGATAGGAAGGTTAAACATAGTAGCCTAGATAAGAGTATGTTAGCTTGGATTAAGGTCATCTATTCCTCACCAACTGCCCAAGTCAAAATCAATCCAGTTTTTTCCGAACCTTTTACATTTTCAAATGGAACCAGACAAGGCTGTCTCCTATCATCACTTTTTTTTCACTCTCGTTAGAACCCTTCCTGGATAAGGTCAGACATAATCCCGACATCTCTGGATTTCAATTACAACCCACAGAATTTAAAGTATCTGCTTATGCAGATGAAATGTTATTCTCCCTTACTAATCCAAATATCTTGCTACCTAATCTCCTTCACAAATTTGGTCAATATAGTATAGAACTATCTCCAACTTGAAAATTAAAAAAAGTAACTAACAAAAAAAAAACAACAACTTTCAAATCTCACAGTTGCAATGTACTTACAAATTCAAATTGACAGACTTCGCCCTGAAATACATGAGCACTTATATTTCCCCATGATTAAGGCCTGCATCACACTGGTGCAACATACGCTCTGACTTTGGGATCACATGTCGCATGATGTGTATGAATCAATGGTTCCCTGTGAGAGTCATCTTAACTTGTCCGACTTGTGTCAGCCCGACTTCAAAAAAAGGTTCCTGCACTACTTTGGTCCAACTTGGGGACAATTTCAGACCATTAATTTGAATGTAAGTCACATGCAAGTCATCCTAACTATTACGACTTGTGGCATGGAACTTGTGCTCTGAGGATCTTGAAGGGGAACCCCATGGCAAAATTAAAAATAAAAACAGTGTGAGGGCCCCCTAAGACCACACCGATTGTAAGGGGAACCCCACACCAAAATGAAAAAAAAACAGCATGGGGTCCCCACCAAAGTCCATACCAGACCCTTATCCGAGCATGCAGCCTTGAAGTTCAGGAAAGGGGGAAGAGGATCGAGCGCACCTCCTCCTGAACCATACCAGGCCAGGCCACATGTCCTCAACAGGAGGGGTGCGTGCTTTGGGGCAGGGGGGCTCAGCATCCAAAATCTTGTTTCCATGTTGATGGGGACAAGGGCCTCTTCCCGACAACCCTGGGTGGTGGTTGTGGGGGTCTGTGGGCAGGTGTCTTATCGGAATTTGGAAATCCCCTTTAACAAGGGGACCCCCAGATCCCAGCCCCCTACCCTATGTGAATGAGTATGGAGTTTTTGACAAAGTTCTTAATAAAAATTAAGAATGCCCCCCGTTGTAACTCCAGCGTGTCTTCTTTCTTCGGTGATGTCTTCCCCCCTCCGGTTCTTCTCCCTCCGCTGATGTCTTCTTTGTCTGGCTCTTCTGCCGGTTCTTCTCCCTCCTTTGATGTTTTCTCTGGATGCTAGCTCCTGCTATTGTGTTAGATTCAATGCATGCCATTTCTTGGTGACATCATCTGGAGACCCCACCCCCTTGTGAAATCACCGCCCCATCATGCCCCTGGGTGGTGATGCCACAAGGAGTTGGGGTCTCTGGATGACGTTACCGGATGGCCACGCCCCATGGCTGTATAAGAAATGGCACACACTGGAGCTAACACAACAGCAGGAGCTAACATTGGGAGAAGACATCAGTGGAGGGAGAAGAACTGGCAGAAGAACCATAGGAAGAAGACAGCAGAAGGAGAAGAACCGGAGGAAGAACCAGAGGAAGAAGACATCAGCAGAGGGAGAAGAACCAGAGGGTGAAGAACCAGAAGGAGAAGATATCACTGGAGAAAGAAGACTCATTGCAGCTTTGATGGGGGACATTGCTCCATTTTAATAAAGGACTTGTGTACTGTTTTTATTTATTTTTGACACTTTTTGGGTGAATGAGTAGGGGTACAATGTACCCCTACTCATTCATATAGGGTGGGGGGTTGGGGTCTGGGGCCCCCCTTGTTAAAGGGGGCTTCCAGTCTCCGATAAGCCCCCTGCCCACAGACCCCCACAACCACTGCACAGGGTTGTCGGGAAGAGTTCCTTGTCCCCATCACCAAGGGGACAAGGTGCTTTGGGGTGGGGGGCACAAAGCGCCCCTTGCCACAAAGCACCCACACCCCCATGTTGAAGGCATGTGGCTTGGTTTGGTTGAGGAGGGGGGGTGCTTGCTCGCCCCCTTTTCTGGTCTGTTGGGCTGGGCAGAGTCTGATATGGATTTTTTTTCTTTTCATTTTAGCGTGGGGTTCCCCCCTCAAGATTCAAAGCAGATTTAAAGGGCCTGGTATGGTTGGATCCCGCTCATTGAAGTCGCATAGAAGTCATAGGTCAAAGTTGGATTAGAGTCACCTGACTTCCATGTCAGAGCAGTGTGAACCTGGCCCAAATCAAGTTTTCCCTCTCAGCTAATCCACTATTTTCAGAAGTTTGGATACTCCTCCAGGCAATTGGGTCATTTCTATTGGTTTGGCCGATGCAACATTTTAAAGATGCCCATTTTATCTAAATATTCCTATCTTTTTTCAAGCTCTGCTGATACACATTCCTGCCTCCATTCTCAAACAACTTAATTCTCTTTTCACTCAGTTCAGTTTGGCTGGTAAGAAACCCAGAATCTCCTGATGCTTACTGACATTACCCAAACAAAATGGCGGCATGGCCCTACCAGACCTTATAAAATATTACTAAGCTTCTCATCTTCTCAGATTAATTGACTGCTGCTGACTAAGGATGACCTGAACATCCCCGGTTCGGTTTGCACCAGAACGTGCGAACAGGCCAAAAATTTGGACAAACACGCGAACACCGTTAAAGTCTATGGGACACGAACATGAGAAATCTAATTTGAAAGGCTTATATGCAAGTTATTGTTATAAAAAGTGTTTGGGGACCTGGGTCCTGCTCCAGGGGACATGTATCAATGCAAAAAAAGTTGTAAAAAGGGCCATTTTTTCAGGAGCCTTAATTTTAACAATGCTTAAAGTGAAACAATAAAAATGAAATATTCCTTTAAATATCGTGCCTTGGGGGTATCTATAGTATGCCTGTAAAGTGGCACATTTTTCTCGTGTTTAGAGCAGTACCACAGCAAAATGACATTTCTAAAGGAAAAAAGTAATTTAAAACTGATCGCGGCTGTAATGAATTATCAGGTCTCGGCAATATAGGTAAAACTCATTGAAAAATGGCATGGGTTCCCCCCAGTCCATTACCAGGCCCTTTGGGTCTGGTATGAATATTAAGGGGAACCCCAAACCAAAAATGTAAATTGAAGAAAATTGCGTGTGGGTCCCCCCAAAATCCATACCATTCAAAGGCTATTCAGGTCTGGTATGGAAATGAAGGGGAACCCTGCACCAAATTAAAAAAAATATGGTGTGGGGGTCCCCTCAAAATCCATACCAGACCTGAAAGGTCTGGTATAGATTTTAAGGGAAACCCTGCACCAAAATTTTAAGAAAAATGGCATAGGGGTCCCCCCAAAATCCATACTAGACCTTTATCTGAGCATGCAACCTGGCAGGCTGCAGGAAAAAAGGAGGGATGAGAGAGCCCCCCCTCCTGAATTGTATCAGGCCACATGCCCTCAACATGGGGAGGGTGCTTTGGAGTAGCCCCCCAAAGCACCTTGTTCCCATGTTGATGGGGACAAGGGCCTCATCCCCACAACCCTTGCCGGTTGGTTGTGTGGGTCTGTGGGTGGGGGGCTTATTGGAATCTGTATGACCCCTTTAACCACTTGAATACTGGGTGCTTTCACCCCCTTCCTTCCCAGGCCAATTTACAGCTTTCAGCGCTCTGGCACTTTCAATAAGAAATGCGCAGTCATGCAACACTGTACCCAAATTAAATTTTTATCATTTTGGTCTCACAAATAGAGCTTTATTTTGGTGGTATTTATTCACAAATCAGTTTTTTTTTTTTCGATATAAGCGAAAAAAGAGCCAAAGTTTAAAAAAAAAACAATATTTTTCACTTTCTGTTTTAAAAGAAATCCAATAAAATCAAATTATATCATACATTTAAGCCAAAATGTATTCTGCTACATGTCTTTGGTAAAAAATCCAGTTAAGTGTATAATTGGTTTGTGTGATCAGGGACAGATGTGCACAGATGATCATGTCCATACGTGCGCAGATGATCGCGGACATATGTGTGCAGATGATCATTGGGACATATGATTTTACTGTTACATATGTGGGACAGGTGTTTTTACTGCGTGGGGACATGTGTGGGGACATGTGTGAGGGACATGTGTGGGGCCAGTGTTTTGGGGACACTATGTAGGGGACATTGTGTGTTTACACTGTGTGGGGACACTGGGCCAGTTATCAGTGTGTAAAAAGCTGTAAAAAACAGCTCATACTCACTGATCACCGGCTGGCTGCAGCGATCCCCTTTCCTCTCCTCACTGAAACCTTCTGTGTGAGGAGACGAGAGCTGTTTGCCTAGCAGCCAGCTCTCTGTTTACATTACATGATGACTGTGATTGGACACAGTTGTCATGTGATCAGGAGGGCCAATCACAGAGCCCTCCTGCTAATTGGAGATGTGCCGTGTCCGGGTGACACGAGCGAATCAGGATGGCGCAGCTGCGAGGGCAGCACGCACAATCCCCCTTCTTCTGAGGGACTTTCCCGAACATCCACTCAGAAGGAGGAAGCTCCCACCTGGCTGTATACGTGCAGTGGCTGGGTGGGAGGTGGTTAACAAGGGGACCCCCAGATACCGGCCTCCCCCTACATTGTACCCCTACCATTTCACAAAAAGTGTCAAAAACAGTAAAAGAGACAGGGGACACTTTGGGACAAGTCCTTTATCACGTGGCGTCAGAGGGGGGGTCACTCATTTACACCACTGAGTGGCCCCGCCCTCAGCTATATAACGGCTGTCTCTGAGAAGAAGCGTCACTCGGCGGAAGCCTCCCCTGGAGGTGGAGCTGTAGTGGCTTTTTTTTTCTTTTTTCGGCTCGTCGGGCGGCGTGAGATGGATTTACATTGTGGGACATTTTTATTTTTATTTTTTAATAAAGGACTTGTCCCAAAGTGTCTCCTGTCCTTTTTACTATTTTCAACACTTTTTTGTGAAATGGTAGGGGTACAATGTACCAGTTACCAATTCACATAGGGGGAGGCCGGGATCTGGGGGTCCCCTTGTTAAAGGGGGCTTCCAGATTCCGATAATCCCCCCACCCACAGACTCCCACAACCACCTGGCAAGGGTTGTGGGGATGAGGCCCTTGTCCCCATCAAAAATGATAACTAACTAATAATAACTAACTATTAAATCATAGGTATTGGAATTTACTTTCAAATTTGGCTGTTAGTGAAAGTAATGAATACAAATTTATCCAAAGTTACTAATTATCCAAAATAACAAATGGCACATCTAAATGAATGGAACAAAACAAATTAATAATAAATAATAATAATAATAATAATAAACATTATTATTATTATTATTTATTTTTATTAATTTGTTACGTTCCATTCGTTTAGATGCGACATTCGTTATTTCTGATAATTCTTAACTTCGGATGAATTTATATTCATTACGTTCACTAACAGCCAAATTTGAAGAGGAATTCCATTACCTATAATTTAATAGTTAGTAATAGTTAATATTAGTTAGTTAGTTCGTTATTTTTTTGGATTTTCAAATTTTCGTTATTATTTTCAGATTTATGAATTATTGAATTTTGAATTTTGGATTTTCGAATTTCAGATTTTTGTTCTGAATTTTCGAATTTCGGATTTTCGTTCTTTCGAATTTTCGAAATTTTGAAATTTCGAAAAAAATTGTTAAACGTGTTTTTGTTAATTTGAATATTTCCGAATTAACAAATTTGTTAAATTTTGTCGAAAAACAAATTGGGAACAAAACAAATTGCATATGTCTATCCACTTACCGACCGGCTCATGTACATATATGTTGGCAGTTTGAAGATGGCTATCTCGGTAACGGCAGCAGCTGCTGCCACAACCGAGGTATCCATCTTTAGAGCCGGCGTTTCTGTTTACGATAATGGTGGTCTCTGCAGCAGATTCACCGCCAGATCACCGTTATCAGTGGCGGGAGAGGTGCCACCCCCTCCTGCCACTCTCCTGCACCCTCCGCTGCTTATCAGAGCTGTCGATAGCGGAGGAGGTGATCAGGTCCTTTCACGTCTGTGGTATGGAGATGAGTGAGGGGAAGATGGCCCCCACCCATCTCCATACCATAGGAGGGCGGAAGCGACGTCAAAACGTCACTTCCACCCATACGTCTTAAAGGCACATTTTTCTGTTGTCATTTCTTTTTTGCATTTTAATCCTAATATGAGATCTGAGGACTTTTTGACCCCAGATCTCATATTTAAGAGGTCCTGTCATGCTTTTTTTCTGTTACAAGGGATGTCTACATTCCTTGTAATAGGAATAAAAGTGACCCTTTTTAAAAAAAAAAAACTGTGAAAAAATAAATAGAATCAAGTAAAATAAATTAAATAAATAAATAAATAAATAAAATACATTTTTTTTTAAAGTGCCCTGTCCGGACGAGCTTGCCCACATATGAACACGGTGGTCAAACCACACATGTGAGGTATTGCCGCAATTGGTAGAGCAAGAGCAATAATTCTAGCCCTAGACCTCCTCTGTTACGCAAAACATGCAACCTGTAGAATTTTTTAAACATCGCCTATGGAGATTTTTGAGGGTAAAAGTTTGACGCCATTCCACGAGCAGGCGCAATTTTGAAGCGTGACATGTTGGGTTTAAATTTACTCGGCATAACATTATCTTTCACAATATAAAAAAAAAATTGGACTAACTTTACTGTTGTCTTATTTTTTTATTCAAAATAGTGAATTTTTCCAAAAAAAGTGCGCTTGTAAGACCTCTGCGCAAATACAGTGTGAAAAAAAGTATTGCAATGACCGCCATTTTATTCTCTAGGGTGTTAGAAAAAAAAAACAATATATAATGTTTGGGGGTTCTAAGTAATTTTCTAGCAAAAAAACCTGTTTTAAACATGTAAACACCAAAATCTCAAAACGTGGCTAGTCCTTAAGTGGCTATAAAACACTCTCTCTCCTTGACTTACTCCATTTTGAATACTCCACCTTACAACTTTAGATCAAATTATATCCAGGGATGGGAGAGTGACTTAAACATAACCTTTTACATATATTTTGGGCTTATCTGAAACTAACTCAGTTCTGGAGAGAAGTACAGAGGATTTCCCATAAATGTATGGATTATGTCCGCCCAGAGAACCCCTCATTTTTTTTCCTACATAATTCCAAAATACCAATTAAAACTGATGAAAATTTGGTCCTGCGACATTTAGGAAGAACCCTGTCACATAGAACAATCAGCAAGATCTGTTTTCTATTTCCTAGCCCACCCTAGAAAAATAATAGCTGAGATTTTATCACCATCACCAGTAGATTGTCAATGTTAATCACCTTCTATCATTATATAGTAAATGCAGATTCATTCATACACAGTTACTGTTTAACTTGGGGTGAGAAAACCTTAAACAATCATGCACAGTTTGACTGCAGTCACAGTAATGCAAACACCAATCCAAAAATTTCATATAAAATTACAGGGTGAAATGAATTTTAGATGGCCAATATTTTCCAAATTATTTTTCCAATGAAGCTGCTGGAACCCTTCAGAGTATCCCAATTGCCAGGGTATGAAGGTAGTAAGTACACTTTCCTCCCTATCGCTCTAGGCAGCACTCCACACAGGGGGCATGTATAGTGCTGAAACAATGCTCACATGTATATTTATTGACTTACATGGCAACTAGTGATGAGCCGAATGCACCTGGGTTTGGCTCAATGAACGCTATTGAAATTTAGATCTGGAATCCGATCCATATTGAATACTAGAGGAGCTAAATTTTTAATTATGTTTTATTGAGTTTTACAAATACAAAAATATAAAGCTTCAGTATGTATTGGATCATTGCTGAAAGTAAATGTATTGCAACTGAGCTTCAAACAAGCAGTAACACACTGAAAAGAACAACCAGGAATTAAATAGCAAAATCTCTGTGGATCTGGAGCATCAAAAATGAGACTGAGTAGATCATGAGGCCCTGAAGCAATATCCAGTGAGTGAGTGGATTGGGAAAGGGACCAGAAAGATGACAACAGAGCTTCTTTATCTAAATTAGGTAGGGTGAGATAAATGAATGCTTACAATGCATTCCATGCATTAGCACATTAAGGGAAGTCCATTTTTTGAGTATGGCTCTGTGTGAAACCAACAGAGAGATGTGTATCCATTGTGTGCAACCAGGGAGTTTCTCAGCTCATTTTGAGGTATACTGGGTTGCTGGAGAGCCATAGCTAAGTAACATTAGCAGAGGACCCTTTGAGATGGAGCTTTGAGTGATACCAAAGAAAAACTGGTCACCTGGTTCCTGAATTTTCATATATGTGGGCATGACCTGAAGCGATGGGTGGGAGAAGTTCTACCAGAGCTGCATAGTGGTTATGTAGCTAATTGATGATTGTCCTTTATGCAGAGAAATGGAAAAAAAGCTCTATGAATATGCTTGAACTATGATTCTCTTTGTGCTTTATTGGTTACAAGCTTCAGTACTTTGTTGTAGCCATTGATAAGTTTATTGGCAAGATCATCTTCTGGAAAGACTTTACACCAAGTAGATATCAAAGAGGATGAAAAAAGTTTATTGAAGTGTAAATCAATAAGTCGGTGCCAGAAACCAAGAAATCAAACTGAGACAGAAGTACAGTTAAATCACACTTGTTTAATAATAAAAGTAAAAAGAACAAATGTAGTCAAAACAAATTTCAGTAACCGGAACGGATAGTCAGCCAAGCCAGAAGTCAGGGATCAATGTAGTGGAACAGCGAGCAGGATCTGGAGCCAGAAGGGATGTTAGTAAAGTAAGTCTTTAAACCGGAACGCAGGAGATATCTCTATGATGTTGACCAAGGCGAAGGCAGAGATCCACTGAGCTGAACGGCTTAAGTAGGCAGGATTGGGCGCGCGCGGGTACGCAGCGCTTGGGCGCGCATGCATGTGCACGTACGGGCGTGCGTGCGTTCGCGATAGCGCCGGTTTGGCGCCAAAGTGCACATAAAAGTCCTTCTGTGGCTCTGGCACATTGCTGCTTTGTCTCAGCTTCGTGATTCGTGTTAACCTGAACCTGATTGTTGTTACCCACCTGACCCGGCTTGTTTGACTATCCGTCCTGCTCCTATCCGACCCGGCCTGCCTGACTACTCTTCTACTATCTGCCTGATACCATTGCCAACCTCTGCCTGCCTACCGACTCTGCCTCTGCTGTTGCACCTTCAGCTTCAGCTCCAGTGATCTCTGCATCTACAAGTGTTCCAGCTTGCGGCCTCCAGCCTCTACCTGATCTGCAGTCCAGCCATCCCTGTGGGATCTCTCATCACTTCTGCACCAGAGACTCCGCTCTACAGGCACTCCTACCCCACTGTGCTCAGGAGACCACTGTCCCCACTCCAGTGGCTCCTGAACCAGCGTTGTATGAGAGGTCTTCTCCTATAAGTCAGGCTCTACTACCAGGTACCTAACAGTATGAAGCAGCCATGTCTGAGCCTGCAGGAGATACCTCTCCAATGAAGGAGATATGCACACACCTGGCGGCCCTCACCCAAGCAGTGCAAGCCCTTCAGGATAATTATAACAGACTGGAAGGACAAGTTCAGAATATGGCAGGGTCTAACCCTTCTGCCTCTTCTTCAGCTGCTGCTCCAACACAGACTGTTTCAGTTGTGATGCTTCCGCCTGAACCACAGGTCCCCATTCTTGAAAGGTTCTCCGGAGACCGGGCTAAGTTTCGGGCCTTCCGCAATGCTTGCCAGCTCTTCTTTGCCTTACAACCCAGAACCTTTTCACTGGAAGCCACTAAAGTTGGATTTGGAATTTCCCTCCTGCAAGGGGAACCACAGACCTGGGCACACCGTTTACTTGAAGGGGACTCTGTTCTAACTCAATCTTTATCCGCCTTCTTCGAAGCCATGGCACAATTGTATGAGGATCCTCAACAGACTGCCTCAGCTGAATCTGCTCTGTTCGCGCTCCAACAAGGTCGCAGACCTGCGGAGGACTATGTTACTGAATACAGACGTTGGAGTGCGGACACACAGTGGAATGACGCGGCTCTGCGTCATCAGTTCCGCATTGGACTGTCTGAAAGTTTGAAAGATGAACTTGCTCGAGTAGGTATTCCAAATACCTTGGAGGCCTTGATCACCCTAACCATTCAGATCGATCTTCGCCTCCGAGAACGCCGATCTGAACGATTAGTTCAACCTAACCGCCCGACCTGGATGACAGCCCGAGCCCCGATGCCTGCAACATGCTACTTACCTGCACCCAGTCCAAATTCAGTCAATACCACACCAGATACCTCCGAACCAATGCAGCTGGGTCTGATGCGACCTGCCCTGTCTTCCGAAGAACGTGCCCGACATTGGCAAGTGAATCTGTGTCTTTACTGTGGAGAAACTGGGCATTTTGTCCATAATTGCCCAGTCAGAATAAGTAAGTGTCCATCTCCTATACTTACCAGTCTTTCTGCTTTATCTACAAATTCTACCCATCTTGCCATTCCTCTCTCGTTACAGCTCCAAGAAAGGACACTCCAAGTCAACGCAGTTATTGACTCCGGGGCATGCAGCTGCTTTATAGACTTAAACTTTGGCAATCAGCACAACATCCCTTTACGGACTAAAACCCATGGACTTTCTGTCTTTCTAGCCGATGGCTCTCCTATCAGATCCGGACAAGTGACACAAGAGACCCTGCATTTATCCACTACAATTGATTTTCAACACAAGGAATTTTTGATCCTGGACGCCATCACCTCCCCTATGTTTCCTATTATCCTGGGCATTCCCTGGCTACGGGCCCACAACCCACACATCCATTGGGCCTCTGGAGAAGTAAAATTTCTGTCATCTTACTGCCAGGAACACTGTTTGGAGAAAGATTTGGATGCCCAAGCTACCTTGCTTTGCCTGGACTCCAACCAGAAAAATTGTCAGGTCATTCCCAAACATTATCATGACTACATTGATGTCTTTAGCAAAAAGGGGGCAGATTCTCTTCCACCTCATCGCCCCTACGATTGCCCCATCAAATTGCTGCCAGGATCCGAAATTCCCTTCGGACGCATCTTTCCCCTATCTGAGAAAGAACAAGAAGTGTTGAAAACTTACATAGATGAAAACCTGGCCAAAGGATTCATTCGCCATTCTACTTCTCCAGCAGGTGCGGGAATATTTTTTGTTGCTAAAAAAGACAAATCTCTCCGCCCGTGTATTGACTACCGAGAACTGAATAAGATCACGGTCAAAAATCGGTATCCCCTACCTTTGATACCCGAACTGTTTCAGAAATTAAGGACTGCCGTCATTTTTACTAAGCTTGATCTAAGAGGGGCCTATAATCTGATCCGCATTCGGGCCGGGCATGAGTGGAAAACAGCTTTTCGGACCCGATTCGGGCATTATGAATATTTAGTCATGCCTTTTGGACTCTGCAATGCCCCTGCGACCTTTCAACACCTGATTAATGATGTGCTTAGGGACTTCCTAGACCTGTTTGTGATCGCATATCTAGACGACATTTTGATCTTTTCAGAATCTCTAAATCTCCATCGGAAACATGTTTGCCAAGTGTTGGGTCGGCTCCGCTTACACAGACTTTATGCAAAAGCGGAGAAATGCGAGTTTGAGCAAGAAAGCATTCAGTTCTTGGGCTTGATAATCTCCTCAACTGGCATCAGGATGGACCCACAGAAGGTTTCTGCCATTCTGGACTGGCCGGTACCCCTAGACAAGAAGGGGGTTCAACGATTCATCGGGTTCGCAAATTTCTACAGGAAGTTTATCAGGGGTTTTTCTGCAATAATCGCACCAATCACACAACTGACCAAACAGAATACCCGTTTTTCCTGGAATCACCTAGCCCAAGAGGCTTTTGAGAATCTCATGAGACTATTCACCTCAGCACCTATCCTCAGTCACCCTGAACCATCCTTGCCATTCATTTTAGAAGTGGACACTTCAGAGATAGCGGTCGGTGCGATACTCTCGCAACGAAAGGGCAGTAAAGACGATATGCATCCTGTGGGGTTCTTCTCCCGAAAACTCTCCTCTGCGGAGAGGAACTATGATGTTGGAGATCGGGAGCTTCTTGCCATCAAGACTGCATTAGAGGAGTGGAGGTACCTGTTGGAGGGGGCCGTGCATCCAGTACTAATTTATACTGATCACAAAAATTTAGAATATTTACGATCTGCTAAAAGGCTAAAACTCCGACAAGCCCGCTGGGCGCTGTTTTTCTCACGCTTTTCCTTCCACATTACTTATCAGCCAGGTTCAAAAAATGTCAAACCAGACGCATTATCACGAATGCATGACAACCCAAAGGACTTATCTGCTCCGGACACCATTTTACCTGCAAACAATTTTCTGCTCATAATAACTGATCTTCTCTCCCAGATTAAGGAAGCATCCTCTGAATCAGCCAGACCCACAGGGATTACCTTAAGTAACAAGGACGGACTGTTCTGAAAAGGGAGCCAAATTTTTGTTCCTGAGGAGGTTCGGGTCAAGGTCTTAGCACTCCTCCACGATCACCCGCTGGCAGGTCACTTTGGGGTTCGTAAAACCCTGGAATTGGTACAGCGTACCTTCTGGTGGCCCAATTTAAAGGACTTTTGCGAGAAGTATGTCAGCTCCTGCCCTATCTGTACTCAGAATAAAACTTCCAGGAGTCGTGCTTGGGGCCTGTTAAAACCTTTACCGGTACCCGATAGGCCTTGGAAAATGATATCCATGGACTTTATTGTAGAGCTTCCATGTTCTGAGGGGTGTTCTGCTATCTTTGTGGTAGTTGACCGTTTTACCAAAATGGCCCATTTTCTTCCATTAAGAGGAACCCCGTCAGCTATTGAAACGGCTCACATCTTCATCAAGGAGATCATTAGACTTCACGGAATCCCTGAAAACATAACCTCTGACAGAGGGGTACAATTTACCTCACGCTTCTGGAGAGCCCTGTGTGAGTCTTTAAAAATCAAGCTGGCCTTGTCTTCGGCCTATCACCCTCAGACCAACGGTCAAACAGAGAGGACCAATCAGACTCTTGAACAGTATATCAGATGTTTTACTTCCTTCTCACAAGATGATTGGGTATCCTTGCTGCCCTTGGCAGAATTTGCCTACAATAATGCCAAACATTCAGCCACCGGTCAATCCCCCTTTTTCGCTAATTATGGTTTCCATCTAACCTTTTTACCCGATTTCCTTCCAGAGTCCTCAGTTCCAGCAGTACAGAGTACGGTAGACTTCATCAGTCATAACAACCAGATGTTGCAGGAAGCAGTATCCAAGGCTCAGGCGGACAGCAAGAGGATCTTTGATCGGAGGAGAAGAGGGGAATTGAAGCTTCAGCTTGGTGATCAGGTATGGCTTTCTACAAGTAATATCAAACTAGCATGTCCTTCTAAGAAGTTGGCACCTAGGTTTATGGGACCCTTTCTGGTTAAAAGGAAGATCAATGAAGTTTCGTATGAACTGACTTTGCCTGACTCTCTTAAAATACACTCCGTGTTTCATGTATCATTGCTCAAACCTGCTGTACCTGATCCCTTTCCCGGTAGAGGAACTAGACCTCCTGAACCTATTGTGATTGATGGCAACGAGGAATTTGAGGTTGAGGATATCCTTGATTGCAGGAAAAGACAAGGGCAGATCCAGTTCCTAATCAAGTGGAAGGGCTACGGCCCAGAAAGTAATTAATGGGAACCAGATAGTAATGTGCATGCTAGGCGTTTAGTTCGAGCCTATTTCTCCAACCATCCTGAAAAAAAGAGGCTTTTGGGCACCGGAGGTTGCCCCTTGGGGGGGCAATGTCAAGGTACCATTGGCGCCTGACCTAGGTGTCGGCACGCGCCTATGCGCCGGCGCGCTCCGTTGCACACATTTCAGCAAAATCCTGTTGTCCCCGGGCGTGCGCGCGTTCGCGATATCGCCGGTTTGGCGCCAATGTGCACATAAAAGTTCTTCTGTGCCTCTGGCACATTGCTGCTTCGTCTCAGCTTCCTGATTCGTGTTAACCTGAACCTGATTGTTGTTACCCACCTGACCCGGCTTGTTTGACTATCCGTCCTGCTCCTATCCGACCCGGCCTGCCTGACTACTCTTCTACTATCTGCCTGATACCGTTGCCAACCTCTGCCTGCCTACCGACTCTGCCTCTGCCTGCTGTTTGCCTGTCTCATATCCCTGCCGACCCGGACCGTCTGACCCTGCTTGTGCCTGCTGTTGTCCTTGCTGTTGCACCTTCAGCTTCAGCTCCAGTGATCTCTGCATCTACAAGTGTTCCAGCTTGCGGCCTCCAGCCTCTACCTGATCTGCAGTCCAGCCATCCCTGTGGGATCTCTCATCACTTCTGCACCAGAGACTCCGCTCTACAGGCACTCCTACCCCACTGTGCTCAGGAGACCACTGTCCCCACTCCAGTGGCTCCTGAACCAGCGTTGTATGAGAGGTCTTCTCCTACAAGTCAGGCTCTACTACCAGGTACCTAACAGGCACCTTATGCAAGGATGGACTCTGCTGGGACACCTGATGCAAGGACAGACTCTGCTGGGACACCTGATGCAAGGACGGACTCTGCTGGGACATCTGACGCAAGGACGAACGGCTGGTGGCAGGCGACGTGGCTAGTGACACGCTCAGGGATCCCACTGATTCTGCATTATGGTGAGTTGAATGATTTCATTTTATATTACAGTGTAATAATAGAAATAATGCACTTCAATCATCCTGACTCTATTATAACCATGGTGCTGGGATGATTGCTAACACCAGGTGTTTGGAGTATCTTTATCTGCTGATTTTTAAACTTTCTAGAATACACATATTTTTATTGTGTAGGATCTGGGGTTGCTGTCCCGTCATTTCCCTCTAATCCCTCTCCCCCTCTCCCCCTCTAATCGCCCTCTCCCCCTCTCCCCCTCTCTCCCTCTCTATCCCTCATTCATCTCAAACTCTAACCACACCCTCTTGAGCCACGCCCATTTAAGCCACGCCCACTGCGTCGCATAAACCACGCCCATTTTCGCTGTGGCGCGCTTCGCGCAATGCACTTGTATATTTTTCCTAAGCCACACCTACAAACAAATGCCCCGCCCCCTAATTATTGTACGGCTCCGCCTACAGCCACAAAAGTGTCCCACATTTTTTTTTACAATGTTGCCAACTATGATGTGTGTGTGTGTGCATGTGTATAGAGTTACAGTGGCTTGCGAAAGTATTCGGCCCCCTTGAACTTTTCAACCTTTTGCCACATTTCAGGCTTCAAACATAAAGATATAAAATTTTAATTTTTTGTGAAGAATCACCAACAAGTGGGACACAATTGTGAAGTGGAACAAAATCTATTGGATATTTTAAACTTTTTTAGCAATTAAAATACTGAAAAGTGGTGCGTGCAAAATTATTCGGCCCCTTTACTTTCAGTGCAGTAAACTCACTCCAGAAGTTCAGTGAGGATCTCTGATCCAATGTTGTCCTAAATGACTGATGGTGATAAATAGAATCCACCTGTGTGTAATCAAGTCTCTGTATAAATGCACCTGCTCTGTGATAGTCTCAGGGTTCTGTTGAAAGCGCAGAGAGCATCGTCAAGACCAAGGAACACACCAGGCAGGTCCGTAATACTGTTGTGGAGAAGTTTAAAGCCCAATTTGGATACAAAAAGATTTCCCAATCTTTAAACATCCCAAGGAGCACTGTGCAAGCGATCATTTTGAAATGGAAGGAGTATCAGACCACTGCAAATCTACCAAGATCTGGCTGTCCCTCTAAACTTTCAGCTCAGACAAGGAGAAGACTGATCAGAGATGCAGCCAAGAGGCCCATGATCACTCTGGATGAACTGCAGAGAACTACAGCTGAGGTGGGAGAGTCTGTCCATAGGACAACAATCAGTCGTACACTGCACAAATCTGGCCTTTATAGAAGTGTGGCAAGAAGAAAGCCATTTCTCAAAGATATCCATAAAAAGTCTCATCTAAAGTTTGCCACAAGCCACCTGGGAGACACACCAAACATGTGGAAGAAGGTGCCCTGGTCCGATGAAACCAAAATTGAACTTTTTGGCCACAATGCAAAACGATATGTTTGGCGTAAAAGCAACACAGCTCATCACACTCAACACACCATCCTCACTGTCAAACATGATGGTGGCAGCATCATGGTTTGGGCCTGCTTTTCTTCAGCAGGGACAGGGAAGATGGTTAAAATTGAGGGGAAGATGGATGCAGCCAAATACAGGACCATTCTGGATGAAAAACTGTTGGAGTCTGCAAAAGACCTGAAACTGGGACAGAGATTTATCTTCCAACAAGACAATGATCCCAAACATACAGCAAAATCTACAAAGGAATGGTTCACAAATAAACGTATCCAGGTGTTAGAATGGCCAAGTCAAAGTCCAGACCTGAATCCAATCGAGAATCTGTGGAAAGAGCTGAAAACTGTTGTTCACAAACGCTCCCCATCCAACCTCACTGAGCTCGAGCTGTTTTGCAAGGAAGAATGGGCAAGAATTTCAGTCTCTCGATGTGCAAAACTGATAGAGACATACCCCAAGTGACTTGCAGCTGTAATCGCAGCAAAAGGTGGCTCTACAAAGTATTAACGCAAGGGGGCCGAATAATTTTGCACGCCCCACTTTTCATTTTTTTATTAATTAAAAAAGTTTCATAAATCCAAAAGATTTCGTTCCACTTCACAATTGTGTCCCACTTGTTGGTGATTCTTCACAAAAAATAAAAATTTTATATCTTTATGTTTGAAGCCTGAAATGTGGCAAAAGGTTGAAAAGTTCAAGGGGGCCGAATACTTTTGCAAGCCACTGTATATGTGTGTGTGCATGTGTATAGAGTTATATGTGTGTGTGCATGTGTATAGAGTTACATGTGTGTGTACATGTGTGTGCATGTGTATAGAGTTATATGTGTATGTGCATGTTTGTGTGTTTGCTCATGTGTGTGCGTTTATGTGTGTGCATGTATTTATATGTATATGTGTGTATTTGCATACGTGTGTGTTTACATGCTTGTATGTATACACATTACTTGTAATTCTGACCCGAAGGGCTGATCAGCTGTGAGTTTGTATCATCCATCCAGTCTGCAGCCAGCTCCTTTGTGCTTTGAGAGAAGGCATTTTAGTTATCCACTATTACCAATCAACCGAAAGCTAGAAGGCTATCCTTTGAAAGGACCTGCGCCCACTGATCGTTACAGTTTACTTGACTTTATTTTATTTTCCTTTATTTTGTTTGATTTACAATAAATTATCAAAACGGTACTGGACTATTTGGGGTCTCTTTTTTACATGTGGACATTGTTGCTGGTGTTTGACTATCAACCCTGGAGGACTTTGGGAGTAATCAGAGTGAGGATACTATCCAAGGCCTGTTAACCTTTCGGTTCCGGTGAGTTTGAACCCCTTGCGGGGTGTTGCAGCACAAGGTGTCCAAACAGATGGTGAAAGGTGCACCCATCAGATCTACTATTCATATATGAGACTCCAGATTAAGTCCTAGCCTTTGTGTCTTTGCTGGAATTTTCCTGCCTGCATTTGTTTTGCCTGAATTTTACAAAGACTTTTTTATTTATCAGTCAGCGTTTAGGACTGAGAATAGCGCCGCTTTGATGGGTTAATGGCTGATATTTAGAGATTATTTACTCATCCATATTTATAATTTTTTTGTATTAAGTGGCTGCTGAGAGATATCTCATTTGAAACAGGTGACATCAGGTTAAATCACTGCGGTTTAATATTTTCCATCTTCATATACCAAATATCCTTAAGCGCTGAGATAGGAGGATTGTAGTAGGGCATATTGTCTCCTTTTTGTTTGTTTACTTGTGGAATGGTGCCAAACTTTGGTACTTCAAAATCCCCATAGGCGACACTTTAAAAGTTTTTACAGGTTACCCGTTTAGAGTTACAGAGGAGGTCTTGTGCTAAAATGATTGCTCTAACGTTCGTGGTGATACCTCACATGTGTGGTTTGAATGCGTTTACATATGCGGGCGCAATCTACTTATGCGTTTTCTTCTGCAAACTTTCTTTTTTTAAATTGTTAATTTTACTTTCTTTTTCTATTTTGATGCTTTTTAAAAAAAAAAAAATTTGAATTTTAACACTTTTATTCCTATGACAAAGAATGTAAACATCCTTTGGCATAGGAATATGGTATGACAGGTCCTCTTTGCAGTGAGATCAGGGTCTATAAGTCCCCAGATCTTACCTCTAGATCTTACCTCAGAGGCTGGGCGTGACATCATAACATCGCGCCCGGCATCCGAACGATCATAGGAACTTCAAAGACCTATGGCCTGCTGGAAATCTCTATTGTCAACATCCGGCGCCAGTCGGTTCCTTCTCCAGTTTACCAATCACAAGGGTGAGTTGGTAGAAGCACTGGACAGAGGGGTCACCCCCCCTCCCACTGCCTGTAAGAACGATCAAGCCGCTATGATTGTTCTTAGGGTAAAGGGAATCACCGGTTCTAAAAGAAATAAAAAGGATGAAATCATCTACATACAGTGCAAGACAATCCCTATACCACCCACCTGTAGAGCTGCCATTGCATTAAATTTCAGAAATTCAGAAATTTGAAATTTCAGAAATTGAAAAATTCAGAAATTTGGAAATTTCGGAATTTGTCAAAATTTGTTAAAAAATGAATTCGGAACTAAATGAATTGCACATGTGTACTTAGAATTACAACCCAAAACATATTCTGCTATTCCTTCTGAGTATGGCAGTGTCTTGACTGATTATGTATTGGACATTGTTTCTTGTGTATCAATGGTCGTCTAATTTCGGAAATTGGAAATTTCAGAAATTTGGATTTTTGGAAATTCGGAGTTCGGAAATTTGTCATTTCGGAAATTGGAAAAATTCGGAATTTCAGAAATACGAAACTCTGAAATTCTAAATTCAGAAATTGGAAAATTTTGGAAATTGGAACATTTTGAAAATTGCAAAATTTGTAAATATAAAATTTTGAAAATTCGGAATTTCAGAATTCCGGAAATTCGAAATTAGGAAATTCGAAACTTTGGAAATTCTAAAATTTGGAAAATTTAAAAATAAGAATGAAAATCTGAAAATTCAAAAATAAGAATGAAAATCTGAAAATTCAAAAGAATGAAAATCCGAAAATTCAAAAACCCAAAAATCTGAAATAATAACTAACTAATAATAACTATTAAATTCTAGGTATTGGAATTTCCTTTCAAATTTGGCTGTTAGTGATTGTAACGAGTACAAATTTATATGAAGTTACGAATTATCCGAAATAACGACTGCCGTATCTACGGTGGGAAGGAGCCATTGACACCCAAATACCACTTTTCTGCACCTGTTTGACAGGTGCATATCATTGAAATTTTTTACAGCAAGGCTAATTTTTGCTTTCATCAAGATTACCTTTATAGGGTTAGGGTGGGAAGGCACCACCGACATCCAAAGACCAATTTTTACGCACCCGTTACTTCTATACAAAGTCTAAGTGACCCCAGAATGTATCCAAAAAATCTCTAATTTTGTTTCCAGTGCACTGCATTGTGGCCTCATCATACACACTGGCATCTGTTGCTGAGCAAAATAAAGGCAGCTTGCAGGGAAAATTTCATTTTTTTGGGCTTTATAAATGCAATTATTGCTGCAGCAGATTCTAGACATGGTACAGATCTGTCACTTTACAGGTAGACTAAGGGGACCCCCAAGCACTATATTGTAATTTTTCATTTTTAGGCTTTCATTTTTAAAATCAAAAAAATCTCTACTCATTTAAAAATGACATTTTTCACAAACTTTTTTTTATTGATACATGTCCCCCAGGGCAGGACCCGGACCCCTATAACCATTGTATGCCCAATTACTTGCATATAAGCCTTCAAAATGGGCACTTTTGATTTTTGACGTTCAGGTCCCATTGACTTTAATCGGGTCCGAACTTTTGCGGTGTTCGAAAATTCTGGTGCAAACCGAACAGGGGTCCATTCGGCCCATCCCTAATTGCAAACTGAAGTGCTTAAGCCCAGGAATGCCTTATTATATCTACAGGTGTGCTTGTTAAAATGATATGTTATTGGTTCGTGTTATTATGAAAGGATCTTACATTATTCCTGTGTGGAAGAATTAGCAAACACTGTCCATGGGGATTTGTTTTAGTTTCCTCTGGACCAACACTGCAGTGAGTTCTGAGGTTGACCTAATGGCCATAATTTATATGAACCTATTTAACTATGTTAGTAATATCCCTGCTTGCAGCATTAACACATCTACTGTAAATGCTGGCTTAATATAGAAATTAATTATTCTCAGGTCCAGGTGTACACTATAGAAATGGAAGGTGCAATATACATGTGTTATGTTTACATTATGGAAAAAAAGGCAAATGTGACATATAAACTTATATAAATCAAAATGCTAATCAGACTACTTTTTTTAATAGGGTTTAAGCTCTGGAGTTTTTATTTCTCCCATGTTTGGACTTACAAAAGTAAGAGTTTGTAAAACTAAGTACATCAAAAATGAGACTTTAAATATACCTCCAAATGTATGATGCAGACACAAAGCAAAGGTATAAAATATTGACACTTTATTTAACTATATAAAGGACAAAGACAGTTTAATACCAAATGTTCAAGTTAGCAATCCGAAGTTACTGTTCATATGGCCTTGAGATCAACTTATGAAGGTCAACGCATTTTGCAGGAAATCCCATTTAATCAGGACCTGGGATCTCAATATAAAAGTGCTGTACTAATACATACTGTATAAATAAATTGTTATTATTACATTTTTTACAAGATCTTGAAAGTGCACATAATACATCAGGTATCACAATACGTGAAAAAACTATTCCTCTTAATCTATATACCCATTCTGAATTGAAAGAAGGCTAGAGGAATCAGAAGAAGAGCATACATAATATTATGATAATAGACAATGCACTTATATAAGATAATATTAATTGTCAAAAAAGCTTCACCTTTAAATAAACGTGTAGGCGTAATGGCTAGAGGCAAAGTCTGCCGGGCCCATGGGGAGAAACCAATTTCAAAGCGCTGCACAGAAAAAAATATGTGTGTGCCTGTATAACAAAAAATAATTTTTGAATCCAGAGTACTAGTCAATGAAAAAAGGGATGAAGAAGAAATCCAGGAAAGGAAAAAAGAGTGGGGGAAAAGGAGGAGGAGGGGAGGGGGAACGGGGGAAGGAGGGAAGGAAAGGAGAGGGAAATACAAGGTGTGGGGGAGGGGAAATGGGAAGGTAAATAAGGGAAGGGGGAGGAAAACAGGGGGAAGGGGAAAGAAGGGGGAAAGGAATAATGGGGGAAATGGGGGGGAGGGAGGGCAAGAAGTTAGGGGGGATGGGAAGGAAAAGTGAAGGGAGGAAAAAGGAAGCGAGAAAAAAGGGGGGAAAGAGTTGGATACAGGAGTCCTAAGATTCTTACCTATAAAAATATAGTTGACCATTCATGTATATTTAAAAACTTGCAATGAGGGGCTTGAAGTATGCAGTCCTTAGAATGGGAGACTAGAGAGGGAATAGGGAAAAAGAAAAAAGGCGCAAGAATATCCATTATTAAAGGAGACCTATGTGAAAAAACAATCCACATAAAATACTCCAGCCTCTCCAAAAGATCCTACAAAAGCTTTCTCAAGTGGATAAATATATGGCTCACCTGCTCTTAATACACAATATCACCAACCAACATCAAAGTATGTGTTCAAAATGGTACACATTGTACCACCCCAAACAGGCCAGCTATATATGTGTGGGTGATCTGGGAGGTGCTCCCTGAGGCCACCCCCATTCCCCAGGTGAAGGCCAATCAGAACCTAGAGACCCAAGAGATAGGAACAGGCTCCTCCATGTTGTAATATGTTCACCAATTTATGTGGGACATTATATTATTA
The DNA here is from genome assembly GCA_037952925.1 of Lithobates clamitans. Lineage (NCBI taxonomy): Eukaryota > Metazoa > Chordata > Amphibia > Anura > Ranidae > Lithobates > Lithobates clamitans. The sequence continues at coordinate 5,716,101 of JBBGZY010000147.1, forward strand.
TATGTATGTACACATACAGTACAATATTGACCGGGCTAGATTTCAATTTCTACCCACTATATATTATATCACTATACTCCACTCACTGAGTATACGGGTAACATGCAAGTGTTCCCAGAGTGATGCCGCAATAGGTGGAAAAATCCCCCGGCCATCCCAGGAATCCTTGCTAAATCCTTGCTGAACAGAAAATGGCAGGTCTGGTGGACTGGAAGTTATGTGGGAAGCAAGCTGGTGGCCAGCAGTGGTGTGAGTCGCTATGTGTGACGTCACTTCTGGACATGCAGTATGTGTGTTCCACAATGGAATGCACCAAAGTGGAGTAAAGGGCCAGTAGCTGTAAGAGGTGATGCCCTTGAGCCAGAACCACCTGGGGTGCAGGCGCAGTGCTTCACCGAACCTGGCAACTTCACTAGGACATACTGTGGGGCAATCTGCCCCAAGTATCCCTCAATGGAAGGACATGGAACCAGCAGTACAAATCACCAAAAAGAAAAGCGAGATCTCCTAAAAAGATAAACAAATGTATAAATTGCATCTTACCATAGCTACATCAAAAATAAATGACTTATTATTATTATATACATATCAGTCCTTCCTCCTTACTATTCCAATAAAAGGGTTACAAACCTAAAAATAAAAAATAACAACTCTATTCACATTTTCATAAATATTGATAATAATCAACATTTAAACTATAACTTCATGTATCAAGTATTACTAGATCAATTTGGAAAGAAAATGTTTAAAACATAACACCAATGCTTAAAGAAAGGGAGCAAAGCTAATCATCATTTAGCCTTGGTAGAATTGTTGCCTGTAGTTTATGGATCTGTTGAACCTTTTAATTAAAATCACCTCCCTTGGGGAGCGATGAACTCTTGTCAAAGCCTGAAATTGGAGAGAGTCTGTTCTATAATTTTGGTGCATGGCAAAATGTCTGTCCACTGTTTTTTTCTGTAGTGCCACAGTGTATATCAGATACATGATCCTTGGTGTGCTTCCAAAAGTTATGTTTCATTTTACCAACATAGTAGCTTCCACAGCCACATGTGAGTAAATATATTCCAATTAACAAAATGCATTGCCTCAAAGTTTTCACCACTTGGTAGTACAAAAGATTTACCATGTTTTATGAACTGACGATATGTACATGTTCCACACTTGAAGGTGCCCCATGGGAGAAATCCACAGGGGTCCTTACTTTTACTTCCAGTGAAATGACTGGCCACCAAGAGATTCTTTAAGAATTGGTTGCGTTCAAATGTAATGTGGGGTTCAGGTTTTACAAAAAGTCAAAGGGTTGGATTGTCTTGTAAGAGATGCAAATGGGTGTTCAATATGTGGCTGAGTTGCTTGTTTTGGTTATTAAACTTAATAATGGGCTCAGAAAAGTGTTCCTCACCCTGAAGTAGCAGCAATTCACTGACCTATTGCTATAACCGCTGTCCAAAAAATCGTCTACGCAAAATGCCTGCTTGATTTGTGAAAGTCATTTCATCACTACAGTTTTGTTTAGCTCCTAAATATTGTCCCTTAGGTATCGAATTTATCAAATGGGAAGGGTGGGCACTTTTAAAATGAAGGAGTGAGTTGCCCACTGTGCTTTTCTGAAATAAATTGATAGCAATCATGTCATTCAATTTTTTCATAATGTAAAGGTACAAAAATGGCAAGCAATTGTTATACTAGTTCGATGTAAAAGATAGGTTGAAATCATTAGTGTTTAGGCCATCTACAAAAGACATCAAGTGGTCATTTGATCCAGCCCAAAATATTAATATGTCTTAGATATATCTGCGCCATAATATAATATGGCTCAGATAACTCAACTTATCATCCGAAGAAAAAATCTGTTTTTCCCACCATCCCCCCCCAGATAGAGGTTAGCGTACGATGGAGCACAAGTTATCCCCACCGCCACTCACTGCACCTTAAGATAATGGGAACCGTCCAAGATGAAAGCATTTTGGATGAGAATGAAAAGTAACATCTCAAGAATAAAGGCATTATAGGGTAATGCCACAACACTCCGTTCACTTAGGAAAGTAGATATCACCGATTGCCCCTTTTCATGTGGGATACTTGAGTATACTGTAAGGCATCCACATCAATATTGTGACTGGGATAACATACATGCTGTCAAGAACTTTGTATTTCAAACAAAGCATTCCGGAGATAATTTGTCTCCCTGGTGGGTTGTGTATCGATTTGTGCATCTTTGGCAATGCATAAAATGTTGGCATTACATCATGACTGACTTTAAGGAAATCTTTTGTCTGTTTGAAAATAAGATTGGCTAGAAAAGCTCAATCGATCATTCTGAAGATTTGCCTTTAGTAATCCAGAATCATAAAGAGGGAAATCTTGCAATACCATTCAGTGTGTAGTAGAATTCTGAGACACATTGTAATGTATCTTTCGGTGGTCTGGATAACCAGATTACCTCCTTTGTCTGAAGGATTTACTGCTATATCTTGTCTAGATTGTAGTTGTCGCAAAGTCATTCGTTGTGTATAGGTCAAATTAGATTGATGGGATGATGGTTCTAATTGTTGGATAACATGAGTGGAATGAGCCAAAAAAAAATTCTAATTAGAATTTGAAAAAGCAGGACATTTTGATGACTTATACCTATACTCATAGCGGGTGTCACTAGGATTCTCAAAATCCCTCAAATTAATTAAAGCTTGTGACATTTTGTTTGGGTCATCCTATACTGCTCCTTCTATCTCCAATTGGTTCAATATTTTTAACATCTTATAGTCCGCACTGGAGCATTTCAAATCCTGGTTTGTCTTTCGATTCGCTGTTATACCAATATGTTTTAAAATGTAATTTCTTTGCAAGGAGATTGACATCCTTAATACTATCAAAGTAGACAATATTGCGGGAAGGGCAAAAATGTTACCTAAACCCAGCACTTCTAATTTTGTAGTCATAAATGAATAAGGAGTGAAGTGTTTAAATAAGCTGAACCACATACTGGTCCATATTGCTTTCTGTTGGGGTCTTGTGTTGTGAAATGTTCATCTTTACTTTTGGAGCCGGTGTACCTAAAGAAATTTTACCTTGTTTGGGAACTGCACCTGTGTCTGGTTGCGTATTATTATTAGTGATCTCCTCCACATATGAAGGTGGGGGAGTCTTTCTTGAGTCTTTCTTTTGTAGAGGTGTGAACGACTATTAGAAGTGTCACCACTTGTACCGTCACCTGTTGTGGAAGCAAGGGGGATGGATGGATCTCCCTTCTGTGGTCCCTGTTGGATTTTGCTTTGTGTATACCTATAGGAGAAAGCAGTAGACATGTCAGAAACATTGTTATCATCCAATGTCCTATTTCTTTTTTTTGTTTCAAATATTTTATTGAAGATTGAAAAGATTTTACAGCCAATGTGTAACAAACATCAGAAAACATAGATCATGAACACTTTTACAGAATGGGTTTAGAGAAGAGAAAAAAAAAACCTTTTAAGAGAAATCCCAACATGGCCAGAGGGTAGCCATGGTATTATCAATGTAAATGTGGGATATAGAACCCAGCACCTATCTGGGAGAGGGTCTTAACAACCTAGGAACTGAGACTCCCTCCGTAGTATGTGTTGCGTCATTATTCTGGTGTGGAGTATGTGATCGGTACATGTATACACGGGAAAACTACGTCCGAGGGATATGGTTCTCACTTTATTCGTGTTGGGCCCTCTCCTAAATCTCTGATACATAGTTTTCAAATTGGGTATCTGAGTAGAATGAGGCGTGAGTGATTTAAAAGGCTCATAATAAATATGGGAGACCAGGCGTGGGAGAAAATGAGGCTGGGGGAGAAGGGAGGGAAGGGTGTGAAGGGTAGGTAGGACATGAGGGAGGGGGAGGGAGGGATGGAACAGGGGGGTCTGGGAAATCTCTGACTCCTCCAAATGAGGGTGGGGATGGTTGGGAGTATCCAGAATGTGTGAGTATAGAACAAATCGGGGATAAGACCTCAGCGAGGTGGGGGCAAAGGGTAAGTATATCTGAGCTGTATGGGTGTGTAGTGTGTGTGGTAACCATGCCTGGAGGGAAGTCCGGGTTCAGTTTTATTGGTGTCAGTGGGCTGGGAGTAGAAGAGAGCGAAGCCGTTTTGCAGGTTAAGTGGAAGTAACGCAGGGTGGGACCAATCGTTGGGTGAGTTTGGATCTCTTGTGGGATTTGGTGAAGAGAGATCCACGGGAGTGATTTACATTCTAACTTCGTAAAGGAGGCTTCAAGGGAAACCCAGTCTTTCTGTTGGGTATGAACATTCCAGTCCATTATCCTGGTGAGATGGGTAGCTATGTGTTAATTGGAAATGTTGGGAAGGCCTATTCCTCCTAAGTTTTTCGGGCGGGAGAGCAAGAGATGGCTAATTCTGTGTCTGTGTTTACCCCATAAGAACTTAGAGCTGAGCTGTCTGTATGACTTGAAAAATAGAGGAGGAATCTGTATCGGGATTGTCTGTAGTAGATATAAAATCCTGGGGAGAGCTTTCATTTTTAGTATGGCCGCTCTGCCAAACCACGAAAATGTCCATTTATTCCAAGTTTCAAAGTCAGAGGCTAATCTGTTTAAGAGGGGGAGAACATTTTTACTGTATAGGTCTGAGAGTGAGGGTGGGATCTGTATCCCTAAGTACGTTAATGCGTCTTGTTTCCATTGGAATGGGAAGTTGTGTTTACATTGGTCTACTATGTTTTGGGTTAGTAATATATAAAGGGCGAAAGATTTAGAGAAGTTAATCTTCAGATTGGATAGGGATTGAAAGAGCTTAAATTCCGATAGTAATATTGGCAAAGTGGTTAAAGGTTGTGAGAGGAATAATAGTATGTCGTCCGCGTAAGCTGCATACTTATATTCTTTTACTGGTGAGTGAATTCCTTTTATGTCAGGGTTGAGTTTAATTTTCCTTAGAAAGGGTTCTAAGGTTAATACAAACAGGAGGGGTGACAGTGGGCACCCCTGCCTCATTCCCTTATGGATCGGGAAGGCGTTCGACAGAGTACCGTTGATCCTTACTTTCGCTGCTGGAGTACTGTATAATGACATAATAAAGCCAATCATCTGAGGACCAAGTCCTATGGCTTGTAAGACTGCAAGCATGTAATCCCAGGATACTCTGTCGAACGCCTTCTCCGCATCTAGTGACAAAAAAAATCCTTTTTGTTTGGTGCGTGTAATCAGGTGATGTAGATTAATTGCTTTGCACGTGTTATCCCTGGCTTCTCTTCCAGGGATAAAGCCGACTTCATCGTGGGATATGGTGGAGGGGAGAAGTGTTAATAATCTGTTGGCTAGAATTTTGGAGAAGATTTTGATATCCACATTTAATAGGGAGATCGGCCTATAATTATTCGTGTGGGAGGGGTCCTTGCCTTCTTTTGGAATAACTACTATGTGGGCTTCTAATATTCCACTAGTGAGGGAGTTAGTGGGGGAGAGAGAGTTAAAGGTCCTTAGAAATGGAGCTTGGAGGGTGTCCGTAAACGTTTTGTAATAGGCGGCCGGGAGGCCATCTGGGCCCGGGCTTTTACCGGGTTTAAGTTGTTTGAGTGCCTAGGACCATTCCATAGAAGTAATTGGTAAGTCAAAAGATGCTGATATCTCTGGGGATAGTTTCTCAGGGACATATAGATCTAAGAATGATTTAATGTTTCGGTTTCTTACTGATGTAGGGGTAGATGTTGGTTCTGATGTGTGTAGGTCATAAAGGGAGGAATAATAGTTTGCAAATTCCTTCGTTATTTCTTCATTTTGTGTGAGGGACTGTCCGGAGGTGGATTGTAATTTGTATATTGTGTTGTCAGTTTTTTGTTTGCGTAAGGCCCTTGCTAACAGTCTGCCACTTTTGTTACCAAACTCGTAGAATAGTTTATGCGAGAGGATGAACTTTTTCTTAATATTAGAGTAGATTTCTTCTTTGATAAGTGTACAGATCTCTGTTAGTTCTGTATGGGTGTCTTGTGCTAACGTTTGTTTGTGGGATGCTTCTAGTTTTTTAAGTCTCGCAAAAAGGTTGTGTAGATTGGCTTTTTTGGCTTTTCTAATGGAGGCTGTAAGAGATATTAATTTCCCTCTTATGACGCATTTGTGCACTTCCCATTGCGTCAAAGGGGATGTATCTGGGGTATTATTCTCTATGAAGTAATTCTTCAGACAGGAACAGATTTCTGCTACCTGTATTTCATCCGTCAGGAGTGTGTGATCTAATTTCCACAAGTAGGGTCGTTGGGGGGTGTCAGAGAGATTGAGCGACATGGAAATGGGGTGATGGTCTGAGAGTGACATCGGGTCTATGGTCGCAGTGGAGAGGGTAGGGAGGTCTGGTTGTGATAGGAATAAGTAGTCGATACGGGAATATTTATTGTGTGGGGCTGAGAAGAAGGTGTAGTCCTTGTCTGTTGGATGTAGGGTTCTCCACGAGTTGTGCAGTGATAGGTCTTGTAAACAGTTTTTGATCTGTTTTAGGGCTCTGTACGGAAGATGGGATTTGCCTGTTGAGGAATCTACAACGGGGTCAAGGGGGACATTAAAATCCCCCCCAGGATCAGGAGACCTTCCTGAAAGGATGATAATTCTCTCATTATTGTGCGGAAGAATGGAACTTGAGAGGTGTTAGGGCTATAAATGTTTGCTAGGGTGATTGGTCTGTTTTTGAATGTGCCTTTGATGAAGATGAATCTGCCTTGTACATCTGTTAAAGTATCCGAAATTTGCAGGTGTGTATTCTTGGAAAGAATAATTGAAACCCCTTTTGTCTTTGAAGAAGGTGTAGTGGCGTGATAGCAAAGGGGGAAGAAGTGGTTCATCAGTTTAGGGATGTTAGCGCTAGAGAAGTGAGTCTACTGTATGAAGATTACGTCTGCCTTTGAGCTACGCATTTGAGCAAGTAACTGCAAACGCTTTTCAGGGATGTTTAGGCCCTTTGCATTGATAGATATGACTTTCAAGGGGTGGGTAAATGATTGCGCCTGACGAGGGGCCATTGTCACCCTTAAAAGGCTTGGATACCTAAGTCTATGAAAGTATTTTGGAGGAGTCAGAGATTGGGTTGTGGGTGTGTTTGGGTTGAGGGCTGAGGGATATCAGCGTAGTATTGAGGGTAAGGGTAGATGTAGGGGAATGGTGGGAGGGTGTGTGGGGGAGTGTCTTCAGGGGAAGTACACAAGGATACCGGTTGTGTGGGCTGGCCGGCAAACCCACTTAATAATTATGGGGGGACCGGTATGAGTCAGCTAGAACCACTGGGTTCTGCTGTGTGCGGGAGTGGAAGGTGACGTTCAGAGAAGGGAGGTCGTCCTGTGTCCCAAAGAGGTCATGATGGGCAAACTATATGGTTGCTTAATACGCGGGTCGGGGCTCCACAGTGGATGTTGAAGAGATCCCACTGTGGGCCCGAATGGTAACCTAATTGTTTTCTGACTATGGTGTGTTGAAGGTAATATCGCATCCTTACCATAGGAGATCTATAAGTTGTGAGGGTAATTTTGGGTCACGTGAGTTTAAGAGGTTTTTGATTTGGGCAGTGTATTATAGAGAGTGGTCAGTTTCACTATCGTGTGTTATTTATTTGTGGAATGGTGGTAGTGACTTACTGCCTCCTATGCCAAAAGGACTGCAGTTGGCTGGTGTTAAGATGAGTAATGTAGATGTTTTTGTCAACGAGTATAAACCTATACAGGCCTCGGGTAGCGTTCTTGAGTGTGTAGGCGTACTAAACCCAGTGGGCCTGGAAACATTCAAAGCATTGAGCAAACTTGCTCCTTTGCAAACTTACCAACCTAAACTTAACAAAAGGTTAACAGAAATAATCGTACCTGTAAAAGAGAAGATGGATCTTCAATAAAATCCCTCTGGTATCAAGAGGGGCACGCTCAGTCACGATCTCTGGGTAAAATCACTGTGAATTGCCCTCTACTGGTGGTTGAATAATATGTAGTATAAATTTTGTGAGGGAGGGTCAGGCTGAGGTTTGAGTGTGCAGAGTGCGTGGGTAAGTATTTTTGGTATAGATCGCTTACCTAAGCCCACCCCTGTCGATCTCCAGAACAATTACGGCATTCATAGTTGTCGAAGATTTAAAATTTTAGAGTTATATACCAGAAAGGAGAACATGAGAGAAACTAGGGAGGGGCAGGGTTGTATGACATTACCTCTAACCATATCCCAAACATTGGTACTATTATTCGCATATATCCATTAAAATGGTTTTGTTAGGAAAATAAACACTTGCTCAAGAGAGTATGCTATGGGGTGAAGCTCTGAGCTATTTATCCTGAAGGGGAGAAAGCTCGAGAGGAGGCCCTGAGATATGAAAATAATAAAGTGGAGGGAGAGAAGCAGGGGTATGTAGGGAGAAGGATGAAATTAGAAAGACATATATAATTACTGCAGGAGTCCTTAATTTTATGTCAGAGCAGCTTCTCTTGATCTTCTGTTTGGGCATCATCTGATATCCAGGCCTGTGTGGGTGGGCGTTGCATAGATTACTAGCCGTATCTTTCCTTTCATATGAGTGATGATAAATGTGTTGGGATCCAGGAAACAAAGGGGGTCTTTGTCCAGGACTCTGTATAGCACTTTAGTTAGGGAGTGTGTCATTGTCTCACAGTGATTTTGCCCCGTCGAAAGTGGCGAGGGATCAATGGAGACAAATCGGATCTAAAGCAATGGTAGGGTTGTCCAACATCATAGTGGTGCGCGGAAAGGGGTGTAGGCCTGACTGGACTGCTTTTGCGGGTAGGGATGAGCTTCGAGTTCGAGTCGAACTCATGTTCTACTCGAACATTGGCTGTTCGCAAGTTCGCCGAACAGTGAACAATTTGGGGTGTTCGCGGCAAATTCGAATGCCTCGGAACACCCTTTAAAAGTCTATGGGAGAAATCAAAAGTGCAAATTTTAAAGGCTTATATGCAAGTTATTGTCATAAAAAGTGTTTGGGGACCTGGGTCCTGCCCCAGGGGACATGGATCAATGCAAAAAAAAGTTTTAAAAACGGACGTTTTTTCAGGAGCAGTGATTTTAATAATGCTTAAAGTTAAACAATAAAAGTGTAATATCCCTTTAAATTTCGTACCTGGGGGGTGTCTATAGTATGCCTGTAAAGGGGCGCATGTTTCCTGTGTTTAGAACAGTCTGACAGCAAAATGACATTTTGAAGAAAAAAACACATTTAAAACTACCCGCGGCTATTGCATTGCCGACAATACACATAGAAGTTCATTGATAAAAACGGCATTGGAATTCCCCACAGGGCAACCCCGAACCAAAATTTAAAAAAAAAAATTACGTGGGGTTCCCCCTAAATTCCATACCAGACCCTTCAGGTCTGGTATGGATTTTAAGGGGAACCCCGCACCAAAAAAAAAAAAAAAACAGCGTGGGGTCCCCCCAAAAATCCATACCAGACCCTTATCCGAGCACGCAACCTGGCAGGCCGCAGGAAAAGAGGGGGGGACGAGAGTGCGCCCCCCCCCCTCCTGAACCCCCTCCTGACCGTTATTTAAGAACCGTCAGACGAAGAGACGCTGTCACACAGCGGGAGCCTCCCTCCATGCCAGCATGGCTGCGGAGCGGCCCGGAGAAGAAATGAAGAAGGAAGAAGAGATGAAGAAGAAGAAGAAGATGAAGAAGATGAAGAGAAGAGCGGGAGCCTCCCCCCAATGCCATGGGTGCGGAGCGGCCCGAGGAGAAGAAGATAGAAGACGCCGCGGAGGAGATGCTGGACGAGAACGCCGGAGGAAGAACCAGAAGAGCCAGAAGAACCAGAAGAAGATGAAGGAAGAAAGAAGAAGCATTTAAATAAAGGAATTGTCAAAAACTGTCTCTTGTCATTTTTAACATTTTTGACAGTTTTTTAGTGAAATGGTAGGGGTTTGTACCCCCTTACCATTTCACACAGGGGGGGGCGGGATCTGGGGGTCCCCTTGTTAAAGGGGGCTTCCAGATTCCGATAAGCCCCCCGCCCGCAGACCCCCACAGCCACCGGCCAGGGTTGTGGGGATGAGGCCCTTGTCTTCATCAACATGGGGACAAGGTGTTTTGGGGGGCTACCCCAAAGCACCCTCCCAATGTTGAGGGCATGTGGCCTGGTATGGTTCAGGAGGGGGGGGGCCACACTCTCGTCCCCCCTCTTTTCCTGCGGCCTGCCAGGTTTGCGTGCTCGGATAAAGGTCTGGTATGGATTTTTGGGGGGACCCCACGCCGTTTTTTTTTTTTTTGGCACGGGGTTCCCCTTAAAATCCATACCAGACCTGAAGGGTCTGGTATGGAATTTAGGGGGAACCCCACGTCATTTTTTTTTAAAATTTTGGCTGGGGTTCCCCTTAATATCCATACCAGACCTGAAGGGCCTTGTATGGAATTTAGGGGGACTCCCACATCATTTTTTTTTTTATTTTGGTTCGGGGTTGCCCTGTGGGGAATTCCCATGCTGTTTTTATCAATGAACTTCTATGTGTATTGTCGGCAATGCAATAGCCGCGGGTAGTTTTAAATGTGTTTTTTCCTTCAAAATGTCATTTTGATGTCAGACTGTTCTAAACAGGGGAAACATGCGCCCCTTTACAGGCATACTATAGACACCCCCCAGGTACGAAATTTAAAGGGATATTACACTTTTATTGTTTGACTTTAAGCATTATTAAAATCACTGCTCCTGAAAAAACGGCCGTTTTTAAAACTTTTTTTGCATTGATTCATGTCCCCTGGGGCAGGACCCGGGTCCCCAAACACTTTTAATGACAATAACTTGCATATAAGCCTTTAAAATTAGCACTTTTGATTATTCATTTTCGTGTCCCATAGACTTTAACGGTGTTCGCGTGTTCGAACAAACTTTTTTCCTGTTCGCATGTTCTGGTGCGAACCGAACAGGGGGGTGTTCGGCTCATCCCTATTTGCGGGTAATTGTAGTCATGTAGCGGGGAGGAATGGCCAGCAGGGTTACTTTTAGCCAGTCTCATGGGTCATACAAAAGGATAAAGAGTACTTTACCAGACCATTAAGTGATCCTGGCTCTGCGATGTGCAGGGGAGGCTGTGGGGCTGCCGTTCCTCGGCAAGCCTGGATCTCGTTGCGGGGAGAGGTGTGGCCCTTGGTGGTGTCGGCGGCGTCCAAGGTGGAAGTTTCCTGCTTCTGCTATGCCGTCCATCGATGTGGCTCTGTGCATCTGGGGGAGACGAAAATCACTGTACCAGTCCGGCAGAGTGACAATCGGGATATCTAGTGTAGAGCAGAAGTGGTCTAAGTCCTCTGGGACCCTGAGGAGGGCTGTGCGGCCTTGGTGTGATGCCGACAATCCAAAGGGGAATTTCCATCGGTATACAATAGATCTGGCTTGCAGAGTGTCAAGTAAAGGCCTCAATTCACGTCTCTTCTGCAGGGTAATGTTGGAAAGATCCTGGTAGATCTTGATGTTTGAGCCTTGAAAGATTATCTGATTACGATTTCTGGAAGATCTCAGAATATCCCCTTTTAGTGAGAAATCTATAAGGCAGCAAACGGTGTCTCTGGGGGGGTCTGTACAGTATCTCTCCCTCTCGGTCGTAGTGCCCTGTGTATGCGTTCAAAAACTACCGGGGCATCTTGGGGTCTGTCCAGGAGTTCATTCACAATGGTAGTAACTGCTTGAGATAAGTGCTGTGAATCGATCGATTCTGGTATCCCCCTAAATCGGAGGTTGCGGCGTCTCCCACGATTGTCAAGGTCCTCCATGTGGCGATTTATGTCTCTCAGGTGTATGGCATGAGACTCAGTGAGCTGCTGTACATGGCACAAGGAAGCCTCATGTCGCGTCTGGGTTGTTTCAACTTCTTCCACTCTGAGTGAGATTGCCTGGAGATCAGACCGCATGTCTGAGATGGCCGCCATCAGGGTGTTTTTTATATCTGCTGCCACAGTATGAAGGTCATCTAAGTTTACTGTGGGTGGGTGTCTCTGTTCTGTCCCCGTGCTTGCTTTGCTTTGTGTGCCTGAGCTGGGGGTGCTGGCGCTCTGGGGCTGCGATTTACTCGAGGCCGCTGGCTGAGCGCCTGCATGGCGCCTCTGGACCGGGAGCGGAAGATCTCAGGAATATGTTATCCCTGCGGGGGATTTTGGTTCCGAGGGAATCTGGATCGGGATGCTGAGGTACTGCGGGCTGTCCTTACCATAGCAGAGAGTTGTATGGTGGCGGTTCGCTAATGAAGTTAGACCTCATGGACGGGAGCTTCAGCACAACACGTCCATCTTAGAGCGGCTCCAAACCACGCCCCCAATGTCCTATTTCTATCCAATACCTTAGATTTGGGGGTGTCTATTTTGGGAGAATTCCATCTATAAGCACGTCCCAGTTTAAATGCCACTGAATCTCTAGAAAAATGTTTGTCCTTATTTTGAACCAATTGTCGAATGTAATTATTAATTACATTGTTTAGTTCTTTATGATATGTTTGAAGTGAAGTAGTTTGTTGATATAATATATATAACTTAGTCTGGATATTTTGTATCTCCATATCTAATTTGACACTTTTGGAGTCAAAATGTTGTTTAAGGATCCTTAACATATTTAATAGACATGTAGTTAAGGTATCCTCCCATTGGGTCCATAGTGATTTAGGGGGATACCTGAGGGTTGGAAAGACTTTTAATGGATAGCTTTCTTTTCATGGACATTGTACCTTTGGAGGTATATTTAAAGTCCCATTTTTTTATGTACTTATATTTGTGTGTATTACGATAGGGATAATACCACCAAGGCAAGAGTTGTTTTAACTCCCCATCCCCATATATAATATGTTTCTCTTTGTAAAACAAACCTAATTGTGTATTATAAGAAATATACAATACGATTGTTATCTTTTCATTGAACATTTCTTGATTTGGGCATGAATAAATGTAAGAACAGTCTTTTTGTATGACAATGCTGGTAAATACGATATTATGTGATTTAAAATATTAATACAAAAAATTATAGAATTATAAGTTACTATTTATCATGTAGTCACAGCCAGAGCAATCTTTTTTCTCTTAAGTACCTGGACAATAAATAAAGGGATCCAACAAATACCCTGTGTTGCAAAGATTTTCTACATACTAGAATTGGTGACACGGTACAAGACACGATACAGTATACACACACTATAGAAATGCAGAAAGTTCCCAACACTTCAATAAGGTTTTTTCACAGTTTGATTGTGAAAGACTCTTCACATGTCAAAAGCAGATGACTATTCTGGCCTTAATGGTGGGACCCAGAATGGCCATTAAACTATAGCTGTTTTCTATATTAGATGGCTCTTTTTATATTGGATGGCTCTTTCTATATTGGATGGCTCTTTCACGGTAAAACCAAAAGAACACTATTGCAGTAAAGGTGGCTTGCAGTTTTTCCACTGGATCTGCAAGATCATTTTTTTTTGTTCAACCAATAAGTTGAACAAAAACAAATGAGCTGATTCCCCCATCCACACATTCAATGTGGATGGATGTCACAGTCAGGGGTCAGGTTTGAAAGCCAGTAGCTATAGCAGTAGAAAGGCTCCCACTGACCAGCTGGATAAGGGCAGCAGACGACCACCCTGGCAGATGACACGGGCGCACCCAAGATGCAGAGTTTAAGCAATAATAAGTGTTCACCAGACCTCTGAATGGTGGAGTTGGGTTTTTCTGTGTATTAGTACCAGGTCGCAGTCCTTAGAATCATCCCACCAGGAGATGAGCAAGCCGGTGTGCAGTAGCAGATAGAACAGCTAAGGATCAAACAGAAGTGTAGTGGGTAAACTAGCCAAAGGTAGGTAACAAGTGGTCACAAGTTGGGATTAAGCAGATGCTTAGTCGAGGAATAAGCCAAAAGTACGTATAAGTGGTGGTGGAGATACAAATGACAGCAAGAGTGACAAGAGTGAGATATTGGCCAGATAGAGCACAATTATTTGGCAAACAGGAAGTGAAAAGGCATGGCTTAGGTAGGAAGTTCATGGGAGGAGCAAGGAGGTCAAGGTTCAACAGAAACAAAGCAATGGCAGGATTGCCCAGCATCTCAGGTGGCTCAGCAAGAAGTGACATTGTCAGACACAGGAGAGGTTGAAGGTTCAAACCTAGGTCCTGACAATGGGGGGGAATCCTCCCATTCTGCTATTATATTCTGCCGGCAGGGAGCCTTCCCCACAGGCAGAATACAATGAACAGTGTTTCTGGCTATAGCTGGCAGCATTTATCATTCGGAAAAAATCTGACAGGCTAGTTGTACACAAGTTAATCGATTGAACCAGCCGCATTTGATTCATGTGTGGCTGGCTTAATACTGCACCATATGTTGTTGTCACTTTGAGTAGTTCACCCCTGTCACTGTGTCACCCAGCACAGCATTTTTTTTGATCGCTGTACTGGTGTCATTAGTGACACAAATCAGCATTAGGGTACTTAGTCTTAGGCCCAGATAGGTCTAGGGACTCCCCTAACCCCCCCTAATAAAGGTTTAACCCCTTAAATACCCCCTGTCACCAGTGATCACTATATAAGTGTCACGGGTGATGCAGTTTAGCTAGTTATTTTTTATAGCGTCAGGGCACCTGCCGTATTTTACCCAATAAAGGTTTAACCCCCTGATCACCCGGCCGGGTGATCAAAGTTAAGTTTTAGCATCAGATAGGGTCTGCGTTGCCCCAGGCAGCGTCAGATTAGTGCCAGTAGTGCTAACACCTACGCGCGCACCATACGCCTCCCTTAGTAGTATAGTTTCTGAACGGATCGATATTTGACCTGATCAGAACTATATTAGCGTCCCCAGCAGTTTAGGGTTCCCAAAAATGCAGTGTTAGCAGGATCAGCCCAGATACCTGCTAGCACCTCAGTTTAGGCCCTCCGCCCAGCCCAGCCTACCCAAGTGCAGTATCAATCAGTCACTGTCACTTACAAAACACAACACACATAACTGCAGCATTCGCAGAGTCAGGCCTGATGCCTGCAAATGCGAACAGTTTTTTTTGGTAACGTTTGAATCAGTCGCTGACAATCAGGTGCTTTTTTTCTTGTGAGTCTCACTACTGCACCAGTAAATTTAGAGACCAAAATGTCAAATCTATGGTAGAGTAGCGAAGAGGCCTACACTTTTCTGATCATGACAGACAGTGAAGAGGAAGTCACTCATCTGTCAGATTCAGGCTCAGAATGAACCTGTAGACAGTAGGGATGAGCCGAACACCCCCCTGTTCGGTTCGCACCAGAACATGCGAACAGGAAAAAAATTCGTTCGAACACGCGAACGCCGTTAAAGTCTATGGGACACGAACATGAATAATCAAAAGTGCTAATTTTAAAGGCTAATATGCAAGTTATTGTCATAAAAAGTGTTTGGGGACCCGGGTCCTGCCCCAGGGGACATGGATCAATGCAAAAAAAAGTTTTAAAAACGGACGTTTTTTCAGGAGCAGTGATTTTATTAATGCTTAAAGTCAAACAATAAAAGTGTAATATTCCTTTAAATTTCGTACCTGGGGGGTGTCTATAGTATGCCTGTAAAGGGGCGCATGTTTCCCGTGTTTAGAACAGTCTGACAGCAAAATGACATTTGGAAGGAAAAAACTCATTTAAAACTAGCCGCGGCTATTGCATTGCCGACAATACACATAGAAGTTCATTGATAAAAACGGCATGGGAATTCCCCACAGGGGAACCCCGAACCAAAATAAAAAAAAAAAATGATGTGGGGGTCCCCCTAAATTCCATACAAGGCCCTTCAGGTCTGGTATGGATATTAAGGGGAACCCCAGCCAAAATTGAAAAAAAAAATTGACGTGGGGTTCCCCCTAAATTCCATACCAGACCCTTCAGGTCTGGTATGGATTTTAAGGGGAACCCCGCGCCAAAAAAAAAAAAAAAAAACGGCGTGGGGTCCCCCTAAAAATCCATACCAGACCCTTATCCGAGCACGCAACCTGGCAGGCCGCAGGAAAAGAGGGGGGGACGAGAGTGCGGCCCCCCCCCCTCCTGAACCGTACCAGGCCACATGCCCTCAACATTGGGAGGGTGCTTTGGGGTAGCCCCCCAAAACACCTTGTCCCCATGTTGATGAGGACAAGGGCCTCATCCTCACAACCCTGGCCGGTGGTTGTGAGGGTCTGCGGGCGGGGGGCTTATCGGAATCTGGAAGCCCCCTTTAACAAGGGGACCCCCAGATCCCGGCCCCCCCCCTGTGTGAAATGGTAAGGGGGTACTTACCCCTACCATTTCACTAAAAAACTGTCAAAAATGTTAAAAATGACAAGAGACAGTTTTTGACAATTCCTTTATTTAAATGCTTCTTCTTTCTTCTTTCTTCCTTCATCTTCTTCTGGTTCTTCTGGCTCTTCTGGTTCTTCCTCCGGCGTTCTCGTCCAGCATCTTCTCCGCGGCGTCTTCTATCTTCTTCTCCTCGGGCCGCTCCGCACCCATGGCATGGGGGGGAGGCTCCCGCTCTTCTCTTCATCTTCTTCTCTTCTTCATCTTCTTCTTCATCTTCTTCTTCCTTCTTCTCTTCTTCTCTTCTTCTCTTCTTCCTGTCTTCTGCGGGCCGCTCCGCAGCCATGCTGTGGCATGGAGGGAGGCTCCCGCTGTGTGACGGCGTCTCTTCGTCTGACGGTTCTTAAATAACGGGGGGCGGGGCCACCCGGTGGCCCCGCCCCCCTCTGACGCACGGTGACATGACGGGACTTCCCTGTGGCATTCCCCGTGACGTCACAGGGAAGTCCCTCAAGTCACCGTGCGTCAGAGGGGGGCGGGGTCACCGGATGGCCCCGCCCCCGTTATTTAAGAACCGTCAGACGAAGAGACGCCGTCACACAGCGGGAGCCTCCCACCATGCCAGCATGGCTGCGGAGCGGCCCGCAGAAGACAGGAAGAAGAGAAGAAGAGAAGAAGAGAAGAAGGAAGAAGAAGAAGAAGATGAAGAAGAAGATGAAGAAGAGAAGAAGATGAAGAGAAGAGCGGGAGCCTCCCCCCCATGCCATGGGTGCGGAGCGGCCCGAGGAGAAGAAGATAGAAGACGCCGCGGAGAAGATGCTGGACGAGAACGCCGGAGGAAGAACCAGAAGAGCCAGAAGAACCAGAAGAAGATGAAGGAAGAAAGAAGAAAGAAGAAGCATTTAAATAAAGGAATTGTCAAAAACTGTCTCTTGTCATTTTTAACATTTTTGACAGTTTTTTAGTGAAATGGTAGGGGTAAGTACCCCCTTACCATTTCACACAGGGGGGGGGCCGGGATCTGGGGGTCCCCTTGTTAAAGGGGGCTTCCAGATTCCGATAAGCCCCCCGCCCGCAGACCCTCACAACCACCGGCCAGGGTTGTGAGGATGAGGCCCTTGTCCTCATCAACATGGGGACAAGGTGTTTTGGGGGGCTACCCCAAAGCACCCTCCCAATGTTGAGGGCATGTGGCCTGGTACGGTTCAGGAGGGGGGGGGGGCCGCACTCTCGTCCCCCCCTCTTTTCCTGCGGCCTGCCAGGTTGCGTGCTCGGATAAGGGTCTGGTATGGATTTTTAGGGGGACCCCACGCCGTTTTTTTTTTTTTTTTTTGGCGCGGGGTTCCCCTTAAAATCCATACCAGACCTGAAGGGTCTGGTATGGAATTTAGGGGGAACCCCACGTCAATTTTTTTTTTCAATTTTGGCTGGGGTTCCCCTTAATATCCATACCAGACCTGAAGGGCCTTGTATGGAATTTAGGGGGACCCCCACATCATTTTTTTTTTTTTATTTTGGTTCGGGGTTCCCCTGTGGGGGAATTCCCATGCCGTTTTTATCAATGAACTTCTATGTGTATTGTCGGCAATGCAATAGCCGCGGCTAGTTTTAAATGAGTTTTTTCCTTCCAAATGTCATTTTGCTGTCAGACTGTTCTAAACACAGGAAACATGCGCCCCTTTACAGGCATACTATAGACACCCCCCAGGTACGAAATTTAAAGGGATATTACACTTTTATTGTTTGACTTTAAGCATTAATAAAATCACTGCTCCTGAAAAAACGTCCGTTTTTAAAACTTTTTTTTGCATTGATCCATGTCCCCTGGGGCAGGACCCGGGTCCCCAAACACTTTTTATGACAATAACTTGCATATAAGCCTTTAAAATTAGCACTTTTGATTTCTCCCATAGACTTTTAAAGGGTGTTCCGCGGCATTCGAATTTGCCGCGAACACCCCAAATTGTTCGCTGTTCGGCGAACTTGCGAACAGCCAATGTTCGAGTAGAACATGAGTTCGACTCGAACTCGAAGCTCATCCCTAGTAGACAGCAGCGGCACCCTGACAGATAGCTCTGACGATGGAGTTGTGGTCCCTGCCAAGGTCAGGCATACTAGACCCCGTTCTTCTTCTGCTGTCGTTGAGGTGCAAGAACCGCAGGTCCCTCGTATGGAGCAGAGAGCCAGTACTAGCGCCGCTCATCCTTCTGGTGAACTGGCAATCACCAGCGGCCTAGTGCATCCTGGTCATACATCCAGCACTGCAGTAACACTTGGTGACGTGGCAAGTCCCATAAGCGCAGTTCAAGCTGGCGAGGTGGCTAGCACGAGTAGAGTCCTGCTGCCTCCAAAAGAAGAAGACAAAGACAGGCCAGTTGAGCCCATAGTTCCCTTCCTGCTGCATTCGCCAATCCAAATTGGGAGCCCACTACTTCTGCAGCACCCGTACTTCCCCATTCACTGGCCAACCTGGAATTTAGGTGGAAACAGTTGATGTTACGTCATTGGTTTTTATTTGCTGTTTTTCACCGAAGATCTCTATAGATCTATTGTGGACCAAAGCAATTTATATGCTGGTCAATTCATTGCCGCTAATCCCCAGCTGACCCTTGCCAGAGATTGGAAACCAATTACGGTTTCCGAATTTAACCTTCCTGGGCCTATCCCTCCTCATGGGCATAACTAAAAAGAGTGAGTTGCAGTCATATTGGTCCACTGACCCAATTCACCATATGCCCGTGTTCTCTGCCTCCATGACCAGGACATGATAAGAAAAAATTAGGTGTAGGTGTGGCGCTGTTCTGGTTTTATGGCAAAGTGTTATGACACTGTGATAACATATTAAAGTCACCTCTGATAGGTGAGTAAAAGTATGAAAATGTTCGTTGATAAAAATTCTTGAAAAACTTTATCCCAAAAAAGGAGTAACAATCAAAAGTGATTTTGCATAAAAATAGAAAATGATGTGTATGTAATTTGCTTCAGACAGTGGCTGATCCTATGCAACTCACTGTTTACCATGTGGTGCTGTTATATCAAAATATGCCCATGTATTCATACTGTACATTGATTTGAAGTGCTAAGGTGAGTGGGAAGGAAAAAGGAAGAGGGGAAAGGGGAATGGAAGGGAAAGGGGGGGAATCCAGTCAATGGTAAAGTGACTTGTGCTCAAAATAACAAGAGTTTATCAGAAAAAACAATGTTGCTTTAAATAGTCTTAATTATAGTGTGCAGGTGATAGTTGTGCTTGAAAGCTTATTCCTCTTGATATACAATATTATTCAATGCAATCTTTTTATTCCAGTGTAAATTAGTGACAGTGCTTAATATTCGTGCTCTTACTGTGCAAACACTCACCGGATACTTTCACCCCTCGGCTATTCACAAGTTCGCTGAACAGCGAACAATTTGGGGTGTTCTCAGCAAATTTGAATGCCGCAGAACACCCTTAAAAAGTCTATGGGAGAAATCAAAAGTGCTAATTTTAAAGGCTTATATTCATGGTATTGTCATAAAAAGTGTTTGGGGGCCTGGGTCCTGCCCCAGGGGACATGGATCAATGCAAAAAAAAGTTTTAAAAATGGCCGTTTTTCGGGAGCAGTGATTTTAATAATGCTTAAAGTGAAACAATAAAAGTGTAATATCCCTTTAAATTTTGTACCTGGGGTGTCTATAGTGTGCCTGTAAAGGGGTGCATATTTCCCGTGTTTAGAACAGTCTGACAGCAACATTTCAAAGGAAAAAAAGACATTTAAACTACTCTATTAATGACTTGTCGGTCCGACAATACACATAAAAGTTCATTGATAAAAACGGCATGGGAAGCGTCACACAGCGGGAGCCTTCCTTCATGCCATCATGGATGCAGAGCTCCCGAAAAGAAGATGAAGACAAGAAGATGAAGAGAAGAAGATGAAGAGAGAAGCGTAACACAGCGGGAGCCTCCCTCCATGCCATCATGGATGCGGAGCAGCCCGAGGAGAAGCAGGGAAGAAGACGCCAACACCGCGGAGAAAGATGCCGGACGAGAACACTGGAGGAAGAACCAGAAGAAGAAGAAGATGGAGGAAGAAACCAAAGGAAGATAGAAGAAGGAAGAAAGAAGAAGCATTTAAATAAAGGAATTATCAAAAACTGTCTTTTTTAAATTTTTTTACAGTTTTTTAGTGAAATGGTAGGGGTACTTTTGTACCCACTTACCATTTTACACAGGGGGAGGGCCGGGATCGGGGGGTCCCCTTGTTAAAGGGGGCTTCCAGATTCCGATAAGCCCCCCGCCCGCAGACCCCCACAACCACCGGCCAGGGTTGTGGGGATGAGGCCCTTGTCCTCATCAACATGGGGACAAGGTGTTTTGGGGGGCTACCCCAAAGCACCGTCCCAATGTGGAGGGCATGTGGCCTGGTACGGTTCAGAAGGGGGGGCGCTCTCTCGTCCCCCCCTCTTTTCCTGCAGCCTGCCAGGTTGTGTACTCGGATAAGGGTCTGGTATGGATTTTTAGGGAAACCCCACGCCAAAATTTTAAAATAAAATGGCGTGGGGTTCCCCTTAAAATCCATACCAGACCTAAAGGGTCTGGTATAGATTTTGAGGGGGACCCCACGCCATTTTTTAAAAAATTTTGGCCGGGGTTTCCCTTAATATCCATACCAGACCTGAAGGGCCTGGTATG
Organism: Lithobates clamitans; assembly: GCA_037952925.1. NCBI lineage: Eukaryota > Metazoa > Chordata > Amphibia > Anura > Ranidae > Lithobates > Lithobates clamitans. Next base: position 5,736,985 of record JBBGZY010000147.1, read on the forward strand.
GAATTTAGGGGGACCCCCACGTCATTTTTTTTTATTTTGGTTCGGGGTTCCCCTGTGGGGAATTCCCATGCCGTTTTTATCAATGAACTTTTATGTGTATTGTCAGACCGGCAATTTATTAATAGCCGCGAGTACTTTTAAATGACTTTTTTCCTTTGAAATGTCATTTTGCTGTCAAACTATTCTAAACACAGGAAACATGCGCCCCTTTACAGGCATACTATAGACACCCCCCAGGTACGAAATTTAAAGGGATATTCTGGAACATGTGTGAGTCTTTTTGGGAGCATAGCCGCATACTGGAACCCAAAAACCAAGATAGCACAACCCCCCAAATGACCCAATTTTGAAAAGTAGACACCCCAAGGTATTTGCTAAGAGACATGGTGAGTATTTTTTCAGATCTGATTTATTTTTGAAAATGAATAAAGAAAAGAAAAAAATGTTTCTTTTCTTTTTTCAATTTTCAAAACTTTGTGACAAAAAGCGACATCTGCAAAATACTCAACATGCCTCTCAAATTGCTTGGGGTGTCTACTTTCCAAAATGGGAAATTTAAAGGGATATTACACGTTTATTGTTTCACTTTAAGCATTATTAAAATCACTGCTCCCGAAAAAACGGCCGTTTTTAAAACTTTTTTTTGCATTGATCCTTGTCCCCTGGGGCAGGACCCAGGTCCCCAAACAATTTTTATGACAATAACTTGCATATAAGCCTTTAAAATTATCACTTTTGATTATTCATGTTCGTGTCCCATAGACTTTAACGGTGTTTGCGTGTTCTAACAAATTTTTTGCCCGTTCGCAAGTTCTGGTGCGAACCGAACAGGGGGTGTTCGGCTCATCCCTACCACACACTAGTTGAGTATTAGCGTAGGGTACAGCACCACACAGTCCTAGGCACACGTACACAGGGTTTTGAAAGATGTGATGACCATCACATTTTAAGTGACCCTAATCTGCAACGTTCAGTTTACAGTTTTTTTTCAGTTTTTATAAAAATGAAAAAAGTGGAAAAAAAAGCACACACAAAAACACAAAAAAATAAAAAAGCCAAAAATAGTTGTGGTTGTATTTTTCTTCTCTCTCTCTCTCTCTCTCTCTCTCTCTCTATTGTTCTCTCTCTTATGTTCGCTCTCTACTGTCCGCTCTACTGTTCGCTCACTATTGTTCTATATCTATCTCTCTCTCTCTGTTTTATTTTTACTATGTTTTATTGTATTTGCTTTGCAGGTATGGTATGTTATACTGTAATGTTTGTTTTATCATTAACCATCATTTGCTTAGCAGGTATGCCACTCAGCTGCAACACGGGTTTATTTATCTTGACAACAACAGCATTTGCTCCCACGATACGTAAAGCCGTGACTCTAGCGTTGTCGGAGGTGATTTCACCACCACAGTTAAAAAAATGGTGCATGTATGCCTATCATTAGAAGTGGGTGGATGAAGGGTGGTATTCTAATGGTGGGCATACTCACCGATCAATCTCTTTTTTTCGTTCAACCTACAGGCTGCATGAAAAAAAGAACATTACTATGTATGCCCAGCAAGGACCGGCAACGTACTGGTATGTTGCTGGACTTTGAGTGGTTATATCCAAATGATGCGTGCAGGTTTAGGTATCATCTTGGTACCATTCTTTTCAGCCAGCGGTCGGCCTTCATGTAAAAGCAATCCAGCAGCTAATTAGCCTCTAGACTGCTTTTATAGCATGTCGTGTTTGGTATCCATGCACTCGGCATAAGATCATCTTTTTTATTTCATCACACATTTGGGCAATATAGTGTGTTTTAGTGCATTAAAATTTAAAAAAAAATGTTTTTTCCCAAAAAAATTGCATTTGAAAAATTGCTGCGCAAATACTGTGTGAAAAAAAAAATTGCAACACTCACCATTTTAATCTGTAGGGCCTTTGCTTTAAAAAAATATAATGTTTGGGGGTTCAAAGTAATTTTCTTGCAAAAAAATAACATTTTTTCATGTAAACAAAAAGTGTCAGAAAGGGCTTTGTCTTGTGTGGTTAGAAAAGTGGGTGATGTGTGACATAAGCTTCTAAATGTTGTGCATAAAATGCCAGGACAATTCAACTCCCCCCAAATGACCCCATTTTGGAAAAATGATTTGATAAGAGGCATGTTGAGTCCATGGAATATTTTATATTTTGCCACAAGTTGCGGGAAAATTAGACTTTTTTACACAAAGTTGTCACTAAATGATAGATTGTTCAAACATGGCATGCTTATATGTGGAATTACACCCCAAAATACATTCTGCTGCTTCTCCTGTGTATGAGGATACCACATGTGTGAGTCTTTTTGGGAGCATAGCCGCATACTGGAACCCAAAAACCAAGATAGCACAACCCCCCAAATGACCCAATTTTGAAAAGTAGACACCCCAAGGTATTTGCTAAGAGACATGGTGAGTATTTTTTCAGATCTGATTTATTTTTGAAAATGAATAAAGAAAAGAAAAAAATGTTTCTTTTCTTTTTTCAATTTTCAAAACTTTGTGACAAAAAGCGACATCTGCAAAATACTCAACATGCCTCTCAAATTGCTTGGGGTGTCTACTTTCCAAAATGGGGTCATCTGGGGGGGGGGGGTTGTGCTATCTGAGCATTTCATGGCCTCTGAAACTGTGATAGGTAGTGAGGAGTGAAATAAAAAATGTACGCCCTTAGAAAGCCTGAAGGCGATGATTGGTTTTCGGGGTCCTGTACGTGGTTAGACTGCCAAAAAGTCCCACACATGAGGTATCCCCATACTTAGGAGAAGCAGCAGAATGTATTTTGGGGTGTAATTCCACATATAATCATGCCATGTTTGAGCAATAGATGAATTAGTGACAACTTTGTGCAATTTTTTTTTTTTTGTCATTTTTCAATAACCTGTGACAAAAAAATAAAATATTCAATTGGCTCAACATGCTTCTCAGCAATTTCCTTGGGGTGTCTACTTTCCAAAATTGGGTCATAGGGGGGGGGTTGTACTGCCCTGTCATTTTAGCACCTGAAAGAATGAGATAGGCAGTCATAAACAAAAAGCTGCCTAAATTCCAGAAAATGTACCCTAGTCTGTAGACGCTATAACTTTTGCACCAATAAATATATGCTTATTGACATTTTTACCAAAGACATGTGGCTGAATACATTTTGGCTTAAATGTATGACTAAAATTGAGTTTATTAATTTTTTTTATAACAAACAGTAGAAAATATATTTTTTCTTCAAATTTTTCCATTTGTATAGCAAAAAATAAAAATCACAGAGGCAATCAAATACCATCAAAAGTAAGCTCTATTTGTGGGAAAAAAGGACACAAATTTTGTTTGGGTACAACATTGCATGACCGCGCAATTACCAGTTAAACCAGCACAGTGCCAAATTTTAAAAAGTGCTCTGGTCATTGAGCAGCCAAATCCTCCAGGGCTGAAGTGGTTAAAAGTAATCTTTCAAGTTAAAAAGTACCAAAAGTAACATTTAACACAAGCTAAATGCTCTAGCTTTTATCACAGCAATATTAAGATGCAGCTGACTGTACCAAATGTGTAATTCTTATTGAATGACTCTGTAAACATGTAGGTCTGATTGTTTTTAAGTTCTAACAATTGCCCTCTGTATGTATCATAGAAGCATAGAATGACAAAAGAGTAACAGGGCTGAAGATACATTTTAAGACTATGGCTGGAATGTATTATGTGGAATTTAGATCATAAAGCTAATTTAAATTGACTTTCTGACTCTTTTGAGCTCAGCACATTTGCAATATTTCCTGGATAATATTAAAAGTTTACCAATTAATTTTCCTTCTTACTTGTTAACTGGAGCCACTGTTTAATTTAGTATCCTTTCCTTTGACACAAGGATGTATTTTTACTGGTCAACTAGTATTTGCATTTTTCTGTAAGTAACACTTTAAGCTGCCTATTGTCACCTGTTTAAAGATTATATATCAATCTGCAGCACAATAGATGTAAAAATGTAAATTTTGAGGAATTGTTGGGATTGTGTGTGAGAGGGAGAAAGAGACAAATCTTTCTTAAAGGGGAATATCATACAAAAGTAATTTTTTACAGGGTTGCATTCAATGAAAATTCAAATGACATTTTTTTTACACTTTATACACTTTATTTCTTGTTTGGGGGTTTGGTATTGAAGAACAGGTCCATAACCCCCATGCAGATATGCAGCAGGAGATTACTTTTTAATAGTGATCCATTGTGAGCTATACAATGGCAGTAAACTAATGCTGCAGGGAGAGGCTGGACAGGGCTACAACAGGTCTGCCCAAGCTTTCACACTTACAGAAAGTACAATGATGTCTACACTCCTGAAGCATAGTATTTGCATTAACTTCTACAGTGTACCACCATAGAGCAATCTGTTGAAGTATCAAAAGCCTTAGAGCTGATTGTTTTAGCAAGAAAAGATCTGATAGGATATGATTTATTTTGTATTGAATCCACAAGTTTATCTCTTAATTTGCTACTTAACACGCAAGCCAAAAAGAGCCTATGTGGTCTGCGGCAAAATTTTCTGTGCAGAAAGACGACATTGGTTCTATGCTAGCAGCAAAACTTTCCCCTAAGACACAACACTGCATCCCCTAAAATTTGTTGCTCATCAGGCACATACACCAAAGACCCACAGAAGGCTTTGATTGAGTTCCATGAATTCTATTATAACCTTTATCAGCCCATAGCCCCCATGGACTCAGCCAACCTGTCGACCTTTCTCTCTTTAATTAAGATTCTAAAACACACACCAGTCCATAGAGATTTGATGGATTCACCTATCACAACAAAAGAGGTCCTTCAGGCCATTAAATTGATGAAGCGCGCCTCAGCGCCTGGCCCAGATGGGTTCTCGGCGGCATTTTATCAAAAATTTGCTAATACTTTAACACCCCATCTTGAGAGGTTCTTTAACTCCCTGTGGGCTGGTCACACACTTGATCCAGATATGCATAATGTGTTTATTTCCATGATCCCGAAACCAGGGAAGGACCATGGCAAAGTTGGAAACTATAGGCCAATTTTTCTAATAAATAATGATTTTAAATTACTCACCAAAATTATGGCCAACTGACTTGCATCCTTTATAAATACTTACACTTATAAGGATCAAGTAGGGTTTATCCCTTGTAGACAGGGTCCAGACCAAGTGCAACATGCAGGTAATTATATTTCTCTGTTACAATAAGGTTGGACGGGGGGAAGCCCCAGACTGGTATCCTTTTAACCATTGACCTAACAAAGCTTTTGATTCAGTCTCCTGGCCATACCTGTTTGGGCTGCTGGAGGCGTGGGGCTTTGGGTCAGATTTTCTCACTCTTCTGTGAACGTTTTACACAAACCCCAGGTGAAAATGAGGCTTCAGGGTTTTCAATCTGACCCCATATCAATTGCTAGGGGCACTAGACAAGGGTGTCCCCTCTTCCCCCTCATATGTGCCATGGCTATCAAGATGTTAGCAATTGCGATCAGGTCAGACCCTAACATCTAGAGGGTGGAATGTGATGGACAAATTCCATAAATGTGCATTATTTGCGGATGATTTGTCCTTTTCATCACCTCGCCCTTAATCACTCTTCCTAATGTAACTCATCTCCTGCACTCATTTGGGCGGGTCTCTGGACTCCAGGTAAATGAAAACAAATCAGTCACCATAAATATTAGTCTTCCCTTGCCATTAGTATCTCGACTACAAGATGCGTTTTCTTTTGTCTGGAGAACCAACTTTATCTTGTATATGGGGATCCGGTTGACATCCTTTGTAGCTTCCCTAAATAAAGCTAATTATCCACCATCACGATATAAAAAATTGGGGGAGGACATTCAGAGGTGGGTGGGACATGATCCGTCCTGGCTGGGTAGGATTCATTCTATCAAAATTACATTATTACCCCATATTCTATATTTTTTTCTTTCCCTACCCATAGCAATTGTTCAATTGGACCTCACTAAATTTCAGTCCAAATTAATACAATATGTATGGGGTGGCAAAGGCCATAGGCTATCGAAACAAGTTCTCTTTGCTCATAAGTTGGCGAGTGGTCTGGGCCTCCCTTATCTGACCAGATACTACCAGGCTGAGCAGGTGGCTCAGTTGTCAGCGGTGTACACTCGAGCTGAAAAGCCGGACTGGATAGCGAATGAGAGAAGAATGGTTGTCAAATGGCAACTCGCCAAGCGCAGTGTACTCATTCTTGCCCCAACTTTGTCTAACTCCATGGCTGGGATTGAGTGCAAAATAATTCTAAATTAGTTTAACCTTTTAACCCGCTCAATCATCTATTTATTAACCCTGCCTTCCCTCCTGGTCAAGGTCACAAAGCCTGTCATTGGTGGCTAAACAAAGGCTTGTATACAGTATCTCACAAAAGTGAGTACACCCCTCACATTTTTGTAAATATTGAAGAAATGACACTTTCCTGCAATGTAAAGTAGTGTGTGTACAGTTTGTAAAACAGTGTCAATTTGCTGTCCCCCTCCAAACCGCTGACAACAAAAGTGAGTATACCCTTAAGTGAAAATGTCCAAATTTGGCCCAAAGTGTCAATATTTTGTGTGGTTACCATTATTATTATTTCCAACACTGCCTTAAAGTGGTTGTAAACCCTTTTGTCTTACTTTTACCTATAGGTAAGCCTAGAAGAAGGCTTACCAATAGATAGTGGAAATGTCTCCTAAACGTGCGCCATTTAGAAGATATTTCCCTTGTCAGACCTCTGTGCCATGACTGATGGCTCCCGCATGCATGCCAGGCCAGTCACAGAGCTGGAGTCCATGGCCCTGGAAGGAAGAGGGGCAAAGATGGATGTGGCCTGCACAGGGGGCTTCATTTGCAGGTAAGTGTCACATAATGGGCTAGTATGCGATACATACTAGCCCATTATGCTTTTAATTTGCAGGGTTTGCACGGAGCAAAAGAGGAAGTAAAACCCATCGGGGTTTACTTACTCTTTAACCCTCTTGGGCATGGGGTTCACCAGACCTTCACAAGTTGCCACTGGAGTCCTCTTCCACTCTTCCATGACGACATCATGGAGCTGGTGGAGACCTTGCGCTCCTCCACCTTCCATTTGAGGATGCCCCACAGGGTTTAGGTCTTGAGACGTGCTTGGCCAGTCCATCACCTTTACCCTCAGCTTCTTTAGCAAGACAGTGGTCATCTTGGAGATGTGTTTGGGGTTATTATCATGTTGGAATCCTGCCATGCGGCCCAGTCTCCGAAGGGAGGGGATCATGCTCTGCTTCTGTATGTCACAGTACAGGGTTGGCATTCATGGTTCCCTCAATGAACTGTAGCTCCCCAGTGCTCTCATGCAGCCCCAGACCACGACACTCCCACCACCATGCTTGACTGTAGGCAATACACACTTGTCTTTGTACTCCTCACCTGGTTGCCGCCACACATGCTTGACACCATCTTAACCTAATATGTTTATCTTGTTCTCATCAGACCACAGGACATGGTTCCAGTAATCCATGTCCTTAGTTTGCCTGTCTTCAGTAAATGGTTTGTGGGCTTTCTTGTGCTTCATCTTTAGTAGAGGATTCCTTCTGGGATGACAACCATGCAGGCCAATTTGATGCAGTGTGCGGCATATGGTCTGAGCACTGACAGGCTGACCCCCCACCCCTTCAACCTCTGCAGCAATTCTGACAGCATTCATATGTCTATTTCCCAAAGACAACCTCTGGATATGATGCTGAGGACTTGCACTCAACCTGTTCAAAGTGGAACCTGTCCTGTTAAACCGCTGTATGGTCTTGGCCACCATGCTGCAGCTCAGTTTCAGGGTCTTGGCAATCTTCGTATAGCCTAGGCCATCTTTGTAGTGCAACAATTTTTTTTTTAGATCCTCAGAAAGCTCTTTGCCTTGAGGTGCCATGTTGAACTTCCAGTGACCAGTATGAGAGAGTGAGAGCGATAACACCAAATTTAACACACCTGCTCCCCATTCACACCTTGTAACACACCTTGAGTCCTTGTAACACTAATGAGTCGCATGCCACTGGGGAGGGAAAATGGCTAATTGCCCAAATTTTGACATTTTCACTCAGGGGTATACTCACTTTTGTTGCCAGTGGTGTAGACATTAATGGCTGTGTGTTGAGATATTTTGTGGGGAGAGCAAAATTACACTATTATACAAGCTGTACACTCACAAATTTACATTGTAGCAAAATGTAATTTCTTCAGTGTTGTCACATAAAAAGATATTATAAAATATTTACAAAAATGTGACAGGTGTACTCACTTTTGTGAGATACTGTAGAATAGGACATTTTCTGACCCCTCGAGGCCCATAAACTTTGGAACATTGCCGCTCCAAACTGAAAATGCCCTCTTCAGAAATTTTCAGTTTCCATCAAATCTCTCACTTTCTGCATTCCTTAGGTCTCTCTGTAACTGCGGATTCTAAGATTACTCCTTATGAGACTTGGTGTACCCAAGAGGCAGGGCTTAGGGGAGGATATTTCTATTATATACAGGCTGCTGCTGGACTCTCCCGTCAGATTCCCTTACATGCGGGCATGGGATTTGGATCTTCTTTCTGACAGGGAAGTGGAACAATTGCACTCCTCTCTTCACTAAGGTTATAAAGTCATATTGAATGTTTCTCTGGTAGAGGCCAATGTCAAGGTTTTGACTAGATGGTATATGGTTCCCCTCTGTTTGTCAAGGCTATAACCATCTTCCTCACCCCTATGCTTTCAAAAATGTAGCTCACTTGGTACCATGTATGATATAAGGTGGGAATGCCCGAGATGGAGGGGTTTCTGGAACAAAATTTTTGCTCTGATACGGAAAACTTCAGGGATTCCAGTCCCCCAACAACCTCCAAAAACTCTATAAAATGAACCTGCCTCAATGTAAACAACGACTATTTTTTTTTTATGTTGTTAGCTGCAAAACTCACTATAGCTTGCTCATGGAAGAAGACCTACGTGTGTATGTCATTATACAGAAGAAAGGTATCCTGGATTATGCTCAATGAACAAATTATTAGTGTGGTCAACGACACTACTAAGCGTTTTGAAGCTATCTGGAGCCCGTGGGCTGACTATGTACATGTGAAGCTCTAGGGGAGGGTTTCTGTCTCTTTCTCTCTATACTCCTCTATCCTTTTTCATCTCTTTCTTGTTCTCTTTCTTTTGTTCCCCAATATCTTCTCCATGGCCCTTGGTAGTAAGGGCTGTCTCTTTATTGTGTAGCATTTCCAATGATGTAATGACTTGTCATGACTAATTGCCTTCTCAGATGGTCACGCAGACATTCTATATGGTTCTTTTCCCCAATCTTATTTTGGAGGGATACAGTCTGAGATTACTAATGCAGTGTACACATGGGCGGACTTTTCGACCAGACTGGTCCGACGGTCTATCCGACGGACTTTCGGCGGACTTCCGATGGACTTTCCCAATGAACAGACTTGCCTACACACGATCACACCAAAGTCCGACGGATATATACGTGATGACGTATGACTGGACTGAAATAAGGAAGTTGATAGCCAGTAGCCAATAGCTGCCCAAGCGTAGTTTTTTGTCTGTCAGACTAGCAAACAGACGAGCAGACTTTTTGACTCGAGTCCGTCTGAGAGATTTGAAACATGTTCCAAATCTAAAGTCCGTCAGATTTTCGACCGAAAAAGTCTGCTGCAGGTCCAATGAAGCCCACACACGGTCGAATTGTCTGCCGGACTCGATCCGTCGGACCAGTGCCTTATGCCGCGTACACACGGTCGGACTTTCTGGGAAGCTAGCTCCGACGTATTTGCCGCCAGACTTCCGGCGGACTATCGCCGGATTTTCTGAATGGACGGACTTGCCTACACACGACCGGACTTTCCGGAATCTGATCTTCCCGATGGACTTTCAGAATGAACAGACTTTCCCACACACAGACAAGTCCGTTCATTTTGAACGTGACTCGGGTACGACGAGACTAGAAAAGGAAGTCAATCTCGCCGCTTTTATTGGCGAGATTGAAACCTTGCGAGCCCCGTAGCAGGCATCCCAGGCCCTTAGGTCTGGTATGGAACTGTAAGGGGAACCCCCTACGCCAAAAAAATGGCGTGGGGTCCCCCCTAAATCCATACCAGACCCCGATCCGAGCACGCAGCCCGGCCGGTCAGGAAAGGGGGTGGGGACGAGCGAGCGCCCCCCCTCCTAAGCCGTACCAGGCCGCATGCCCTCAACATGGGGGGTGCTTTGGGGGAGGGGGGCGCCCTGCGGGGCCCCCCCACCACAAAGCACCTTGTCCCCATGTTGATGAGGACAAGGGCCTCTTCCCGACAATCCTGACCATTGGTTGTCGGGGTCTGCGGGCAGGGGGCTTATTGGAATCCGGGAGCCCCCTTTAATAAGAGGGCCCCCAGATCCCGGCCCCACACCCTATGTGAATGAGTATGGGGTACATGGTACCCTTACTCATTCACCTAGGGAAAAAGTGTCAATAATAAAACACACTACACAGGTTTTTGAAGTAATTTATTAGACAGCTCCGGGGGTCTTCTTCCGGCTTCGGGGGTCCCTCCGGTTCCTCTTCTCCCGGCATCCGGTTGGTTCTTCTCCGCTCTCTCTGGTCTCTGTTCCCGGTGTCCCAGATCTTCTGCCGGCTCCTCCGCTGTCTTCATGCCGCTCTTTTTGCCAGCGGAGGCCCGGACTTTTGGCTTCTGGCTGCTTGGCTGCTTCTCTTCTTCTCTTCTCCTCTTCCGATGTTGACACGACGGTCTCTCCGGCTGAAATGCTTCTCTGGGTGCTCCGCTCTGACTTATATAGGCGGAGACCCCGCCCCCTTATGCCGTCACAGTCCCTGGGCATGCTGGGACTGTGACGTTTTAGGGGGCTTGGTCAACATCACCCGGTGACCACGCCCCCTAAAATGTCACAGTCCCAGCATGCCCAGGGACTGTGACATCATAAGGGGGCGGGGTCTCTGCCTATATAAGTCACAACGGAGCCCTCAGAGAGCAGTCCAGCCGGAGAAACCGTCATGTCAACATCTGGAGAAGAGAAGAGGGAAGAAGACAAGAAGCCCAGAAGCCTGGACCTCCACTGGCAAGAGAACGGCCTGAAGACAGCGGAGGTACCGGCCGAAGAACTGGAACACCGGGAGAAGAGGACAGAGAGAGCGGAGAAGAACAAACCGGACGCCGGGAGAAGAGGAAACTGAGGGACCCCCGAAGCCGGAAGAAGACCCCCGAAGCTGGAGGAAGACCCCCGAAGCTGGAGGAAGACCCCCAAAGCCGGAGGAAGAGCCCCAAAGCTGGAAGAAGACCCCCGGAGCTGTTTAATAAATTATTTTAAAAATCTGTGTAGTGTGTTTTATTATTGACACTTTTTCCCTAGGTGGATGGGTAGGGGTACCATGTACCCCATACTCATTCACATAGGGTGGGGGGCCGGGATCTGGGGGCCCTCTTATTATAGAGGGCTCCCGGATTCCGATAAGCCCTCCGCACACAGACCCCCACAACCGACGGCCAGGGTTGTCGGGAAGAGGCCCTTGTCCTCATCAACATGGGGACAAGGTGCTTTGGGGTGGGGGGTCCGCAGGGCGCCCCCTCCCCCAAAGCACCCACCCCCCCATGTTGAAGGCATGTGGCCTGGTACAGTTCAGGAGGGGGGGGTGCTCGCTCGTCCCCACCCCCTTTCCTGACCGGCCGGGCTGTGTGCTCGGATCGGGGTCTGGTACGGTTTTTCGGCGTAGGGGGTTCCCCTTACAGTTCCATACCAGACCTAAGGGCCTGGGATGCCCCCCTGTGCTCGCCGCAATAGGAAAATTTGTTTTTCCTATTGCAGCGAGCGCGAGATGCAGTACCCTGCTGGTCCGTCGGACCAGCATACAGACGAACGGGCTTTCCGTCAGGAGTCCGGCGGAGTTACGACGTAAAGATTTGAAGAAAGTTTCAAATCTAAAGTACGTCGGATTTCCGGCCGAAACGGTCCGTCGGAAGTCCGATGGGGACCACACAAGGTCGGATTGTCCGCCGGATTTGATCCGGCGGCGTCCGTCTGACTTTTGTAGCCGAAAAGTCCGACCGTGTGTATGCAGCATAAGTCTTCCTCTATATGGCTTTGCAATTTGAAAAATGTTTACTTCTTTGCTGTTTGTGAAAGCGTGCACCAGGGTTCTGGTTGTCGAAATGACTAATGTGTGTTTTATCTCAGTTTTATTTAAACTTTTCAGTAAAAGTAACTGAAAGCAAAAAATGTTCCCTTCTCCCAATTTAAATGCTTGCCAACTGCCCACCATTTGATGGTGTCAGAATGGCTCCCCTGCACGAATCGCCATAGCTGTACGGCGGCTGCTTTAAGGGGTATAGGGGACACGTGCCCCCGACGTGGTGTTGAGGTGCTGATGCACATGCCTGGTGGCCGCGATGTCCGCCGGGCACACGTGATCGATCTTGATAGAGCCAGAACGAAGATCTGTGTGTTTAAGCACACAAATCAACATTCTGACAGGGGAGAGGAGACAGATTGTGTGTTCCTAGTATATAGGAACATCGATCAGTCTCCTCCCCTAGGCAGTCCCATACCCCCCCGCAGTTAGAACACACTGAGAGAGCACAATTAACCCCTTGCCTCCTATTGTTAACCCCTTCCCTGCCAGTGACATTTATACAGTAATCAGTGGATATTTTTAGCTCTGATCACTGTATAAATGTCAGTGGTCCCAAAAAAGTGTTAAAAGTGTCTGATCGCCGCCATTACTAGTAAAAAAAAAAAAAAAAAAAAAAAAATGCCATAAATCTATCCCCTATTTTGTAGACGTTATAACTTTTGCGCAAACCAATCAATATACGCTCATTGCGATTTTTTTACCAAAAATATGTAGATTACATATTGGCCTAAACTGAGGAAAACATTTATTTTCTTTTTTTAAACTGGGAATATTTATTATAGCAAAAAGTAAAAGATATTGTGTTTTTTTTTTTAATTTTATGGGCAGTGGGAGAGGTGCCCCTCTCCCACCAATTCCCGGTCCTTTCCCCCACTTTTTGGAGAGATCAGCAGTGGCGGAAACAATCCGATCTGGTGGAGTGATGGGTAGGAAGCCGAGTGAGGGCAAGATGGTCCCAATTCGACTCTATGCCCCTGGAGGACCGGAGCAATGGCAAATGTCACTTCCGCCCTCTGGCCTTAAAGAGCCCATTTTTTTTATGTGCTTTTAAATGTAAATGTGATCTGAGGTCTTTTTACCCCGAATCACACATCTAAGAGGCCCTGTCATCCTTATTTCTATTAAAAGGGATGTTTACATTGTAATATGAATAAAAGTGATCTTTTTTTTTAAATGGACAGTGTAAAAATTTAAAGTAAAATAAATCATATTTTTTTTTTTTTAAAGTGCCCTGTCCCTCCAAGCTCTCGCACAGAAGTGAACTTATACACAAGTTGTGCTCATATACTGTATGTAAACGGTGTTCACACCACACATGTGAGGTATCGCCGTGATCGAGTGAGAGCAATAATAATAGCACTGGATCCCCTCTGTAACTCTAAACAAGTAGCCTGCAAGAAATTTTAACTGCTTCAGCCCCAGAAGATTTTACCCCCTTCCTGACCAGAGCACATTTTGCGATTCGGCACTGCGTCGCTTTAACTGACAATTGCGCGGTTGTGTGAATTTGCACCCAAACAAAATTGACGTCCTTTTTTCCCACAAATAGACAAAAAATAAAAATCACTGCAGTTTTTTTTTCGGTATAAACAAAAAAAGAGCGACAATTTTGAAAAAAACGCATTATTTTTTACTTTTTGCTATAATAAATATCCCCCAAAAATATATAAAAAAAAATATTTTTTTCCTCAGTTTAGGCCGATATGTATTCTTCTACATATTTTTGGTAAAAAAAAATTGCAATAAGTGTATATTGATTGGTTTGTGCAAAAGTTATAGCGTCTACAAATTAGGGGATAGTTTTATTGCATTTGTATTATTAACTTTTTTTTTGCTAGTAATGGCTGCGATCTGCGATTTTTATCAGACTGCGACATTACAGCAGACACATCGTACAATTTTTACACATTTTTGGTACCATTGGCATTAATACAGAGTTCAATGCTATAAAAATGCATTGATTACTGTAAAAATGTCACTGGTAGTGAAGGGGTTAACACTAGGGGGCGATCAAGGGGTTAATGTGTTCCCTAGTGTGTGCTCTAACTGAAGGGGGGACGGGACTGTGCAGGGGAGATGACAGATCGCTGTTCATACTCTGTATGAACAGACAATCTGTCCGTTCTCCCCTCAGATCCCGGTTCTCCGTGTGTCAGCGGTGATCGCGGGAGCCTGGCGTGCCCCCTAGTGGCCACAGGGCGAAGTGACGTTACATAATGTTGTTTCAGGAGGGTAAACTAGGGGGATCAGGTGGGTAAGCTGGCCTAATCTGGAAATTTTGCTCCGTTCAGATCAAACAGGAAGCTCATCTCCAATGAAAAGTATTAAAAAGCATGTTAACTCAAAGAATTACAAGCTCAAAGGAGCACAATGTCAGAAAATAAACTTCAACAAATCTTTGTTGAATCTTTTTATGTTTCCCTACTGAAAATTATTGTTTATTGTGTAGTAGTTACTGTCAAGAGCTATTTGTCCCTTTGACTGCTACTTTCTTTGACTTTAGTTTAAAGCAATTCTTACAACAGTTCAGCAGACTTTATTTATTTTTTATATTGTGCTATTAATTGTGTACCTTTTCATTTTTATCAACAGTTGCCAGATGCTGCCAAATGCTGGCTTCATTGAAATGTATCCAAATTATCATACAAATATGGAAATATGAAAAAAATTGAAATAACAGAAATATGGAAATTGCCATTGTTGTCTTGTTTTAAAAGGTTATGCTCTGATGCCGTGTACACACGACTGGACTTTCCGGCAGAAAAGGTCCGACGGAATAATTTTATTGGATATTCCGATCGTGTGTGGGCTTCATCAGACTTTTCCTTTTGAAAATTCTGATGGATCTAGAAATAGAACATTTTTTAAATCTTTCTGACGGAATCAATCCCTATTGGGAAAACCGTTTGTCTGTATGCTATTCCGCCGGACCAATTACGCAAGGGCAGCTATTGGCTACTGGCTATTTAACTTCCTTTTTCTAGTCCTGTCGTACGTGTTGTACGTCACCGCGTTCTAAACGATCAGACTTTGGTGTGATCGTGTGTACGCAAGTCCGTTTCAGCGGAACTCCGTGGGAACTCCGTGGGAACTCCGTGGGAACTCCGTCAGAAAAACCTTCAGAGTTTATCATGATGGAAAAAACGGTCGTGTGTACGTGGCATTAGGCTGTCTTTCTGATCCTGTTTTCATTTTACCTAGTGATTTCACACTTGCTATGGACATGTCTTTTGTAGGTCACTAACTCATCCAGCAGTGAAAAATGAATAAGGATGGCATTCTAGGGAGGGCAGCTACTATATTTCTATTCCAAAAGGGTTCCTTATGAGAATTGCTCAATCCAAACAAGGTATTTTCTACGGATGGATTCTGGTGGAATACATTCCACTTGTATTTCACCTGAACCCCTCTATTACCTTAGACTCTGACCCTCAGCTATTTTAAGGGCTCACACCCTCTCTAACAGGTAGATACCACAGTGGGTTCACTCTCCATTTTTTCTGTGGCAATCTGGTTCCCTCTGTCCTTCAAAAATGGCCTATTTAACCCATTTGGGGTATTCCTTTTTTCAATCTTATGTACAAGGTTGGTATTCTTTGTAGCCAATGTCATCACTTCGGCCATATTTTCTACAAAAACTATATATATTTTCATTGTATTTATCTGACTTTCCCATAATGCTGCTTTCTAGTAGTTTTCCCCTAAGTTTTCGAATTGGAATAGTTTTCAATTTGATTACCAATTCCCAAAGAGAATAAAATAGAAAACAAGATAAAGGAATAGAATAGAAAAAATAGAATAGAAAAGAAAGTAACAGAAAATAAAAGAATATAATATAATAAAGTAAAACAGAACAAAGTAGATTTGAAACTAAAATAACAGAATGGAATAGAATATAAACTAATGGAATAGAATAGACTAACAACAGAACAGAATAAAATAGAAAGGACATAACCATCTTCTAAAATTTGAATAGAAACGAATAGAATACAAAAGAATGGAATTAAAAAAACAACAGAATAGAATAGAATAGAATAGAATAGAATAGAATAGAAAGAGTATAGCCATCTTTCTATTCTAATCTATTCTTTTCTACTCCTACAAATTTTTGAATTGATTCTATTTGAATTTTTGTAAATGGTTATATTCTTTCTATTCAATTCCATTCTATTCTATTTTTTTTTTAATTCTATTCTTTTCTATTTGTTTATTCTATTCTAATCTATTTTTTCTATGCTTTTCTTTTCTATTTAAAATTCAAATTTTTGGAAGTTATATTTGTTCTATTCTATTCTGTTTTTTATATACTATTCTGTTATTTTCTATTCTAATCTATTATTTTCTGTTTTATTCAAATCAAATTGATTATATTTGAATTTTGTAAAATGGTTATATTTTTTCTATTTTATTCTATTCTATTGTTTTTAATTCTATTCTTTTCTATTGCATTGTAGTCTATTATATTCTATTTTTTTTCTATTCTTTTCTTATGTATTCAAATTTAAATTTATTCTATTTGAAATTTGAATTTCAGAAGATGGTTATATTCTATTTTATCCTATTTGTTTTTATTCTATTTTATTCTATTCTATCTTTATAGTCTATAATATTTTTTTCTATTCTATTTTATTCTTTTTGGAATTTGGAAAACAAATTCGAAAACTTTTCAGACACGAAAGCTTTTCAAAGTCAAAAACTTTTTGGATTTGAAAACTATTCAAAATTGAATTCAATATTCAAATCGATTTAAATTTGAATGCTGTCCACATTTTTTTTTAGTTATTTTGGATTCATTTAAATTCAGTACTATTGTAATTCGAAAATTCAGATACATTCGAATTTCCAAAAACTGAAAATTTGTCGAATTTCATTTCAGAACTAAACAAACTACACATGCCTAGTGCGCAACCCAGTGCTGTTTTCTACTTACAGAGCCAGAGGGGAAGCTTGTGGAGTGATGCTCTGTCCCCTGATGTGGCTCTATCTTGGAGGTCCCCTCTCTCAGATTTAGGGACGAAGTCTATGGCGCTTTCGGAGCCCCAGCTGCCTGTTTATCTTTTGTAACGTTCTGGGTTCCTAGGTGACAGTGGTATTCCTCTGCTGACTGGGGATGCTGTGACAGGTGCCTCTGTGAGTTGCTGTTTCTTTCAGTGCAGGGACACAGCTCAGAAATTATGCTGTCATACATGGCTGTAGACAAATCATGCCCCTATCATATTTTTGAGTCCCTGAAGTACCAGGACAGGAGAAACACCTACAAAATGACCCAATTTTGGAAAGCAAACAAAAAATGTCATTATTTTGCCACAAGTTGCAAAAAAAATGCAGTAAAGAAAATGAAAATGTGTTTTTTTTTTACACAAAGTTGTCAAACACACATTATAGGCATACTCCTCCTGAGTATGGAGATACCACCAGCTACACTGATCAACTGCTACAATTGCTACCATCTTTAGCTGCAGATACAGCGGCTGGTAGTGTACACATGCCAGGGCTGTGGTGCTTTATATGCAGCTTTGGCAGGAATGATACCCCTTGTATGCCCACCAATTGTGACCCATTAAAGTGTATGGGGGTGCTTGTACAGGGTTCAAAGGGTGACAGAATGTGGTAATGAGGCGATACAATACCCCCTTAACTGTCTGTCAAATGCTCTCTGAAGAGCAATCTGAACATGACTCACTCTTCAGAAAGCATCACACATGTGGACAAGTCCTTATGGTGACTCTGTGACTGGTGTGGTGGTAATCAGAGAAACTAAGACTAAGACTAAGGTTCGGTGGTGATAGGGGACACTGGAACTTATGTAGTGGTGATCAAGGACACTGGGACTGGTGAGATGGTGATCTGGGACACTGTAACTAGTGTGGTGGTGATCTGGGACACTGCGACTAGTGTTACAGTGAGTAAAGGATAAGTTTACCTTTAGCAACACGTGACATGTTCAATCCATATTTAGGTTGTAACATAGCAGCTCCTGCACCCTGTCCCCTCTAGCCCCATTGTGAAAATGGGCTGGGGATCTTTGTCTCGAAAGCGCTGTCACAATTTATAAAAAGCAGCCATGCGGAGCTCCACCCACCTGGCCGCATCATTTATTCACAGAGTTCAGTGAATGGGAGAACTACAACTACCATCAGCCATTTTGGTAATTGTCTGACCATACAAGGTATAGCTCAACTGACAGACTACAGGTGCTTGAGATGCTTTACAAGCTATTAATAAAAAAAATAATAAATGTACATTGCTTACCTGCAAAAAGATGTGCATTTATTATTTGTTTTTGAAGGTGAACGTATCCTCTAGGTACAATATTACTGGTGCAGTGGTGATTAGAGACACTGTTAGTGGACACTGGTGATTAAGGACACTGATTGATGTAGTAGTGATTAGGGGTACTGACTGGCAGCACTGGGCTAGTAACATTATACTGCTGAGGTGGTAATCAAAGACAATGGTTAGCTGCACTGACATACAGTGATAGCAGAGTAGTCAGCTATTGTACATGATCAGTGCCACAGCAGTACAATGTCACCATAATGACACTGCACTTGATCTGGTGACATTATGTGATTGAACTGCTCTGGGGGGGTTGTTACACTATGATTGCTCATACAGTAATGATCACTGTACAAGGAATAATTTATCTAAATATGTTTGGCATCACTCATAAGGCCATTATTTACTACTGTGATTGCCGCAATTATCCACAGCTATCATACGGTACAGGACTGCCATGATTGACCCTGTACCATGTGATCACCATGGCCAATCACAAATATCACAGTAGTATGCAAGGCATCATGAACGAATGGCACTGTTTACATCTGTACATGTGATTTCTGTGATTGCCCACAGTGATCAAATGATGCCAAGACTAATTGGTGATTCTTTGTGTCCGGTGCCACAGATCTTACTGCTGCATACACCCTGGGGTGCGAATGAGCGATCGTTCTGGAAAGACTCCCTGGTGCATCCTACCAGAACCTCACTTGTCCCACCAGGCTGTTTGTCTACAGGTGGTTAAACAGTAGTTTTTGAGCAAAAGTCTTTGAGTGTATGGCTAGCTTTATTGTCTAAATGTTGCAACATATCATTCTAATACTTAGATTAAAGGCATATTAAAGGCCCTCTTGATCTTAGCCCTGCACACTTTTCTGGATTTCATAAGCTATTCATTCGTTTTGATGGTTGCCTGGAGTCATTCCTATCTGTTGCCTTCTATGTAGATAAGAATGTCTTGAATAATAGATAATTAAAACTATGTTATGAAATATACTGTACATCATATAATATATTCATATTTATATATACAGTATATATTGCATCCTATGTAATAATTAGATGTCTAAATAAACTCTTGATTTTCACCTTCAGCTTTTCCAACAAATGTAAATCCTGTTCCACATGTAAAATAGGTGTATGGGAAAATAGCTTACATTTTAAAAGAGTAGTGATAAGAGATAAAATCACATGGCGTACAATTTCCTCTTTCAAGAAAGCAAGCCTGACATTACCATTGCACAGAATTGGCCATCTCACTAAACTTGCTAGTAAATTGCTTTGTTAGACTTCCCATATCTACGTTTTGCTGATTTGCTTAGTATCTATCAATGAACTACAATCTGTGAACTGATTCACTCTTGGTCTTCTCATTATATTACAGCACTTTAGCACAATGAACACTGTCCATTCCATTTATTTGCAAGCATCTTCTAATTTATTTTTCTTGAATTGCTCTGTCCTCCATTTTTTATTTAAATTTGCATTGCTCCAGGTCTGACAAAGTGCAGTGCTTGTCTCAAATGTACAGATCTGGATTCTGTGTTGACATCTAATAAATAAATAATAATGATAATAACTGATACATCAAAACAAGACAATTCGTAATGCAAAAGTAGCAGAACATGGATAAGCGATGGAAATGTCATTGGTGAATTGTATTAGTTATATTAATCATTAGGTGTTTGAATTCCATTAGGTGTTATTGCACTAGCTTTATAACATCTGTTTAAACATCCCAGGATACTTTATTAAAATCATTCATTTTCTGTCATTGGGATAATTTATTTGTACTTGCGATCCATAAGTTAATTTGGTGTAATTTAATAAATGTTTAAGTTGCATTTTTCTTTATCTGGCATTCAACTACCTTCTCACTTATTTTGTCACTGCAGTTGTCTTTAGAAAACAATGTTTTATTCTGAAGTGTATCAAATCAAATCTTATGGTTTATTGTAATAAGCCTCAGTTGGTCATGTTCAGAGCCCTTTCCTTTGCTTCAGATGAACAAAACATACACTGACACTCTGCTAGGGGTCTACATCATATCAATTTGTGATGGCAATTAGAGGCAGCTGCTCTGTTTGAAAAGAATGTGGACCACTGCACAGAGCATTAGGACTGACCTCAGGCTGAATGCAAAAGACACAGTCTATTCAGTAGGGCCATTCGAGCATATGTAAACAGATTTTCTAAAGTTGAAAATGGTCCAGTGATTTAAAGTTTGCCTGATTTTTTTATTCTATTTTTCAGTCTACTATTTTCAACAGAAACAAAATAAAATAGGAAGCAGATCACATACAATCTTACAAACATCTGTTCCTTTTCATCAGACTTTTTTTGTGGAGAATGAGATCTTTAGAGACAAGTTGTGACATTTTTACTGAAAGAGAAAATAGGATTGAATAGAGCAACGTCTGGACATATTTCTCAACATACACAGTTAAGATATTTTTACCATTAAGAAAACATTTTCACATTTTTTATGGTACTGAATTCAGTTTAAAAAAGGGATTTTTTAAATTCACAGATCTCTATGAATAAATAAAGTGGCTATGCAGGAACCCGGTTTTAGGGTAAGGGGTCCAATTTTCACCATGTTATACAAGGTGGGTCTATTAAATAACAAGACTGATTAAATAAACGTTATTTATATGTGTTACAAATGTAATGCTTGTCCCCTTCAATATATTCCCCATTTTCACTAATACATTGCTGCAATCTTGTTTTCCACTGGTCGAAGCATGGAGAAAATCCATTTCTGTCAGCTGTTTCAACACATCCACCTTTTTCTTCTTTACAGTATAACAAATGTTTGGCGCAAAAAAATTAAAAGCAATAATCCACATGAATGGCAGTACTGTACATATAAATAATGAACTCAAAACAGGGGGTCAAGGGAAATAAAGGTGGTGAAGGTCCATGATGATGCACATAAAAGTCAATGGTGATGATGATGTAAGAAGCCCACATTCATGGCAGCCTTCCGGTGGGAGTGGAAGCCATATTCCCAAAGGACACTGAAAAAAACAAGGAAACGGAGGCGCCTCTTGGTGTAGACTTAAAAAACAATTTTAATAAAAAAGGCAGCAACAAAGATTGCACTCACATTTAGGTTGAATTATAAAGGCATACAGGAGTCCCAAATGTAACCAAGGGGGTCCGTGAGGTCAGTCTTCCTGGCCATGGATATGTGTCCTCAGACTGGTCTTCAGATGTGCTGGATGTTCACTGGCCGACAGCGATGGAGGGATACCAAAATGAGGCTTGGAAAGCAAACAGTGATCAAGGCGAGGAGCGATGACGTCACACACTATGCAACGCGTTTCCTGAGTCAGCTAGCCGTGAGTGACATGACGGCTGAACTCCTTTGTCAAGCTGGTTAGCACGGGACTTGTGAAGGGAATATATGGGAGGGAGTGGGGGGAGTGGCCATAAAAAGGAGCTGTACGCAATTGTGTCAAACCCAATTTTACAATAGGCTCAATCCCATATCTACTTTCCTATCCTACCCACATCAGTCCATCTTCCCAGGATCACCCCTGACCCCTCAAATCCACTCACCTCTCACATAGCCATACCTCCTCCTGACCCTGAACTTCTACTAACAGGCTCTGTCAACAGTCATAATGATCTACCTGTTTCAGTCCCTATAACAACAGGACTACACACTTCTGCTGCTCTTACCTCCATATCTCATCATATTCCGGATACTTTCCAGTCCTCCTCCGGTAATCACATCATGAAAAAGAAAACTCACAGAAGAGGCCGTAGAGGGGGATGAACTAGATGATCATCACCACATACAGAACCCCAAAAAATGGTAAAAATCTTCAATCTGTCCAATCACCTGCAGACATAGCACTTCTTAGCCATGGTTTAAACTTTGCCCCTACTAACAGGCCCAACCCCTTTCTGCTTTTCAAGGATCTGAACTGTTATATCAGAAATCTGACTTTCAAGAGGCATTTCAATATTAAAAAGGACAAAGATAAACATTAGATTCCTATCCCATCCACTGCCATTACCCCACCTGTATCTTCGCTGGATGAATCAGATAACATCTCTGAAATCTATGACTGTGATGATTTTGACATACCCTGTACAGAAGATGACCTCTCAAAACTACTGACACAACATCTAGTCACATCCCCACCCATCATCCACTCTGGTTTAAAGCCTAAATATTATAAATAAGTATTCTTTCCCACACACTCAAAGGGCCCCTAGATAGAAAGTTTCTACAGAGTAGTCTTTTCAGATATGACCTAACTCTGCAATACTACGTCCGCCTCCAAACCCCACAACCTTTCACCACTGGAAACCAGAGCCCTTCAGCAATTTACTAATGTAGAGGACCTCATAATCAAGCCTGCGGACAAAGGAGGCGGCATCATCCTTCAGAACAAAGCTGATTATATTGCGGAGGCAGAACGACTTCTGTCTGACCAGGCCACCTATAAGAAACTTCAAAAAGACCCCACCAATGACTTTGTCATAGAAGCAGATCTTTTGCTCTCGACTGCTCTGACAATGTCATTTTTAAAATTGAGAGTTCCTTTTTTCATAAACCCTTCTATTCCATTCTGTATTTTTACCATTTACCCAAAATCCATAAAAATCAACAAAATCCCCCCGGTAGGCCAATTGTGGCCTCTTTGGACAGTATCACCTCAGGCTTCAGCCAATATGTAGATCGTTATCTACAATCTATAGTCCTTCAACTCCAGTCTTATATCCGGGGTGGGACACACCTTCTGGAACTCCTCTCACCCTACACTTGGGAATCCTCTTACGCCTGGTTATCGCTAGGCGTAAGTTCATTATACACCTCCATCCCCCACAATTTTGGTATCATGGCTCTCGAATATTTCCTTTCCACAGACCCACTCATAAACCCCCATCAGGCCACCTTCATAATAGAAGCCACCAAGTTTTGCTTAACGCATAACTATTTTACATTCAATGGAGACTTCTATTTACAGCTACAAGGCACAGCGATGGGGGCTAACTTTGCCCCCTCCTACACAAACCTAGCCATGGGGTTCTGGGAAAAGCAATACATTCATCATAATAATCCTTTTTCCGCCAATATCATTTTTTTTTTGGGCAGATACATTGAGGATATTATCATCATTTGGGATGGTCCCCTAGATCTTATTCATCCGTTCATTGCACATTGCAATAGTAACACTTATGGATTATCTTTCACACACGAAAGTAATCAGACTTCCTTAGCTTTCCTGGATTTGGAACTTCAACATGATGACCACGAAATATATGCTAAGAATTACACTAAGCCCACCAGTGGCAACACATATCTTCATTTCAAAAGCTGCCATTATCCACCATGGATAAAAAACATCCCTAAAGGCCAGTTTTGTCGACTCAGACAAAATTGTACTAGGGATGTCGAATATATTGAATCCAGTGTACATCTCAAAAATAAATTCTCAGAGAAAGAATACCCAGCAAGTATAGTAGAAGAAGCCAACTATACCTTCATGGGAAACCTCCACGTACTAACCCTCCCCCTACAGATTGTCCCATCCGATTTGTTACGACTTTCCATTCCCAACATAAAAAGATAGAGAAGATCCTGCTGAAGCATTGGGACATCCTTCAACAAGACCCCCGCCTCAAATCCATTCTCCCCACACACCCACATGTTACTTATCGCAGAGCCCCAAATCTCAAAAATAAAATTGCTCCTAGCAAATTAAAAACCACTTCTACCTTTCCGCCCATTATTGCGCTTATCTCTCTGGTAGGGATGTACCAATGCAGCAAGAAACTTTGTAAAACATGCCATTTTGTTCAGCATGGCCAAAAATCTTTCTCCACCAAAGGCCATACCTACTTTCTGAAAGACTTCTTCAACTGTTCATCTGACCACGTGGTATATGGTCTAACCTGCCCTTGTGGCCTCATATACATTGGCCGCACCATTCGGACCCTCAGACAGCGTTTTGGGGAGCATAGGGGGTACATTGAGGGTGGTACAGACCCCCACAGTGTGCCTAGAAATTTTGCCATGGTCCACAAGGGTTCTACTCTTGGGTTGTCTGTTTGGGTTATAGAACAGATCCCTAGGTCTCTCCCGCCCGCTGAAAGGTTTAAGAAATTGTGCGCGAGAGAGACCTATTTAATCTATCGTTTGGATGCTCTCTCCCCTGGAGGCATCAATGAGTGTATCGAAACATCTGCTATTCTGTGATGCTTATACGTATATGCTTATGTGTTTTTTCCATGGGTATATTGCAAGTGTACTATCTGACACATGTGTGCGCATACTCGAGTGCGTGCATACATCTTTTTCCTAGCCCCTCTCCTTCCCTCTTCTTCCCCCTCCCCCTCCCCTCCTTCATTGTCCTTATTTCTGTTGTTTTCTTACCTCCCCCCTTTCCCCTTTCCCCCCTTTTTTTTCCTTTTTTCCGCCCCCCCTTCCCTTCCTTCCCCTCCCCCTCACCTTTTTCCCCCTCCCATTACTCATTTTTCCGTTTCCTCCCCCCCTCCCCTCCCATTTCCCCCCCCCCCATCCCTTTTCTATATGATTGTTCCCCCATACCCTTCACACGATATTCCTTTAGAGAGATATATATTATAGCCATTATAACCTCCTTCCAGCCATTTTCCATAACACAAACATACATACAACTACACATATCGGGTCTGCGTTTGTATGTGTATATATCCAAATTAATATATACATTTTAATTTTCCTTTCAATTACCAATGTTTTTATTAATAGCTCATATTTTAATTGTATTTTATTTTATCCCCAGTGCCTGACATTACATTGTATTTATTTAATGATCTCATTTTAATCATGCCCCTCTTTCCCTATATCAGCTTCTTTCTGTCCTTTTATTATCTTTTCTTCTTTGTTCTCCTTCCTGCCCCGTTCACAGGCTCCTTGCTATTGCTGACACAATTGCGTACAGCTCCTTTTTATGGCCACTCCCCCCACTCCCTCCCATATATTCCCTTCAAAATTCCCGTGCTAACCAGCTTGACAAAGCAGTGCAGCCGTCATGTCACTTACGGCTAGTTGACTCAGGAAACACGTCGCATAGTGTATGACGTCATCGCTCCTCGCCTGGATCACTCTTTGCTTCCCAAGCCTCATTCTGGTATCCCTCCATCGCTGTCGGCTGGTAAACATCCAGCACATCTGAAGACCAGTCTGAGGACACATATCCATGGCCAGGAAGACTGACCTCACGGACCCCCTTGGTTACATTTGGGACTCCTGTATGCCTTTATAATTCAACCTAAATGTGAGTGCAATCTTTGTTGCTGCCTTTTTTATTAAAATTGTTTTTAAGTCTGCACCCAGAGGCGCCTCCATTTCCTTGTTTTTTTTTTCTTTACAGCATCAACTGACTCAAAATGTGTCCCTTTAAGCACTGATTTAACTTTTGGGAATTCATTCTCACGTCCCTCACTGAATCTTTTGGCCACTCAAACACATGTGCACGAGACAGGCCATCATTCTCATACACTGTAGTAAGCATTTGAAAACATTCTGTTGGTGTTTTGTGCAATTTTACAAAAAATTTCAAATCGACACGTTGTTCAACTTTTAAACTTAGCATTTTTTCGGCACACTACAGAAAACACAACCAAACTAAATGGCGACTCAAATTCAACTGAACATCATAGAGTGTTGCTGCTTGTTATGCAGGTTCAAACATGTTCGAAGTCCCACGCATGCAGTTATAACCGGTTCTGAATGCTTTGTTTACTAGGTGGGATCACAATCTTGTTATTATAATAAATACACCCTGTATGTTACACCCTAAACATGGGTGTAACATGTAACATGGTCCAAAAGGTTGAGTTAGCCTTTAGTTATCTTCAGTTCTTAAATGTATGCCTAGAACTGTTAAAATGCATGAAGTGTAGATCTGTGTGAAGGAATTTGTTTTGTGTTTTTGTATTACACAATTGCTCTATAGTGCTCTTTGATATGCTTTTTGCTTACCTGTTTTTTTTTTTTTTACCATTCACTAGTGGTTTATTTTTGTTTAGCATTAGATATTATTGTATATCCTTCTGAATTACAATATGTTAATTAAATATTTGTTAGACTTTTTGGATATTTGCTGGGTATATATAATAAATCTACTTTAATTCAAATAGTACATCTGCTAATAAGATATACACCCAGCCAAAATGTTGATTTATTTGTTCTGAACAGAGTAGGGAAAGGTTTGAACCCCTTTGAGGTCTTCTGCTATCAGGAGCGCTGTTAGAAAAATGTCCCCTCACTTACTGGCCCAGTGACAATAAAGGTGAAGGGAATCTCCAACAGCAATTCATATATATATATATATATATATATATATATATATATATATATATATATATATATATATATATATATATATATATATATATATGTTTTTTTTTTTTTTAAAGTATGGTAAGGCTAGAACCCCTTTCAACATTTTATTGCTGTCTGTGTCTTGCAGATTTTATCTCACTACCTATTTGGTGAAATCATTGTAATTGTGACAGTAGTAAAGGGTGTATGTATAAGAAAAGTCAGTAAGCAATTAATCCATGAAACTGTATGTACATTCTTTCTGTGTGAATTGGTACAAAAACATGATATTAGGTTATTTCCTCTCTAGGTTGAATGTTTTTCATTCATACAGAATAGAGTGAATGAAGAAATGACTGCATTTTGCATACTAGATAGAGCTGATGATCATAGGAAATAAATACGTATTTACTATGATTGTCAGCTCTATATAGTGGACAATGCATAATTTTTCTTATTATTATTTTTCTAATCAGTATGAATGGCAAACATTAGAACTGCAGAAAAAATTGCCTAATAGCATAAATTTTGTCCCCATTCACCTAAAGCAAATCCAAATGCAGTTTCATGGTATTATTAGCTCTACATTTAACAAATACACACCATAGTTAAGAGGAAATCTTTTTAAAGTGTATCTAAACCCAAAAAACAAAACAGTAATATTTATTAGCTTATCAGTCCCTAGATGTGATTGGTGAATATGTTTTTTTCCTTCTTTTTTTCCAGTCATTTTCACCTAGTAACCCTGTGAATGACACACTTGCTGTCCTAGGGTGGCTTTGCTCACTTATTCACTTTGTCTATGGAGGAAGTCATGGTTGCCACACACGCTAGACTTCAAACATGTCTGTCTTTGTTTCTCTTCATTACATAGTAGTTGATAGGATAAGTACTTCACAAAAGAAAGATAGAATTGTTTAGCTTTCTGTTTAGCTCACAGGAAGTGGCAAGGACACTGTATTACTGTCAAGATCAACAAGTACTGAACATTTTCTTAGTCTGAAAAAATAAAAAGAACGTCCACATTTAAGGACTAGTAAGCTATAATATATTAAAACGTTGCTTTTGGTTTTATACTTACCTAGATCCCACTCCAAGGCTTACCCAAGGTTACAGATGCAGGTTCAGTTTTAATCTTATTTTTCTGGTTTAAAATATAAATGCAATATGTATTCTAAAGCATTCTATGACTTCTCCATGCCTCCTATCACTTGAAAACCTACCTCCCAGCCAGCACACTGTCTGGCTTGGCCAGGTCCAGACATTGTTTACAGGCCATGGCTCTGGCTTTGAAGTGCACACTCCTGTGCGAGTCCAAGTAGGTTCTAACTCTAATAATTATATATTTACTGTATATACATATGCCATTGTCAGGTTTCCTGTAATTTAAGTTAGCATAAGCTACATCCAGTATACAGTGCTGTATTCTGCAGCAGTACAGGTGACTTCCCATCTGCTGCTAGAACAAAATTGAGGGTGTTTGGGTATTTCTAAGCCATTCAGAGGAAATTTTGTGTCAACCAATCAGGTGTTCTCTGATTGGTTGAGGTGGAGATTGTGACATCATCTGCCCTCCTCTTGGTTATTAGGCACTTCAATGACTGCAGGTATGCATATTTTAAAGATCTGTGAGTTACTACCCAGCACATTCATGCAGGCCTTTCCTAGTCTCACTGGCTGCATATTTATTCCTTGTCAGTGACTTGGTAATAAAGAAAGGACTATTTTAGGACATACCTCAGTTTACTGCATGCTCTTCATACTACAATCCATCAGTGTTCTTAAGGCTACATACACACCTGCGTTTTTGCCCAACACCAATTATATTTGAGAAAATCAGGGAGGGGGGGCGGTCCCAGCAATATGCAGTGATTATCTTTAAGTGATTGACCCAAGACGCAGTCTGCATCCAGGGCCAATCACTCACAGGTAATTAAAACATAGTGATTACATGTGAGTGGCTACAAATAGCTGTAGAAGCCAGAAGCCCCCCATTGTTTTCAAATGGGCTGCTTCCCACAGCTAATCCCCAAGACCCCCTCTGATTGTCTTGCATATAATCAGTGCCAGGCAAAAAACAGGTGTTGAATGTAGCCTAATTCAGTCAGGAATGCAGAAAACCTTGGTCAAGTCAATCAAGAATCCTTTTAAACCACAGTCAGCCTTGTCAGGTGTCAGGGCCAGGTTTCAGCATCAGTAATCATCATCAGGTGCCATTGTTATGTGTCAGCGTCAGTTATAGGAGTCAGTATCAGGTGTCAGGGAAAGTTCCCACTGCTGCAATGTCAGACATTGCATGTGATTTGCACTGCACTGTTGTGCAAATCACATGTCTGTGCTATGCAAATTCAACTAAACAGATTGTATGGCTGAATTTGCATCGCATTCGTACCAAACTCATGCAGGACCCTTTGTTTTGTCCGCACCAGAATCAGATCACATGTGATCCGATTCCTGTCTGAATTGCCATTTTCCACTGCAATATGCAAACCGATCTGGGGGTGTCATTAACTTTGTATTGACACTCCCAGATCGGTTTGCATAGGGGAGTCAGATGCAATGTGGGAACCTGCAGTGCATTTGCAGGGTTCCCACAGCGCACCAATGTGAACCGAGCCTCAGAGTCAATAGTGAGCATCAGGAGTCACTTAATAGCTTTTAATCCCCCCTCACTCCCTCCTTTCTTGTTATCTCTCCTGCTCTCTTTCACCATATCAAAGTACCTTTTAAAACATTGCATGTTAAATGAACTGAACTTTGTATTTAATAGACATGTACAGTTCATTTTATTCTAAGTTGAACTACGGAGGAAATTTTCCTTATTCGGAGATTTTGATATATCTTAATTTTTGAATTACAATAGTAACAAATTTAAACATATCTAAAATAACAAAACAAAATTTGTCCTAAATAACAAACTATTTTAAGGCTTCATTCCCACGAGGTGGATCTGCTGCCTCTGTCCGCCAGCTCAGAGGGAGATCTCTCCATTGGTTTCTGCTGAGCCGGCAGATGACAGGTCCCTCTCTGCTCACTGAGCGGGGAGGGGCTTGTCGAGTGCCGCTGGCTGCTATGGAGAGATTGGACGAAAACGGACAGCATATCTCTTTTCATCAGATCTCACCCGATCTGATCCGCCAGGGATGGATGCGAACATAGGGTCATCCGTCTGATTTTAGTGGATCGGACTGGGTCGGATGTTAGCGGACATGTCACCGCTGACATCCGTCGCTCTATAGACTAACATGGAGTGCCCATTCAGGTCCGCCGACAAAACTGATAGGCGGACCTGAACGGTCCGACAGTGTGAATGGGGCCTTAATCAAATTCTAATTTAATTTGCAATTGAAAACGAAAACAAATTTGAAATGTAAACATTTTATTCAAAGACTGTGTGCATTAGTGTATCTAAAAGAATTGGTGCTGTTTTGAAGCCAAATATTGATTTAGATGTTTTTCTTAATATACATTTTACATCATCCCTTTACACCTGCATAAAACGTTTGTACAGTACTGTACATATAGACAGCAAAATGTTAAAGTCAGATATTTATTTTATATAGTTACTGTACATAGTCACATACAGTAGTTAATCTGGTTGAAAAAAGACACAATTCCACCCAGTTCAATCAACAGAGAAAAAAAGAAAAATAAACACACACACACAGATACACAAAGAGAAAACCTCCATATACAATATCCTATACTCACAGTTGATCCAGAGGAAGGCAAAAAAAAAACCAATAAAGCATGATCCAGCAGTCCATTTTAGAACTTAGAACACATATTCTGAATAAACCTGATTATTAATACAAAGAAGATTAATGTTTCAAAAATCAAATGGCCAAGATTTCTGGTGAATGAATAATTTTAGTATCATTTGTGTTCAGATCAACATACAGTGCAATCATAACGCTTTCAGACCTCCTTCACTTTTTTCTTTTTAAATATGTTGCAGCTTGAAACTACAGTTGTTTAGTATTTTTTTCTCTACTGTATACTCAATACCCCACAATGATAAAGTGAAATCAGAATTTTAGAAATGTTTGGAGGTATGAAATAGGAAAAAACTGAAATATCACATTGGCATAACTATTCAGACCCTTTGCAACAACACATTTCTTGATCGTTGCTGAGATGTTTCTACACCTTGATTGTAGATCGCCTTTGGTAAATTTAATTCATTGGACATGATTTGGAAATGCACACACCTCTCTTTAAAAGCCCCCCCCCAGCTGATCATGCATACTGTATCAAAACAAAAGATATGAGGTCAAAGAAACTGTCCGCCAAGCTCCTGGGATTATTACAAAGCAGAGATCTGGGGAAGTCTACAAAAAAATTCTGCTGCACTGAAGGTACCCAAGAGCACAGTGGCCTCCGTTATTCTCAAATGGAAGTGGAACAAGTGTGGTACAACCAGGACTCTTTCAAGAGTTGGTCGTCTGGCCAAACTGAGCAATCAGGGATGAAAGGCCTTAGTAAGAGAGGTGACCAAGAACTTAATGGTCACTCTGACTGAGCTGCAGAGATTCCGTGTAAAGATGGGACAAAGTTCCAGAAGGACAACCATCGCTGCAGCCCTCCACTGATCTGGGCTTTATGGCAGAGTGGCTAGATGAAAGCCTCTCCTTAGTGCAAAACCATCCCAACAGTGAAGCATGGTGATGGCAGCATCATGCTGTGGGGGTGTTTTTCAGCAACAGGGACTGGGAGGCTGGTCAGGGTTGAGGGAAAGCTGAAAGCTGAAAGGGTTGAGGGAAAGCTGAATGGAGCAAATTACAGGGATATCCTCAAAGAAAACCTGTTCCACAGCTCTCAGGACCCCAGACTGGGCTGAAGGTTTTACCTTCCAACATGACAAAAATTCTAAACACACCAAAGATGACACAGGAGTTTTTGTGAATTTCCTAGAGTGCCACTGCCAGAGCCCTGGCTTGAACCTTACTGAACATCTCTGGAGAGACCTGAAAATTGCTGTCCACTGATGGTCTCTATTGATGGGCCGAACAACCCCCCCCCCCCGGTTTGGTTTGCACCAGAAGATGCGAACAGGCAAAAAGTTTGAACGAACATGCGGACCCTATTAAAGTCTATAGGACATGAACATGAAAAGTGCTCATTTGAAAGGCTTTTGTCAAAAAAAGTATATAGGGACCCGGGTACTGCCCCAGGGGACATGTATCAATGCAAAAAAAACTAAAAAGTACCCGCAGGTGGACAAGTCCATATGCCGTACAGACCTCATATCTCCCTCTGCTATAAGCTTATGGTCACTTCAATGACCATAAGCTTATATCAGAATTGTTCAGCAGACTCTGCTGAACAATTCTATAACTGATCAGCAGATTAGAACCCTAAATGTAACCACCCCCCACACCCACGCTGCTGTCTCCCTGTCCCCTGCCTCTCCACCTCCCACCGCCAACTTTCACTTAGAACTTCTCCCCCACTCTCCTTTCTTATCCCCTTTACCCCCTTCTCCCCCCCAGCACCTATTACCCCCCTCCACCCTATCTGACCCCCCCAGCAAACCCGCTCCCTGCAGCCACCACCAATAGCTGGCATCCCGCCTCTGCCGCTTCCATCAGCCTAAGGTGCTGCATGGGTTCTGGGGGGATCCAGATGTGTCCCCAATACCTCTGATCACCCCCCCATACTGCCCCCCACCCCCAATCCATGGCCGCTTCGAGCAGCATCTCTCCTTCCCCTCCCGCCGCCTGCAACTTCTCCTGGCACTGATCTCCTATGATCTGTCAGCTTGGAGAGCGCGGCGGGGGGAGTGGTGTGGAATCTCTATACAGATTCCACTCATTCATGTAAAGTGCTACAGAGAAAGGGACTATCTTCAGTCCCCTTCTCTGCCTCAAAAAAATATATATGGGGCTCTGTTTAGACCGATGATTACTCACCAAACCCCCCCCAAAAAAAACTGTAAAAAATGTAAAAAGTAAAAAAAATAGTAAGACCCGCCAGGTCTGCCCACAATCACCCCCCACAGTGACAGCTGTCCCCCCTGCACTCAGCTCTCCACAGTGACGGTCTCCCCCACACTTACCCCTCCATGGTGACGGTCCCCCTACCCCCATCCCTCCACGGCTTCCTCAGCTTCTCCTCCTGACCAACCCAATCCATCCTGATTGGCCAGGGGGAAAAGCCAGAAGACAATAGCGAATATTACTTCGCTATTGTCACAAGTGGGTGGGTTCAGGATGCAATGCTCAAAAAGAGGGGAGACACCTGGGAAAAGGAGAGGCTGCCCACCCCAAAATCATAAAAATAGGAATTTACTGCTTGGTGTTTAGATCGCGGTTGCTGCTGATCCACATGCCCCTTACCAGGCGTGGGGGTTCTTCCTAAGTGTAAGCCATCCTAAGTTGCACAGCTGCTGCTCAAGCTCCCCCCCTGGGGGTGGTGGCTGACCGTGGGGCCTTGGTGTTGAAATCTGATGGTAGAGGCGACTTCTAAAATCGCAAGCTCAGAAGATACAGCTATACGCATACCCTTGGGTAATTATGCTCAAAAAGTTTTATCATATATAACTGTGCTCATTGTTTACACGAATATACAACCATATTGGTACCATTGTTTCATGCATACAAAATTCTCCTACAGCGCATGCATTTCCTCTGAAGAAGACCCGATGGGGTCAAAACGCATCAGGAATATCCAATCGCTTCTTCAACACATCACTTATGTATAGCTTATTATATACTTCTGTGACCCTTTTATAGCTTGATGTACACAGTTCATGTTTTTACTCCGATGTTACATGCATTAATAAAGCTACTTTTTAAACCATACAACATCTTCATTGTTGTCTGCTGCCTCCAAAGCCCCTTTACCTTTTGGGGGTAAATTCCTATTTTCAGGATGCAATGCTTTGCTCCCTGAGCCTAACCAATTAGAGCCTCAGGCTCATGGTAAGACCCCTTTCACAAGGAGTGAACTCTGTCAAGCAGAACCACCTGTTTAGCGGGGGATCTGTCTGAGTAGGCGGATGACAGGTTTGTGTCTGCTCCGCTGATGCAGAGCAGACTCTATGGGGCGCTCAGATGGAAACGGACCACCTGTCCATTTCTATCCAATACCGTCTGATCCAATCTGCTAGATGGATGGGGAATGAAATCCCAATCCATCTGTTTTTAGCAGACTGGACTGGATCAGATGCAGGTGGGTGTATACGGACACATGCCCATTTACATCAGCCTCTCCATAGAGAACAATGGGTGGTCAGATTGGGCCCGCCTGAAAAACAGACAGGCCGATTGGTCTGCTTGTGTGAAAGGGGCCTAAGACCGTGTTCACACAGGGCATACATAGCGTACCTTTACGGGGATGCACTGGTGTTCCATGCATCTCTGTGCAGGCCTTCCCATTGATATTGGTTGTCAGGGTCTGCGGGTGGGGGGCTTATCGCAATCTGGAAGACACCTTTAACAAGGGCGCCCTCAGATCCTGCCCCCCATGTGAATGGGTTTGAGGTATATGTTACCCCTACCCATTCCCCAAAAAAAGTGTCAAAAAGTAAAAACCACAATAAACAGTTTTTGACAATTCCTTTGTTAAAAAAAAAAAAAGTGTCTTGCGATGTACATCCATAGTCACCCCTGCCTTCATGGGAGGTCTCAAAGTGACTGTTGTCCTTTGGCTTTGACAGCTGTTATTTAGGCAAGGGCGGGGCCACTCGCTGACGTTATTGGATGACCCCGCCCCCTCTGAGATCACATGACATCAGAAGGTGGCAGAGTCACTCTGTTACATCACCGGACCACCGGGTGGTGCCTATACAACAGC
Source organism: Lithobates clamitans (assembly GCA_037952925.1). Taxonomy (NCBI): domain Eukaryota; kingdom Metazoa; phylum Chordata; class Amphibia; order Anura; family Ranidae; genus Lithobates; species Lithobates clamitans. Next base: position 5,771,540 of record JBBGZY010000147.1, read on the forward strand.
TGTCACGGCCAAGAGAGAGCAGTTGCTGGGAGGCCTCCCATCGAGGCAAGGCTTCTTTTTTTTCTATTTATTCTATGATTGAAGATGGATGGACATCGTGGGACACTTTTTTCTTTTTTAATATAGGAATTGTCAAAAACTGTCTGTTGTGGTTTTTACTTTTGACACTTTTTGGTGAATGTATAGGGGTACAATGTACCCCATACCCATTCACATTGGGGGATATGGGGGCCCCCTTGTTAAAGGGGGCTTCCAGATTCAGATAAACTCACCGCCCGCAGACCCCAACAACCAATGGCCAGGGTTGTCGGGAAGAGGGGGAGATGGGGACAAAGTTCTTTGGGGGGACCCCAAAACACCCTCCCCATGTTGAGGGCATGTTGAGGGCAAGCGGCCTGGTTTGGTTCAGGAGGGGGGAACTCGCTTGTCCTCCTCCTAACTCACATCCCAAAACGGTGTATTCCAAACTAAGTTAATAGTATATAAATAAATGGAATATACAGTAACTGTGTAAGACCCCTTTCACACCGGAGGCATTTTTTAGATGCTTTAGCACTAAAAATAGCACCTGTAAAGCGCCTGAAAAACGCCTCATCTGCAGTCATCCTGCAAACAGCTTGTTTGAGGTGCTTTAGGAGCAGTGTATACTCCACTCCTAAAACGCCCCTTCGCCCATGAAATCAATGGGCAGCACCGCTGAAGTGCCTGCAAAGCACCTCGACGGCGGCACTTTGCAGGCGCGTTTAACCCTTTATTTAGCTGCTGGGGGGGTTAAAGGACCCCACTAGTGCCCAAAAAGCGCTGCAAAAACGACAATAAATTGCAGCTAAAACTAGCAGCACTTTACCGCCGATGCCCCCACACTGGCAATGTGAAAGGGCTCTAATAGTCACAATTTGGTAATAAAGTTTTACACTAATATAAATTTCATTATTAAACATTTAATCAATGACAGTGTTCTGTTTTCCATTTTTTTGATAATACATGTTCATATTCTGCAGTTATGAGAATGGCAACCAGCACACTAGGCAACACACAGACCTTGTTTAAATAACCTCAACTTGCTGCACAGTGGATCTACCCCAGAGGAAACCTCCTCAAGGCAGTATGGTATTATCCAGCCATTTATTATCCAAATTGACACAATATAGGATAAAGATGATTGCCTCTCTAAAATTCAGGAGTGGCAGCTTCCATACTGTTAGTCTGACAGGTTACCTTACAACCTCTTGCCTCTTTTGTTTTCTAGGTGACATGTTGCAACATGTCACCTAGGAAACCTTCTCCTAAGTTGCCAGTGGTAATCCTGTCATGTTTGTCTAATGCAACACATCCAACCATCTATGCTAGATATGGATGGGGTTTACTCTTCTTTAACATGTACCTAGGAGCCATCATAGAAGAGGAAAACTCAAACTTAAAGAGAACTCGTAGAACTGCCACTCATACCATAGATTGACCATGCAAAGGGACTACCGTATATACTCGTGTATAAGTCGAATTTTTCAGCACATTTTTTTGTGCTGAAAGTGCCCCCCTCGACTTATACGCGAGTCAAGCACTTTTCTGCAGCAAAAAATGTCATTTTCCGAACCGACTTTCGGGCCCCGTATCTCAGGCCCACTTGGTGCTAGAAACCCCAAATTTGGTATGCAAACCCAGTGGACCTGGTTCCACAACATATCCAAAGCTGAAGTTCCTAGCACTAAGTGGCCCCGAGATACGGGGCCCCAAAATCGGTTCGGAAAATGTCATTCTCTACTGCAGAAAAGTGCTTGGCATTTTCTGAACCGAATTTGGGGCCCCATATCTCAGGGCCACTTGGTACTAGGAACACCAAATTTGGTGTGCAAACCCAGTGGAACAGGTATCATAACATATTCAAAGCTGGGGTTCCTAGCACCAAGTGGCCCTGAGATGCGGGGCCCCAAAACTGGTTCGGAAAATGTCATTCTCTGCTGCAAAAAAGTGCTTGACATTTTCTGAACCGATTTTGGGGCCCCATATCTCAGGGCCACTTGGTGCTAGGAACCCCAAATTTGGTGTGCAAACCCAGTGGAACTGACTGGTTCCATAACATATCCAAAGATGGGGTTCCTAGCACCAAGTGGCCCTGAGATGCGGGGCCCCAAAACTGGTTTGGAAAATGTCATTCTCTGCTGCAAAAAAGTGCTTGACATTTTCTGAAGCGATTTTTGGGGCCCTGTATCTCGGGGCCACTTGGTGCTAGAAACCCCAGCTTTGGAAATTTTATGGTGCTAGTTCCACTGGGTTTGCACACCAAATTTGGGGTTCTTAGCACTAAGTGGCCCCAAGATACGGGGCCCCAAATTCGGTCAACTGTGTCTATCTGCAGCAATGTCATTTCGGGACCCTTTGGGTTCAGAGACCCCAAATTTTGGCTGCAGCTAGGGGGCATCTAGGAACCCTTAACTACCGAGTTTGAAGTTCAGGGGACCTATGGCTGCAAATGGGCACAGTGAGGCATACAAATGGGCACACTGAGGCTGCAAATGGGCATTGTTGACCCTCTTTTCCACTTACAGTAGCTGTGCATTTCTCACCCTCGTCTTATACTCGGGTCAATAAGTTTTTCCCATTTTTTTTGTGGTAAATTAGGGCCTCGACTTATACTCGGAACGACTTATACTCGAGTATATACGGTATATTTTCACAGGCAAAGACACTGTTCTAGAAAAAGATGACTGTGCAATGCAGTTGTCACATGATGGATCTTGATTTTATAGGATATCTATGCAAACATTACTGAAACAATATGATGAAAGGTTACATTTTCATCCAGTATACATAGAAAATTGTACTTTATTAATATTTACTCTAAAATATAACTTGGCTACTGCTTTGCTTTAAAAAATGTATATGCCTAAATTTAAAATAACTTAATTGGGCAGCAAAGGTACCATCATTAAGCGGAAAAGGTACCATATGTATGTATAGCCTGTGTAATATTATACAATTATAGAAAACACCCTCACTGGAATGTACAATGTATATTAAAAAGGAGAGCCTAATTTTTTAAAAGACATTTGACTACATATGTTATATTATAATATATGTTTTTCATATCGGAATTTATCTATGGAAGGAATTATACTGCAACCTTGTCTTTAACATTTTATATATAGATGAAAATGGTACAGAAGATCTTAAAGTGTTTGTTAACCCCCCCAAAAAATGGATCCTGCTCCTTTAAAGCATGTGATACAGAACAGTGCTTGTGCTGTGTCATTTGGCATCCTGTAACACCTATAAACCCTGACTGATCCTGCCAGTTTTTTCCCTCTCCTATGTAAACTGACCACAGTGTATCATGGCTGCTGAGCCCTGACACCATGGTCAGTTTACATGCCTCTGTCATCCGCAGCCCTGCTGTCTCTCCTCTGTCCTCTCCCTCCTGCCTGTCAGCTCCTGTGTCAGGGCCTGCTCCCCCCCCCCTCGCTCCTGCTGCTGAGATAACATGATTTACTTTAAATAATCTGCTCGGTCTCCTAATGATATGCCCCCTGTGTGTGTGTTGTAAAAAAAAAAAGCCCTATATACCTTTTTTGTAAGTGCTGATCGGCTGTCACGTGATCCGCTGGCTCTCTCCTTCTCTCCCCTCCAGACTGATGTCAGCGGGGGGAGAAGAGAGCTGGTGGGTCACGTGACTGCCGATCAGCGCTCACAAATAAGGTATATACGACTTTGTTGTTTTTTTTATACGACACACGCACAGGGGGACATATCATTAGGAGACCGAGCAGATTATTTAAAGTAAATCATGTGGGTTAACAAACCCTTTAAGGAGAACTCCTAGAACAATTTGCATTCTTGCTAATTACTGTAGTCTTTGTTAGTATTTCTGTTTTGTAAGTCTGTGCTTGTGGACTATTGTAGTGTTTCCCTTCACAATTCCCTGTATCATTACTTTTGAAGGAATTCTTTTACCTTACAAATGAATCTGAAAGTTCCTTAAAATTTAAGTATTACCTTAACCCTGAATTATCAGGAAACCTGGGAAAATTAATTGTTTTTTTTTTATTTCTTTCAAAATCTATGCCCTTCAGCCCCCATACAGTTACAGATACCACTTTATGTACCAACATGCCACCAGAACTAGAATACACCACTGATTTGTTGAAAAAAACATTATGGGGTTGATTTATTAAAACTGGAGAGTGCAAAATCTGGTGCAGCTGTGCATGGTAGCCAATCAGCTTCTAACTTCAGCTTGTTCAATTAACTGCTTCCCGTCTGGCTCATGTACATAATCGGCCAGATTGGAGCAGCGTCAATGTGGGTGGGCATACATGAATGTAGTAAACACAATGTGATTTCCTGTCATCATTGTATACTTCTGTGATCTCTGTGTTTGGTCACAGTGATCCCATGGTAAAAAAGCAATTCACAGCAGCCTTGTACCATGTGAAAGCTGTGACATTTATCATAGGCTGCAGGAATGCAGCCAGAGAGAGTGAGAAATGATTGCTTTTACAGATTATGGCTGTAAAAGCAATCACAATGTAAAAAAAGAAATCCTGATAACCAACATGGTTTGATCAGATGCTTTCACAACTGGTAACAGCTTGTAAACAATAAACAGAAACCGGAAGTAACAAAATGCTAGTTGCTTCAGGTTCCATAGACAATGGAGATGATCAGGGAACTTCCACATATCAGTAGACTAAACTTTCTTAGCTTATAGAAACTAGGGCTGCTATAAGTGATATAAGCTATATTCCCTGACTGCTCATATAGAGGTGACCATTAGAGTTCACTGGTTTTAACACAGTTGATTGATCTGTGTGATTCACAAGATACAATGTTTGGTATAAAATCAGTCCAGACACTGAATAAGTCTCACACTTGTGGTATCATCTTACTCAGGAGTAGTAGAATATATTTTGTGGTGTAATTCTAAGTATGCCCCTGCTGTGTGTGAGAAATATCTTTATTAAATTGCCAGCTTTGTGTAAAAAAAATAATAATTCTCTTTCCGCATTTTCCAAAAAACTTTTGGTAAAAAAAAAGAAGTCTTAAAAAGACTCACCATGCCTGCTAAAAGATACCTTGGGGTGTTTACTCTCTAAAATGCTGTAACAATATTGGTATTTCCACTGTCCTGGTGCTCCAAAGTCTCCAAAAATGTGGTAGGGTAGTTACCGGTAGTTAATTAAATGTGTAGTTGATGCCCTTAGAAAGCCTGAAGGTACTTGTTAGATTTTGGCCACCTATGTGTGGCTAGGCTGTGAAAAAGTATCATGCTCCTGGTATCCCCACACTCTGGAGTAGCAGAATGTGTTTTGGGGTGTATTTCTAAGTATGCCTAGAGTGTATGTTAGAAATATCTTATTAATTGACAACTAAAAAAATACATCTTCATTGTCAGAGTGCTATTTGGAATAAATATGAGCATGTGCTGAAAATGAGACAGAAAAATAAAAAAGACCTGGCATAGTTACCAATACTTTAAATGGCCGTGCTCAGTTAAACAGTGGCGCACATTCACACACATCTGCTTCCAGAATTGACACCAAATGCCCTACATAAGGTCAGTGGCTGCACTTAGACTTTGCTGAATGATTTTCAGCTACCAGTACTCCTTGCTCTTGTGTTTCCTGTATTCTTTGGATTACCTCTTACCTGCTTGCCCCTGGACTTCTCTGCTGCCTGATCCCTGGTTTTGTCTCCGGCTTGCTCTAAGGACTCTGCTTCTCTTGCTCTACCATGCATGACCCTGGCTTACTCTTGACAAACCCTTCTGCTTGCCTCAGTGAATCCCTGTGAATGACTTCAGCTCTGTTTTTGACCACCCATCTGCCTACTCCCTGGCTTGCCTTCCTGTGTTTGACTTTGGCTCTCATCCATACTATGCTTCTTCAGTCCCGCCCTGCCAGCCTGATCCTGCTTCTTCCTCTGTTGCCACCTTGTCTGTGATCACTGCCCTTGTTCTACTATATCTCCAGGGGCTACGAAGATCCTACCATACGTCCTGAAAGACCAGCTGACAGCTATCCAGTTTTGCTATGCTGCAAGCAGCTTCCAGCAGATCTTCCTGAATGGCACTCATGCTTCTTTTCGCCTGTTTCAGCCGTGAGAGAAGCCTTCTTGCCAGGTATGTGGCATTCATTTTTTTCCCTGCATTTTCCAAAAGCTTGTGGCAAAAAATTACATTTTCACAAGACACACTATGTCTTTCAGAAAATACCTTGAAGTGTTTGCTTTCCAAAATGTGGTCATTTTTTTGGTGCTTCCATTGTCCAGGTGCTCCAGGGCCTTCAAAAATGTGGCTTTGACAAAAAAACTGGAATCTGATTGGTTTCCATGCAGAGCTGCACCATATTTTGTACTCTCCAGTTTTAGTTAATCAACCGATATATTTTTTTTGTGCAAGAACCCATCACAGAGTTTTGGGGTGCAGGGTTCTCAGTACCAAATATGAACATGTATTTTATTGAAGCCACCCATGTCCACCTTGACTATTGCTAATCCTTAAGCCCAGATTCAGTGAAAAAAAATTATATCTGGGTCATTGATTGGAAAGAAGAGAGGGCATAGTCTGGAACTCTTGTCGGACCCTCAGCTCTATTAACCCCTGCCTCCACCAGGGATTGGAGGAGGGATATTTATATTAAAGTAAGTAACTTCCTTTGTGCTGATTTTTTTTTTACTAAATTCTAACATTTATTTACATCTTTACACCTAATCTGTCCCTTCCACTAAGCATTAGATTTAACACACTGCTTATTGTGATCCCTTCGTCCTTAGTCCCAATCCTAAATTAGAAAATTACCATTTAACCTAGCCCCAACACATAATACTACAAGCCCTTTCCTTCGTAACTTTAATTCAAGTCTCTAACTTTATAATACAGATTTTATTGTTCACTGTTTTAGGACCAAAGCCATGTTATGGAAATTGTAAATGTACTGTAGGAGCTATTTCAGTATTAGACCTCAAATGGGACAAAGCTTAAAAAAAATATTATAGCAACTTGTGATGGAAACTGGTATGAGGGTAGCATAAAATGTTCCACTTTCAATACTTTTGAAATGATGGTGGGAATGCTAAAGAATCTGAATTACTGTTCTTTATCAGCCAAAATATTTTCAGCCTGTTTCATTATTTATTCACAGTAAATTCCATTGCCTAAAATAGATTTGACTGGCTTTTAAGGGTGCTTAAATTAAATTGTAAACTAAATATTTAGATGCTAGTATTATTGGTTTATATACTGTAACTCCAACATATTTTAATGCTGTACAAATGAACTGTTACAAACAGAAATACATGTGGTAAATAAGTATAAATAATAATTAAGTTATACATATATCCTTGTAGAAACACTGAATAACAAGGAAAAATAAAATTGCATGACAACATATTTATAATGAAAACAAGGCACCATCAGAATGAAAGCCATTGCTGAAGGAATATATATATATATATATATATATATATATATATATATATATATATATATATATATATATATATATATATATATATATATATATATATATATATATATATATATCTATATATATATCTATATATATATCTATATATATATCTATATATATATCTATATCTATATATATATATATATTATATATATATATATATATATATATATATATATATATATATATATATATATATATATATATATATATATATATATATTGACACTGGAAGAGGAAGTAGTGCTATATTAATGGTATTGTGACAACTGCTCTTCATTATAACCCTTATATGTGCAAAGTGATCCTCATATTTACTCACCACTTTATTGTAGTAAGCATTTACAAATTCAACTTAAATATTATTATTCTTAGTTCATTTATAAACTGACAGAATAAAATGTACTTATGGTTGGACTTTCCTTTTTAATAGGGTTAATCATTCCTATGTAGAGACAAACAGGTTTGGACTGATCATGAGTTCTACTTCAACCCATGATATTTGCAGTTTTCTGAATAGGTTAACCAAATAGCCAGTTTTGGCCAATTTTCCAGCTTGCCCAAACCTCAGGCTGCTAAAGCCAGAAGGCTTTAATTTTATTCTGGTATTACTACTGCCACTAAATAAAAATGTCAAGCTGGCCTCAAATGTGCAGGCTAATTTCAAATTGTAAACAAGCCAGTCGGTATCCCAGCTGATGTTATTGACCAAAAACAGTCATTGCCATATTTGGTCAATGCCATCAGCTAACATCCCAGGTTGAATTGTTGATATTAAACAGCCAGCCAGAGAAATGCCATTTGTGATGAGAGTAGGGATGGGAAAGGATCATTGTGGAATTCTTAGGTCGGTAGGTTGTCAGGGCATCACTCATCATGATTGGCGATGTAGCTACATTGTTGCACAATGTAATGGATGTTGGATTTAAATAGTGAGACACGTTTTTTCTGGATTTTTTAATAAAAGACTCAGTCTACAAAGTGGGTGTTATTATTTAATTTTTTTTTAATGAATGAGTAAAAAGTGTTGCTATGTATCCTATGCTCATTCACGCAGGCAGGAGAGATGACTATCTGGGGGCTCCCTTGTTTTAAAGGGGACTTCCAGGTTTTGAAACATCCTCCCTCACAGACCCCACATTTACTGGTCCAGGGATGTTTGGAGAGGTCCTTGTCCCTACTGACAATACTTTTTGTGAAAAAAAAAATACATATATTTACCAGGTTCCCATAGCTCCGGGAGCCATACGAAATAGGGCCACTATGTGGTCACTTCTCCTTTCCATTCTGTCATAATTCCCAGTGGTTTAAAAGCAAGAAAGACAAATACAAGACAGTAATCTGATGGTTTAAGAAATCAACTAATCTGCATATTAGTAGCCCACCTCAGATTCAGAAACTAGACAATATACCTAATAATTGGATAAAATTACAGAATCATTTACATTCGAAACAACACTGCAACTAAAAAGTATTGAAACTTATTTGCCAGGTTTGAAATTATTCAGCAAATCTTAATTTTTCTGCTTTATTTGTTTTTTTCATATGCAACATTTCAACAGTGTTTGCAAGTGTATTATAATGATCATGGTATGGGAATTGTGCTGTCCTGAGAACAAAAAATAAAAATATAATAAACATAAATGTTCAATGGGTTTGAGGATATCTGGCATATCTATGGATATTGTGAACAATGAAAAAATTATTCACTTTTGAACTGGATGTTGAATGCCAGTAAGAAGGAAATGCTTGATAAAAATAAAACTGTTAAGTGTGCCCTTAAATGAATTCAAAGCTTTGTTTTCATTGTCAACCGTTTCAGTGTAATGTGTTTTGACATTTACAAAATAAAAATATAATATGTTATTTACTGTATAGTGCCTTTTGAGAAATATATATAACAGTCGACAACTCTAGTAATGAACAGCTACATAAGATCACAAGAAACATCACCAAAGTAGTCATAAAGGCTGGAAAACATTTCATAGCTGTCAATGGCGAGGTGACATTATCATGTCAAAGTGTCTTGGAAATAAAAGCACAAATGCCAGCTTTGGAACCCTCGGAGACTGGAATGTCCTTTTTCCTATAACCTATTTCTCTTTCAAGAACATAACTTGTTTACTTGAAACGTATTATAAGTGCACAAATTACATGTTCACATGAATCATGGCTCTCACTTATTGTGGCATTTTCTTTTTTTTTTTTATTAATCTACATTTAAAATATTATACAGTAAAGACAATTGAAATATAAATGAGAGGTAATTAGAAAGCTATGGACAGCCCAAGTACCATATCGTTATATGATTTTTTCTTTTTTAATTGAATAAATATGAAAGAAGATATCATCTTTAAAGCCCAACTGAAGTCACACCTTTTAATCCCTTTTTGAGGCCTATACACCTGAATATTATGATTTGTGATAATTTTTTTTAAAGATTTGTTCCTTTCAGTTAAAACATGGCTTTCTACTCTCCCACTGAAGTGGTTAGAGTTGGCAGAGGTGAGTATCAGGCATGCCTCTTCATTGCATTTGTAGTCAGAGTCCGGATACTGGAGGACCGTATCACCCCAACTATGACAACCTGAGGTGTGCCATGCTAGCCGACGATCTGTAGGGAGAAAAAGGGGGGATTATAAGCCCCAGACTCCTCCTACAAATACAGGCTAGCCAATGGCCAGCCTTCTAACTTGTAGTCAGAGTCTGGATACTGGAGAAGCGTATTATCCCAACTATGGCGACCTGAAGTCTGTCATGGTCGCATGTAAGGGTATGCTTTAAAGGGGGCAAAAAGACACAAACTAGCTGCAGTGATGTGAAGTTTAATAGAAAACATAACAAACAATTAATCCAGCAAAGTTGCAAAAGCTTGTTTAACTTCCACATGAGGATCAGGAATGTAACGAATGCAACAGGATGTGTGCCAGTGTCCCATGTATTTGATGACATGGGATAGGACCCCAGTTTGGAGGCTGTGGACATCACCCTGATCCTAAAGGAATGACCCAAAAACTGTTTTGGATTTAACCCCAACTTGGCAATTAAAATTCTGACATGCGTTATGAACCATCCGGAAGTAAGAGGCTGCTTGGGGAAATGAGTAACGGGCTATCAAGAGGGGCCGCTATGAACATAGTGGAGAGCTGGTCCAAGACCTCAACTGGACACTAGAAAGCATTGGTTTAGTAATAATTGATCACAAAACCCTGACCTGTCTGCTGGTTTTTGTTGTTAGGGAGTTGAAGTGAAAAATGATCAGGTAACCAGGAGAGACTACTTTTGAGGAGTACAGGTGCATCACGGCTGGCTTGGGACACCTCCCCAGGTCTAAGGAAACCAAACTAACCAGCCTTGAGGACAAGGCTGGGACCTGACCCAAAGGGTGAAAGAGACAACAAATCTGCTAGTCTATGGAAGATCTGGCTGGAGAAAGGCATGCGTGTCAACCGTGCCTGTCCCTTACTTTTCTGGATACCTTCTTTGATGGGATGAGCTGCAAAAATGGACAGTCTGTCAGAATTGTAAAGCGAAAAGAAGTGCTAAATACCTGAAAGGAACAACTTGATGGTATTGAATGAAAAGGATAACTTGCCATGACAATAAGCCACAAAAGCCATCATGTACTTGACATCCCTAGCCCAAATGCAGGGATAGAGGGATGTAAAACCACAAAAACACCTCCACACCGTCTTGTATGCCCTGAGACTGTTCCTTGACAGTGACGCATTCACCAGGTCGGAAGTCGCCCCCCCTGAGTGAATCTAATCCAATGTCAGCTGGGAGAAAGGTGGAACTGGCTTGCCTACCAGATCTGCTTCTGGATGCTGTAGGAAGAAACGCTGGAAATCAAAACCAGATAAGGCATCAGCAGCCACATTATTGACACAACTTATAAACTCATCCTGAAAATGAAAATGGTACATGAGGCCCAACCATGTCAACCTGCCCATGAAGGACGTTATCAGGAGAGACCCATCTCTACCTTTATTGATGATCTCAGCTGTGGCCGAGTTATCGGTAAAGAAAACAACTGTGTGCCCAGACCAAGTGGATCCCCAAGTGACAGAAGCAACCACTATTGGATAAATCTCAAAAAGTGCAGAAGTCTGAGCGAACCTGGAAATGCTGAAAACCTCTGGAGGCCATGGGCTGACATCCAAATATTGCTGAAAAACCCACTGAGGCTGCGGCATCCAAAAAAATTCTGGGGGACATGGTCGCAGGCAGATGGGTAAACATGGAGATCCTGTTCCAGTTGCACAAGAACTGATCCCACATGAGCAGATCCGCACGAGCATCGGCTTGTAGTTTAACAGCCAAATTAGTGTCCTGGTACAGGGGAAGAAGAGCCAACAACCTGGAGATGAGTGACCTGGCCTGTGGAATAATCCTCATGGCAAAGTTGAACATGCCTAACAGTGACTGCAAATCCTTCTTGGAGAACACAGGGGACCTGAACAATGACCATTCAATGTGAATGAAGCCTCGAATCCTATCCAACTTTTCCTGAGGCAAACTGGCAACCATGCGGTCGGTGTCTAATGTGATACCTAAAAAGGTAATTACAGTGGAAGGCCCTTGTGAGCAGCCAGGGGAACGTTCAAATCCATGAACAGTTCTGTGAGTGCTACGAGGTCTTTGGGAGACCGGACTCTGACTTTCCAATAACAAAAAATCATCCAAGTAGTGAATAACCTTGCGACACCCTTTGCGATTGGACAATACTCAGTTGAGAGCTGAGGCAAAAATAGTAAAAAGCCAGGGACTGGAGCCAAATATCAATTTTGTGGCAAAATAATACTAGTTACGCCATTTGAACCCATGCCATTGCCCGAGGGAAGGTTTGATGGGGAGGAGTTTGAAGGCATCTGGAGGACCCGGTAGGTATGGGATGTTCCAGGTTAGAACACCAATTGGAGGTGTGGTCAGATGACTGGCAATTACCACAAGTTGGAGACTTCTGACTGGAAAAATGCCTACAGAATAGCTCCGTGTCAACATTGCTCCAACATGTGACTAACTGAAACTGTGCCCAAGTGGCAGCGACCTTTGCCGAAAAAGACCGGTGATAATCATAAAATGTAGAACCACCATATTTGTGGGCTAGATCCACCACCTTGTGGAGATAAAGGTCCAACTCCTCTTTCCTACTGGGACTGACAGCACAAATGACATCCCTATAAATACCAAAGGAGCTAGGCTCAGTTTGCAATTAAGCCTCGGATCTCTTGTTTTGAGGACCACCGAGACTTCCCTGCAAGCATAAGCTTTGTTCTCAACAATGTCCTATGATGCTATGAGCAGGGATGCCAGGCTGATGTCCTTCCCCCCCAGAATATCTTTTTCAGATTAGCAGGTATAAAGTGCGCAGGAGATACGGAAGGTAGTACTGATAGTGGTGAAGGAACAGCAAGAGGTAACGGCACACCGGTATTACCTACAGGGGTTCCAGATTGCCCAGGGCCTATAGAAGCCACTGAAACTTCCACTGTGGCTGGACGGGCCTCTATCATACTCATCCTATCCTGTACCTGCTGAACTGAAGTGAAGAGCATGTTTAAAACTGTATGAATCTGCATCATACATGTGAGTAAAGACACATTCTCTGTACTGGTGGATGGCTGTGGCTGGGCCTTGTTTGGAAAAAGAAGTCTAAAAAACTACGCTTTCCTAGCTGTGGCTGAGAACGGAATGCCCCTGCGTTGGAGCTCAGCTATAAGTTTTGGAATAGTCCAGTTTTTAAGGGATATAGTGCTTCCGTGCTCTGAGCCCCTAACTGGAGTAGGAGGGATGAAGTCAAATTCGTCACTCTCTGATACGTGTGACATGTTCAAATCTGTGGAAAAACCAACTAGATATAGTCAGACTAAACCACCAATAATACCTGAACATGCTAACTATGTAACACAGTGTGTGGTGCTGAAATAAAATGAAACAGCGCGTGTGGGAACCTAGTGACTTTGACCCCTGTGTGTGTGTAGTGAGCGAGCCCGAGTAACCTGCAGCACCAAGACAGTCAATTAAAAAACGAACACTCAGGGCTTGGTACCTACAGACCGTGGTAGGCAGAAAATAGGAATGAAAGTGACATGCAACGTATGATGTGCGGGCGAGAAAATTGTGACTAATACGATCCTTACAAACGAAACCTCAGCCCACATGGATCCATAGATGTGATGGATCCTGCTATGTAATGTACCTAGAAAATAACCCAACTGAAAGATACACTGAACACACCTTGCTGCTCCCCCACGTAAATGTTGAATCCACCTGCAACAAAACCATGAAGTATGCACTGAAATGATGGGGAAGTATAACTAGAAATAACACTGGTATTGAAGTAATCACCTGAAGCATGTGCATCCATGATGGCCTGGAGGAACCAGGCTGCTCGTGCTCTACCTGCCTGACATGAACAAAGTACTGATGACGTGATTGTGGCTGCCCAGTGAGGGGCTGAAGTATGGCCACCAAACTGTGAATGACTAGATACGGCAGTATGCTTGAGAACGCCAGTGAAGATTCTATGACAATGACCCCATGTGCTGAATTTGCTGACCGCTACCAGGACTGCCACCAAGGACAGGCATGGAACACCATGTGTGTGGGTGTTGGTGACTAGGCAACCCCCACCCTGGTGCAGCAGACCCTGATAGCCACCAGAACAGTGCTGCCTGAATAACCAGACCTGATACCATAAAAGGTCTAATAGCAGCATGCCTCCCCCCCAGCACCTGGCCCTGCACGTACCTTTACCAGAACACTGTACCTGGAACAAACCACAGAAGGTCCTGTGATGAAAACCCATAAGAAACAAACAAGCAAGGGAGAAAGAGAAGCGTCCACACCACCTACTGATACCTGGAAATAATGTCACTGATAGGAAGCCTGTAGGAACCGAACACACAGCTATGAATACCTGTGCACACAACGCCACCTGCCTGCGTGAGGGCTCCAACATGGATTCTCCAAACGGATGCCATGAGACCCCCTGGGATAAGGGCTGGGTGAACCAGGACACGTGTAAACTATCACCCGTGATGCGTGAACCATGATGTAAAGAGCATGTGATGGGTAACAGCCCAGGTGATGGGACTACGGGGCTCAGCAGGACTGATCTGAGTGATGTTATGACGCTCCCAGTTTCATGGCCTCTGATAACAGTGAGATAGTGGTAGGAGAGCCTGGGCTAACACCATGGATAACTCAGTGAAGTGGCAGTGCATGGAAACAAAGTAACACTGTGAACCCCTGTGTAGATGTAACAACTTGCTCCGGCAGCTGCAATATACCAGCTGACATCCACCACCATGCTGAGCCATGCATCTGCCACTGCACCTGCCCCCCTCCCCCCACCAGCTCCCCGGTCCCGCACCTACCTCCGCTCGGATGCTAACAGAGCTTCTGAGAACAAGCACTCCTGCCTGAATGAACTGTGCAAGTCCTGTGCCACCCATGCTAGGTACCCCCACCATCAGCCGAGACTGATGCTGAAGTGAAAAACGGAGGAGAGTCAGAGAGGCATGGAGCATCCACACTGCCTGCCAGCACCGCCGTACAGAAACCGAAAGTGGCCTCACCAACCATGTCACTGAGCAACCCGGAAATGCTAGCCGACGATTTGTAGGGAGAAGGAGGGGGGATTATAAGCCCCAGACTCCTCCTACAAATACAGGCTAGGAAATGGCCAGCCTTCTAACATGTCTGGGCAGAGACTTGTATTGCAGAGATAAAGAGGGAATGTATCTGACCAGCTCTTTTTGAATTACCAAAGGTGCTGGGTCTTTTTGCTGTTTATTAGACTGAACAGCCTTATTTAATACCCTGAACAACTGCTGTAACATGAAAACTGAGATGAGACTATGACATAGAGGTTGTTAGCATGATGTCTATCTGACTGCACATTTATTTCTTTGACTTCAGTTGATCTTTAAAAAAATTAAATAGCACACTATATTTCACTTAAATCTGACTGGGTATTTTAAAGGAAACCTGCACTGGGATACAATGGCTTCCATTGCTGAAACCTTCTTCTGATAATGCTAACTGACTGGCTATCATGGTCATCAATTGGCTTGCATACTGAGGCACACACCTAGAACAAGCATGTACTGTAAATCAGGAGCCTTGACTTTATTCTGACTTTCTAATCCACACACTTGTTCTGGTCAGCAATTGAGAAAGTATTGAAGCTATAAACAACCAGGCAGCTAGTATTTTCAGAAAGAGGTCAGCAATGGCAGCCCCCCATATTTCTATTATTGCAGGGTTTTTTTTAACAAGTATCTTGATTTATTAAAATGTGGAAAAAAAAAACTAACTTACTTACAATGTACATCTCTCAGAATGCCTTGCACATGTGGCTTCCTTTAAGTAACACAAGCTAAAGTGAAAATTCAACCTTTTATTATGGTAATTAAAGTGTTATTCCAGCTTAGCTGTGGAAGATTTTACCCCCTTCATGAATAGGACAGTTTTTAGTATACTGCACTGTGCTACTTTAACAGGCAATTGCGTGGTCATGCAACACTGTACACAAATTTAAATTATATAATTTTTTTCACAAAAATATAGCTTTCTTTTGGTGGTATTTGATAACCACTGGGGTTTTTTTTGGTTTTTTTGCGCTTTAAATGAAAAAATACCAAACATTTTGAAGAAGAAAAAATAATATTTTTTACTTTTTTCTATAAAACATATCCAAAAAAAATGAAAAAAATAAAATGTCTTCATAAATTTAGGCCAAAATTTATTCTGCTACATGTCTTTGGTAAAAAAAAAAATATATATGCACCGTCACTCTACTAATGACATTGAGTAGAAAGGGGTTAAAATCTGGGGCAATCAAAGGGTTAGCTATGTGCCTAGCAAGTGTTATTGTGTACTGCTTTTACTACACAAACCGCCACATCCCCGCTGTCAGTAGAGAGATTTGTGTTGTTTACCAATAGGGGTGGGCGAATGGTTATTCTGATGTTTGGTGAACACCGAACAACATGCTGTGTTCGGGGAAAATTTTAAAGCACCCGGAACACCGTTAAAGACTGTGGGACACTAACATGAAAAATCAAAAGTGCTCATTTTAAAGGCTTATATGCAAGTTACTGTCATAAAAAGTATGTGGGGACCTGGGTCCTGCCCCACGGGACATGTATCAATGCGAAAAAAAGTTTTAAAAAACGCTGTTTTTTCAGGAGCAGTGATTTTTTTAATGCTTAATGTGAAACAATAAAAATGAAATATTCCTTTAAATATCATGCCTGGGGGGTGTCTATAGTATGCCTGTAAAGTGGCACATTTGTCCCGTGTTTAGAACAGTGCCACAGCAAAATTACATTTCTAAAGGAAAAATTGTCATTTAAAACTGATCGTGGCTGTAATGATTTGTCAGGTCTCGGCAATATAAAGATAAAACTCATTGAAAAAAATGGCATGGGTTCCCCCCAGTCCATTACCAGGCCCTTTGGGTCTAGTATGAATATTAAGGGAAACCCCGAACAAAAAAATTAAAATAAAATTGGAGGTCCCCCCAAAATCCATACCAGCCCTTCAGTTCTGGTTTGGAAATTAAAGGGAACCCTGCGCCAAATTAAAAAAAAAATGGCGTAGGGGTTCCCCCCAAAAATCGATACCAGACCCTTCGGATTTGGTATGGATTTTAAGGGGAACACTGCACCAAAATAAAAAAAATGGCGTAGGGGCCCCCCAAAATCCATACCAGACCCTTATCTGAATCTAGAAGCCCCCTTTTGTAGTAATATGACTGAACAGAAGTGACTCCATTTTGTGTTAAGTTAAGTCAACTAGTTCTGTTTTTCAGCTTGGTAACAGGATTTCTATAAAGCACACAAAAAAATATAGCTTGCGTAAGCAGTTTTATTCTGTACTGTCCAAATAAAGAATTGTGGCTCAGCATGTCTGGGGCACCTTTCCTGTGTAATGAGACATAAAACAGGGAAGCAGGACTCATGACTATAAGTCATGAAAGCAGATGGCATAAGTTACTCTAGTGACCTATGTCAGCCATTTTGTGAAATATTAATCATCTGACCATTAATGATATGTAATGATATGTAATGATATGAAATGTACACCCTTGTATTAACCACTCCCATCTTCCATATTATGATTGGTTAGTGATGACCATATATAAATTGTATACCCGCCAGAATAAAACAGATAGCTTTGGACATTTAGACTCTGCATCATCTCTTTTTGTGTTCACCAAGAAGCTATCTCCTCAGTACTGAGAATGTCTTGTGAGTATGGTAATTGCTGTGATTATACCTAGCTGGTCTTGTCAGATATACAGAAATACCGTTTGATTCTCTTCAATTGGAGGCACTGCTGAGATAAGGTATTTACCTGTGGTAAGGTTTTTCTTGCCTCAGCTCTGATAAAACCTTAGTCTCTTAAAAAAAGAAAAAAAGTAGAAGCAAGACGGACCATGCCTGTTAAGAAGTGGCTTTTGAGAAGCCTGGCTTTTGGTAAGCCTGTCCTTTGGTGTGACTGTTAAGAAGTTTTAAAACATAATATTACGCTCCTTTTGGGAAGGAAGATAAGGGTTAATAAAGCAGTTGCTACCGGGACCCACAAACTTTTGCTAATCTTGCTTTTTCTTTTCTGTCGCATTTTGCGTGGAAGTATAAGGCAATTTTTTGATTCGTTGTGTGGGATATGGGGCTGTATGGGGTAAGGCAGTCCTGTTTTTACTGTGTTATATGATGTCCCAAAAGGGACAAACTGAATTAGAGCGAAGTAAATTTTCCTTGTTATGTTCAGGTATTGTGGAAGTGGTGAGTACTGTTATATGCATGTTCATATAAGTTTGCTAAAGTTTTCTTTGAAGAGACAATGGTACAGTATATGAATAATATGATTTCTCCCCTTTGCTAATATTTGTGTATAGAATTGTCATTATAAGTGTTTGATTCTGCTTGGAAAATGTGTAATTTGTTTGAAATACATGCTCATATTTAACATGTTTTGGTGACTCTTGGGATGGTATCAGAGTGGTATTTTGAAGTTTGCAAAGGAATGTGTTACGTTGGAGGGGGTTGTGTAAGGTAAGGGAGTGTTCGGAGAACACCCTATTTTGTGATGAGGTATAGTAAGTGAGTTTAAAGATGTTTTTTAATAAAAACATCCTACATTGTAGAGAGTAAAGCAAGTTAAGTTGAGAAGGTAAAGTAAGAAACGAGTTATTTATTAATGAAAGTATTAAGGTCTGGGGATTGCAGTGGAAAAGTTAATAGAACTTACCACTCCTGGGGCCAGGTAGAACTCATATCTTGAAGCTTGGGAACACTGCGTCAGTTAAGATCCCCCGTCCATTATCAAAGGTAGCTACTAATATATCTTATGAAGGTTTCTATTGTACAAGTCAGTTTAATGCACTTTAGAGACAAATGACACGCAGAAATTAAATATTTTTAAAAACGGGAAGTAGCAGTTGGAACTGTTGAGACTTATAGGGGACGTTGAATGTTGGGACATTTTACTGGCATGGAATACCGAGCTTGAAGGATTGATTTTTCATGTTTGCTGTAGCAAAATGTGGAGATATTCATTTTCATGTGTTTATTGATCACAAAGTATAAAGGAAAGGAAACGACCTTAAAGGACAGCCAAGAGAGGAGGTTGTGGGCAGTTAAGGAAATTAACACAGAAAGAGTTTTATTTAAATTAAGGAAGTTAAAGTGTCACAGCTAGTTTAATTTGGATTATCAGATAAAAGGTGTTGTTAAAATACCTGTTATTTGTTTGTTTATTGTTTTTTGTTGAAGTTATAATGGGTCGGTACAGGTGGGTCGGTAAAATGTGCAGATCAGTGCAGATCACTGTTCAGCAACAGGCACAGGTACAGAGGGTGGTGGGGGCTGATTCCCAGAGGGCATCGAGACATGGTGCCTCTACTGCACCAGACATATCTGACGCAGGGGAAGAGGACTGTGAGACCTAGGCTTCAGGGGAGGCACCCACTTCTGCTTGTACAGGAAAAGGTTCAACCAAGGGTAAAAGGAGAGAGAGTTGGTGGGTAGGCTAGAACCCTTGTTGAAAGCACCCCACCTCGTGCAGAGAGCGGCCCCTGATGCTGGGGACTCGTGAGACTTTGCGAGATTATGGTACTAGAGATTCACAGAAACACCAAGATGTCGGTTTATTGGGCACTGATAAAATTGTCGCTGCTCGGTACACTGACAGGAGGACATGGTTACTGTTTTGGGGGGTCTGAATGAGGTAGAGGGAAGTTAAAAATCTTCCTCCTTCCCCCTCGGATCCCCCCAGATTCCCTCTTCACTCCCCAATTCTCCAGTTCTGAGCTGGTGAGTCTGGGGGTGTGAATTCTGACACAGATCATCGGTGAGGCGCTGAGATCGCAGCTTCATGGACTGGCCGTTTCTGTGTCGATCAGTGAGGATTCTCAGTGTGCGGAGATCATCTGAGGGAGAACATGTTTAAACACTTAACAATGGTAAAGAAAGATAAGGGGATTATAGCGGTGCCAGACAATTATTGGAATACATTGATTAAAAGTTATAATATTTTATTAACAAACAATTTAAAAGAGTATACAATAATTATACACATTAAGGGTGTGAACATACAAGAAGGGAAATATACAGAACAAACTATACAGCAATATTACAAAACCCAGCCTATGGCGTGGTGGCAGGTCTTCTAAACAGGTATTGAAGTCCTACATGTTTCGCCAGAATTGGCTTCCTCGGGGACAGTTGGTTATACCTGTATTAGTATCATGAATTCTATAATAAAAAAGACAATCAGAAAAGATATAACAGTGTGTATCTCAAGCCAACAGGATAAAAATGAAATGAGTATGTATTATAGGGCCGTCATACATGATCACAGATCTCCCCACATATAAAGATTGCTGGGGAGAATGGCCATCTCAGACACCATCACCAAAGAAACAACTCTCCACCCAGCGGGTGACCCCAAAAGAGACCCTCATAACCCTAAATGGTAAAATACCTACCAGTGGGTCACAGGGGGTGGGTGTAACAGTCCCCTGGGTGAATTCAAGGCTCCACTGCACAAATAGGAGGCTGCAGGGGGCAAAAAAGAGGGCCTGGCAAATAAAGAGAATTTTGTGTGAATTATATGGTTCTGGTGAACCCCAGAAACAATCTGGGTATACAGACCAAACTAACATCGGGCTAACATAGCCTCAACAATACTCACTGTGTAAATAATAATATCAGAGGAAAAATCAGGGCACCCAGTAAGCTGGCATAAATATCGACAGGAATGGCTGGTGAAAAATAACTGAAAGGTAAGGAGGAAAAAGGAAAGGGTAAGGACATGTAAAAGATAATAATGGAACCATCATCAAAGAGATATATTGCAGTGGCAGTATATATACGCATTTCCATGAAGTATAGTGCCCCATAAGAGTACTAGGATGAATAGAGAGAGATAAACAGACTCACCCATTGGGTCCAATAATACTATGTAAAAAAGAGACATAACATCAGACTGAATGTAGGAAGTATGGGCAGTAAGGGAGCCAACAAAAGCGAGTGCCAGGTAGAACTTAGGCTTACCATAATGTGTAGCACAGCGGGTGTGGGTGCCCTTGAACGCCGACAGTGGAATGGCCGGAAGAGCCGGCCTCTTATGCCCCCCACACACGAGTGGCATCTGACGTCACCGAATATGTGAGCGGACAAGTGGAGCCACTGCGCATGCACCCATCAATAACTCCGTGGGCCAACAAGGTCCAGGGGGCTGTGCAGGAGAATCTAACGCGTCATGGATGGTGAAAGACGCGGAATATTAAATAGACTGTAGAGCCGGCCAAAGCGGTGGTGCTACAGTATTCCAGAAGATGTCATGATGATCAGGGGATCATCTTCATCTTCACACCATTTTTTTTCCCCCACTCCCCGGTTCCTCCTATGCCACCCTTGTGGTTCCCCTTCCTACAACTCCCCTTTTCCTACTCAATTTGGTGTTGCGGCGATGTGCTTGGCTGGCCCCCCTTGTGGTGGTTTGTGGCCCCTCACGCTGCCTTGGCTGTATGGACACCCAAGGGCTTCACTGTCCATCATCAGTGTCCGCCGCCTTCAGCCACTGACATGAAGATGATCCCCTGATCATCATGACATCTTCTGGTATACTGTAGCGCCACCGCTCTGGCCGGCTCTACAGTCTATTTAATATTCTGCGTCTTTCACCATCCATGACGTGTCAGATTCTCCCGCACAGCCCCCTGGACCTTGTAGGCCCACGGAGCTATTGACGGGCGCATGCGCAGTGGCTCCACTTGTCCGCTCACACGTTCGGTGATGTCAGACGCCGCTCGTGTGTGGGGGGCATAAGAAGCCGTCTCTTCCGGCCATTCCACTGTCGGCGTTCAAGGGCACCCACACCCGCTGTGCTACACATTATGGTAAGCCTAAGTTCTACCTGGCACTCGCTTTTGTTGGCTCCCTTACTGCCCATGCTTCCTACATTCAGTCTGACGTTATGTCTCTTTTTTACAGCGCAGCCTTTCTGTGCCATTTATACCATCCCCAATGACTGTACCTTTACAGCCCAAACTACTTTAAATAGTATTATTGGACCCAATGGGTGAGTCTGTTTATCTCTCTCTATCCATCCTAGTACTCTTATGGGGCACTATACTTCATTAAACTGCGTATATATACTGCCACTGCAATATATCTCTTTGATGATGGTCCCATTATTATCTTTTACATGTCCTTACCCTTTCCTTTTTCCTCCTTACCTTTTAGTTAATTTTCACCAGCCATTCCTGTCGATATTTATGCCAGCTTACTGGGTGCCCTGATTCTTCCACTGATATTATTATTTACACTGTGAGTATTGTTGAGGCTATGTTAGCCCGATGTTAGTTTGGTCTGTATACCCAGATAGTTTCTGGGGTTCACCAGAACCATATAATTCACACAAAATTCTCTTTATTTGCCAGGCCCTCTTTTTTCCCCCCTGCAGCCTCCAATTTGCACAGTGGAGCCTTGAATTCACCCGGGGGACTGTTACACCCACCCCCTGTGACCCACTGGTAGGTATTTTACCATCTAGGGTTATGAGGGTCTCTTTTGGGGTCACCCGCTGGGTGGAGAGTTATTTCTTGGGTGATGGTGTCTGGGATGGCCATTCGCCCCAGCAATCTTTATATGTGGGGAGATCTGTGATCATGTCTGACGGCCCTATAATACATACTCATTTCATTTTTATCCAGTTAGCTTGAGATACACACTGTTATATCTTTTCTGATTGTCTTTTTTAATATAGAATTCATGATACTAATACAGGTATAACCAACTGTCCCTGAGGACGCCAGTTCGGGCGAAACATGTAGGACTTCAATACCTGTTTACAAGACCTGCCACCATGCCATAGGCTGGGTTTTGTAATATTGCTGTATAGTTCATTCTGTATATTTCCCTTCTTGTATGTTCACACCCTTAATGTGTATAATTATTGTACACTCTTTTAAATTGTTTGTTAATAAAATATTATAACTTTTAATCAATGTATTCCAATAATTGTCTGGCACTGCGATAATCCCCTTATCTCTCTTTACCATTGTTACCACTTTCATTGGGATGAGGTGCCGTATTATAATGAGGACTACCCAGTCATAAAACCCCTTCTATGTTTAAACACTTCTCCCGCAATTGTCTCTGTTTCATGGACTGTCTGCGGATTGTGATCAGTGGCAATCCTTGGGATCGCCGCTGTTTGCAGTTTCATAAGATGGACACCTAGGTAAGGGAAAGTAGTTGGTAATAGAGAGAAACCCTTAATTTTATGTGTATGTGAATTTTTGTCTTGTCTTGGAATTCAAATTTAGAGTATAAGTTGTTTTATCTTCTGAAGGCAGATGGATTGTTGGGTAGTTGATATATGTCCTATAATCCTGCTAAGACGGGGAGCTTTGCTAAAGTGGGCAGGTAGGAAAGACAGAGTTGGGTACTCATCTGTGTGTGGTTCCGTAACGAGGATTGAATCGCGGATTTGGACAAGGACAAGTTACTATTTGAGTGATTTCTCCTGTCCTAAGTATTGTTTGGCACAATGTATGGAGGTATATATCGGCTCGTAAAGATCTGCTATTTTGCTTCAGGTGGAAGAGGGGATCAAACCACGACCAAGCGTTCACCACCGCTTTTGTGGAGAGCATACTGCTATATTTGCATTCCATATTCAGTGAGTCAGAGAGACTTGCTGGACTGGAGAATGTCAAAGAAGGATTTAATTGAGAAGAGTTATCTATATAGATTTAAAATGTGTTATACATGTTGTTGGTAAAAAGTTGCAACTACTGTCAGTCTATTCATGAAGTGTGTTGGGCACATATTAAGCCCATGCCCAATGCATAGTAAATTGGGAACATTAAAAGGGCAATGTGACACGTCACTGATCAAATTACATGTACTGTATGCGCTTATACCAAATGTTTTTGTTTTTTTGAGGAATCTGATCAGATACAATTTTTTTGGGAGTAACATTTCAGCTTATACATGGGGTAGTTTTGATTACTTAGATTGGAGTCTGACTTTAAGGACTGTTTTGTGTAGTTGCCTATCCTTACATTATTGAAATTAAAAGGGTGGTTTTTCGGTATCAACAAGTGTGCTATAGTTCGGATTGATAGATTGTTTGTGTTACTGGAGTCACTTATAGGAGCACAGGGTGAATGAGAACCCCACTATGATCTGTGCTAGTCAGACTCAATGCTGTATATATGTATATATAATGTGTGCTGTCTCATCCTGTTGTGGACTCTTTGCTGTGATGGTTGGGGTGTGACTGTATTCTATTGTCTATTGTGGCTGTCTGCCTAAACTATTATGGTCTTGCTGTGAGGAAAGAGGGAGGGGGGATTCCTCCAGCAGCCCCCCTGTCAAGACTGTTTACTTATGAGAAGTTAAGCACACCTGGCCTGTGTGTCCATTGTTATTGGACAGTTTAACCCACCCTGTTTTCCAAGGGTGGGGGGAATGTTTTGAAGTGGGAACTGTATAACATGTGTTTGAATAAAGATTCATTCCTGCTTGAACCTGAAGACAGAGCATCTTGTCTCGTATTTGGGGGGAAAATTATTTGTATGGGTTCCTTGTTCGGCTGATCAGAGTGTTTGGTAGCTGCCTTGGTGTTTGGGAAGGGAATGTCCTAAACGACTTTAACCCCTTTCGTACTCGGGGTGTCGTTACAGTATGTGTGAGGAGAAGTTGGGCCGACAGGCACATTTGTTGATGTTGAAGGAAACAATGGGAGCTTTGGTATATAAGGACATTGCCTGTTATAGAGCAGGGGGTGATTATTTGTGCAAAAGGGGTTAATTGTGTTTAAGCTTTTTTAACATTGATTGGGGATCTTAGAATATTTGATTTTATCTTTTTTGGTAATACATAGTTACATAGTAGGTTACATAGTAGGTGAGGTTGAAAAAAGACCATCAAGTCCAACCTATGTGTGTGATTATACGTCAGTATTACATTGTATATCCCTGTATGTTGCGGTCGTTCAGGTGCTTATATAATAGTTTCTTGAAACTATCAATGCCCCCCGCTGAGATCACTGCCTGTGGAAGTGAATTCCACATCCTTGCCGCTCTTACAGTAAAGAACCCTCTACGTAGTTTAAGGTTAAACCTCCTTTCTTCTAATTTTAATGAGTGGCCATGAGTCTTGTTAAACTCCCTTCTGCAAAAAACTTTTATCCCTATTGTGGGGTCACCAGTAGGGATGAGCTTCGTATTCGAATCGAACGCATGTTCGACTCGAATATTGCCTGTTCGGTCGTTCGCCATATTCCGAACAATATGGGCTGTTCGCACCAAATTCCAGTGGCGCATCATGGCCCATAATTCACTGTGGTATTGCAGTGCATTGCTGGCTGATGATTGGCCAAGCATGCACTATGACCCGCATGCTTGGCCAATCACAGCGCCGTCTGTACAGAGAGCCATAATTGGCCAAAGCCACAATGGCTTTGGCCAATTATGGCTCAGGGGGTTTAGTACACGCCCCACACTATATAAGGCCACCTGCACGGTGGCCCTGTGAAGTGTGTTCCGGCGTTGAGAGAGAGATAGATAGACAGTATTTACAGCTACCTGAAGAAAATTGCTGGTGTTCTTCTGATCCTATTAGTCCTATTAGCTACAGTATTTACAGTTAGTGTAGTGCATCCTCTGCACAGTGTGTACCTAAAGCTACCTGAAGAAAATTAGTGGTGTTCTTCTTAAGTGTGTACAGTGTGTACCTAAAGCTACCTGAAGAAAATTAGTGTTCTTCTGATCCTATTAGTACAGTACCGCAGGCAGCTGCAGTATTTACAAGTTAGTGCAATGCGTCCTCTGCACAGTGTGCACCTAAAGCTACCTGAAGAAAATTAGTGGTGTTCTTCTTATCCTATTTATACCACAGACAGGCGGCTACAGTATTTACAGTTAGTGTAGTGCATCCTCTGCACAGTGTGTACCTAAAGCTACCTGAAGAAAATTAGTGGTGTTCTTCTTATCCTATTAATACCACAGGCAGGCAGCTACAGCATTTATAGTTAGTGTAGTGCGTCCTCTGCACAGTGTGCACTTAAAGCTACCTGGAGACAATTGCTGTTGTTCTGCTCCTATTATTACCACAGGCAGGCAGCTAGAGTATTTACAGTTAGTGCACTGTGTCCTCTGCACAGTGTGCACCTAAAGATACCTGGAGACAATTTCTGTTGTTCTGCTCCTATTAATACCACAGGCAGGCAGCTACAGTATTTACAGTTATTGCACTGTGTCCTCTGCACAGTGTGCACCTAAGGTCGACCTGAAGAAAATTAGTGGTGTTCTTCTGATCATATTAATACCACAGGCAGGCAGCTACAGTATTTGCAGTTAGTGCACTGTGTCCTCTGCACAGTGTGCACCTAAAGCTACCTGAAGAAAATTAGTGGTGTTCTTCTTATCCAATTAATACCACAGGTAGGCAGCTACAGCATTTACAGTTAGTGTAGTGCGTCCTCTGCACAGTGTTCACCTAAAGCTACCTGGAGACAATTGCTGTTGTTCTGCTCCTATTAATACCACAGGCAGGCAGCTACAGCATTTACAGTTAGTGTAGTGCATCCTCTGGACAGTGTGCACCTAAAGCTACCTGGAGACAATTGCTGTTGTTCTGCTCCTATTAATACCACAGGCAGGCAGCTACAGTATTTACAGTTAGTGCACGGTGTCCTCTGCACAGTGTGCACCTAAGGCGACCTATAGAAAATTAGTGGTGTTCTTCTGATCCTATTAATACCACAGGCAGGCAGCTACAGTACTTGCAGTTAGTGCACTGTGTCCTCTGCACAGTGTGCACCTAAAGCTACCTGAAGAAAATTAGTGGTGTTCTTCTTATCCAATTAATACCACAGGCAGGCAGCTACAGCATTTATAGTTAGTGTAGTGCGTCCTCTGCACAGAGTTCACCTAAAGCTACCTGGAGACAATTGCTGTTGTTCTGCTCCTATTAATACCACAGGCAGGCAGCTACAGTATTTACAGTTAGTGTACTGTGTCCTCTGCACAGTGTGCACCTAAAGCTACCTGAAGAAAATTAGTGGTGTTCTTCTGATCCTATTAATACCACAGGCAGGCAGCTACAGTATTTACAGTTAGTGTACTGCGTCCTCTGCACAGTGTGCACCTAAAGCTACCTGAAGACAATTGCTGGTGTTCTCATTAGGGATGATCTTTGAGTTCGATTCAAACTCGTGTTCGACTCGAACATCGGCTGTTCGCCACTTCTCCAAACAGCGAACAATTTGGGGTGTTCGTGGAAAATTAGAAAGCCGCAGAACACCCTTTAAAAGTCTATAGGAGAAATCAAAAGTGCTAATTTTAAAGGCTTATATGCATGGTATTGTCATAAAAAGTGGCCGTTTTTTCGGGAGCAGTAATTTTAATAATGCTTAAAGTGAAACAATAAAAGTGTAATATTCCTTTAAATTTCGTACCTGTGGGGTGTCTATAGTATGCCTGTAAAGGGACGCATGTTTCCCGTGTTTAGAACAGTCTGACAGCAAAATGACATTTCAAAGGAAAAAAAGCAATTTAAAACTACTCGCGGCTATTAATGATGTCATGGTTATGCAATAGAGTTTTCTTTGTCAGCTTACCTGTCTTCATGTGTTCATCTCTAAAGACCAGCTGCCTCTCACCTGACTGGTTTGATAACCTCTCCTCTAAGCATGGCCCCACCCCAGGCCCTATCACGGAACCCTATATTAACCTGTGCACTGCAAGCCAACAGTGCTGATCAACCATTGTGTGTTAGCCTCCGTGCTGTACTTTCTGTGTTTCCTACTTCTGATTCCTGTTACCGACTTTGGTCTGTACTCGACTCTCCCTGTCTGCTTGTTACCCTGACCTTTGGTGTGTTATGTTTTTTTTTTCATTTAAAGTTTATTTAAAAAAAAATATGAAGACATACAACCTGGCAGCAATCTAAGAGGACGGAGCACTCCCAGATCCTCGTGTTGTTACTGTGGGAACTGCAGCCCATACAAGCTACTCTGCTTACCTACAATCACTTGATGTGATATACATTTGGGAGGCCCCTGCTCCTGTTTGCTGTCCATCCGACTTCCTTTCAGATATATTTTTACCTTTGATCGCTGTCAGCGATACATTGATTAAATTCACTATTGTGAGCATTTTTCTTTTCTTCATATCCATTTGAACCTCTAGCTCCTGAAGAAGCATTCCTTGTCAACGTGAAACATGTAGAGCAATTAGAGACTACACCACCTTGGAACACCAGACCTGCAGTACTCTCTTAAATTCAACTTTACAGGGGAAGTGTACCCTTTCTTTTACCCGGAACTACTGGTTAAATTGTCTGTACATAGCTATAGAGAATTATCTAGAAGACTGCAGGATAGGATTCATTATGGAGTATCTAACTGAGTTGTATGCCTATATCAGATGTGTTTTTAAACTCTGATGTCTATTCTCTGTGTTTTTGTATGCTATTAATAAAAATTAAGTTTTTTATATTTTTTGTAGTCTATTATGGTTGTGCCCTCAAAGTCCCATTATCTAGCCCCTTGATGCCTCCTAAAAAAAATATGATCATACATTGAAAATGCATTGGTATACAGAAGTTAACATGTAGATAAATAACATGTATATGAATAACATAGATGAGTTCCATTGGTAACAAGGAAAGAAAATAGAAATAAACCATCTAGGTATTAATGATTTTAGATTCGATTCATAATCCCAACGAATCATATTATAAATCAGGAAGATTATAATAATTCTTATTGTGTAAAGATAGGTTAAGTTGGGTTAAAAAGAATGAATTAGAGAGTAGAGTAAAGAAATAGGTATTTGTAACATGGGGAAGACAGGTGAGTTAGGATGGTGGCAAAAGAGAGGAATGAGAAGAGGGGATTAGTAGGTAAAGTGGTTTTTAATTAGTCATAGTGTTATTCGTATTGTGTGCTATTAACTGCTAGAAATTCTAACAGGTATAGGTATAGCCCTAGTCTGATTCTTCAGGTTGTTTAGTGACCGAGTTGTCAATTCTTGAGTCTGTCGCATATGGCCGTTAGACACAGTTCAGATCCTCGAAGTCTTTGGAGTACCTAAAAGCAAACCAGGGGGACCAAGTCTTGTGGTAGCGTTCAATTAAGTCGTTAGACTGTGCTATTGTCTCCTCCATGTCACAGATATCTATGATTTTGTGAAACCAATCTCTAATGGATGGGATATTGGTAGATTTCCAATGTAGTGGAATTAGAGATTTGGCTGCATTGAGCAAGTGTCTGGACAAAGAATTTTTGTATTTCTTAAAAGAGAATTTCGTAACATGGAGTAGGCAACACGCCGCATCCAGACTCAATGTGGTTTTTGTAATTAGGCGTATGATTCTGCTCACCTCAGACCAGAACGAGGCAATTATGGGGCATTGCCACCAAATGTGAAGAAGGGTCCCTTTTTCTTTCGTACATCGCCAGCATAAATCTGACGTTTAGCTTAGTTGGTGTGGCATACCATTGGGAGAGCAGTTTAAATGATGTTTCCTGTATTCTAGTACTGAGCGAGCATTTGTGCGTTAGTATGCAAGCTTTCTTCCATTGTCTATCCGAGATTTATATACCAAGATCTTTTGACCATATTTTCTCTGAACCTGTCGGCAGACAAGTTGTTAGGTCCTTGTAACCAGGCGTATGATAGGGATGTGGCTCTTGGTGTGTAATCACCTTTCAGGTATACTGATTCCATTTCTGTTAAGTGTCTGCTAAAGTTATCTCTGCGTTTTGCGTTATTGACAAAGCTTCGGATCTGAAAATAGTTCCAAAGCGGTAGGTTGGGCATAAGAGTGTCTAATTTAAGTGCATCAAAGTCTTTCATCCGCTTCTCGTGAAAACAATGTTTGGCAAGAATTGTGATGTTTGGGTCTGTAGACTTTATTAGACTACTCTTGAGTCCTGGCAGGGTTATGTTGAAGTGGAGTGAGTGGGCTTAGTGTGGTCGATATATCAGGGTTTTTAGTGGACCGATTAAAGATTGAAAGAGTGGTGTTTATTAGAGGGTGTTGTTTTATATCTGAAGGATATTTAGCCAAAGGTATCCAAGGAGAAAACCTCAAGGGTATGAAGCACAAATCATTTTCTAATGCGACCCAGTCTTTAATGTTTGAATGGCAGTGCCAGTCAACTATTCTCGTGAGATGTGACGCGTGGTAGTATTGTTTAAAATCAGGTAAGCCTATTCCTCCTCGTTCCTTGGATCTTGTCATTAAGGTGAATTTGATTCTTGGATGTTTTTGGGCCCATACAAAATTTAATTGAATCGATTGAAGGTTTTTGAAGAAGTTTGATGGTATTTTTATCGGTAGGATTCGGAATAAATAAAGTAATCTAGGAAGGATGGTCATTTTACAGATAGCTGCCCTTCCAAACCAAGAGAAGTTTTTTGGGTGCCAGGTCGCTAGATCCTTCTTTATAGCTGTAAGCATAGGTAGGAAATTTTTTTCAAAAACTTGGGAGAGTTGGGGTGTCAGCCAAATTTCAAGATATTGGAGCCCTGAGGTTTCCCATTTGAAGGGGCAGTTATCTTGTATGGGTTTTAAAGCCATATCTGGGATATTGAGATTCATTGCTTCCGATTTTATGTAATTAATTTTGAGATTGGAAATAAATTCAAAATGGGAAAATTCTGTCATCAGGTTTGGTAATGAGATGTGTGGTCTTGTCAAGAAAAAAAGGAGATCGTCCGCGTATGCGGCTATTTTGTATTCTTTATTTCCTATTTGGAAATCATGTATATCAGGGTTAAATTTTATACCCTGATGAAGGGTTCAAGCGTTAAAATGAAAAGTATAGGTGAAAGGGGGCACCCTTGTCTTGTAATATGTACTGTGTCAGATAATGACCCATTGATTTTTAGTCTTGCCGAAGGGTTTTTATATAGTGGCGATATCCATGATAGCATGTGATCACCTAAGCCGATATACCTACAGGTTTCTAGCATTAAGTCCCAGGCTACTCCATCGAAGGCCTTCTCCGCGTCGCTGGACAGAAGAAAGCCCTCGATCTTTCGCCGTTGGGCGGCATAGATTAGGTTAAGTTATTTTGTGACGTTATCTTTTGCCTCTCTTCAAGGCATGAATCCTGTCTGTTCAGGACCAATCAATTTGTGTAATAAAGGTTTTAGTCTGTTAGCTATGATTTTTGTCATTAGCTTTACATCTAAGTTGAGCAATGAGATTGGTCTGTAGCTTGTGCATTGTGTTGGATCTTTGTTCGGCTTGGGTAGGACCGCTATATGGATAGATTTTTCTCTTAAAAAATAGGAATCGTTTTGATGTAGCCTCTAGTATTTGCTGCAGTGGCTTCCTAGTTTCCAGCAGTTTGGTTGCAGTTTGTATTGTTAGGGATTGTTTGTGAAGGGTCTCAAGTTTCATTATTTTGTCAGTGAGATTGGTAATTTCTTTTTCTCTGTCTTTTTTGCGTCTGGCACCCATTCTAATTAGATCTCCTCTAATTGAACATTTGTGTGCCTCCCATATCATTAAGGGGTCCATGTCGGGTAACGTGTTATGTACAAAAAATTCCTTCAATAGTGAAGTAATCTCCGGTAGCAATACTGGGTCTGTTAAGATGGAGGAATTCAGTCTCCATGTGTTGGATTTGTTATAGGTGGCTGTTGGGGTTAATGATAAAGAGATTGTGGCATGGTCCGATAAGGACTGTAATCCAATGTGTGCTTCTGAGATGGTATGAAGGTCTCTGTGAGAAATGAAGATGTAGTCAATTCTAGAATGTCTGGCATGAGGTATTAAATAAAATGTGAAATCTTTACCTTCTGGGTGAAGATATCTCCATGAGTCTATGAGATTTAGCGAATTTAATAGCGCTTTGATATTTTTTAGGATCTTGTAGGTAATTTATGTTTTTCCCGTGGAAGTGTCAGCTAAGGGTTTCAGATGCAAGTTAAAATACCCTCCTAGGATAAGGCAACCGGCTCTAAAGCTCTCCAATTCCTTTATTAATTCCCTGCAGAATTGTAGATGTGATGTTTTGGGAAAATATAAATTAGCTAGAGTTATGGGGCAATTGTTGTATTTTCCTTTGAGAAAGATAAATCTGCCATTTGGGTCTGTCAATTTGTCTGCCAATTCAAATGGGGCTTCCCTGCTGATAAGGATGGAGACCCCTTTCAATTTAGTTTTATCGTTTAATGCGTGATGTGCTTCTGTAAAATATGAATCAGTGAGCCTGGGTGTCTTATGGGATTTGAAGTGTGTCTCCTGTAAGAAGGCAAAGTGTGGCCTACCTTTTTTTATTTCTCTTAGTATTGTAGTTCTTTTCTCTGGCGTGTTCAATCCTCTTACGTTATGTGATATCACTGTAGGACAAAGACCTAGGGAGGAGTACGCCATGATGTGTCTGCCGAAAGATCCAGAGAGTTACCACCTATAGATGACACTAAGATAAGATTTATGAAAATAAATTTGTATGGTAGTAATATACAGCTATATAAGCATATACAACCACTTATAGGTGAGAAAGATAAAATAAAATAAAAAATTAATAAGTAAGTAATAGAGTATAGGTAAGGAGTTATGAAAATTACACCTTTTAAATAGGTAAACTATCAACAAGGTTATCAATGGTGCCTCCCGAGATGACCTTATGCCACTTCAGGGAACACCGTTGGGAACGCAGCGAGGTGTCAGTTGGGAGGGACAGCTGCTACCCACCCCTGTCCTTTTCAGTAAAGGAAATAGATAACAAAATAGGTGGAGAGTGGGAGATCACTGCCTTGGAGAATAATAAATGTTAAAGGCATATGAAGTCCTACGGCACTACAGGGCTTGAGCATTAAGAGCCAACAAAGTTGAGGGACATTATATAATAGGGGTGGTACACACTCTATTCTAAACCATGGTGCATATTCATGAACAAAACTCCAGGAGGTCATTTTAAATCTTTCATGAACCTCAGGATATGGAGATAGACAAGTGTCCTTAAAGGTTAATTATAACAAATTTTGCTTAGGTAAAACATTTGTAATCAATTCCTGCTAGTAGAGAAGAATTACAACCATTCAAATATAATATAGAGTGGAAGTATCAGGAAAGGGCATAAAGCCAAATCAGATCTCCCATTTAGTGAAATCTAAACAAGGTGGGACCTGCAGGTATGTAACTGGGGCAGCATAAATATTGTCATTCTTGACTAAAGCTGCAGAATGTCTCAAATGTCATCTGGGTGTAGGTTGTATGTTGAAACATCAGGTAATCTAACATGACATGAGCCCCATGAATGACAATTTGGATAGGTTCAGTATTGTGTTGTCATCTAAGTAGTAACATAGTCAACATATTTATGAACAAATTTTGTTTCCTCAGGCTTTGAGAAAGATTCTGCGTGGAATCCAAAGTCCCGACATCTGGTCAGATTATTCATCAAAGAATTAGGCTGTGGTGGAAAAACTCTAATGCCGCGTACACACGGTCGGACTTTTCATCTACAAAAGTCCGACAGCCTGTCGGACAGACTTTCGGCGGACTTTCGGCGGACTTGCGGCGGACTTGCGGCAGACTTTCTAACGAACAGACTTGCCTACACACGACCACACAAAAGTCCGACGGATTCGTACGTGATGACGTACACCGGACTAAAATAAGGAAGTTGATAGCCAGTAGCCAATAGCTGCCCTAGCGTGGGTTTTTGTCCGTAGGACTAGCATACAGACGAGCGGACTTCGGGGTCCGTCGTAGTTACGACGTAAAGATTTGAAGCATGTTTCAAATCTAAAGTACGTCGGATTTGAGTCTAAAAAAGTACGTTGAAAGTCCGGAGAAGCCCACACACGATCAGATTACCAGCCAGCTTTAGTCCGTCAGCGTCCGTTGGACTTTTGTAGATGAAAAGTCCGACCGTGTGTACGCGGCATAAGTGTAATTCTCCTTATATAAGTAAGCTATACTTGCCAGCCGGCTGAAAGCTAAGGAGATTGAAGAAGTTAGGAGACACAGTATGTCCCAAGAAGCTGAAAGATTAAATGGTGACAAGAACAAAAAATGCAGCCAACTGCCGCTCCTGAAAATTGCAAAAGCCATATTAAGTGAGGCTATTGAAAACTTATAGATGGTAAGAACCACTCGTCAAAATTCAAGCGTTTCATCGTAGATGACATTATCTGTGTCACAGTGATCAAGCATCATCTAGGGCTCTGGAAGAGTGGGCTCTGTTTTTCCGAGGGGTACCTGCAAGCGAGCCACCCTGTCTCTTTTGTTTAATTTTTTTGGATAAATGTTTCTCAGGGGACACAAATGGCGAGCTGGGTGGACTTCTTTCCAGAGAGGGGTCCCGGAATTTTTGATACCATTCAGGGAGGTCCACTTGCCCCAAGTGGAGTGCGGTACAGAAATCTGGTAGATCATCAGGGGATCTTAGGATGTGTTGTCTGCCGTTATGCGTTACTAGTAGTGCAAAAGGAAATCGCCATGTGTAACGAAGATCTCTCTCACGTAGCTTGTCAAGAGGGGTCGCAGGACCCTGCGATTCTTCAACGTGATCTGGGATAGATCGTGAAAAAGCATAATGTTTTCGACATTGAAGATGATCTGATAGTTGCGGCGTGCCTTCTGCATGATTTCTTCTTTCAATGTAAAGTTTTGCAGGCAACAGATCACGTCACGAGGGGGCATGGTGTCAGGGCCTCTTGCTCTGAGGGCTCTGTGTGCCCTAACAAACTTTATCACAGTATCCTCCGGTCATTCTAATAAGCTATTAAAGACTCTTTGCAAGGCTGGAATTATTTGGTCACTGTCTACCATTTCGGGTATCCCCCGTACCCTAATATTGTTGCGTCTCCCTCAATTGTCGAGGTCTTCCAGGTGTCTATTCATGTCTATTAAGTGGTTGGTGTGAGATGTCGATATTCTGTCTAATCTGTTGATGGCCTTGTCTCTGTGTTTGCTATTCATCTCAGCTGTAGACACTCTCTCATTTAGAACCAGCAGGTCTGTCATAGCAGCAGAAAAGGATGACTTGATGTCTGCTGCAATGATGGCCATGTCAGCGTAGGTGAGGGGAAGATTAGGATGTGAGGGTCCCCTACCATTGTCCTCCGGCGCTGACTGTGAGTCCTCGCTGAAATTCTCTGCAGCACGGGTCGGCGCCATCTTGGCTTCAGACGTGCCGCTCTGCACGACTGTCTGATCCCTGAATATCCCCGAGATATTTCTCCCCCGGTGAGTCGCCGATGCTCGGCGGGATCTGGTGTGGGGTGTTTTGTAGCTCAGTTTGCTCATATTAATGTGCAGAGTGCTGACGGATGGGCTTTAGGCAGCAAAACCTCCGGAGCTCCTCTAGAAAGCTGCCATCTCCTTTGTGCTCCAAGCCACGCCCCCCTTGGTGTGTTATGCTCATCCTTGTCTGCTAGTCGCCCTGACCTTTGGCTTACCCCTTACTTCCCTGTCGTTCCAGCCTGCTGCCTCCTTCCTCTTCTCCTGTAGTCTACGGTGAGCATGAGCTGTGAGACCCTGTGGGCTGCGACCTGGAGCCAGACTGCAGCGCAGTCCATCCTCACCACTAGAGGCTCTGGTGAATACCTGCTGGTTCTTAGACTCTGCGCCCTAGGGAATCTATGCTCTAGCTCCCACTGGGATCCATGTTAGTTATCCTGTAGACCTGCTTCCAGGGTTCAATCCGTAGCAGTCAGTCCTAGGGTCCACTACCTTAGCGGTGCACTTCCGACTCCTACATAGTGCATCTGTCACCTGGTCCCAGGTGACCTGACAAATGAATTGCCGGTCCGACAATACACATAAGAGTTAATTGATTAAAATGGCATGGGACTTCCCCTCAGGGGAACCCCGAACCAAAATTTAAAAAAAAAAATGACGTGGGGGTCCCCCTAAATTCCATACCAGGCCCTTCAGGTCTGGTGTGGATATTAAGGGGAACCCCGGCCAAATTTTTTTTTTTAAATGGCGTGGGGTCCCCCTGAAAATCTATACCAGACCCTTCAGGTCTGGTGTGGATTTTAAGGGGAACCAGGCGCCAATTTTTTTTTTTAAAATGGCATGGGGTCCCCCCAAAAATCCATGCCAGACCCTTATCCGAGCACGCAACCTGGCAGGCTGCAGGAAAAGGGGGGAACAAGAGAGCTCCCCCTGAACTGTACCAGGCCACATGCCCTCAACATTGGGAGGGAGCTTTGGGGTAGCCCCCAAAACACCTTGTCCCCATGTTGATAGGGACAAGGGCCTCATCCCCACAACCCTTGCCCAGTGGTTGTGGGGGTCTGCGGGCGGGGGGCTTATCGGAATCTGGAAGCCCCCTTTAACAAAGGGACCCCCAGATTCTGGCCCTCCCCCTGTACCAAGTGGCCCCGCCCTCCTTTATTTAAGAACCACCAGAAGAGGAGCAGTGTCACACAGCGGGAAGAAGGATGCGGAGCGGCCTGAGAAGACGAAGGGAAGAAGACGCCGGGGAGGAAGATGCCGGACGAGAACACCGGAGGAAGAACCAGAAGAACCAGAAGAAGAAGAAGATGGAGGAAGAAACTGAAGGAAGACAGAAGGTAGAAGAAAGAAGATAGAAGATAGAAGAAAGAAGAAGCATTTAAATAAAGGAATTGTCAAAAACTGTCTCTTGTCATTTTTAACATTTTTGACAGTTTTTTTGTGAAATGGTAGGGGTACTTTTGTACCCCTTTACCATTTCACACAGGGGGGAGGGCCGGGATCTGGGGGTCCCCTTGTTAAAGCCCCCCACCCGAAGACCCCCACAATCACCGGGCAAGGGGTTGTGGGGATGAGGCCCTTGTCCCCATCAACATGTGGACATAGTGTTTTGGAGGTTACCCCAAAGCACCCTCCCAATGTTGAGGGCATGTGGCCTGGTATGCTTCAGGAGGGGGCGCTCTCTCACCCCCCCTCTTTGCCTGTGGCCTGCCAGGTTGTGTGCTCGGATAAGGTTCTAGTATGGATTTTTGGGGGGACCCCACGCCATTTTTTAAAAATTTTGGCGTGGGGTTCCCCTTAATATCCATACCAGACCTGAAGGGCCTGGTATGGAAATTAGGGGGACTCCCACATCATTTTTTAAAAAAATTTGGTTCGTGGTTCCCCTGTGGGGAATTCCCATGCCGTTTTTATTAATTAACTTTTATGTGTATTGTCGGACCGGCAATTCATTAATAGCCGCGAGTAGTTTTAAATGACTTTTTTCCTTTGAAATGTCATTTTGCTTTCAGACTGTTCTAAAC
This sequence comes from Lithobates clamitans, assembly GCA_037952925.1. Taxonomy (NCBI): domain Eukaryota; kingdom Metazoa; phylum Chordata; class Amphibia; order Anura; family Ranidae; genus Lithobates; species Lithobates clamitans. The sequence goes on from JBBGZY010000147.1 coordinate 5,808,776, forward strand.
ATGGGAAACATGCACCCCTTTACAAGCATACTATAGACAACCCCCGGTACAAAATTTAAAGGACCATGACACTTTTATTGTTTCACTTTAAGCATTATTAAAATCACTTCTCCCGAAAAAACGGCCGTTTTTAAAACTTTTTTTGCATTGATCCATGTCCCCTGGGGCAGGACCCAGATCCCCAAACACTTTTTATGACAATAACTTGCATATAAGCCTTTAAAATTAGCACTTTTGATTATTCATGTTCGTGTCCCATAGACTTTAATGGTGTTCGCGTGTTCGAACAAATTTTTTGACTGTTCGCATGTTCTGGTGCGAACCAAACAGGGGGGTGTTCAGGTCATCCCTAGTTCTCATACTAATAATACTACAGGCAGGCAGTTGATTCTGCTAGCTGCAGTATCAGTATATATATACATCCCAGCTTTGTGCAGCTACATCTCACTGCAGGCTATTAGTATGTCTGGAATGCCAACAAGGAGAGGCAGACAGTCACAAGCCAATAAAAGAGGGCAAGCAGGCTCTGTGTCTAGAGGCAACAGTGCTGGTTGTGGAGATGGTGCATCCTCATCAGCACGTGGCCGTGGGACACGCTTGTCCTTTTTTTTGGCAACTGGCCGTGTTGAGCCGCAACATACGGAAGACTTGGTAGAGTGGATGACCAAGCCACCCTTATCCTCCTTATCCTCTCTCACCCAGGCTCAGGGTAATTTGTCTGGTAAAGCAGCTGCCAACGCGGCCTCTTCCCTCAGCTCAATGGCATCAGTTACTCCTTCCATAGCCCCACAATGTCCTCCTGAGAAATCCCCCGAACTGTTTGACCACAGTGTTGGGTACATGCTCCAGGAGGATGCCCAGCGTTTTGAAGGCTCCGATGATGGTACCCAGCTAGAGGAAGGCAGTAACGTGAGCCCAGAGAGAGGGGGTGCCCGAGAAGGACAGCAATCTGGCAGTCATTTTCCCCCAGCTGCAGTATACTGCCAGCTTTGCTCCAGTGATGAGGAGGGAGGGGATGATGACGTCACTGACTCAATGTGGGTGTCTGATAAGAGAGAGGAGGAGGCACATCACCAACAAAGCAGGATGCCCTCCAGGGGCCAGCTTAAGGACAGCACAACGACTGCATTACACCGCAGAGCTCCGCATGTGCAGGTCGCTGCTGTCTCTGCGAGTTATTCCAAAAGTTCTTTGGTGCGGGCCTTTTTTGAGACAAGTGCATCAGATCCCACTGCTGCTATTTGCAACATATGTCTCAAGCGTATCTCTCGTGGCCAAAACATCACCTGCTTGGGCACCACATGCTTGACCAGACATATGTTGACCTGCCATGCAGTTCGTTGGCAAGCGTACCTAAAAGACCCACACCATAGAACAAAGAGGACCTCTCATTGCTCCTCATAAGCTGGGATCTCCAACCCTACTATACCTTCAGTCCTCTCTGAGACCTGCACTGAGAGGAATGAAGGTGTAGAATTAGGTGTGTCACAGCCAAGTACTTGGGGGCAATCTGCTATCGGTACACCAATGTCAGATTGTACCAAGCAAATTTCCCTGCCCCAGCTGCTGCACCGCCGAAAGAAGTTCCCTCCCAGCCATCCACATGCCCAGCGGTTGAATGCTAGCTTGGCTAAATTGCTAGCACTTCAACTGCTGCCTTTTCAGTTGGTAGACTTTGCCCCCTTCCGTGAGTTTGTGGAATATGCAGTTCCTCAGTGGCAGGTTCCCAAACACTACTTTTTCTCATGGAAGGTGATTCCGGCTCTCTACCAGCATGTGGAAGGCAAAGTCTTGGCCTCGCTGGACAGGGCGGTCACCAGTAAGGTGCATATTACCGCTGACACATGGTCCAGCAGGCATGGACAGGGACGTTACCTATCTTTCACTGGGTGACTCTTCTGGCAGCTGGGAAGGATGCAGGACATGGTGCAGTAGTGTTGGAGGTTGTTCTGCCACCACACCTCCAAAATACTACTAGTGGTGATTCTGCCACACCTCTCTCCTCCACCCCCTCCTCTTTTTCTTCCTCCATGGCCTCTTCCTGTGATTTGACTTTGGAACCAGCGGTGCTCCGTAGGTGTTCAAGGGGCTACACAAGCACGCAGGCCAAAAGATGCCATGTAGTGCTTGAGCTGGTGTGCTTGAGGGACAGGAGCCACACTGGGGCAGAGATTCTGTCAGCTCTGCAGGGGCAGGTTCAGAGGTGGTTGACGCCACGCCAGTTTAGGGCAGGTATGGTGGTTTGCGACAATGGCACCAACCTCCTCTCCACCTTCTGACAGGGATAACTGACCCATGTGCCCTGTTTGGCTCACGTACTTAACTTGGTGGTGCAGCGGTTCTTGGGCAGGTACCTGGGCTTACAGGATGACCTGAGGCAGGCCAGGAAAGTCTGTGGGCATTTACGGAGGTCATATAATGCCAGTGCTCGGCTGGCTGACCTCCAAAAGGAATTTAACCTGCCCAAGAACTGCCTAATCTGTGACATGCCCACCAGGTGGAACTCAATGTTGGCCATGCTGCAGCGGCTGTACACACAGCAGAGGGCCATCAATGAGTACCTGTGCGACTATGGCACCAGGACAGGGTCAGGGGAGCTTGTTTTTTTTTTTACGCCATTGGGCCACGAGGATGGTGAGCAGTAACAGTGCATGCATCAGTGACACTGTCCCCCTTGTCCACCTGTTGGAGCACAAGCTGTGTGGAATAATAAACAGGGCACTTGAGGCAGAACAGAGGCAGGAAGAGGAGGACTTCCTTAACTCTCAAGGCCCCCTTTATCCAGCCTCCTTTATCCGCCGATCACACAGGAAGAGGATGAAGAGGAGGAGGAGGAGGAGGAAGAGGAGGATTGTGTCAGCATGGAGGTGGAGCCTGGCACTCAGCATCAGCAGCAGTCTTTAAAGGATAATTTACAGTCCCAAGAAACCCATGGACTTGTACGTGGCTGGGAGAAGGTGGCTGCAGATCATGTCGTCCTTAGTGGCCCAGAGGACTCGGACCGAATGCCTCAGCAAACCTACGCTGCATGGCCTCCCTGATCCTGCAAAGCCTGCGGAAGGATCCTCGTATTCGTGGTATCAAAGAGAGGGATCAATACTGGCTGGCAACCCTCCTTGATGCACGTTACAAGGGTAAGGTTGCAGACCTTATCTTGCCATTGCAGAGGGAGCAGAGGATGAAACATCTTTGGGAGACCTTGCAGAAAGGTCTGTGCAATGCGTTCCCAGAGACTGGGAGGTTACAAACTCCTGTTCCTGGACAATGTGTTGCTGAGGCTTCGGTCAGTCAAAGAAGGAGCGGTGGAGAAGTTGGCCGTCTGACCGATGCGTTCAGACAATTTTTTAGTCTGCAGCCCCAAGATATGATCGGTTCCAGCAACCATCACCAGCATCTGTTTTACATGGTGCAGGAATACCTAGGGGCAAGATCTGACTTGGACACATTTCCCACCAAAAATCCTCTGGTTTACTGGGTCTTGAGGATGGATCACTGGCCAGAGCTTGCACACTATGCAATTGAGCTACTGGCCTGTCCTGCATCCAGCGTTCTTTCGGAACGCACATTTAGTGCTGCTGGGGGTTTTGTAACCGATCACAGGGTGCGCCTGTCCACCGACTCGGTCGATCGACTGACCTTCATAAAAATGAATCAGTCTTGGATCACCACCAGCTACCAAACACCTGATGCTGATGTAACCGAATATTTTTTTTTTAATGTGAGATCCCTTCAAGATTGCCAATGCTGATGCTGAGTGACTATCCTGTTATGCTGAGTAACTATCCTCTTCTTCCTCAATGATCATGCTGATAACTTGTAAGAATATTTTTGGTTCTGGGCGCCACCACCAGTGGCTAAGGCCCAATTTTTCAGCCCCTGTTTAACAGGGGCGTGTAATTACAATTTTTGATGCAATATTTTACAGGAGGGCTCATTTCTAGAGTAACTGTGAGGGGTTGCAGTGTTGTGGCACCAGTGCCTAAGGCCCAATTTTTCTGCCCCTGTTCAACAGGGACATGTAATTACAATTCTTGATTTAATATTTCACAGCAGGGCCCGTTTCTGCGCCCACCAAGAGTAACTATGAGGACTTATAGTGTTGTGGCACCACCACCACCAAAGGCCCAATTTTTCTGACCCTGTTCAACAGGGGCATGTAATTACAATTCTTCATCTAATATTTCACAGCAGGGCCCATTCCAGCTCCCACTAAGAGTAACTGTGAGGGCTTACAGCGTTGTGGCAACACCAACACCTAAGACCACAATTTCTGCAGAGTATATAGGGCAGGCCCCTACTTTCAAACATCCAACTTACAAATGACTCCTACTTGCAAACAGAAGGAGACAACAGGAAGTGAGATGAAATCTACCCCTAGGAAGGGAAATTCTCTCCTGTAAGAGTTAATATGGGAAAACGTGTCTCCTCTCCACATGCTTTATCACCAATCCTTGTTTCACTAAAAACCCCAAATTGTCAAAAAACATTTGTCATTGGGACAGAAAGTGAGGTAAAATCTTCTGAAGAGGTGCACAGACAGCAAAACAAATGTCACACGGGTGATAACCCTTCCCTATGTTTTCCAAAAAGCTTAAAAATAGATTCTTTTGGCTGGAGCTACACTTTAAAAATGTACCAGTTCAGAATTACAAACAGATTCTACTTAACAACAAACCTACAGTCCCTGTCTTGTTTGCACCACCTGTATACTGCTGTTCAGAGGGACTGGGGCCCCACGCCTTTCCTTTTTTTTTAATTTGGGTGCTGGCTTCCCCTTAATATCCATACAGGACCCAAAGAGCCTGGTAATGGACCGGGGGGGTACCCATGCCATTTTTCTCACTGATTTTCATCCATATAACCAGGACATTACATTAAAGCCATAAGCAGTTTTAAATGACTTTTATTACTTTAAAAATGTCTTTTTGTGCAGGGACTGTTCTAAGCATGGGAAACAAGCGCCATATTACAGGCATACTATAGACACCCCCCAGGTACAATATTTAAAGGAATATTTCACTTTTTTTTCACTTTAAGCTTCATTAAAATCACTGAGCCCGAAAAAACAGCCATTTTTAAAACTTTTTTTTGCATTGATACATGTCCCCTGGGGCAGGACCCGGGTCCCCAAACCCTTTTTAAGACAGTACCATGCAAATTAGCTTTTAAAATTAGCATTTTTGATTTTGAACGTTCGAGTCCCTTAGACTTCAATGGGGTTCTAACTTCGTGCTAATTTTTGGTCCGTTCGCAGGTTCTGGTGCGAACCGAACCGGGGGGGTGTTTGGCTCATCCCTAGTCACTAGTATGGTATTTGTATATTGAAATTATATCTCCTCTCAAGCGTCTCTTCTCCAGAGAGACTAAGTTCAGTGCTCGCAACCTTTCCTCATAACTAATATCCCCCAGACCCTTTGTTAGCTTTGTTATCCTTCTTTGTACTTGCTCCATTTCCAGTACATCCTTCCTGAGGACTGGTGCCCAGAACTGGACAACATACTTTAGGTGCAGCCAGAGCAGAGTCTTGAAGAGCGGGAGAATGTTTTATCTCTGGAGTTGATCTCCTTTTTTAATGCATGCCAATATTCTGTTTGCTTTGTTAGCAGCAGCTTGGCATTGCATGTCATTGCTGAGCCTATCATCTACTAGGAACCCCAGGTCCTTTTCCATCCTAGATTCCCCCAGAGGTTCTCCCCCCAGTGTATAGATAGCATTCATATTTTTGACACCCAAATGCATTATTTTACATTTTTCTACATTGAACCTCATTTGCCATGTAGTTGCCCACCCCATTAATTTGTTCAGATCTTTTTGCAAGGTTTCTACATCCTGCAGAGAAGTTATTGCCCTGCTTAGCTTAGTATCATCCGCAAATACAAAGATTGAACTGTTTACCCCATCCTCCAGGTCATTTATGAACAAATTAAATAGGATTGGTCCCAGCACAGAACCCTGGGGGAGCCCACTACCCACAACTGACCATTTCGAATACTCCCCATTTATCACCCCCCTCTGAACTCGCCGTTGTAGCCAGTTTTCAATCCATGTACTCACTCTATGGTCCATGCCAACGGACCTTCTTATTTTGTACAGTAAACGTTTATGGGGAACTGTGTCAAATGCTTTAGCAAAATCCAGATACACCACATCTACGGGCCTTCCTTTATCTAGCTGGCAACTCACTTCCTCATAGAAGGTTAGTAGTTGGTTTAGCAAGAACGATTCTTCATGAATCCATGCTGATTACTGCTAATGATACTGTTCTCATTACTAAAATCTTGTATATAGTCCCTTATCATCCCCTCCAAGAGTTTAAGAATGTTATAATTAAGAGTCCATGCTACAAAATTAAATAAAGGGAAGTTATGTACTCCAGGCGCTATGCCAGATTAATTGTGGTTGGTAAAAAAAGAGGAAGTGATTTAAGGTTGTGTAATCCTATGCACTAGGTAACAATATTAAGGTTTTAAAAGGTTTTTAAAGGTGTTCAAAAGGAAAATATAAAAAAATGGAGAGTGAATGGATTGGCCAAATGAATGTGGAATGAGAAAGTGGTTTGTATTGTTTAATGAACGCACAGGGTATCATTTTGATTAGTAAAGTATTTTAAGTGTGTGTTTAAAATGTACACAACGAGTTGTCTCATATTGTGTTTAGACCCATGCTGGTAACTTAAGGGTGAAATTTGGGAAAAATGTTTGAAGAGTTACTGAAATTAAGTAACCGGGATCAAAATACATTGCTGCATATATTGAGTCCATGAGGTACTAAAATGTGATGGGAAGGATTTGTTTGAAATAAGCAATCAGAATGACTATTCTGGATATTTACCTTTTGAATTCCCAGAGTATCAATCATGAAGTGTTAATGATGTAATGTTGTTTATCCATAAATGTTTTGTTTGTTGCTCATGATTAGGAGCTTCGAGTTCAAGTCGAATGTAAGTTCGTCTCGAACATCGGCCGTTCGACCGTTCGTCGAATTACGAACATTATGGGCCATTCGCGCCAAATTCGAGTGGCGTGTCATTGCCCATAATTCACTGCGGCATCGCAGTGCATTGCTGGCTGAAGATTGACCAAGCATGCACTATGACCTGCATGCTTTGGCCAATCAAAGCGCGGTAAGAACGGAGAGCCATAATTGGCCAAAGGCAGGGTGGCTTTGGCCAATTATGCCTCAGGGGATTTAGTACACGCCCCACACTATATAAGGCTGCCTGGAAGTCGGCCTTGTGTAGTGAGTTCCAGCGTGCTGAGAGATAGACAGAGAGAGAGACAGTGTCATTTCATTTGAATTAGGCAGGCGAGTCAGTTGGCTGCAGTCAGTGTATTTAGTATATATATGCATCCCAGGTGTTGTATATATAATATATATATTGTATTCAGTTTAGCTAGATCCGTTCCTATTATTTTCTTCCTAATATTCTTACAGGCAGGCAGCTTCAGTATTTTCAGTCAGTGTACTGTATCCTGTGCACAGTGTGCAACTAAAGCTAACTGTAGACAATTGCTGGTGTTCTCTTCCTAATAATACCACAAGCAGGCAGCTGCAGTATTTTCAGTCAGTGTACTGTATCCTGTGCACAGTGTGCAACTAAAGCTAGCTGCAGACAATTGCTGGTGTTCTCTTCCCAATATACTTACAGGCAAGCAGCTGCAGTATTTTCAGTCAGTGTACTGTATCCTGTGCACAGTGTGCAACTAAAGCTAACTGCAGACAATTGCTGGTGTTCTCTTCCTAATAATACCACAAGCAGGCAGCTGCAGTATTTTCAGTCAGTGTACTGTATCCTGTGCACAGTGTGCAACTAAAGCTAGCTGCAGACAATTGCTGGTGTTCTCTTCCCAATATACTTACAGGAAGACAGCTGCAGTATTTTCAGTCAGTTTACTGTATCATGTACACAGTGTGCAACTAAAGCTAACTGCAGACAATTACTGGTGTTCTCTTCCTAATAATACCACAGGCAGGCAGTTAATTCAGCTAGCTGCAGTATATTAGTGTACTGTATACTGGGCACAGTGTGCAGCTAAAGCTCATTGCAGACAATTCCTGTTGTTTTCTTCCTAATAATACTACAGGCAGGCAGGTGATTCAGCTAGCTGAAGTGTAATCAGTATATATATATATACATCCCAGCTTTGTGCAGCTACATCTCACTGTGGGCCATTCCTTGTGTATCTATTCCAATACATCAAAGACAGTATGTCTGGAAGGCCAACAAGGAGAGGCAGACAGTCACAGGCCAATAAAAGAGGGCAAGCAGGCTCTGTGTCTAGAGGCAACAGTGCTGGTCGTGGACAATGTGCATCCTCATAAGCACGTGGCCGTGGGGCACGCTTGTCTTTTTTCTCGGCAGCTGGCCATATTGAGCCACAACATGCCGAAGAGTTGGTAGAGTGGATGACCAAGCAGTCCTCATCCTCCTTGTCCTCTGTCACCCAGGCTAACTTGGCTGCCAATGCAGGTGCCAAAGCGGTCTATTCCTTGGACTCGAGGTCATCATCAGTTACTCCTTTCCTAGCCCCACAGGAGGAGTCCCCCGAACTGTTTGACCACAGTGTCGGGTACATGCTACAGGAGGATGCACAGCGTTTTGAAGGCTTCGATGATGGTACCCAGATTGAGGAAGGCAGTAATGTGAGCCCAGAGAGAGGGGTTGCCCAAGAAGGACAACAAACTGGCAGTCATGTTCCCCCAACTGCAGCATACTGCCAGCCTTGCTCCAGTGACAAGGAGGGAGGGGATTTTGAGCTCACTGACTCTACATAGGTGCCTGATAGGAGAGAGGAGGAGGCAGAGGAGGAGGAGGAGGTGGAGGAGGCACATCTCCAATGAGGCAGGATGCCCTCCAGGGGCCAGCTTAGGGGCAGCACACCGACTGCATCACACCGCAGAGCTCCGCAAGTGCAGGGCGCTGGTGATTCTGCGCGTTTTTCCAAAAGTTCTTTGGTGTGGGCCTTTTTTGAGACGTGTTCAGCAGATCGCACCATTCCTATTTGCAACATATGTCTGAAGCGTATCAAGCGTGGACTAGACAGCAAGCGCTTGGGCACCACATGCTTAATCAGACATATACCGAGCTCCCATGCAACCCGTTGGTAACACTATGTAAAAGACCCACACCAAAGAACAAGGCGGACCTCTCCTTGCTCCTCCTCATCAGCTGGGATCTCCAAATCCACTATATCTTTAGTCCTCTCAGAAACCTGCACTGAGAGGAATGAAGGTGTAGAATTAGATGTGCCACTTCCAAATACTTGCGGGCAATCTGCTATCGGTACACCAATGTCCGATTCTAGCAGGCAGATTTCCCTACCACAGTTGCTCCATCGGCGAAAGAAGTTCGCTCCTAGCCATCCACATGCCCAGTGGTTGAATACTAGCTTGGCTAAATTGCTAGCACTTCAACTGCTGCCTTTTCAGTTGGTAGACTCTGCCCCCTTCCGTGAGTTTGTGGAATGTGGCAGTGGCAGGTTCCCAAACGCCACTTTTTTTCACTGAAGGCGATTCCGGCTCTCTACCGGCATGTGGAAGGCAATGTCCATGCCTCGCTGGACAGGGCGGTCAGGTGTATATTACCGCTGATTTATGGTCCAGCAGGCTTGGACAGGGATGTTACCTATCTTTCACCGTGCACTGGGTGACTCTGCTGGCAGCTGGGAAGGATGCAGGACAGGGTGCAGTAGTGTTGGAGGTTGTTCTGCCACCACGCCTCCAAAATTCTACTAGTGGTGATTCTGCCACACCTCTCTCCTCCACCCCTCCTCTTCTTCTTCCTCCATGGCCTCTTCCCGTGCTGATTTGTCCTCAGAACCAGCGGCTCTGTAGGCGTTCCAGGGGCTACACAAGCACACAGGTAAAAAGATGTCATGCGGTGCTTGAGCTGGTGTGCTTGGGGGACAGGAGCCACACTGGGGCAGAGATTCTGTCAGCCTTGCAGGGGCAGGCTCAGAGGTGGCTGACTCCATGCCAGCTTAAGCCAGGAATAGTGGTTTGCGACAATGGCACCAAACTCCTCTCTGCCCTCTGACAGAGACAACTGACCCATCTGCCCTGTTTGGCTCATGTCCTTAACTTGGTGGTGCAGCAGTTCTTGGGCAGGTACCCGGGCTTACAGGATGTCCTGAGGCAGGCCAGGAAAGTCTGTGGGCATTTCTGCCGGTCATATAATGCCAGTGCTCGGTTGGCTGACCTCCAAAAGGAATTTAACCTGCCCAAGAACCGCCTAATCTGTGACATGCCCACCAGGTGGAACTCAACGTTGGCCATGCTGCAGCGGCTGTACATGCAGCAGAGGGCCATCAATGAGTACCTGTGCGACTGTGGCACCAGGACAGGGTCAGGGAAGCTTGTTTTTTTTCCCCACGCCAGTGGGCCATAATCAAGGATGCATGCACTGTCCTGTCACCATTTCAGGAGGCCATGAGGATGGTGAGCAGTGACAGTGCATGCATCAGTGACACTGTCCCTCTTGTCCACCTGTTGGAGAACACATTGCATGGAATAATGGACAGGGCAATTGAGGCAGAACAGAGGCAGGAAGAGGATGACTTCCTTACCTCTCAAGGCCCCCTTTATCCAAACAGTGTTCCTGCATGCCCACCGATCACACAGGAAGAGGATGAGGAGGGGGATTATGTCAGCATGGGGGTGGAGCCTGGCACTCAGCATCAGCAGCAGTCTTCAAGGGATCATTTACAGTCCGAAGAAACCCATGGACTTGTATGTGGCTGGGAGGAGGTGGCTGCAGATAATGTCATCCTTAGTTCCTGGTCCTCCTGGACAACATGTTGCTGAGGCTTCGGTCAGTCAAAGAAGGAGTGGTGGAGAAGGTGGCCATCTGACTGATGCGTTCAGACAATTTTTTAGTCTGCAGCCCCAAGGTATGATCGGTTCCAGCAACCATCACCAGCGTCTGATTCACATGGTGCTGGAATACCTAGGGGCAAGATCAGACCTGGACACCTTTCCCATCGAAAATCCTCTGGGTTACTGGGTCTTGAGGATGGATCACTTGCACAGTATGCAATTGAGCTACTGGCCTGTCCTGCATCCAGCGTTATTTCAGAACGCACATACAGTGCTGCTGGAGGCTTTGTAACCGAACTGGGTGCACCTGTCCACCGAATCATTCGATCGGCTGACCTTCATAAAAATGAATCAATATTGGATCACCAGCTACCAAGCACCTGATGCTGATGTAACCAAATATTTTTTTTTTAATGTGAGATCCCTTCAAGATTGCCTATGCTGATGCTGAGTGACTATCCTGTTATGTTGAGTGACTATCCTCTTTCTCCTCAATGTTCATGCTGATAGCTTGTAAGAACATTTTTGGTTCTTGGCACAGCCACCAGTGGATAAGGCCCAATTTTTCAGCCCCTGTTTAACAGGGGCGTGTAATTACAATTTTTGATGCAATACTTTGCAGCAGGGCTCATTCCTGTGCTCCAACTAGAGTATTTGTGAGGGGTTGCAGTGTTGTGGCACCAGAACCAGTGCCTAAGGCCCAATTTTTCAGCCCGTTTAACAGGGGTGTGTAATTACAATTCTTGATGCAATACTTTGCCGCAGGGTTCATTCCTGCACTCCAACTAGAGTATCTGTGAGGGATTGCAGTGTTGTGGCACCAGCACTAGTGCCTAAGGCCCAATTTTTCAGCCCCTGTTTAACAGGGGCCTGTAATTACAATTTTTGATGCAATACTTTGCAGCAGGGCTCATTCCTGCGCTCCAACTAGACTATCTGTGAAGGGGTTGCAGTGTTGTGGCACCAGCACCAGTGCCTAAGGCCCAATTTTTCAGCCCCTGTTTAACAGGCGCATGCAAATACAATTCTTGATCTAATATTTCACAGTAGGGCCCGCTCCTGCACCCACCAAGAGTAACTGTGAGGCCTTATGCCCCGTACACGCGGTCGGATTTTCCGATGGAAAATGTCCGATCGGAGCGTGTTGTCGGAAATTCCGACCGTGTGTGGGCTCCATCGGACATTTTCCATCGGATTTTCCGACACACAAAGTTGGAGAGCAGGAGATAAAATTTTCCGACAACAAAATCCGATCGCGTCAATTCCGACCGCGTGTGGCCTGTTCCGACACACAAAGTGCCACGCATGCTCAGAAGAAATTCCAAGACGGAACAGCTCGTTCTGGTAAACTTAGCGTTCGCAATGGATACAGCACTTTCGTCACGCTGCAATGTTAAAAATGGTTTAATACAGCGCACTCTCTCTTCTTCTTTATAATGTGACAAGAATATATTAGTTTTGCTGCTCATATTCAAACACACTTCTCACAAACTTATTTCTTTACTATTTATCGTGATTCCCTCAATATATTTTGATTTCTCACATCTAACAACATATTTTTGTATATTTTTTATATATTTTTTGGCTTTAATGTAGATTCTTTTTTTGTGTTTGTTTTTTTTTTGCGATTTTGATTTGTACTCCCGAAAATTTTTGTGTGTGTTTTTTGTGTCAAGTTCCCATAACACCATTGATATGTTGATATGTTTTTGGATGAAAACACACACAGGAGAGTATAATTTATCTAAAAAAATTTATTAAGGGGTCACAACTAAACAAAGAGGGAGGCATTGCTGGGGAAACTGCAGAAGTGGGTGAAGCCTTGGACCCCCAGGGCAGACATCAACTTTTTTTAAGCAAAATTGGTGGCCTGAGGAGTCCTTATCTAAGGGAGGGCAGTCTGGTCCAGAAGTCCCAGAGATCCGGAAAACAGCAGATGACATCTGTGTCCCCAGGCTGTGGTCATACGAGAGACTGCATCTTCTGTCAGTCCAGACTGAACCCAGGGCCATCACTCTTTGGTCTTCCTTCCACGCTTCCTTCCACGCTGTGGCTCTGGTGGTGGAGTTGTGGCAGCAGGAGGAGGAGGAGGATCGTCCATCTCAATGACATCCGTCTTGGGTGTTAGTTCCCCACTCACCCCCTTACGTAGGACTTTGTACAGAAGGTCCTCACAGAGCCTGCGTTGACCCTCCTGCATGCCCTGCAATTTGGTGGCAGCCATACAGGCAAAGGCCTCTTCAGGAGTGGGTAAGGCTCTGAGGGACGCAGAAGCCTCCTGGATCAGCCTGAATGCTGAATCCTGCACGGGACTCGGAGTGGCCTTCCTGGCTCGTTTATATGGCAGGCGGAGGGGAGGGACCTGAGACTCAGTCAGGCTGCGACTGGTCCCAGGCTTCTCTTGGCTGACACTTAGCCCCGCCTCCTCCTGGCTGCAACTAATCCCCGCCTCCTCCTGGCTGCCACTAACCCCCGCCTCCTACTGACTGCCACATTCCACAACCTCCTCCTGGCTGAGGTCTTCCTGTGTATGAAAAAGGGACATAGTTTTAGTATTTTATTCATCAATCACACACAATTTTCACCTCCTGACTGTTGCAAATTGAATGTTAACAAATATAACAGACTATCCTTCTGAGCCCAGCATTTTTCATGTGTGTCCCAATTTTGGGTGCCCACTACTGTCTATTGATATGTAAAACACTTTTTTTTATCAGCAATTAGCGATCAATAATAACATCTAGTAAACATCATTTATTTCTTGACCAGAAAAATGTTGAACAATGCTATACCTGATTCCAGCTGGGCTCCTCCACTTCTTCCTGTCTGGAAGGCCCAGGTTGGACATCGGAAGCCTCAGCTGGGGTGGAAGGAAGAGTGGAAGGAAGAGTGGAGAGGGATTCCCTGACTTCAGTGTGGTCTGACAGAAATCGCAGTCTCTCATAGTACCACAGCCTGGGGACATAAACGTCATCTGCTGCAGCTCCAGATCTCTAGGAATCTGTGACCTTCTTGCGTCCCTCAGATATGTGCTCCTCAGGCCACCAATTTTGGCTTTTAAATAGGGGATGGTTGCTGTGGGGACCACAGGCTTCACCAACTCCAGCAGTTTCTCCAGCGCTGCCTGCCTCTTCTGTTTGTGGTTATAGTGGGGGTGTCTCACTTGCCACAGACAGGGCAGCTCCCTGTACTTGTCTATGAACAGGGGCAGGAAATTGTGGTCGTTGAACCCATCCATTTTCTCTGCAAGACACAACACAAGACAAACCCTAATGTCAGGCCAAACTCCCCTAATCTTGTTACAATATAGGCTTCCATTTCGAAGCAGTATAGGCGCAAGTTTAGATCTTACCTTCGTTATCACGATCGACGTCTCCGATGCTCCTTCCTCCGCTCACAGATTGTACGTAATACGCACGTGTGTTACGCTTTATACACACTGCGCATGCGTATAACTCCGCCCGCCCCTGACGTTCTTTCTAGTCTATTCCCCACCCCTTTTTGTTCGGCGCAGTGGGGGAAGAGCACATGGCGGATAGACAGCAGGTGCGTGCTAATTGTAGCAACGAGTAGGAGGAGGAAGGGCCTGGAGCCTGAAACGTCCCGATCCAGAAGGAGATTTAAGGACTCAAATATGTCCTTTGGGGAGATGTTGGAAATGGTGGACATCCTGAAGAAGGCCGACTATGGTGGAAAGTATGGGCCTTACCCCAACCCCAATATACGAAAGGCCAAGATCATGGTGAAAGTGGTCAGGAGTCTGCACCAGAATTTCGGGGTACGACTATCGAAAGATCAGCTCAGGAAGCGGTGGTCGGACCTGAAATTACGAGAACATGAGCAGTACAGAAAGATCCGGAGAGTGCTGCAAAAAAGTAAGTAGTTGTGCTGTGTTCCTATTCTTTTTGTGTTTATTACGTTCGTGCTGCTCCATGTGCTTTTAGGAACTGTTGTACAGTTTAAAATGGCAACTTTCATGTTCGTGGGCACATTATTCGTTCGAATCCAACATTTTTCGTTCCAACTATAAAATACCATTGTTTAGCCCATATGCATTTGGCCACCATTTTGACGCCCTATACTTGTCTTCAAAGAATTGGGTTGTGTAGATGGCTTTGTTACTAGAATGAAATGCAAACTAGATTCTGTCTAAGGAGAGGACACTCAGCAGCTGTTTTCACATCTGGACACTGGAGCACTAGTGTGGGACACAAGAACACCATTTTTATTAGGGGGGCCACACAGGTGCTCCAGTGTATACTATAGGGGGGTCTCCATCTGTGAAGCTTGTACCAAACAGGTAAAGTATTGCATGTTGACAAAGGACACTGAAAATGCTACATCTTGGAACTCTCCTAAAATTGACAATTGTACCCCACTTCCAAGCAATGTTTCCTATTTCTCGTTCTGCCATCAAATATCTGTGTGCTAATTATACCATTTTTGTTTTACATAGGGGAGAAAAGACTCGGAGGACACCCCTCATCCGAGGAGACCAGAGCCCCCCCACCTCTGGAAGAAGGTGAAATCCCCCCAACACAAGGTGAGCAGGAGGAAGAAGATGTGGTTGAACTAGTCACCACAACAGGTGAGTGTCTGCAACCACAAGCTCAGATAAGAGATGGATGGCGGCATTTTTTTTAGACCTAATTTTTTGGGGGGTTCCTCT
Source organism: Lithobates clamitans (assembly GCA_037952925.1). Lineage (NCBI taxonomy): Eukaryota > Metazoa > Chordata > Amphibia > Anura > Ranidae > Lithobates > Lithobates clamitans. The sequence goes on from JBBGZY010000147.1 coordinate 5,824,260, forward strand.
CTTTTTAGGTGATCGTGAGGTTGTGGATCCAGATCCTTTCACATCCGAAAGTGCCCAGATCCTGATCAGGGAGATCATGGGGTGTAATTTACAATTGGAAATCATCAAGCAAAACATCAATGATGTTATTCCAAAATATAAAAACATCATTGATGTTTTGGGGTGAGTTTAAAGCCCCTCCAAATCACTTTCTTCTTTTGTGTGCTACAATGTGCTAAATGTTTTTGTGATTTTTCCCAAAGCCAAATTTGGAGGATGCACACAGTGTGTCAACATGTGCTATCTGCCTTCACGGGAGATCATTGGACGCGTTTTGGGGGGTGCAACCCCTTCCTAAATTATAAAGTAGCTGAGAGGAAGGGCTTGCTCCCCCAAAACACATCCCTTGATCTCCCGTGATGGCAGATAGCACATGTTGACATTGTGAAATTTGTGTGCATCTTCCAAATTTGGCTTTTCCTGGGGTGAGTTCACAACATCTGAATGCAATATCAAACACAGTTCCTAAATACTGATGTCTGATATAGCCTTCAAGTTCAACCAAATGTGACGTTTGTAAGTTCAAGATTTGTGTCTTTCTTGTTGGTTTTACACAGGCCTGTTTTCTAAAAAATGGACATTTTGATTTTGGATAATGCCACCACAAAAATTGTTATACAACAAACATGTTGGTTTGTTTGAAAAACCTTTGGTAAATGAACATGTGATTGTGCAGGTATTAAAAAGATTTTAAATCAAGAATGTGTGGATTATTGTCTCAACGCTACAACACTTTTGGGGTGATGTAATTATTGTTTTCTGAGAAAATGTGGGTTATTTCCTAAAGTCAAATCCTCTTGGCACTACAAGTGCAGTTTCAGTGCAGTTGCAAGTGCACTTGTAGTGAAATGTGTTTTTGCATTTAGGAAATAACAGCCAACAGTGCTTTGTCTAAGGTTACACAATCACGCAAATTTCTGCACTCAACACATTTCTGTCAGGGTCAGCTAAAACAAACACAAGCAGTAAATGTCCACAAAGAATTTTTTTGCTTTTTTTTTTATAAAAAGGCTTCACAGATTGTCTGGTATATTGATAGCCCCCCTACCCGCAAAGAACTCCAGGTAGCGTAACCGGACATAAAGGGCACTCAGGGAGGGCAAGCCAGGACGGCCACTTTCAAGCGCCGTCAGTGTGGTTTGATGTAGGATTCCGGCCTCAGGCCCAACTGAGCCAGCATAGTTGGCCGAATGTTTCCTTAAAAAGTTTTGGAGAACACAGCACGCCAGTATAATATGGTTCAGTTTATACTCCGCCATATGGATGGGTGTCAGAAATAGCCGGAACCGGCTGGCCAGGATTCCAAATGTGTTCTCCACCACTCTTTCGGCTCTGGCCAGCCGGTAATTAAAAACCCTCTGTTCCAGGGTGAGGGTCCTCATTGGGAATGGCTGCATCAGGTGGTCCCCCAGCGCAAATGCTTCATCAGCAACGAACACAAATGGGAGTCCTTCCACATTGTCCTCTGGAGCTGGCAAGTCCAAGCTGCCATTCTAGAGATGCCTGTAGAACTCCGTCTGGGCGATGACTCCACCATCGGACATCCGGCCATTCTTCTCCACGTCCACATACAAGAAGTCATAATTAGCCGACACCACCGCCAACATCACTATACTATTAAACCCCTTGTAATTATAATAGTACGACCCCGAGTTGGGTGGTGGGACGATGTGGATGTGTTTCCCATCAATTGCCCCTCCGCAGTTAGGAAAGTCCCACCGCTGGGCAAAGTGGGAGGCCACAGTCTGCCATTCCTGTGGCGTGGAAGGAAACTATTGAGGAAAAAACAATAAACATTACTATTTTTACTCTGAAACATGGCAAGCAGATTAGACACAAACATTATGGGGCAACCTCCAGATAGCATTTATTAAGGGGAATTTAACAACACCAAAGTATAAGGTACACCTATCATATTCCCCCCCCCCTCTCATGGGCCATTTCAAACATTATAGGGGCTGTGTGTAAATCTTGGACAGGCAACCCTCTTCACTTCATTGAGAGATGAATGCCTAAATAATGGGTATTACTTGGAACAGCCCCTCCTTAGTTACACTATTGGCAGACCACTGGACAGGTAAGAAGTGTCATAATACAAAGATATAAATACACACTGTACACATTTGAGGACATTTGGACATTCTGCTATTACCTATCAAGATAATAATAGGATCCCAAAAATTTAAACAGTACCATTGGAAAGTATACAGGCAGGCCCTTGCACTACATGCTTTGGGGAATTCATCCATAAATCTGACCAGTAAAGAGATGGGTATAGTGTGTATGGGTTTGGCAAAGTCAGCAGATAGATGATTGAGGATAGAGAATTGGGATCAGCTGACTTAGCAGTTGGGGGTTACTAAAAATTATTTGGGGACACCACAAAAAAAGCCTCTGCCACTCTGCCTGAATTTAAAGCTAAAATAACATTTCCAAACATTTTAGGGGGTGTTTGGGGTAAAGCACTACTATGGAGCAGAAAAAATACATTGTTAAGTGACTACATGAGGTGAATATAGGGCAGGAGAGACCATGCTGGGGAAGTTTGTGAAGGGCAAATATGTATGAAGGACATAAAATAATAATTACATAAAAATCCAGCATGCATGAGGACAAAGGGGACATTCACAGCATATTACAATCATGGTAATTAGGGAATGAGGAAAGAAATACAATATATTATCAAACATTCAATACAATAAAATGTGATATTAAAGGATAAAAATCTTACCTTCATATACTCCTTCTGCAGGACCTGGATGATGGCAGAACAGGTCTCTGGGATAATGATCCCCAGAGCCTGGGGGGAGATGCCTGTCGAGAACTTCAAGTCCTGCAGACTTCTCCCTGTGGCCAAATACCGCAGGGTAGTGACCAACCTCTGCTCCGGAGTGATGGCTTGCCTCATGCAGGTATCCTGCCTGCTAATATAGGGGGTCAGCGAAGCCAACAGATGGTGAAACACGGGGTCCGTCATCCTGAGAAAGTTCCTGAAATCATCAGGATTATTCTCACGGATCTCACAGAGCAAAGGCATATGAGAGAACTGGTCACGCTGAAGCAACCAATTCTTGGTCCATGAACTCCTCCCCACCCTGTTCATGGACTGGACTTGTGTCAAGGTCAGGACCCCAACACCAAGCCCCCGCACAGCACGAACTCTACGAGGAGTACGCATACGAAACATGGCTAGAAAACGGTCAGCTGCTCAGAACGAAGTAACAGAACACACTGAAAAACAGCAAGGCCTGTGAAGAGCGACTTGAAAAACAGTAACGAACGAACAAGAATACAATGACTACCTAAAGTCACGCGGAACTTGCTGCACGCACTGAAGAGCAGATACAAACCCACAAGCACAAACTGAACGGCAGAAAATGATCTGAAAGCCACGAGTCTGAAAAAGCGCGAATCGTCTCTCACCAAACTTTTACTAACACGAGATTAACAAAAGGAGCCCAAAGGGTGCCGCGCTTGGTTCTGAACCGGCCTTTTCTAGTCCCGTCGTTCGTGGTGTATGTGACCGCGTGGTTGGCGATTGGAAATTCCGACAACTTTGTGCGACTGTGTGTAGGCAAAAAAAGTTTGAGCCAACATCCGTCTGAAAAAATTCTAGGATTTTGTTGTCGGAATGTCCGAACAAAGTCTGACTGTGTGTATGCCCTATTATAGTGTTGTGGCAACACCACCACACCGTCCACCACCAAAGGCCCAATTTTTCTGACCCTGTTCAACAGGGGCATGTAATTACTATTCTTGATCTAATATAGTAGATCTAATAGTAACAGTGAGGGCTTACAGTTTTGTGGCAACACTAACACCTAAGGCCCAAATTTCTGCAGAGTATATAGGGCAGGCCTCTACTTTCAAACATCCAATTTACAAACAACTCCTACTTGCAAACGGAAGGAGACAACAGGAAGTGAGAGGAAATCTACCCCTAGGAAGGGAAATTCTCTACTGTAAGAGTTCCTTGTTTCACTAAAAACCCCAAATTTTCAAAATCCAATTGTCATTGGGACAGAAAGTGAGGTGAAATCTTCTAAACAGGTGCACAGACAGCAAAACAAATGTTACAGGGGTAATAATCCTTCCCTATGTTTTCCAAAAAGCTTAAAAATAGATTTTTTGACTGAAGCTACACGTAAAAAATGTACCAGTTCAAAATTACAAACAGATTCTACTTAGGAACAAACCTACAGTCCCTGTCTTGTTTGCACCACCTGTATACTGCTGTTCAGAGTATATAGGGCCCAGGGGCCCCATGCCTTTCCTTTTTTTTATTTGGGTGAGGGGTTCCCCTTAATATCCATACAAGACCCAAAGGGGCTGGTAATGGACTGGGGTTCTCAATAATTTTCATCCATATTGCCGGGACCAGACATGACATTAAAGCTGCAAGCAGTTTTAAATTACTTTTTTTTACCTTTAGAAATGTCATTTTGAGCAGGGACTGTTCTAAACACGGGAAACATGCGCCACTTTACAGGCATACCATAGACACACCCCCCCAGGCACGATATTTAAAATCATTAAAATCACTGCTCCAGAAAAAACAGACATTTTTAAAACTTTTGTTTGCATTGATACATGTACTCTGGGGCAGGACCCGGGTCCCTAACCCCTATTAAGGACAATAACTTGCATATTAGCCTTTAAAATTCGCACTTTTTCTGTAGCGAACCGAACCGGGGGGTGTTCGGCTTTTTGGCTCATCCCTACTGATGATCAGACATATTTGTAAAGTTGCGAGACTTCTGAGTCAGAATATGTGTTTGGGTAAAATGTTCTGTTCTAAGTCCCCCAGGTCCACTTGGGTCCCAGGAATAGAAGAAACTAAAGGGGTTTAAGTTTTGTTGAAGTTCTGCTGTAATACTGGATTTGGAAAAATGTTAAAAATATTGAATCTATATAATGAAAACCTTTGCTGAGAAACATTTTCATTCCTGCATGCTTTACTTATGTTTGAGTCACTGAAAAATATTGTTTTTAATACCTCCAATGGTTAAGGCCTGAATTGATCAGGTAGATTTTGTGATTACTCATGTCGGATGAGGAGAACTTGCCCCAGCCAGCCAGCATTCACCCACAGCCCCATGCACATGAAGAAATGCCAACCCCAGTCATACCCCACACCCCATACCCTGCCCTATACCCTATCCAGATGAAGAGATGACTACAGCTTTTACATGGACATCTTCGTGGTTCTTCTTTGTTGTTCAAATACCATAAGAGGTGCTTGGATGACTAAAGGCGGACTCCTGCTGGAAAGTGTTTCTGGCAATGACACCTTGAGGGGGAGCCAAATGACGCAAACCTGAGGTATGAAATTCCAGTGAGCACCACATGAGAGAGATCCAGATGCCAGCCCGAAAACCCAAGTCTAGTTCCAGTTTTTTTGTGGATATTGAGTTCTGTCCTTACAAAGAGGCAGTGTTTTGGGGTAGAGAATTTGTATCTGTACATATCACAGAATTGAACTAAAGTTTTTCGGAAAAGTTGGGGAGAATGAGAGTTATAATGTGGACATTTCTTTTTCCTTCCTTTTTTGCAAATTTAATGGACATTCAGAAGCCATCCCACTTTTTGTGTATTTCTTTGGGACTAGCTTTATTTGGCCTAAAGGCTGTCATGCCCATCCCACTTGCTTTTATGGACTGTCACGCCCCTTCCTCCCTTTTGCACTCCATGGACAATTGCTATGCAGCTCAGATTATGTGTTTATTGTTTTCTATTTTTGCATGTTTAGAAGGTGGTTCGGGTGAGGGTCGGGGGCATATTGGGATTGTTGTTATAGTATGCCCAGGACATGCTCAACCACTTCAGTGTGTAAGATGGCTTGAATCTGCAGCTGTTGGATAATGTTTGGAGGGATGCTGGCATGAGCACTGTAGTATATATGTATTGGTTCACATGTCATCCGGCCGTGAGCCCCCTACCCAAGAAATAAACAATCACGTATATTTACATGATTCTGCACAGCCAAACTAACATTAAAAATGTCCCCTTCCCCTCCTAAGATCAGTGCTGACTAGCCTGTGTAAAAAAGATGCAAATACCTTGTTTTAGCCCCCTAGGGTCTGGTCACATGATCTCCCCACTGTTAGTCAGCTGTAGGGAAGAGGGGGGCTTGCTGACATTGGATGGGCTATGGGAGCCTATGGGTGATATCACTGCTCCAGGTTTTAACAACCGTTGTTGAGCACTCTCTCCTCTCCCCTGCAGCAAACAATGCATTTTATGTTATCATTTCCTTGCCAAAGGCCATACAAAAAAAAGAGAAACCATCATTGTACTTCTAGTTTTCTGCCAAGTCCTAATTTAAATATATAATTTTTTCTCATCTCTAAATTAAGTTGTTGGTTATCCACTGCAAATGCACTTATCCTGCCACCAGTAAACAATAGAGGTGAAAGGAATTAATTACAGTTTTTCTCCATTGTTTTGGCTCATTTCTTGAAACAGAAATGACATTCTCAAAACAACATGGACAAATCTCCAAACCACTTGGCAATTGTTCACAACCGAATTGAATTTCTCATTCATTTCATTAAAATTGCAAATGTCTCAGTACATGTCTCAATGTCTCAGTACATCTTTCAAATGATTAAGTACAAGTAGCCTACATTTAGCACAATTTCCAAGTGAATAGATCTTGTTGATCTAAACTGATTGTCAATTCTCAGTCTAATGGTTGTTCTCTCCAAAACGTGTCAGTGTCATTTCATTGTTTAAGTCATCACATGCACAATAGTCTGTTCAATTGTCAAAATTATTCAGGAACATAATACCATGAATACCATATATGAATCTCTTGGAAGATTTGATAAAATAATTACAGCAATTGACAGTCAGGTGCAACTAGAACTTGACTAACAAAGGAGGAGTTGGAGTTGGTCTCAGATGACCAATGAAACAGTATGTTTAGTTACCTGACAGATGCTGTCCATGATTGTAAATGCTGCCAAACATGTATATATAGAGCTTGACCATGCAAGACCAGTACAATTTCTGAACATGGAGGCACCTGGCCAAGTAAATGAACAAGGGAAACTGCCTGCTCGAGGAAGAGGAAGAAGAAGCGGAAGAGGAGTAAGAGTGAGTGGTGGTGGAATAGGGGGAAGAGGCCGAAGAGCACAAAGACACTATGCTGTCCCTGATGAAATTCGGGCCACAATTATAGATCATGTCATCGACCATGGCCTCACAATGGCGGAGGAAGGTCGCCGAGTGCAGCCTAATGTGCCTCGCTCTGCAGTCTTCTCTATCATCCAAACCTTTCACAGGGAAAACAGGTATGTAGTCAGTCAATGATGGAATTATATAATGTATAGGACAGGACACTGTGCATTATGATTACATTGGTAACTCATTCTGTACGGAAAACATAAGGTATAAATTACGAATGGAGTGTTGTCCTTTGAATTCTATGTCTAGGATTGGACGACAACCTGGCACGGGTGGCCGAAGAAAACTTCTCAATGAACAACAAGAACAAGAGATCTGTAACATGGTGTTTGCAAATAATGCCATCACATTGAGACAGATCCGCACTGCAAGACAATGCCATATTCCAAAGTGTCAACTCTATAAGCATCTCCACAATAGCCCGCATATTGAAAAAGCATCAGATGACAATGAAGCAAATTTACAGGGTACCATTTGAGAGGAAGTCTGACAGAGTGAAAGAGCTGCGGTACCAGTATGTACATGTAAGTCAGTCACTGGTTGTCCATCAAGATAAACTTTTTACAATTACAATAAGCAGTGGTTCCCGAAAATGTATTGGTTTCAGTACCCACTTTACCTGATTTCTGAATCTAGGTAATCCAGGTATGAAAGTATTTGATTTACGTATCTGATTTATAAACATTTTGTCTAAAAACTGCAGCTTACTGTATGATGCAATTATCATTATAATCCTTATTTTCCTATTTTGAAGAATATAACATATAATACAGTAAGAAAAAGGGTCAAAGAGCTGCAATTACAGTAGTGCCTCCCATGTAAATCTATCTAATACTGTGGGTTTTACTGTAACATTTCAGTAAGTCTACTCATTGATAATTTTTCCCCTCCCCTTTCTGTCAAATACCCCCTGTAGTACCTCTGCATAGGGTACATGTACCCCAGGTTTGGAACCACTGGAATACTGGCCAGTAATATATTGAATTTGTGTAGAACATAGAATATTCCTATGTAACTGTCTGTAACTGTGGTGTATGACTCTTCTGTATGACTGATTTGATGTTTTCTTTTTTTACTCTATTGTTGAGAATAATGGCATTGCAAGGAAACGAGACCTCTCACATACTCGTGTATATGGATGAGGCTGGCTTCAACCTGGCCAAGGGCCGAAGACGTGGCCATAATTTTATTGGCCACCGGGCCACGGTGGATGTCCCAGGCCAGCGAGGGGGCAATATAACTATGTATGCTGCCATTTCTGAGAATGGTGTGGCCACTCACATCCCCAGTCTAGGCCCATAGAATACACAGAAGCTCCTCATCTTTTTGGACCGCCTTCATTTGGATTTGATCCCTGAAAATAAGAGAGGTCTCATAGGGCCTCACCTACTACAATATATAATTGTGTGGGACAATGTGAATTTCCACCGTGGCCTGCTTATCAGGGCCTGGTTCACTGCTCATCCAAGGATGGATATGGTGTTGCTACCACCTTACTCTCCTTTCCTCAACCCTATTGAGGAGTTTTTCTCCGCTTGGAGGTGGAGAGTGTATGAGCATCGGGCTTACAGTAAGATCAGAGGTCCCTGCTCCATGCAATGGATGCTGCCTGTGAGGATATTACAGGAGATCAGTGTAGGGGATGGTTGCGACATGCACACTGTTTCTTCCCTCGTTGCATCACAAGGGAGGATATACGCTGCGATGTTGATGAGAATCTGTGGCCAGACAGACAGCAGCGTGTGGATGGGCAGGAGGGTGAGGACGGTGGCCAGTGAAAAGATGTTACAGTAGTTGTGAAATTCCAGCTTTATTTACAGCATTGTAGGCTAAATGTAATTTTCTTTGTTTTATGTTTGTGTGTTTATATTTCCGTATATTATGCTGTATACATTTTCTTTTTACTCTGATGTATGGAAGTTACTTTGTGTGTGAATGATAATGGTTACAATACTGTAAAGTAATTTTTCCCTGGCAGTATGAGTGCAATGTGTGATGTCAAACCTTGGAGGCTACTCTTACCCTAAAATCTTTTCTTTTTTTTCAGTTTTATACACAATTGTATTCAGTTAGCTAGACAAAAACTGTACAGTAACCATTGCCAATGAAGGACTGGGCTAAGACTGAAAGGTGGACATGAGGGATATTTCAATGGTCCTCTGCCTTAGAGACAAAACATTTAAACATTTTGACTTGCAGTGCTTACACAATGCCAAAGGGACAAAGCATTTTGGGGGCACTGACTATTTGAATGAGAAAGAAATTTATTTTTGACACATGAGTGAACTGTTTTGAGAAAGATATGAGCTTTTGAAGGTGAACCATGGTGTTGTGCTGAACCATCCAGGTTATTTTGGCAAAAGCACCAAGAGAGTTGAGAGCGTCTGGTCTGTTTCAAGAAATGAGCCAAAGCAATTGAGAAGAATCTTTGCCATTTTGATAGCAATGACTCTTTATATGGGAAAGGAATATGGTTTTGAAGCATGAGTGAACAGTTTTGGGAAAGATGTGAGCTTTTGCACGTGAGTTATAGTGTTGTGCTGAACTGTAAGACTGTTTTGCCAAATGAACTTAGAGTTTTGAGAATGTCATTTCTGTTTCAAGAAATGAGCCAAAACACTGGAGAAAAACTGTAATAAAACTTTAGTTAGAAAATTAAGTCCTATTAGATGACTTCAGGCTGGCCCCTTTTGCAGGTATAGCTATGTATAACATTGAAAATACTGTATTTATTGGCGTATAACACTCACTTTTTCTCCATGAAAATCGGGTGCAAATAGCATGTGCGTGTTATACGCCAATACTTCAATTTTAGCTGCCTCGGAGGGGACAGGGAGGGGGCGGGACGAGCACTTTTAGATTACATACAGTGAGAATCTCCTGTTTACTTGGCAGCCTCTGTAATAGGAAGTCCCATCTCCTGGGCTGCCATCATATGAGATTCTCACTGTATGTAATCTATCAGCGCTCATCCTGCCCCCCTCCCTGTCCCCTCTAGGCTGCAGATGGGCATCAATCAGGCTGTACTAGTGGCAATGGTGAGGATGCTGCATTGAAGGCAATAGAAAGGCTGCAGATGGGCACCGACCCTTATTTTTCTTCAGATTTCCTTAGTTAGTTAAAAATGTAGGTTTTTTTTCTGATACTTCCCTCTTAAAATGAATGTGCGTGTTATACGCCTGTGCGTGTTATACGCCGATAAATACGGTAAGTGCCTATACTGTTTAAAATCCAGTTAATCCAGTTATCCCTCTCTCACCCTGCTCTGCACATGCTCCGTTGCTCTCTATTCTTGGCACTGGGCCTTAAATCAGAGCCACTTAACCACTTGGCATCCGCGCTATGGCCGAATGACGGCCACAGCGCTGACCTGAATTCCCGGGAGGCCATCATATGACGGCCTCCCCTGTGCACGCGCCCTGCAGGGTGCGCGCCGAGCGCGCTCTGATCACCGAGTCACTGAGACTCAGGTGATCACCGATCCAAGGAAGGGGCCGGTCCCAGCCCCTTACCATGTGATCAGCTGTCAGCCAATGACATCTGATCACATGATGTAAACAAAAGATCGGTAATCATTTTTTTCTTCTACTCACGCTAACAGCGTGAGTAGAAAAAAAGCCGATCACCGGCTCAGATGTGAGGGACATCGGTCCCGAAGTGGAAGAGGCACATCTGCCTCATCAGTGCCACCTAATAGTGCCACCTAACAGTGCCCACAGTGCCACCTAACAGTGCCACCTAACAGTGCTCACAAGTGCCACCTATCAATGCCCACAAGTGCCACCTATCAATGCCCACAAGTGCCACCTTTCAATGCCCACAAGTGCCACCTATCAATGCCCACCAGTAGTGCCAATCAGTGCCACCTAGCAGTGCTGCCTATCAGTGTAACTGATCAGTGCCCATCACTGCCACCCATCAGTGCCCAATGAAGGAGAAAAATTACCTGTTTTCAATTTTTTATATCAAAATATAAAAAAATATATATATTTTTTTTAATTCAGTTTTTACATTTTTTTAACAAAAAGTAAAAACTGCAGAGGCGATCAAATACCACCAAAAGAAAGCTCTATTTGTGATGAAAAATGATACAAATTTCATATGGGTATAGTGTTGTATGACCGTGCAATTGTCATTCAAAGTGCGTCAGTGCTGAAAGCTGAAAACTGGTCTGGATAGGAGGGGGTTTTAAGTGCCCAGTAAGCAAGTGGTTAAAGCAGATCATCTGACAGCTTTAAAATATACTGTTGCTGAATGGCGAAGAAAGCAACAAGGATGATACAGACTGTGCCGAAGGAACACAGATTAGGGAGGGAGAAAAGAAAAGCAGGAGAGGTGACAATACAAACTTTGTTTCGAGGGAGACACAAAAGAGTTAAACTGACAAGGATAGATTCTTATCTTATCTCCCTGCTAGTCTCCCCTATTTTAGGCAGCCTATCAACTTTATCACTGTAAAGCTTCTGCTCTGGGCCTCAACAAAATGACAGCCTCCGACAAGAAGAACCAGGAGCAATGCTGGAGGCAATTTACAGCATACACAATACTGTTTTGTTAACTACTTGCCGACCACCCGCCGTAGATATACTATGGCAAGGTGGCTCGGCTGCGCAAATCGCCATACTGGTGCGGCGATTTGTGCACTAGCTTTCGTAGGCACGCACGCTCTAATTGGCCAGTGGGGGAGCCAATCAGCGGGTCCGGCGGACTCGATGTCTGCCGGATGCCTGCGATCATTCCCTGCAGTAATAGAATGGGGATCTGCCGAAGTAAACAAGGCAGATCTCTGTTCTGTCAGGGGATGACACTGAGATTTGTCTTCCTGCTAAGCAGGAAGATGGATCTGTGTGTTTCCTCAGTCACACAGTCCCCCATACAGTTAGAAAACACAAACAGGGACCACATTTAACCCTTTGGTTGCCCCTGATGTTAACCCCTTCCCTGCCAGTGTCATTCGTACAATGTCAGTGCATATTTTTAGCACTGATCACTGTAATAATGTCACTGGTTCCTAAAAAAGTGTCAAAAATGTCAGTTAGATGTCTGATCTGTCCGCCGTGATGTCGCAGTCCCGCTAAAAATCATTGATCACCGCCATTACTAGTAAAAAAATCAAATAAATAAAAATGCCATGAATCTATCCCCTATTTTGTAGGTGCTAAAATGGGATAGTTCCCCCAAGGGGTTTTTTTTTTTAGCAGCAATGTGATTAAATTGTAGAAGATTTATTTTTATTTAAAATCTTTTATTGTACCAAAAAAGTAGAATTCAAATTCACAATAAGTTTAAAATATGCACTCTGGTTTGTGATATATGAAAAACATAATCCATCATGGGCTAGCACAGATGGGATTATAATAAAGACAAACACTGTTATTTAAATTTAAACAAATTATTTATTAATTGGTATTTATAAGGCCACGGTGTTATCCATAGGGGTTACCTAAAAGTACTTACATTTATTTTCAAGAATATAAAGCCATCCTGGCTACAATTGAACAAATTAAATGGTGTCCATCCAACAATGCTGGACGACTACTCCCCCTCACGGACAACATCATGACAAAAAAGGGGCGGGTGGGTGGGTGTCGCTTGCTCTGCTTCAAACGGTCAGTGAGCTGTTGCACTCAGCCCCTTATATAGGCTTCTTCGGCGCTGCTCAGCGCCCGCCAAATTCCTCCAATCCGACGCTGGCCCTTGCTACCAATCCTCTTACTGTTGCTGCCCTGAGCAACAGTGGCAACCAATGGCAACCTAATAGATAGATAAAAAGGGGGTGGGGAGAAACTGCAGCCCCCTCTGAGCCATCCCATGTGGGCCCCAGCATAATGCTATGACCCTTCATGGGCTAGCACAGATGGGATTATAATAAAGACAAACACTGTTATTTAAATTTAAACAAATTATTTATTAATTGGTATTTATAAGGCCACGGTGTTATCCATAGGGGTTACCTAAAAGTACTTAAATTTATTTTCAAGAATATAAAGCCATCCTGGCTACAATTGAACAAATTAAATGGTGTCCATCCAACAATGCTGGACGACTACTCCCCACCGGCGCTGCCGGCCGAGGCCCCCCCCCCAACACCGTGGCTGATTTAATTAGATTTTGTAAACCCATATTAAATATATCTAAGCCTATCACCGATAAATGGACCATATCTTCATGAAATAAACCATGTACAAAACCTTCTAAAAAGATATGCCACTGGAAGAACTTAAAAAACTATGGATTGTTCTATTGAGACGCCTTCTAATCTTATCCACATAAAATAAGTTGCCTGAAAGAGACCATAGAAGACGAGGAATCATCTCTGAAAATGCCACTATAGCATCTGGGAATAAAAGTTGAATATAACAAAGATCCCTCTTAATTTCACATAGAAGATCCCACGTCTTAACTTTGCCTAAATCATTGCCCCCGGCATGAAGTACTAAGATCTGGGGTAAAGGCCAAACATTAGATAGGTGAAGTAAATGATTTCTCAGATTTTTCCACCTCAAACCCCTAATACCTGACCACAAAACTGTGAAAGACTTAGAGTCCAGACCTAAATTAGCAGAGTAGGTTCTAGTTTCAGCATGCTTGGCTGCCCAAAAAACGTAGGAATGACCTACAATCCAGACCATAGCTTTGGACAACCCTGAAAAGAGATTACAAAATTAGTAGATCAGGGCGAACATAAATCTTATATCTATCACTACCCCAACGGCCAATTTTTTTTTAAAGTTTCTGCCGGAAAACCTAAAGAGTCAGCTGTGGTGGCTGCCCCAATGCGAAATGAATGTGAAGAAAAGCAAAAACCAGACAGGTTCAAGCGTTTCAGAGAAGCAGCCAACACAGCTGAAAACTGATACCTAGTTAAGGAGGACAGATCCTGATGGATAAAGAAGGAATCATCCGAACATGGTCTGATTGACATATATCTAGAAACCAATAGCACCGGGCATATTGTAGGATTGATAGAGCTAGCCAGAGAAATCCAATGACCTTGACCTGTTGGAAGGGATTTAGACCTACAAAGGAAAAGGCTAAGGGACCCATCATACACAATGACATGTGATTTGAGGAGAAAAGATGAGGACCTTTTATTTTCAGATGTAAATTCCCCAATTCTGAGGGCGCCAAAAAAGGCAACTGAAAAAACGGCCCTGAACAAAATTAACTCAAATTCCGAGAAACACACAACTTCTAGAATCTTAAGGAGATCAACCAACAGAGCAGCTGAAATAGGGCGCCTATTATCTAACAAAGGTCTTGACCTCCTGAAACCTTTCAAAACTTTATTAACTTGAAAGAAAGATGTCAGAGATGGCAAACCAGCAAATTTTAGAAAGAAGGAGACACCCGCTACAGTTTTGCTGATAGAAGCTGGGCTAAGATTAGCCTGAAGCAATGAAGACACAAAAGACAGGGAGACATAAGAAGTTACAACAAGAGAATCCAGACCAAAGTCCTGACAAAAGGAGCACCATCTGGACCAGGATAGGCGATAATCTGACCACGTTTTCTTCGACACTGAATTCTTGAAGTTACCAAGTATTAACTCCATATTAAGCCCCAGAGGAAATCCGGGCAAGGAGTTCCGCACCGATCCGATGTTGGAGCCAATTCCCGAAACCTCGTGAACTGTGAACGAGATAAAGCATCAGCAATATTATTTTGTACGCCTGGAATGTGCTCTGTTTTCAACCAAATATTGAATCGCATGCATTGTAAGACAAGAAAACGTAGTAGCCTAATCACCGGCTCAGACTTAGAGAATAAAGTATTCACTGCATACAAAACACCTTTATTATCAGTATGCACCAGAACTCTGCGATTCGCAAAAACGTCTTTCCAAACTACTAAAGAGACTATCACAGGGAAAAGCTCCAGAAGGACCAAATTTTGAATGATGTCCTTTCGTAACCAGTCCTGATGCCACTCACCTGCGCACCAATGCCCATCCATAAAAGCTCCAAAGCCTGAAGACCCAGCTGCATCCGTGAAAAAATTAAGCTGATCGTTAGTAACAAAGTCCTGTTGCCATATAGTAGAACCATTAAAATTACACAGAAAAGCATCCCAAATTCTAAGGTCTTCTCTAACGCTCTTGGAGATCCGAATATGGGAATATGGGTTTGTAAAACCTTTGATTGCCAATGAAAACTTACGAGAAAACACCCTAGCCATTGGAATGACTCTGGCTGCCAAAGCGAACAGACCCAGATAAGATTGAGCCTCCTTCAATAGTACTTTCTTTCTTAAAAGAAAAACTGAGATCAGGGATCTCATTTTTTGTATTTTCTGAAGAGGCAATTTAAATTCCATTGCAGCTGAATCGATGGTAATCCCTAGAAATTCAATCGAAGTAGATGGAAACACTGTCTTTTCAGCTGCTAAAGGGATCCCAAAGTGCTCACAAATATTAAAAAATATCTGAAGAGATTTGAGGCACGAGGGGGAATTAGATGGACCAACAAATAAAAAATCATCTAGATAATGCAGAAAATTTCCACAGGGATAGAGATCTGACAAAATCCACTGAAGAAAGGTTGAAAAAGCTTCAAAATAAAAACAAGACAAAGAAAACCCCATGGGCATACATTTGTCAAAGAAATATTCACCCGCGAATTGAAAACCTAGCGAACTGAAGCCTTGTGGATGGACCGGGAGCAAACGAAATGCTGACTTAATATCTGCCTTGGCTAGCAAGGCCCCTTGCCCATGACTCCTTAGTATAACCAAAGCCTCATCGAATGATGCGTAACAAACTGGAGCTTCAACACCAGCTACATCATCATTCAAAGAGGAGTTCTCTGGATATGAAAGGTGATGTATCAAACGGTAAGAACCTTGTTCTTTTTTAGGAACTAACCCCAACGGGGAAAGCCTAAAATTTGCGAATGGCGGGAAAGCAAAAGGACCTGCCACCCTCCCTTCTTCCAGTTCTTTGTAAATTTTCTTTCTTACCACTGAAGTGTTAGTATAAACAGATTTTAAATTCTGAACCATAGAACAGCCCGTGCCTTGAAAGGCCGGGACCAAAAAACCTTCCTTGAAACCCTCAGTTAGCAGAGCCGCCATCCTGCGATCTGGATAGCGCTCTAACCACGGGAGCATTCTTGGGAGGTTCACTGGAGTCACTGCCCTTCCCATGAGCGTGCCCGGGGAATGGCTGAAAGGCTGTCGCTGCAGATTTGCGAAAGCACCTGCTAGCCGGGTGGTTCCCGCTACAATGGGAGCATTCATGCTTGTATCTGCAATTTGAGAGAAACTTGCATTGCCCTTCATTGAAAGAAAAGCAAAATCCCTTAGGAAATGCAGACTGTGCATTAGATACCCCTTTTGGAGTGAACTGAGGTTTAGGAGGCAACATGAGATTCAACCATAGCCCAACATCTTTGGATCCCCAATGTAGGGATGGGTGGACTGCCAACTTTTGGCGAAAATTTTCGTCATATGTGAACCATGCAGAGCCACCGAAATGACGAAAAGCCTCTGCAACAATATCTAAGTGTTGGAATAAACCTGAACACTTTGCAGGGAAACGTTCACCCATCACTGCTGCATAAATGCAGAAAGCCTGCAGCCAATTTTGGAAGGTCCTTGGTATAGCCCTCCTCCTGTCCTCCTCAGATCTATCCGCTGCCAGCCTGTCAGATTTCAACAAAAATTCTTTAGAATCCGGCAAAAGTGACAATATGTCAATGAATTCTCCTCTCCAAATCTTTTCTTTAACAGGCTTGGCTAAATGGAACCCTAAAGGTGACAGAACACATGGTAAGGGTTCTTTAAAAGAAGCCTCCCCAACTGCCACTGCTGAAGGCCTGATAGGCAGTATGGGATTAAAAGACAATGGAGAGTTAACCACATTATCATGGTTTAACATGCCATGATCAATCATTTGTGACTCATTTAAGTTTTGCCATACTGAACTAACTTCATTCATATAATCATTCAATGGTAATTTTTTAACAGCACCATAATCATGTGCCCCTGTAAATATTTCAGTATCACTACCAACAGGCTCAGAAGCACCAGATATCTGTGCCCTCTGATCAACTTTACTGGTATGCATAATATGCCTAGCACCAATTTTTTCTTTTTGTGCCCCTAGAATTTGAGAATTAACATTAGTTTGTTTAACATTCAATGCACCAGTGACCTGTGCTCCTTTAAAACTATTATTATTAGCACCAGCAGTCTGTGCCCCTTTAAATTTCTGTAAAATATTTGACAATGAATTCTCTAGGAATGAAACATCTGCCATATTTGTAAACTGACTCTGCTCACCATCATATGATATTGACGGATGCTCACTGAGTGCAGCAGCCTGGGGAAGCTGAGTAGCGCTGCTCTCCCTCATAGCCGGCTCTCTCTGTGTTCTGGAAGTGCCAGCTCTCTCCTCCCTTGCCACCTGAGGTGAAGCCGCTGTCCTCATTCGTTTCTTCTTTCTCCCCGGCTGTTGCCGAGTCCCGCCTCCGACTGGGGCCAAAGCTTCTTCCATCTTCTGGTTTGTGAGGGATGTTTCAGCAGGCGGAGCCGAGTCGCGCTCCTCCCCTAGGCATTGAAGGAGCCATTCTTCACCGCCCTCTCCCTCCGCTCTCTCAATAAGGCGACACAGGAGTTCTTTCCGACTATCAGACGAACGGCGCTTCATGCTGCAGAAGCTCTGTGACATCGCTTGCTCTGCTTCAAACGGTCAGTGAGCCATTGCACTCAGCCCCTTATATAGGCTTCTTCAGCGCTGCTCAGCGCCCGCCAAATTCCTCCAATCCGACGCTGGCCCTTGCTACCAATCCTCTTACTGTTGCTGCCCTGAGCAACAGTGGCAACCAATGGCAACCTAATAGATAGATAAAAAGGGGGGGGGAGAAACTGCAGCCCCCTCTGAGCCATCCCATATGGGCCCCAGCATAATGCTATGACCCTTCATACCTGGCAAAAAATATACAGTGGAGCCAGTTGTTTACATTACATTACAACATTGCCATCCACATAAATACCCCAACACATTTCAACCCCTACAGTCATGGTCTTCTTCAGGGCGATTTTTATTCTAAAGAGATATATTAAAAGAAATGTATTTTAAAATAAATAAACACTTCATAGTGTTCAAAGTAACTCTCTATATATATGATGATGTATTTACCATTCAGAAGATGGAAAAGAAGGAATGTGTCCTATAACCAGAGTTATTTAAAAGATTGAATTAAGTGATCCTGGAGTCTCCATTCTTTGTCTCCACCTCCTCCGGGAGAGCCCTAGCTCCAGAGGGCTTCCAAAGAGCCACGCACTTGGACCTCTTAAGGGAAAAGGTAGGTGAAGCACCTGCATTGTATTATTTAACCGCTTCAGCCCCGGAAGATTTTACCCCCTTCCTGACCAGAGCACTTTTTGCGATTCGGCACTGCGTCATTTTAACTGACAATTGCACAGTCATGCGACGTTGCACCCAAAAAAAATTGACGTCCTTTTTTTCTCACAAATAGAGCTTTCTTTTGGTTGTATTTGATCACCTCTGCGTTCTTTATTTTTTGTGCTATAAACAAAAAAGAGCGACAATTTAGAAAAAAAAGCAATATTTTTTAACTTTTTTGCTATAATAAATATGTCCCCAAAATATATAGAAAAACATTTTTTTTCTTCAGTTTAGGTCGATATGTATTCTTCTACATATTTTTCATGAAAAAAATTGCGATAAGCGTATATTGATTGCTTTGCGCAAAAGTTATAGCATCTACAAATAGGGGATAGATTTATGGAATTTTTATTATTCATTTTTTTTACTAGTAACGGTGGCAATCTGCAATTTTTATCATGACTGTGACATTATGGCAGACCCATCGAACACTTTTGACAATATTTTATGACCATTGTCATTTATACAGCGATCAGTGCAATAAAAATGCATTGATTACCGAGTAAATGACACTTGCAGGGAAGGGGTTAACCACTAGGGGGCTATCAAGGGGTTAAGTATGTCCTAGGGCAGTGATGGCGAACCTTGGCACCCCAGATGTTTTGAAACTACATTTTCCATGATGCTCTTGCAATCTGCAGTGTAGTTGAGCATGGAAAGTGTAGTTCCAAAACATCTGGTGTGCCAAGGTTCGCCATCACTGTCCTAGGGAGTGATTCTAACTGTGGGGGTGTGGGCTTCAACTCACATGACAGTGATCACTGCTTCCGATGACAGGGAGCAGTGATCTCTGTCATGTCACAAGGCAGAACTGAGAAATGCCTTGTTTACATAGGCACTTCCCTGTTCTGTGGCTCCGTGACACGATTGGTCACAGTATGCGGCGGGCCCGCTAGCCCCACCGATTAAAGGGGATGTACAGGTACGCCCATTTGCCCACCCGTGCCATTGTGCCGACGTATATCGGCGTCCAGTGATCGGCAAGTGGTTAAACAATCTCAATAAATGGACAACAATAAATTTTCTGAATTTTCAGTACTGTTTAGCAACACCAGACTAGTCGATGCCCAATTTAATTAATTACTAGAATTTAAATTAATTAAATGTATTTATTTATTTGGGGTAGGCTGTATTTATATCACCAATATAGCAATTATAATGATGTATCTAACTATGTTAATTTGTTATATTTTGTGCCAAAAAACACAACATTAAATTAAACAATATGTATAGTGAAATAAAAATTCAATATGGTGAAAGCGTGTGAAGTGAAAAACATATGGTCAAATAAAAATAAAAAATAATAATTGATTCAATTTAAACATAGTGAATGTGTCTCAAGTGAATGATATAAAGTGTAAAAAAAAAAAAAAAGAAAAAAGGGGGGATTTATTTGTGTAAATACAAGAAACAAACAAGAAACACAAAACCAAAAGCAAAATTCACAATTACCTTTGCAAGTGAAAAAACTTTATTGACCAACAGTGGAGATTATGATGCCATAACGGGCAAGGATGTGTGACACTGATGACGATATTCAAAGTGTTTTGGATAAAATCATATCTATATTAAATTAGGATATTGATGTCAGAAACCATGAAATCAGGCCGAAACAGAAGTACAGTTAAATCACACTTGTTTAATAATAAAAGTAAAAAGAACAAACGTAGTCAAAACATAGCCAAAGTTCAGTAACTGGAATGGAAAGTTAGCCAAGCCAGAAGTCAGGGATCAATGTAGTGGAACAACAAGCAGGATCTGGAGCCAGAAGGGATGTCAGCACAGCAAGTCTTGAACAGAATCGCAGGCGATAGTTTCTGTGATGTTGACCAAGGCGAAGGCAGAGCTCCTCTGGACTGGACGGCTTAAGCAGGCAGGACTGATGAGCAGGATATCATCAACAGCTGAGTAACTGTGGAGAGATAGGAGCTGGCAATTAGCCGACAGCTGAGAGGCCAGCTTAGTGAAGGAAAGGCTGAGCCCAGCCCTGACAATTGATTAAGTAATGGTAAAAATCACCAAGATAACAAAAAATGTATATATAAAAAATATAAAAATATTATATATATATATATATATATATATATATATATAATATATATATATATATATATATATATATATATATATATATATATATATATATATATATATATATATATATATATATATAAATAAGCTATTCAGTGCAATAGTAATATCAGCCAGTCTGGTGCATCCAATAACAGCACTTACTTGGTACGCCAATCCTTCTTATGCTTATATGTCAGCAGCTCTCCTGGGATCACCTCAAGATCCACCGTAGGCTGTAGATTTATATAGTGTCCAAACCTATTAGACGCAGGTGCATTTCTCCTCCCCCTCCCTCCCCGTGCTTACCGCCATGGTAACTGCCCCTGTGTGGCCTCGCGGCATTCTGGAAGGCAAAAAGCCCCGGCACCGCTGGCCCCCACATCGCAATTGCGTGACGTCATGATGTCACACGTATGCGCGCCTGTACCACGCATGCAACATCACTGATTGTCCGGCGGTGATCAAGGGACGCCGCCGACACTGTGATGCTCCCTCCAGTGGCCGAGAGGGATAATGGCACAACAGTGGGAGCATATGAATGGGGAGAATCATAAAAGAATTCACGTCTCCCCACCGTGTTGGGAAGCCGAATGGAAGGAAGTAGTCAGCCCCGAAGATGCAGAGAAAACACAACGGTCAATGCAGGAATACTCACTAAAAAACAGAATTAGTCATTCATAATATAATGATAAATACAAAAAATACTTATAATTGTTTTTTAATTCTTCTTATTATTTATTATTTATCTTATTTATAATTCTCTTTTATTCATCTTGTATTGATTTATTAGGATTTTCTTTCTTTAAAGAGCTGTGGGCCTGTCACATTTTCTAGTTGTTTTTCAGTTTACACAAAAGAGGTTTTATCTATTTGGACAAAAATACAAAAACTTTTGGATCTAACTTGTTTTGCCTGATGCAAATCTTTTCAGGAAAGGAGCATATGAGATGGACTCCTTCAGGCCTGGAAAGGTGGTGGCCTGTAATCTAAATATTCATCTTTGCTCATGCTGAAGTAATATTTTATTCCAATCACTGCCTCATTCTGGAATATGTATTTGAGAGCAGTGAATGTTACTTTGAGCATTCTATAGTCATGTTATAACACTACATGCTTGCCTATTGGAAGATATCTACAGTATTCCCAATTTGCATGCTGTATACATGTTTAGAAATCCAACGCCAAAATTATTGTTTTGTTTTGCCTATGTAGAAGACACCGCACTCGCATGCCATCATATAGACAATTCCACGTGTTTTCCAATTGGCGAAATGTGTAGGGATGGAAATTTCACCATTTGTAAGAGGGAAAAATTTCTCCCTTCTAATGAGAGAACAATATGAGCAATGTCAGCACAGAAAGGAGCCATGACATGACAGATGACAATGTTTTTTACTCGACTTTCATTTGTACTAACTTTGGACCAGCTTATCTTTGATCAAAGGGGCTTGTTTGTATGTAATTGATGAAATTTGAGATATAAATTGTTGGACCTTTTGGTCATCTGTAAGTATAGACCAATGTTTTTGAATGATTTCTCTGATTTGTATGTGCTGTTTAGAAAAACGCATGATTATTCTTGTCGAGTCAAAATCAATGTTTTTTTTAGATTTGTGTTTGAACAAAAGTTCTTGATGTGATTTATGAATCGTCTTATTATAAGCTTTACATAGACAGGAACGACTGTATCCTTGTTCAAGTAGCCTGTTTTGAAGCTTGCCAGCTTCTTCTCTAAACAAATCATCATTAGAACAATTTCTGCACAAGTGCTGCACATTCTTCCTTCCAGGTTACAATCCACCTGAATGTCTAGGAATGTAATGATTTTGGGGTCATGAACAATGGTAAATTTTACATTATAATTGTTAATGTTGATTTTGCGAAAAAACTCCAAAAGAATGTCCTCAGGTCCCTCCCGTATGACGAAGACGTTGTCAATGTACCTGAGCCATGTGGAGGCGTGGCTCAGGTACTTGACAAAATCCTTGTCACCGAAAAGGGATTACTGGTTATTTATTTTATCATATGGGCGGTCAGCAAGTGTTTAATGAATAAATACATACATACAGTACTGTGACAGCAGGCCAATAAAAGCTACTGATAACTCAAAGAATGAAAGCATATTTGTCCCAGATTCAGGTAGGTTACTGAAAATTTTTCTTTTTTTTTAGATTGAGTGAGGGATCTGAGGTTGTTGGGCTGGTAGATATCTTTAAGTGTTTAGTGATAGCTGT
This sequence comes from Lithobates clamitans, assembly GCA_037952925.1. Taxonomy (NCBI): domain Eukaryota; kingdom Metazoa; phylum Chordata; class Amphibia; order Anura; family Ranidae; genus Lithobates; species Lithobates clamitans. The sequence goes on from JBBGZY010000147.1 coordinate 5,847,204, forward strand.
CCTTACTCATATATTTATGTAAATTGGGGCACCTCCTTTATATATATACTGATCAGCTTTTTTTGCCATGACTCATGGAGGTATGGCCTAGACCTCGGAAGTTATTCTGTGGTATATGGCACCAAGCTGTCAGTAGAAGATGCTTTAAGTCCTGCAAATTGTGAGGGAGGCCTCTATGGATCAGTCTTGATTTTACAGCATATCCCACAAATACTCACTTGTACTGAGATATCAAGAATTTGGAGGCAAAGTCAACACCTCAAACTCATTCATGAACTGTTTTTACAGTGTAGAAAGGCATATTATCCTGCTGAAAGAGGCCACTGCCATCAGGGAACACTGTTTCCATGAAGGGTTGTTCTAAGTCAGCAACAATGTGTAGGTAGGTAGTACATGTCAAGTAACATCTACGTGAATGGTAGGACCCAAGATTTCCCATCTATCTCTATATATGTAGACTGGCCACAATAAAACTCTAAAATGTGCAGTTTTATCACACAGCACAATGCCACAGATGTTGCAAGTTTTGAGGGAGCGTGTAATTGGCATGCTGATTGCAGGAATGTCCACCAGAGCTGTTACCCTTGAATTGAATGTTCATTTCTCTACCATAAGCCATCTTCAAAGGTGTTTCAGAGAATTTGGCAGTGCATCCAACTAGCCTCACAACCACAGACTACATGTAACTACACCAGCCCAGGACCTCCACATCCAGAATCTTCACCTTCAAGATAGTCTGAGACCAGCCACCCGGACAGCTGCTGCAACAATCGATTTGCATAACCAAAGAATTTCTGCATAAACTGTCAGAAACCATCTCAGGGAAGCTCATCTGCATGTTCATTGTCCTCATCTGGGTCTCGACCTGACTGCAGTTTGTTGTCATAACCGACTTGTGTGGGCAAATGCTCACATTCAATGGCGTTTGTCACTTTTGAGAGGTATTCTCTTCATGAATAAATCCTGGTTTTCACTGTACAAGGCAGATGGCAGACAGTGTGTATGGCATTGTGTGGGCGGTTTGCTGATGTCAACTTTGTGGATCGAGTAGCCCATGGTGGCGCTGGGGTTATGGTATGGGCAGGTGTATACTAGGGAAAACAAACACAGGTGCATTTTATTGATGGCATTTTGAATGCACAGAGATACCCTGATGAGATCCATTGTTGTGCCATTCATCTACAACCATCATCTCTGTTGCAGCATGATAATGCATGGCCCCATGTTGCAAGGATCTGTACACAATTCCTCAAAGCTGAAAACAGCCCAGTTCTTGCATGGCCAGCATACGCAACGGACATGTCACCCATTGAACATGTTTGGGATGCTCAGGTTTAAGGTACACAACAGCGTGTTCCAGTTCCTGCCAATATCCAGGAACTTTGCACGGCCATTGAAGAGGAATGGACAAACATTCCACAGGCCACAATCAACAACCTGATCAACTCTATGCAAAGGAGATGTGCTGCACTGAGTGAGGAAAATGGTGGTCACCAGATACTGACTGGCTTTCGGACACCCCTGACCCCCCCAATACAGTATAACTGCACATGTGCTATCCAAATATACAAAAACTGTTATTGTTCTATTTACAATTTAAAATGATAGAGGTTTAACAGAGTAGGGCCTGTCATAGACGGATCCAAATTCAGCTGGTTCAGGAGGAAATGGACATGTTTTGATGCATCTATGGGCAGGCTGGTTGTCTGAAGTTGATCCATCGATCAACTTCAGTACAACCATCCTATTGGGGATTTTTTTTGTTCGATCACTGCCCGAGCTATAGCTGCCATCAGTGATCATTATATTCTGACAACTGGGAAACCTCCAGCTGTCAGAATACAATTAATATAATAGCGCAGAGGAAGGGATTCCCCCATCAGTGTTGAATCAAGCAATTTTCTTTCCTTCAACCTCCTTCCTATTGCTTAAAACACACAATCTGGATTTGACCTTTACAGCTTCTGCAGGAGACCAAAGACCAAAAAACTCACTATATGTATGCGTTTTCTTTCACACAGCATAAATTCAAAAAAATGTCTTACCTTTTAGATATTTCTCAGGAGAAGGCCTCATGGTTGATATTGCAAGGATTTTTGAACAATGTCAGAGTGAGTCTGTCCTAAGGACATACTGAGGCTCTTCTCCAGGGATCTTCAAACTATGGCCCTCCAGCTGTTGTGGAACTTTACATCCCATGAGGCATTGTAAAACTCTGACATTCACAGACATCACTAGGCATGATGGAAATTGTAGTTCCTGAACAACTGGAGGGCCATAGTTTGAAGACACCTGCTCTACTCATTAACATACAATGTAAGAGGCCAAGATTTCAATCTTTAACTCTTTGTTAGGGCAGACAGTGTTCAAATCTAGTTTGCAACTGATAAATAAGATCTGCCTGCACAGTACAGACGGGTTTAATTATGGCAAACACAGATGCCCAACCCTTTCCCAAACAAAGACAACTATATTAGGATTTAACACTGCTGGAATTTCCAGAACAGAACATCTTAAAATGTTGTTTTATGTTATGCTATGTGAATTAGAGCATGTAACAAATATACATTAAGTGTTATCCTATTTTAGCTGCAAGGAAGTACCTGAGCTTTTCCTGTCAGAAGATTGGAAGAATTTTGGCCATTATAGGTAGGTTTGGAAGGCTACTGCATGTATGTCCAGGTAACTCATGATGCTTGTACTTCATTCCTGCAGCTGTTTGAGCCCTCCATCCCACCAGCAACAGAATCTCCTAAAAATGATTTATAAAGTCAGATGGAGTGAAATTAGGTATATATAGTATGGTGAGGTTGGAGTCTTAAGAGACAGCTGTATAGATAAATAAAAATCCATTTTTATCCATTGCAATCATATGCATAGCTCTGCAATTTCCTGTCCAGTAGGTCACTCTTTGATCATCCTGATGGGCATAAAACATGATATCTTGAAGATACTGCACATAGTAAACACTCTTTTATGTCACCAATGGATATAGAAATGTGTTCCCTTTTCATGTTGTTGATCATTATGTTTTTTAAAAGCCACAAGATTATCATAAAACAACAGTATAAGCTATACCTTTTGTATATAATAAATAAAAGTACACCTATTGGTAAAAGAACACGTACATCAAATTTTCCAATACTTTAGTTACCATGTATGTTCAATTTTAAATGCAAAACTCAAGCTATTATTACATAATAGATCCCGTGTAATTACAAACATTGCTGTCTGAATATTACTATCATAAAAAGTATCGCATAGCAAGAGTGTCACATGAGTTCTTGATGATAATCTCCATTATGATGTGTAAGTAATTAAATATTGGGATAGGATAGAGTGTTAAAATAGTTAATACGACTGTTTTAAGGTGTGTCCTGTAGCATATGTTAACCAAGACTTGTATGGATGTATGCTTTTGTTGCTGTGTACTCTAAACAAGGAGACATCCTGGCTCTAAAGTTTTTTTCAAAACTGGATGAATTCCAGAAGGGTTGACTGAAATTTAAGAATGGATGAAACCCAAAAAGCAGGTTAGCAATACGATTGTCAGGATCTAAGGCTGAAACTGTGACCTCTGCAGTTTCTGGCTGTAGCTCTTCTCACTGTGCCACCAGGGATACTGGCCAGGTCTCTGCATGATTCCTTGTACAACTTTGCTTTGTGTCTTGTTTTCTAGTGAATCTTGAAACTTTTGCTCCTCCTATGAACTTCCTGATTTAAGCCATGTCGCTGCATGTCCTGTTTGTCAGGTTATTGTGCTCTCTCCAGTTCATATCTTGCTCCTTACATACCTACTTCTGTCCTTGTCTTCTCTACCACTTTCTATCGACTCTTGGCTTGTTCATCAACTATGATACCATCTGATCCCATCCAGCTACTACTTGTTACTGACCTTTAGCTTGTTTACTGACTACACTTCTGTGTGATACCTACCTGCCACATCTACTTCTGGACCCCAGGTTGCTTGTTTCTTGATGTTGCTCTTTTCTTGATGTGGCAATGCTGAGGACTGTAACCTGGTACTAGCATGCAGAAAATTCCATCTTCACCATCAGGAGCTCTGGTGATTACCAGCTAGTATTGAGATCCCATGCCTCAGGTGAACCTCCTTGAATCAGAAGGTAACAGATTCAGAAGTTGGACAAACTTTAAAAGAAGCCCAAAGATTATATGCTATAGTCCCCACTGACAAAACACAAAAGAAATTGCTTTACCAGGCACAGAATGTCTTTGAGTTAAGTAACAAAAATAGTCGCTTACTCACTATTTGAACTAAACCTGTACATAAGCCCTTCATTATACCAAGAATTTTTGATAACGATTCTGCTCCTCAGATCTCTACTGACTAGGGATGAGCCGAACACCCCCCGGTTCGGTTCGCACCAGAACCCGCGAACGGACCGCAAGTTCGCACGAACGTTAGAACCCCATTGACGTCTATGGGACTCGAACGTTCGAAATCAAAAGTGCTCATTTTAAAGGCTAATTTGCATGGTATTGTCCTAAAAAGGGTTTGGGGACCCGGGTCCTACCCCAGGGGACATGTATCAATGCAAAAAAAACTTTTAAAAACGGCCGTTTTTTCGGGAGCAGTGATTTTAATGATGCTTAAAGTAAAAAAAAAAAAGTGAAATATTCCTTTAAATATCGTACCTGGGGGGTGTCTATAGTATGCCTGTAAAGTGACGCGTGTTTCCCATGTTTAGAACAGTCCCTGCACCAAATGTCATTTTTAAAGGAAAAAATCTCATTTAAAACTGCTTGCGGGTTTAATGTCATGTCGGGTCATGGCAATATGGATGAAAATCAGTGAGACAAACGGCATGGGTACCCCCCAGTCCATTACCAGGCCCTTTGGGTCTTGTATGGATATTAAGGGGAACCCCGCACCCAAATTAAAATAAGGAAAGGTCCCTATATACTCTGAACAGCAGTATACAGGCGGTGCAAACAAGACAGGGACTGTAGGTTTGTTGTTAAGTAGAATCTGTTTGTAATTTTGAACATTTTTAATGTGTTTAGCTCCAGCCAAAAAATCTTTTCTAAGCTTTTTGGAAAACATAGGGAAGGGTTATCACCCCTGTGACATTTGTTTTGCGTCTTTCCTCCTCTTCAGAAGATTTCACCTCACTTTTTTGTCCCAATGAAAAATGTTTTTTGAAAATTTGGGTTTTTTTGTGGAACAAGGATTGGAAAGCATCAGTGGAAAGGAAAAATTGTTTTCCCATATTAACTCTTACAGGAGAGAATTTCCCTTCCTTAGGGGTAGATTTCATCTCACTTCCTGTTGTCTCCTTCCGTTTGCAAGTAGGAGTCGTTTGTAAGTTAGATGTTTGAAAGTAGGGTCCTGCCCTATATACTCAGCAGAAATTTGGGCCTTAGGTGTTGCTGTGGCCAAAACACTGTAAGCCCTCACAGGGCCCTGCTGTGAAATATTAGATCAAGAATTGTAATTACATGCCCCTGTTGAACAGGAGCTGAAAAATTAGGCCTTAGGCACTGGTGCTGGTGCCACAACACTGCAACCCCTCACAGACACTCTAGTTGAAACGCAGGAACAAGCCCAGCTGCAAAGTATTGCATCAAAAATTGTAATTACACGCCCCTGTTAGACAGGGGCTGAAAAATTGGGTCTTAGGCACTGGTGCTGGTGCCACAACACTGCAACCCCTCACAGACACTCTAGTTGAAACGCAGGAACAAGCCCTGCTGCAAAGTATTGCATCAAAAATTGTAATTACACGCCCCTGTTAGACAGGGGCTGAAAAATTGGGTCTTAGGCACTGGTGCTGGTGCCACAACACTGCAACCCCTCACAGACACTCTAGTTGGAATGCAGGAACAAGCCCTGCTGCAAAGTATTGCATCAAAAATTGTAATTACACGCCCCTGTTAGACAGGGGCAGAAAAATTGGGTCTTAGGCACTGGTGCTGGTGCCACAACACTGCAACCCCTCACAGACACTCTAGTTGGAATGCAGGAACGAGCCCTGCTGCAAAGTATTACATCAAAAATTGTAATTACACGCCCCTGTTAAACAGGGGCTGAAAAATTGTGCCTTAGGCACTGGTGGTGGCGCCCAGAACCAAAAATGTTCTTACAAGCTATCAGCGTGATGATTGAGGAGGAAGAGGATAATTACTCAGGGATAGTCACTCAGCATCAGCATAGGCAGTCTTTGAAGGGATCTGAGATTTCAAAAAAAATTATTCGGTTACATCTGCATCAGGTGCTTGGTAGCTGGTGGTGATCCAAGACTGATTCATTTTTATGAAGGTCAGCCGATCGACCGAGTCGGTGGACAGACGCACCCTGTGATCGGTTACCACGCCTCCAGCAGCACTGAATGTGCGTTCCGAAAGAACGCTGGATGCAGGACAGGCCAGTAGCTCAATTGCATACTGTGCAAGCTCTGGCCAGTGATCCATCCTCAAGACCCAGTAACCCAGAGGATTTTCGGTGGGAAAGGTGTCCAAGTCTGATCTTGCCCCTAGGTATTCCTGCACCATGTAAAACAGACGCTGGCGATGGTTGCTGGAACCGATCATACCTTGGGGCTGCGGACCAAAAAATTGTCTGAACGCATCGGTCAGACGGCCACCTTCTCCACCGCTCCTTCTTTGACTGACCGAAGCCTCAGCAACACGTTGTCCAGAAACAGGAGTTTGTAACCTCCCAGTCTCTGGGAACGCGTTGCACAGACCTTTCTGCAAGGCCTCCCGAAGATGTTTCATCCTCTGCTCCCTCTGCGATGGCAAGATAAGGTCCGCAACCTTACCCTTGTAACGTGGATCAAGGAGGGTTGCCAGCCAGTATTGGTCCTTCTCCTTGATACCACGAATACGAGGATCCTTACGCAGGCTTTGCAGGATCAGGGAGGCCATGCAGCGTAGGTTTGCTGAGGCATTCGGTCCGGAGTCCTCTGGGTCACTAAGGACAACAACGTCCGCAGCCACCTCCTCCCAGCCACGTACAAGTCCATGTGTTCCTTGGGACTGATCCCTTAAAGACTGCTGATGCTGAGTGCCAGGCTCCACCTCCATACTGACACAATCTTCCTCCTCCTCCTCCTCCTCCTCCTCGTCCTCTTCCTGTGTGATCGGCGGGCACGCAGGAACACTGTCTGGATAAAGGGGGCCTTGAGAGCTAAGGAAGTCCTCCTCTTCCTGCCTCTGTTCTGCCTCAAGTGCCCTGTCCATTATCCCACGCAGCGTGTGCTCCAACAGGTGGACAAGGGGGACAGTGTCACTGATGCATGCACTGTCAGTGCTCACCATCCTCGTGGCCTCCTCGAATGGTGACAGGACAGTGCATGCATCCCTGATCATGGCCCACTGGCGTGGGGAAAAAAAACCAAGGTCCCCTGACCCTGTCCTGGTGCCATAGTCGCACAGGTACTCATTGATGGCCCTCTGCTGCGTGTGCAGCCGCTGCAGCATGGCCAACGTCGAGTTCCACCTGGTGGGCATGTCACAGATTAGGCGGTTCTTGGGCAGGTTAAACTCCTTTTGGAGGTCCGTCAGCCGAGCACTGGCATTATATGACCGGCGGAAATGCACACAGACTTTCCTGGCCTGCCTCAGGACATCCTGTAAGCCCGGGTACCTGCCCAAGAACCGCTGCACCACCAAGTTAAGGACGTGAGCCAAACAGGGCACATGGGTCAGTTGTCCCTGTCGGAGGGCAGAGAGGAGGTTGGTGCCATTGTCGCAAACCACCATTCCTGCCTTAAGTTGGCGTGGCGTCAACCACCTCTGAACCTGCCCCTGCAGAGCTGACAGAACCTCTGCCCCAGTGTGGCTCCTGTCCCCCAAGCACACCAGCTCAAGCACCGCATGGCATCTTTTGGCCTGCGTACTTGCGTAGCCCCTTGAACGCCTACGGAGCACCGCTGGTTCCGAGGAAGAGGCCATGGAGGAAGAAGAAGAGGAGGGGGTGGAGGAGAGAGGTGTGTCACAATCAGCATTTTGGAGGCGTGGTGGCGGAACAACCTCCAACACTACTGCACCTTGTCCTGCATCCTTCCCAGCTGCCAGCAGAGTCACCCAATGCGCCGTGAAACTTAAGTAACGTCCCTGTCCATGCCTGCTGGACCATGAGTCAGCGGTAATATGCACCTTACCGCTGACCGCCCTGTCCAGCGAGGCATGGACATTGCCTTCCACATGCCGGTAGAGAGCCGGAATCGCCTTCCGTGAGAAAAAGTGGCGTTTGGGTACCTGCCACTGAGGAACCGCACATTCCACAAACTCACGGAAGGGGGCAGAGTCTACCAACTGAAAAGGCAGCAGTTGAAGTGCTAGCAATTTTGCCAAGCTAGCATTCAACCGCTGGGCATGTGGATGGCTGGGAGCAAACTTCTTTCGGCGGTGCAGCAGCTGGGGCAGGGAAATTTGCCTGGTACAATCTGACGTCGGTGTACCAAAAGCAGATTGCCCATAAGTACTTGGCTGTGACACACCTAATTCTACACCTTCATTCCTCTCACTGCAGGTCGCAGAGAGGACTGAAGGTCTAGTGGGGTTGGAAATCTCAGCTGATGAGGAGCAAGGAGAGATCGTCTTTGTTCTTTGGTGTGGGTCTTTTAGATACGCTTGCCAACGAACTGCATGGCAGGTCAACATATGTCTGGTCAAGCATGTGGTACCCAAGCGGGAGATGTTTTGGCCACGCGAGATACGCTTGAGACATATATTGCAAATAGCAGCGGTGCGATCTGATGCACTCGTCTCAAAAAAGGCCCACACCAAAGAACTTTTTGAATAACGCGCAGAGACTGCAGCGCCCTGCACATGTGGAGCTTTGGGGTGTGATGCAGTCAATGTGCTGCCCTTAGGCTGGCCCCTGGAGGGCATCCTGCCTAGTTGGTGATGTGCCACCTCCTCCTCCTCCTCCTCCTCCTCCTCCTCCTCCTCCTCTCTCCTATCAGGCACCCACGTTGAGTCAGTGACCTCATCATCCCCTCCCTCCTCATCACTGGAGCAAACCTGGCAGTATGCTGCAGCAGGGGGAGCATGACTGCCAGATTGCTGTCCTTCTTGGGCACCCCCTCTGTCCGTGCTCATGTTACTGCCTTCATTGAGCTCAGTATCATCATCAGAGCCTTCCAAACGCTGGGCATCCTCCTGGAGCATGTACCCAACACTGTGGTCAAACAGTTCGAGGGAATCCTCAGGAGGACATGGTGGGGCTAGGGAAGGAGTCACTGATGACATTGAGCTGAGGGAAGAGGCCGCTGCTTTGCCAGACAAAGCACCCTGGGCATGGGTGAGAGAGGATGAGGAGGATGAGGACGGCTTGGTCATCCACTCGACCAAGTCTTCCGCATGTTGCGGCTCAACACGGCCAGCTGCCGAAAAAAAGGCCAAGCGTGTCCCATGGCCACGTGCTGATGAGGATGCACCGTCTCCACGACCAGCACTAGACACAGAGCCTGCTTGCCCTCTCTTATTGGCTTGTGACTGTCTGCCTCTCCTTCTTGGCCTTCCAGACATACTAATGGCCTGTAGCTGCACTAAGCTGGGATAGAACACCTGTAATTTTCTTCAGGTAGCTTTATATACTGTAACCAGACAAGCCTGCCTGTCAGTAGGAAGATAACAGGAACGGATCTAGCTGAACACTGTGAGCAGGACGTACTGCACTAAATGTATATAGCAGGAACGGATCTAGCTGAACACTGTGAGCAGCACGCACTGCACTGAATGTAAATAGCAGGAACGGATCTAGCTGAACACTGTGAGCAGGACGCACTGTACTGAATGTAAATAGCAGGAACGGATCTAGCTGAACACTGTGAGCAGGACACACTGCACTGAATGTAAATAACAGGAACGGATCTAGCTGAACACTGTGAGCAGGACACACTGTACTAAATGTAAATAGTCTAGCTGCCTGACCGTGGTACTAATAGGATCAAAAAGAACACCTGTAATTTTCTTCAGGTAGCTTTATATACTGTAACCAGACAAGCCTGCCTGTCAGTAGGAAGATAACAGGAACGGATCTAGCTGAACACTGTGAGCAGGACGTACTGCACTAAATGTATATAGCAGGAACGGATCTAGCTGAACACTGTGAGCAGCACGCACTGTACTGAATGTAAATAGCAGGAACGGATCTAGCTGAACACTGTGAGCAGGACACACTGCACTGAATGTAAATAACAGGAACGGATCTAGCTGAACACTGTGAGCAGGACACACTGTACTAAATGTAAATAGTCTAGCTGCCTGACCGTGGTACTAATAGGATCAAAAAGAACACCTGTAATTTTCTTCAGGTAGCTTTATATACTGTAACCAGACAAGCCTGCCTGTCAGTAGGAAGATAACAGGAACGGATCTAGCTGAACACTGTGAGCAGGACGCACTGCACTGAATGTAAATAGCAGGAACGGATCTAGCTGAACACTGTGAGCAGCACGCACTGCACTGAATGTAAATAGCAGGAACGGATCTAGCTGAACACTGTGAGCAGGACGCACTGCACTGAATGTAAATAGCAGGAACGGATCTAGCTGAACACTGTGAGCAGGACGCACTGCACTGAATGTAAATAGCAGGAACGGATCTAGCTGAACACTGTGAGCAGCACGCACTGCACTGAATGTAAATAGCAGGAACGGATCTAGCTGAACACTGTGAGCAGCACGCACTGCACTGAATGTAAATAGCAGGAACGGATCTAGCTGAACACTGTGAGCAGGAAGCACTGTACTGAATGTAAATAGCAGGAACGGATCTAGCTGAACACTGTGAGCAGGACACACTGCACTGAATGTAAATAGTCTAGATAGAAGATAACAGGAACGGATCTAGCTAAACTGAATACAGTGTATATATATATATGCAACACCTGGGATGCATATATATACACAATACACTGTAAGTGCAGCTAACTGACTGACTGTTCTGCCTAATCTATCTAACTCAAATCAAACACTGTCTCTCTGTCTATCTCTTTCAACGCCGGAACACACACTACACAGGGCCGCCGTGCAGGCGGCCTTATATAGTGTGGGGCGTGTACTAAATCCCCTGAGCCATAATTGGCCAAAGCCTCCTTGGCTTTGGCCAATTACGGCTCTCTGTTCAGGCGGCGCTGTGATTGGCCAAGCATGCGGGTCATAGTGCATGCTTGGCCAATCATCAGCCAGCAATGCACTGCGATGCCGCAGTGAATTATGGGCCGTGACGCGCCACACGAATTTGGCGCGAACGGCCCATATCGTTCGCAATTCGACGGACGGTCGAACAGCCGATGTTCGAGTCGAACATGGGTTCGACTCGAACACGAAGCTCATCCCTACTACTGACCGTATTATGGATTCCTTTCTTCAATTATATAGTAAATTGTATAAATCCTGGGTAGGGCTGGTGCAAAGATTTTCATCTACTCAGGTGAAAGTACATTTTGCCGCCCCCTCCCCTCCACAACAGCAGTGTGTAATGAGGCCCCCCACTTCCTATGTTGTGCATTCCCTGCTTACCCTCACTGGCTACGGGCAGCTGGCATGTGAAGCAAACTAAATCTTCCAGAAAGAATTAGTATTTTAACCACTGGAGTCCCAAAGCCATTTTTTTTACATGTTTTTAAAATTATTCTAAGCCTGAAAATTACTTAAAACCCCAAACACATTATATATTTTCTGAAAGCAGACACCCTGGAGAATAAAATGATGGCAGTCCCATTTTAATGCTACATTATATTAGTGCAGTGGTTTATGAAACACAAAATTTCAGTAAAAAAAAAAATAAAGTAAATTTTTGGGCACATGCAATTTATTACGCAATTTTCTGGCAAAATATAAAAGATGAGGTTGTTCAAAATTAATATATACCCAACATGTTCAATCTTAAATTGCGTGCACCTGTTAAATGGTGAAAAACATCATTACCCTATATTTTTTATATAGGCAGTGCTTTAAAAGCCCTTACAGATCATCCGTTTGGAGTTACAAAGGAATTCTGGTTTTAAAATGATTGCCCTCACTATGACATGCGTGGTGATATAGAGCATGTGTAGAGCAAACGTACTATGTAGGTGACCTAACAAATGTGTATTTGTATAGGCATGGGGGGGCTAAAAAAAATGTATTATTATTGTGTATGTGTCTATTTAAATGGTGAAACCACTTTTTTAAATGTATTTATTATTTTTTCTACATGACTTTATTGCTATCACATATGGGACCTATAGCCTCTATGTGATAGCATATAGGTGACAGGTTCTCTTTATAAGGCATCCAGGGTCTATTAGACCCCGGAGGCCTCTTCTGTACTCCACTGCAGCTAGAACATGAACAGTGTTCTGTCCCACTTCCCCGGGCACTGATCTCGTTGGTTGACAGCTCAGGACCAGGAAGTGATGTCACATATGTCACTTCCTAGTCTGTACACTAGGGAAGCTCAGCGCATGGATGTCCATTGAATTTGCGCTGCTCTTTTTGCAATATCCCTCCATGACTGCATTGGGCCTGCAGGTGGGACAGCTATTGCAGCCAGGAGTGTGCTAAAAGCACATGTCTGCAGCACATTAAAAATCTGAATCCCCAGCAAGTGGCTGGGAATTCAGATTTTACTGCCACCCGCATACTGGTGCCCTAAGGAGTTTCACATGATTGGCTTGATCGAGTCTGCTTGTCCATTTTTCATCAGACCCTCCATTCTTCTTTATGGAGTCGCAGATGTAAACAGACTTGTGTTCGTTTTGCACCTGCCTACCTACAATTCGATCCGCTAAAAATAAATGAAAGGGATCTGGGCAGATGGGATTGGTGGGCAGTTGGGTGTAAACAGAGACAAGTCTGTTTACACCTGTCCACCCATAGTGCAGAGAGGAAGTGTTCATGTCCACTCTACATAAGCTGAGTGGACACGGACCAGTGATCTGCCCGTTCTGCTCAGCAGGGGATCAGCACACAGATCCCAAGCTGAGCAAGTGGATAGAAAGCAGATTCTGCCCCTCTGTCCCCATGCAATCTTCTCTGATTGCTCCCATGTCCCCCTCTGTCCCCATTTCTTTTTTTCCCTTGCTCTCTGTCCCTATGTCCCCTTCACTGTCCTCATCTCTAGAAGGTCCCCATGATTTATATGTCAGCGGGCTCTCTAATGCACAGTTAATCATATTAAAGCAAAGCACCAGGGTTTACCTTCCACTGAGACTGAGGCATCCCTCCGCTCAATGCTGATCCCTCTCCTGTGTCTGCTTGATCCTCCCCCTGGTCTCACTGTGCTCCACTACCTCATCTCATGCCTCTGTGTCAGCGGTGATTGTTGTCTCTGTGCTGGACTGGTAGCTCTTCTGCTACTTCCCATGTGGGTGAGAATTTTTGTTCATTGTGGGGGCTGGAGCCTGAAAAGAGAATAGCGGGTGTTCTGCCCTTCATTGGGGACTCAGAGAGAGGAAGAGCGCTAGCGGCTTGGAGAGCAGGTGGACGCTAGTGTGAAGTGGTGGCAGCGGCTAATGTTCACAGCGCTGTGCTGCTTGTTGCAGTTCACCCTGTGTGCCCTGCCAGCATAAGCTTTTCTTGAGGAACCCCCAGCTTTTGTTTTACCCCTCCTGGTGCCCCAAGGCAGCTGCCTTAGCTGCCTTATGCTGGCGCCAGCTCTGATGCTGGGCATACTAGGACCCTTCTGATCTCTCTGTGTACTTGGGATCATTATCATTAACTTCCCTGTCTATTGCGAACAAACTGTTTCTTGAAAATCGCATCACTTGTGGGGAAATAGTGAAAGCTCTGGGAACATTCACTAAACACAAAAAGTCAGCTTTAGATGGCCTTCAGATCTAGTGGTACAGTGTGCACAAAGAAAGCATGTTACTCTGATTGTCTACATCAGGGATATGCAATTAGTGAACCTCCAGCTGTTGCAGTACTACAAATACCATGAGGCATAGCAAGACTCTGGCAGCCACAAGCATGACACCCAGAGGCAGAGGCATGATGGGACGTGTAGTTTTGCAACAGCTGGAGGTCCGCTAATTGCATATCCCTGGTCTACATCATATGCCTCCATTTTTAAGAAGAAAATACTTCCTTCCTCTATGAGAGAGTCCTTGATAGTATCAATCCCCAAACCTGACAAGGATTTTCATTAATGTGAATTGTTTAGACTGACCTCTTTGATTGATACAAAGTTGTTTTCAGAAAATTTAGCTCTTAGCCTAAACTCTGTTATTGCCTCACTGGTGAAATTTAATCTAGTTTTATACCTGGTAAATCCACCAATATAAATATCTGATGACTCTTTACAAATCCCTAACTCCTGGCCTTAGACACCCACAAGACACTCTATTCTATAAAGTGGCTATATCTTTTTCAAGTATTGCCTACAATTGAATTTGGCAATAACATTATCACTTGGGTACACATTTTATACACACAGTCCCTGACATGACCATGTGTTAATGACTGTATCTCTGCCTCCTTTTCTATTCAATGGGAGCTGGGCATGTCCCCTCTCCCTTCTGTTCGCCCTTGCACTAGAATCTCTAGCTGAATTTTTTAGGGCTTCACCATTGTTGAAAAGCATGCCTTAAATAACCTGGTAATTTCCTTCATATGGTCTGAAACTGCAACAAAAACAGGTCTTTTTGGTCTCAAATGACTGCCTTTATTTCTAATACCTCTGAATTGCCTAACATCTGTAACTCTAAGTGGTGTCTGTTAGGTATTTACAAAGACGTGGACATTAGTGCCACACAAAAGCATTTCCTACAAATCATTCTGTACTATGGAAGGAAAATGGTGGTAATTCGGTGGATACACAAAGACCCTCTTTATATTACTGTGTGAAAAAAAATGATTAACCAAACCTTACCTTTGTATAAACTGACATATGAGGCCAAGAGGTGCCCTTGGTACCTGGTTGGACAATCAGGACAACTGTGACCCCTTCTTTCGCTGCTTAATGATTCCACTCCTAAGAACTTTCCTATGCCCTAGTCCACTGATAGGTAAAAGAACCATATGACATGCTGATTTTTTTCCCCTATACTCTATTTTATTGGAAAACTGGTACAGCACTAATGGCGAATTGGTTTTCAAGTTTCTTGTTTACTTTTGTTCCTATGTCTTTCTTCCTAAACTAATAATTGTATAATTTCAATACATTCAGCTGCTTGATGACTATTTGTCATATACATTTGTGACCGATTGTCTGTACTTCATCCTCTGATTGCCTGTGTGACACTCTTGTCACACACTTTATGTATGGAAACTGTTAATACGCATGTATTCTTTTATATTCAGTAAAATTACGTTTAAAAAAAGGAGCGGGACAGGTTGTATATTCACCTTCCAGGCAATTTAGAATGTTAGAAAATATAGGCTCTAGGAGACAAAAGGCTAGAACAACATGAAGAAGAGTGCAAGTGCAATAGCTTCTTTGAGATTGCTACAGGACTCTAAGTAGCCTTGACTTTATTGTCTGTCTCCGTATTGTTATTTCTGTTATATTTTTTTTTTATGTTTTGTTAGTGTGATGATGTCAGGGCAGGTGACACAGATTCATTGTTTGAGTCCAAACCAAATCCAAGGCAAGCAGTTAAGTTTCATGGCCATGATGCAGTATAATAATAATAAAGTCATAACAAAGTTTTGATCCAGAAGTAAACAGCACTAGACATGAGGCTTGGCATCCTTATGAAGGAAAGGCACGGATCCCTGTGCCTTCACAGGACTAGAACTGAGGAGACCTTGTTGCCCAGCTAACTTCAGTGCAGTTACAGATATAAAGATGTAGGCCAGCTAACCAGAAAACAGCATCTGAGAGATACAGGTATCATTTCAAGACTTTCCACCTTCCAACTGGTCTCCCGGGATTAGCCTGAGGGAGCCTGAAACAGGCAAATTTGTCTCCCTGAGACTTTGAATCCCTAAGCAGACCCTATTCTAAAAAAATATAACTCTTTCTGTTAAGTTCATAATTTAGTTAAACTAATTTTTCTTTCGTTACACTCTTATAGAATACACATCAAAATATTTTAGTAAGATATCCTATATGATGAAATTATAATGCTAAGCAGGTTACAACTCTAACTTTAGCATGGTAAATACTGTATGTGCAGGTTTACCATGGAAGATTTGCATTGACATAGTGATTCTTCTGGCGGATATCTAGTACATGGAGGTATTTTATCACCCATTAAAGCATTGTAACTTATCTGGAAGCAAAGTCAAACAATCTAACTTGGAAACTGGTTTAGCAAAAATGCTATAAGTGAGCCTACATGAAATCAACTTAAATTTTTACAAAAACAAAACTAAATCTATTTTTTAATAAGATCACCTTTATTCTGCATTTACTTTCATAGCAGAAGAGAAAATTGCTACTTTAGAAGAAAATTGTTCCAATTTTCTCAATTAATATAATGTCAGCATTTCAGCAGGCATCTTGTTTCTCCCCAACGCATACAGCATAATTCACATGTCATTATGGAATGCAGTCAGTTACTTTGATATTTTTTACACAAATTATGGAAATTCCTGGCAACTATCAATAAAGCACTATTAAAGAAACATCTTCACCTGGGATAGTTAGATATATTAAAGATAAACATTTTTAGCCACTTCAGCACCGTTTGATATGGAAATTAATTATTTATCATTAGTTAGTAGATATTTGACTTGCATAGTAATGCACAATACTATTCTGTATAACTGCATTGCATTTAATTTCTTATAAAAGAAGTTGTGTAATTCCTTTCTATCTAACAGATTGCAGAATATGTTTTAGTTTACAGAACCAAAAATATAATACTGCTTCAGCAAATTCCAAAAAAAGTGTATGATTATAAAATTAAATGCATAGAAAAATAAAGTAGGAATAGGGCTACAAAAAGATATTAATTAATCCTTCTTTCGAGAGGTGGTAAATACAGTTGTTGATGTAAAATATACAGTATACTCTTATTGACAGAATGATTACAAGCATTTTTAAAATATGTTTATTTTTTTCCAACCTTTTATTAGTTTATGAACTTTAAGTAAGCAACTATTTCCTTAAAGGGAATTGCAGGGAAAAGCATTAAGGTGGATCATTAGTCAAAATGTGAAAATCCAATAAGCTGCATAAATGTGTTACTGACACAGTAGAGAACTTCAGAGTATACAAATGTTATTTAATGTTAAACCTATTAATATCATATTGCCTAACCCACTGAAAGTAGTTAAAATCAACCCCATACGATCATATTCCCACTCTACATAAATTAGCTCTTGCAAAGTGTATTAGCTCTTGCAAAACTGACAGTACTTGGATTAATTAAATGACTTGGGGAAGAGGGTTGGATCCAAGCGTACAATACAAATAAATAGAGGTCCAGCCTCAACCCTACCCATCAGCAATGTTGATTCCATTTGTAAATATATATGAAAAATGCACCATCAGGTTATTCCACCTCGTTTTTGTGTAAATCTCCTGTAATCTAATCAGTGAGGGCAACTTGTTTGTCACAAGGCTGAATGAGCTGTTGTGGTGAGTCTTGCAAACTTTTGAAAAAGCCATGAAACAACAAACTTCACTGGCTGGACTAAACTTCATAAAAGGCGCCACACCCCATATAATATATATATATAGTGATATAAGGTAGCCTGGGAACACTAGTCAGATGAGTTGGTAAAAGCAAGCAGTACCTGGCATCTTCAAAAGAGGGAAAAACAAATGGCTTTTATCAGCCAAAATTAAAAGAAAAACAATATGTAGTTTGGGTATGAATGAGATCACCCCACAGGCTCACCACCAATCGCTTTGTTCCACACTGGGGTTAGGGTGCCTCCTTGTTTTAGTGTGACGGACAGGCCACAGGGATTCAGCAACCAGCATCTCAGTTGTCAGAGGGTTCACCTGGATCATAATCTGTGAACCTGCCCGCTCTGCCCCACTGAGACAGATGATGATTGATCCCTTCCTGCTGCCTATCAAGAGGTATCAATTTGCTGAGGTGTAACCCCTTCAGGACCAGAGTCCTTGTAGTCAGGGTTTGGAGGTTCTTCCCTCCCAAAACACTTCGAACTTCCAAAGTTCTGTTTCCCTGATAGGAACTTACCAAGTCAGAGAGTAGTGATAATCAGTCCTCTCTTTCCAACCAGACTTCCCCGGAACCCCTCACCCCGGAGAAAATAAAATTGCTTGATTCCGTCATCAGCACAGTCAGTGTTGCTGAAATCCCTCCTGTAGCACTATTGTGTTCTGCCAGCAGGGAGCCTTCCCCACATGATGAATATAGTGATCACTGCTGGTGGCTTAAGCTGCTGGCAGTAATTGGGTGAAGAACAAAGACAGGCTGGTTGTATTGAAGTTGATCAATGGATACATTTCAGTTCAACTAGCCTGCTCATAGACGGACCAAAATTTGTCTGGTTCCTGCTGAACTGGTCAAATTTCGATCTGTCTATGGCAGGCTTAAGGTCTTGTCTGATTTGTGTTAGCATTCTGCTGGGTTGGTTTGGATGATCCAGACTGCTTGCTTATCTGCTGCCAAATAAAGTAATAAAGTACGGTGAAGTATTGTTATTGAAATCCAGCACTCTCTTTGAATTAATGCTTATGAGGTGTACAACTTGTTGAGGCTGACATGCCTGGTGTGAATATTGGTGGAGACACCCTTGTGATCTATTTACTATGATAAGAACTGACAGTTCATAAAAATGGATTACACCAAAACACACAACCTGAAAGGCAAGATTAAGATTTTATGTTACTGTGACCTGAAAGACAAAATATACTGTATATATCTAGAATAAAACACTTTCAGTTTGTGGTAAATATTTGGCAAAATATTGCATAGCATGCTCTGAAATTGTCAACCAACATTTGTCACATAAATACATAATTACTTGATCTCCTTGATGAAGTCCTATGTGATGAAACACATAGGGGATATAGACTAACACTGTCAGCTGAGTTCAATTGAGATCTCATTGTATCTGTATGAGTGGGCAGGAGCTAAGTGGCCCAGGGACAGTGGATCTCTCAGTTTCCTTCACATTGCTGATCCAGCAGTACAGTTCTTTAGATTGTTACTTGCGATATGCCTACAGTCTTCTCTCAATGCGTGAGTACAGTTTCATTGATTTGAAAAAAGATGTGTTTTACAGTATTACACTATTAGAAATTTTGATTATGACTCATCTATCCTGGCCTGTATTGTGCCCCAGAAGATGATCAATTGGATTTCCCATCTTGGCTGAGTCTGTACAATTCGTGTTTGCTTAATCTGTAATCAGATAGGCATGCATTTCTGGTGATTGTGATTCCCTAATGTGGTGAAGGGAGGTCTTTTGGAACATTTTGCACAGTTTTACTGGATGCTTATTGGGACTGTGTAAATTCTTTGTTTTCTTTGTTTGTATGCACACTTGATTTTTATTTTTTATGTTTCTTTTTCACATATCTGTTGGACCTTTGATATATGTATATGTATATTCATGTGTCAGCAAAACAAAACATTTTGGACAATTTCATGTGCCTAATTTTGTGGTAACAGTTTGCGGATGGCTTCTTCCTGTTCCAACATGACTGAGCACCAGTGCACAAATAAAGACATGGATGGGCGAGTTTAGGGTGGAGGAACTTGACTGGCCTGCACAGAGTCCTGACTTCAACCCAATAGAACACCTTTGGGATAAATTATAGCGGAGACTGCGAGCCAGGCCTTCTCATTCAACATCAGTGCCTGACCTCTCAAACTTGGTTCTGGAAGATTGGCCAAACATTCCAATAGACACACTCCTAAACTTTGTGGACAGCCTTCCCAGAAGAGCTAAAGCTGTTATAGCTGCAAAGAGTGGGCCAACTCAATATTGAACCCTACGGACTAAGACTGGGATGCCATTAAAGTTAATGTGTGTGTAAATGCAGGCATCCCAATACTTTTGCCAATATAGTGTATTTCTTTCATTTTATTGACCAAAGAGTCTTTTTATTTGCACTTTGCTTTTCAATTGTTGTATTCACATGGGCACATGGTTTTCATAGATCACTAGCACTGTACTTGTTGAGGATGTCAGGTTTTCACTGTGTTTATATAATTTTACACATAATTACAGTTTACAGTTAAAAGGTTGTAAAAAGATTGATACCTATCAACTCCAACCTCTCACAATTCCTGCAGATATTATCTATAGGAAGACAGGACAAACCCCCTGTTGACAATTTTACTACACACAAAGAAAAAATACCCAAAAATGTGCTCTTTTTTCCTTTAAAACCTTGAATTTTATTAATTTCAAAAAAATCATCCACTCCTTTTATTAAATAAAGCATTCCACGGGAAGAAATAGCTTCTTTTTCTTTTCAAAATGTAATTGATGTCCCCTTGTTCTATGTACAGTCCTTGGAATAATAAATACATTTACTAAATCTTTATGCTGGCCTTGGATATATTTGTGCAGGTTAATTAAGTCACTTTTAAGATATCTTCTTTCCAAACTTTCCACATATGCAATTTTATACATCTTTCACCATGATTAACATTTTCCAGCTATTTCATTAATGGAGTTGCTCACCTCTAACCTTTTTAAAACTCCAACGTTCTTTTTATTCCCAAAGCTGGATCCCATATTTTAGCTGGAGCTTTACAAGTCGTTTGTACAGAGACCACATGATATTAACATAACATATTTTATCTTCCCATCCTAAGATTTTGCTTGTTGTCTCAGTTGTCATTTAGAATCTATTGGTGCTGCTAAGCTCAAGTCCTTGTTTCCCTGTGCTTTGTTCTGATCTTCTCCATTTAATGTATGTGGTAATGATATCCCCTAGGTGCATAAACTTACACTTTTAAACATTAAGGTAAAGCCGTGCTTTGCCAATGAATTTCAGAAACATGTTTTCCATTTTCTGAATGTATTTGGTGCTGTATACTGTACATATTTGTAGCGCTGCTTTCAGCCTTGAGCAGACACAATACAGTATTTGCAGCCATGTGTATCAAGGGCTGCTTTATTTCTCTCATCATCATCCTTACATTATCAGAGTACATTTTAGTGCTCAAGAGCTGTCACTGATTCTTTTAAGACCTTCACAAGGTTTTCTGTGCTTCAAGGTTAGTGCCATGGCCCTTGCACACACAGAGGTTAGCAAGGCTGGGCAAGGTCAGCTTTTCTTAGTAAGGAAAAGGGCAAAAAGCATCACTGAAAGTTATGAATACATAATTAGGAGAACCATACCTAGATTGTTCTTATATTAATTTACAGTGCATCCAGAAAGTATTTACAGCGCTTCACTTTTTACACATTTTGTTTTGTTACAGCCTTATTCCAAAATTGATTTAATTTATTATTTTCCTCAAAATTCTACAAACAATACCCCATAATGACAACGAGAAAGAAGTTTATTTAAAATCTTTGCAAATTTATTAAAAATAAAAAAATAAAAAATCACATGTATATTGGCATTCACAGCCTTTCCCATGACACTCAAAATTGAACTCAGGTGGGTCCTGTTTCCACTGATCATCCTTGATATTCTACAAGTTGATTGGAGGCCACCTGTGGTAAATTCAGTTGATTGGACATGATTTGGAAAGGGCACACACCTGTCTAAGGTCCCACAGTTAACAGTGCTTGTCAGGGCACAAACCAAGCCATGAAGTCCACAGAATTGTCTGTAGACCTCCAAGACAGGATTGTATCAAGGCACAGATCTGGGGAAGGGTACAGAAAAAGTTCTGCAGCATTGAAGGTCCCAATGAGCACAGTGGCCTCCATCATCCATAAATTGAAGAAGTTTGGAACCACCAGGACTCTTTTTAGAGTGGACCACCCGGCCAAACTGAGCGATCGGGGGAGAAGGGCCTTCGTCAGGGAGGTGACCAAGAACCCGATGGTCACTCTGACAGAGCTCCAACATTACTCTGTGGAGAAAGGAGAACCTTCCAGAAGAACAACAATCTCTGCAAACTCAATCAATTTGGCCTGTATGATAGAGTGGCCAGATGGAAGCCACTCCTCAGTAAAAAGGCACATGACAGCCCGCCTGGAGTTTGCCAAAAGGCACCTGAAGGACTCTCAGACCATGAAAAACAAAATTTTCTGGTCTGATGAAACAAAGATTGAACTCTTTGGCCTAAATGGCAAGCTTCTGGAGGAAACCAGGCACCGCTCATCATCTGGCCAATATCATCCCCGAAGTGAAGCATGATGGTGGCAGCATCATGCTGTGGGGATGTTTTTCAGTGGCAGGAACTGGGAGACTAGTCAGGATTGAGGGAAAGATGAATGCAGAAATGTGCTTGATGAAAACCTGCTCCAGAGCACTTTGGACCTCAGACTGAGGCAAAGGTTCATATTCCAACAAGACAACCCTAAGCACACAGCCAAGCTAACAAAGGAGTGGCTATGGGACAACTCTGTGAATGTCCTTGAGTGGCCCAGCTAGAGCCCAGACTCAAATCTGATTGAACATCTCTGGAGATATCTGAAAATGGCTGTGCACCGATTCTCTCCATCCAACCTGATGAAGCTTGAGAGGTCCTGCAAAGAAGAATGGGAGAAACTGCCTAAAAATAGGTGTGCCAAGCTTGTAGCGTCATACTCAAAAAGACTTTGTAAATGGTGCCAAAGGTGCTTCCACAAAATATTGAGCAAACGCTGTGATTACTTATGTACAGTACATGTGATTTTTTTATTTTTAATAAATCGCAAATATTTCAAACAAACTTCTTTCAAGCTGTCATTATGGGGTATTGTTTGTAGAATTTTAAGGAAAATAATGAATTTAATCCATTTTGGAATAAGACTATAACATAACAAAATGTGGAAAAAGTGAAGTGATGTGAATACTTTTTGGATGCACTGTAGGATTACTATTTTTTATACACACGTTTAAATGGGCAAATGTGGGAACTAGTTATAACAAAAAAAAAAAATCGGGTGATGCCCTCCCTTCACCACACACCTAAACCCACTTAGACCTAAAATATAACTTTTATCTATGTTTATTTATAACGTAATATTTGTACTGTTATTATACAATGTGGCTTTTGTCACAAAAGGGAGACTTAGAGACCTCTCAAACCCAAAACATGTGGTAATTTCCAGGGAACAAACTTCTCTCTAACAAATGAGTAATGTGCCTACACCTGAGCTACATACTAATCCCCAATAATATTTGCCCCTCCCCTCCACCCTTATAATAAAACCCAAAACAGCTAAAAAACATAGCAGTGGATTGGTAGCATAAATGTCACGAATAACATGTTATGCTAACCTTCTGGATCTGGAGAGAGGGAGCAAACCAGCGGAACTTTACTTTAGAGTGAAAGTTCCACTGGTTTGCTCCCTCTCTCTTTATTCATTTTTTCACTTAGTTGGGGCAAGGAATCCACTAATCACTTTCAGCTGCAATGATTAACACTCTAATGGTGATATGTGGTTTAACAGAATATAAAACAACATGGTGGCTCTCTCCTCTCACCTCTCCTGCTGCATTGTTTTTGTTTTAATTAATGTACAGTACTACAATAAAGAAGTTGATTTTACTGGAGTGCAGTCATCCTATGCTTTCTACATGTTGTCTACAGTTGCAAGTTGGACTGGCACCTAGTGTATGGTCACATAAAGGTGGGCCAACCTGGAGCAGTATTGTATAGCGTGTTTCTCTTGGTATCTTAGAGAGACAGGGACTGTTTTGAAACTACAGATATAGGAGCAAGATCAAATCAGCTCTGATTTAAGAGCTTGGGCACGTCACACAGTGACCCACTGAACAGTGGAAGCTAGAGTTTTACCAAGTCGGAAAGATAGGGGAATGAGTCTGGGCTACTTATCATCGCTGCTAATTTGTTTCACATACATATTAACCACTTTAATACTGGGCATTTTCACCCCCTTCCTGCACAGGCCAATTTTCAGCTTTTAGTGCTGCCTCACTTTCAATGACAATTGCATGGTCATACAACACTGTACCCGTATTCAATTTTTATCATTTTTTTGAGAAAGAGCTTTTTTGGTGGCATTTAACCACTTCAATACTGGGCTATAGTCATATGACGCCCGCAGATGTGATCTCCCATCCTTGGCGGGTGTCATATGATGTCCTCGGTTTCTTTCCGCTCCTGCAGGCCCCGGGGGCCCGCAGCATGGCGATCAGGGATGTGGAGTGTCCCTTGGACACAGCCCATCCCCGATCCATGTAAAGAGCCAATAAAAAATGGCTCTTTACCACGTAACTGGCTGTGTCCAATCACAGCCGGTCACATGTGCTGCACACTTGCACAATGCTCGTGCAATGCTTGTCACCCTGACACAGCCCAACCCTGATAGCAGTAAAAAGCCAATAAAATTGGCTCTTAACCACGTGATCGGCTGTGTCCAAGCACAGCCGGTCACAGAATGTCAACAAACTGCGGTAACAAGCTGTTACTGTGTTCTCCTCCTCACACTTCGTGTGTGAGAAGGAGATTGCGGTAACATCTCGTTACTGCTTACAGTACACACAAACACACACTGATTGCCCCCCCTAATAAAGAGGACCTGTCACCACCCATCAGAGTACCTGTCACTACCCATCAAAGTACCTGTCACGGGGGCGTGGCCAACTGCCGAGCAAGATGGACGTGTAGTTACACAGCTCCTGCACCAACCGGATAATACCTCGACATCCCCGCTATTCTGGTAACCCCCAGCGACTGCTCAGACCACCAGAGCATTGGATTTCTCCCCCACACCATCCGGGATGAACCGCAAAAGGAAAGAATACCGTCAGCCTAAGAAGCTGACAGATTACTACACACAGCAGAAAATCCAAGATGGCGCCCGCGGCCCTGAATGCAGGAATTCAGCGGCCTATACAGATCTCCCTGATGAGGATGAACTGCAAATAGCTCCACATCTTCACTCTCCTGATGCCTCACCATCATCCCCTGCTTCCTCGGCTGGTAACAGCCCTGCAAAAGCGCGGATGCGCCTGGATGCAGAATCAGCAACATCTGAGGTGAGCCCTGAGCCTGATACAGCCCCAGCTCATCCATCCCCCATAGCAGCCTTCCCTACCACAAACCAGCCTGTAATAGACACCACAATGAAGGGGATGCTCATCTCCCTTCAGAGCTCCCTTCACAATGACATTTCCAATATGTTCTCCAGATTCTCCTCACAAATGAACCATATGGGGCATAAAATACACATTGTTGAGAAACAGATGGGAGAAATGACCGAAACGGTCAATGATCTGGTAGATGCCCATGATCATACACGAGATGAACAGCAATGGATGAGGGCCAAAATGGCGGACCTCGAGGACAGGTCCCGCCGTAATAATGTCAAGATCAGAGGGGTCCCTGAATCTATCCTACCGCATGATTTAAACACATATGCCAGAAAACTGATTTCCACACCCCTGCCTGATCTCACCCCCATGAAAACCATAATCGATCGTATCCATCGCCTCCCTAAACCCCCACATCTTCCGGCCGAAGTCCCACGCAATACCCTGATGAGAATTCACTTTTTTCATGCTAAAGACCAACTTCTGTTCAAATCAAGACACCTGGACCAGCTACCTGCCCCGTATACTAATCTACAACTGTACGCTGACCTCTTACAGCACACCCGCCAGTTAAGGAGACAACTAAACACTATTACCAAACCACTCAATAACCACAAGATCCCCTATCAATGGGGCTTTCCTACCAAGATCATAGTCACCAAGAATGGGACCAAGCATAACATCTCCACAGTGGAGGAAGGCCTCAAATTACTCCACCTATGGGAAATTATTCCAGACCCACCTAACTCAGCTCAACTAAACCACAGAGAAAACTCTCCGCACTCCAATGATAACCGTCACTCCGGTAAGCACTAACCTATACCTGAATAGTGGGCTCGCACATGACCCACTTTACCACATCTCCGGTCGGATGCCTTGCTCATTGTAAATTGCTCCACGAACTTACACCCCACAACAACACAGCAGTACCAGTTTTACTTAACTGTTGTCAATTCGTTTTTGTTTACCCTTTTTCCTAACTTACTTTATTTTCTCCTCACCCTAAAGTTTCCTTTACCCAACATCTCTTCTTTCCTGAGAGCGCACGGAAGAAAAGGACACGAGTACCTCGACCACCAGATCTTTCTACATAGAAGAACCTAACTACTAACTGTGAGTAAAAACTTACCACAAATTCTATCCTACACCACCCACCAAGATGCCCAAATTCCTTTCACTAAATGCCAAAGGGCTAAACCATCCGGTAAAAAGAGCTTCCTTATGGAGAACAGCCCAAAAATCTTCATGTGACATCATCTGTGTGCAAGAAACACACTTTAAAAAATCTGCAATGCCGCACTGCCATAACAAATCCTTTCCCAACATCTACCATGCTCCAGGCCCCACTAAGAAAAACTGAGTTCTAATTGCAATCAAACACATAATCAACTTTACGCTCCATAACAGCATAGTTGATGAAGATGGCAGATATCTGGCCCTAGATTGTACCTTGGACAATGCTAGATACACTATTGTAACGGTGTATGCGCCCAACACTAAACAAATTAGATTCCTCTCTAAGTTGATGCACAAAATCGCCAAATTTCGCCAAGGAAACCTCATAATCTGCGGTGCTTTCAACATTGTTCCGGACAATTCCCTAGATACCTCCTCTCGCAAAACTAGACTTACTTCACCTATGGGACAGTTCCTACGAAACAATGACTTATATGATGTATGGAGATGCCACCACCCCACTGAGAGAGACTACTCCTTCTTTTCCCATCGACACAATTCATACACCAGAATCGACTACTTCCTTGTCTGAATCATCTTTAGATACGATAACGTGGTCTGATCACGCACCTGTATCTATAACCCTTGAATCTTTGCCTACTTCCTCACGTACGAAGTTATGGAGAGCCAACGCTTCAATTATTCAATCACCTGAACACTCAGCTACTATCCGTAAACATTTAGAAGAATTTTTTGATCTGAATCAGGGATCGACATTGAGCAACACTATTTTATGGAACGCTCATAAAGCGGTCATCCGAGGGATTCTTATCCAAATAGGAGCTAGAGAGAAAAGGAGGAGATCACAGCGTCTTGACACCATCACCTCCCAAATTAAAACAGCAGAAGCCCAAAACCAAATAACTCCTGATCCTGCCTTAGAGAAAAACTTGTACTTCTTAGACAAGAATTAAGAAACTTACTACTAGAAACATATGAAAAAGCCCAAAAAAGATTTAAGGCTAACCACTACTCCACCGGGAATAAGGCAGGGAAAGCCATGGCAGTCAGAATCAAAGGTCATCATATTAAAAGCAAGATATCTCACCTCTACCATCCCTCCACGGGACAAAAATTGATAGACCCCCAAGCCATAGCAGAGGCATTTAGTCATTATTACGAAACACTCTATAATCTAAAAAATGACTCCACTATTAGTCAACCTTGCTCAAAAGATATAGAAAACTTTTTGACAGAAATTAATCTCCCCAAAGTATCCTCTGAGCAACTAACAATGCTAAATGCTCCATTCTCCCCAATGGAAGTGTTAGATATCATCACATCCCTGCCATCCAACAAATCCCCTGGACCAGACGGTCTCACTGGAGAGTATTATAAACAATTCTGAACAATTCTAGCCCCTTTTTTGGCTCAAATGTGCAATGACGCTGCCTCATCCTCTTCTCTCCCACAGGAAATGTTAAATGCCTTAATCATTACATTGCCGAAGCCAGGCAAGGACCCCACCTCACCGCAAAACTTTAGACCCATATCGCTACTAAACATTGACACGAAAATTTATGCCAAACTCATAGCAACCAGGTTAGTAAATATTATGCCTTCACTAATTCATCCTGACCAATCCGGGTTCACAAAAGGTAGGCAAACGTTTGATGCAACCCGTAGAATCATTAATATAATCCATCATGCGGAATCTGAATGAACGCCTTCTCTGCTTCTATCACTGGATGCAGAGAAGGCGTTTGATAGAGTAAATTGGATCTATCTCCATGCTACACTCCTTAAATTCGGTCTCCAAGGCCACATTCTTTCCGCTATAATGGCTTTATATTCAAAACCTTCAGCCCAGGTCTATACCTCTGAGATGCTATCTAAACCATTTCCAATTTCTAATGGCACTCGTCAGGGCTGCCCCTTATCACCCATCATCTTCAACTTAATGATGGAACCCCTGGCCGAACATATTAAACTAAACAAATCCATCACAGGATTCAAAATGGGTAAATTAGAACACAAGATCAATCTGTTTGCTGACGACGTCATCATGATGGTAACCAACCCTATATCCTCCCTGGCTTCGATACAATCTGTACTGCAAAAATTTAGTACCATTTCTTATTACAAGGTAAATGAAAATAAGTCATATATTCTGGACCTAGGTTTAGATGCCGTAACCAGCAACCTTCTACGTAACTTCTATACATATCCATGGGCAGACACAGGTATATCATATCTAGGAATCACACTCACCAAATGCACCAGAAATCTTTTTACCAGCAACTACATTGAAATGAAACAGATGCTTATTAAAGAAACCTCCAAACTTTCAAAATTTGAATTTTCTTGGACTGGTAGGCTAGCTGCCTTTAAAATGCTCATGCTCCCTAGATTGCTATACACATTCCGCACTCTTCCTATTCCACTTACTAACACATACATCAAATCTCTACAATCAATTATACATCATTACATTTGGCAAGGCAAGAAACCTAAATGTAGTCATCTCAAAACTACCAAACATAAACTAGCTGGTGGCCTGGGATACGTTGATATTAAAGATTACTATCTAGCGACCATTCTATCTCAAATGAAGGAATGGGTAAACACGCACACTAATACACTATGGGGAAACATTGAAAACAACATGACTCCAGGGCCCAACCTTAAACACTGGTTATTCAGCACTACAACAAACGCCCAAATCTTCCTTTATACTCACCAACCATACAAGCTTCGGTTAAAGCTTGGACAGTGTTACACTCCGTGAAATGGTCCCAATTGCCAACCAAACGCATTCCAATACCTATCCAAACCCTACAATTACTGTCACCTGATTTGACTATTCCCAAATGGATAACAGACCAAAATGCCCACACCACAGACCTCAGGTCTATGATACTGCATAAACCCTTTACCCAACTACAATCACAATACCACACACCCTCCACAGATTTCTTTAGTTGTGCCAGGATCCAACAATGTCTCTCAGCTCACCCACAATTAGAAGGAGAAATACCACTCAAAATGTGAAACTACTACTTCTACCCTGCAAGAAAAAACAGTATTCTTAAAATCTAAACCATACACAGACTGGGAAAAAGAGTTACAGATACAGTTCTCAGAACAACAATGGCAAAAGGCCCTACAATCCATTTATAAATCCATTAGCTGCACCTCTCTATGGGAATTAATGCATAAAATACACCTAAGATGGTACCTAACGCCACAGAGAATGGCCAAATTCCATCCACAATCCTCATCCAAATGTTGGAGAGAATGTGACCACATAGGTACCTTATCTCACATTCTATGGTCATGTCCAGTCTTAAAAACCCTCTGGCAAGAGGTGGAATACATTATACAAGATATCTGTCACCTTCCCATTAAACTCACCCCACAATTGGCCATACTGAACTTGAACACTGAATTACTGCCACCACCTTTCAGACTAGTAATCACGCACATACTTCTAGCTACTAGATTACTCATAACTAGAAGATGGAAAACAAACCTATCCCCAACATTGACAGAAGTCATAACACTGGTTCACTCCCACTTTGCATATGAATTATTTACCCTCTTATTCCAAAATCCACAATCTATAGTACCCCTGGTCAAATTGGTACGCACAAAAACTTACCTGATATTTTCTGATACTACTTACACATACTCGATCCGCACTGTTCTACTCACTCAATATATAACACTGCTCTCTACCTCCCTCCACTACTCTTCATGCCTCCTACCCCCCTCACACACCCCCCCTTTCTTCTTTTTATTATTTTTCCCCAACTACCTTACTTACTACTCTCTCTACTACATGTTACCTACAGTTCCTTACGAGTACGCATAGCTCTCATAATTATACTCAAGTTTGATGAGTACTCTAGACATGATTCGTTCCAACCACATTCCTACACTTGAAAGATTTACAATCTACACTTCTGTATTATTACCATTCTTTGGTACGAACTGTTAATGCTATTCTAAGTTGCTAAATGATTACTGTTTAAAACGTCTTTACACCACGGGAATGAAGGATCCCATAATCAGCCATGTTACAGCATGAGCCCATATGGGGTACATGGGAGTAATAATTCACACACTATACCTTACCTTCGACACCTATTATAGTTCTATTATTTTCACCACGATTGACGAATGAATATTGCTATGTAATTCTCTCAATTGTATTCAATCAGAATGTGATTTTTGACAATGACTGTTCAATCTTTCACTTAAATCTTCAATAAAAATTATTGAAACAATAAAGTACCTGTCACCACCCATCAAAGTACCTGTCACCACCCATCAAAGTACCTGTCATATCTGAGTACCCGAGTACCTGTCAGCCCATCTGAGTACCTGAGTACCTGTCACAGCCCATCTCAGTACCTGAGTACCTGAGCACCTGTCACAGTTCATCTGAGTACCCGAGTACCTGAGTACCTGTCACAGTATATCTGAGTACCCGAGGACTTGAGTACCCATCACAGCCCATCTGAGTACCTGAGTACTTGAGTTCCTGTAACAGTCCATCTAAGTACCCGAGTACCTGAGTACCTGTTACAGTTCATCTGAGTACCTGAATACATTTCACAGCCCATCTGATTACCTGAGCACCTGAGTACCTGTCACAGTCCATCTGAGTACCCGAGTACCTGTCACAGCCCACCTGAGTACCTGTCACAGTTCATCTGAGTACCTGTCACAGGCCATCTGAGTACCTGAGTACATGTCACAGTTCA
Source organism: Lithobates clamitans (assembly GCA_037952925.1). Lineage (NCBI taxonomy): Eukaryota > Metazoa > Chordata > Amphibia > Anura > Ranidae > Lithobates > Lithobates clamitans. The sequence goes on from JBBGZY010000147.1 coordinate 5,878,151, forward strand.
TCTGAATACCCGAGTACCTGAGTACCTGTCACAATGCATCTGAGTACCCGAGTACCTATCACAACCCAACTGAGTACCCGAGCACCTGAGTACCTGTCACAGTCCATCTGAGTACCCGAGTACCTGTTACAGTCCATCTGAGTACCCATCACAGCCCAACTGAGTACCTGTCACAGCCCACCTGAGTACCTGTCACAGCCCACCTGAGTACCTGAGTACCTGTCACAGTTCATCTGAGTACCCAAGTACCTGAGTACCTGTCACAGTTCAGCTGAGTACACAAGTACCTGAGTACCTGTCACAGCCCATCTTAGTACCTGTCACTGCCCATCTAAGTATCTGTCAGGACCCATCAGAGTACCCAAGTACCAGCCACCAGCCCATCAGAGTACCAGAGTACCTATCTATAGGCCATCAGAGTACCCGAGTACCTGTCACCAGGCCAACAGAGTACCTGAGTACCTGTCACCAGGCCATCAGTGTACCCTAGTATCTATCTCCAGCCCATCAGAGTACCCGAGTACCTGTCACCAGGTCATCAGAGTACCAGAGTACCTGTCTCCAGCCCAACAGAGTACCAGAGTACCTATCTGCAGCCCATGCCTCATAAAATATATGTTGGGGTGTTTGCTTTCCAAAATGAGGTCATTTTGTGGGTAATTCCATTGTCCTGGTGCTCAAGGACCTTCAAAATTGTGATAGATAGGAATGAAATGAGATGTGTAATTTATGCTCCTAGCACCCCTGAAGGTAGTACTTCAATGTTGGGCCTCTGTATGTGGCCAGGCTGTGTAAAAGTTTCACACATGTGGTATCACCATACTCAGGACGAGTAGCAAAATGTGTTTTGGGGTGTAATTTTTGCTGTATACATGCCATGTATTAGAAATATCTTATAAATTGACAACTTTGTGTAAAAAAAAAAAAGATTTTCATTTTTTTTCCACGTTTTCTGAAGACTTCTGTAAAAAAAATTAACTGTTCAAAAGACTCATAATGCCTCATAGAATATACCTTGGGGTGTTTTTTTTCCAAAATGGGGTCATTTTGTGGGTAATTCCATTGTCCTAGTGCTCCAGGGTCTTCAAAGTGTAATAGGTCGTTAGGAAATTAGAGGAGTAATTTATGCTCCAAGAACGTCTGACGGTGCTCCCTGCATGTTGGGCCTCTGTATGTGGCCAGGCTGTGTAAAAGTCTCACACATGTGGTATCACCATACGCAGGAGGAGTAGTAGAATGTGTTTTGGGGTGTCATTTTTGCTATATACATGCTTTGAGTTAGAAATATCTTATTAACCGACAACTTTGTGTAAAAAAAAATGTTTTAATTTTCTTTCCACGTTTTCCGAAGACTTGTGGAAAAAATTAACCGTTCAAAAGACTCATTATGCCTCATAGAATAGACGTTGGGGTGTCTTCTTTCCAAAATGGGGTGATTTTGTGGGTAATTCCACTGTCCTGGTGCTCCAGGGCCTTCACAAATGTAATAGGTCGTTAGGAAATTAGAGATGTGATTTATGCTCCTAGAACCCCTGATGGTGCTCCCTGCATGTTGGACCTCTCTGTGTGCCAGGCTGTGTAAAAGTCACACACATGAGGTATCGTCATACTCAGGAGGAGTAGCAGAATGTATTTTGGGGTGTAATTGTAAGTATGCATATGCTGTGCGTGAGAAATAACTTGTTATTATGACAATTTTGTGAAAAAAAAAATCTTAATTTTCCCAAGAATTGTGGGAAAAAATGATATTTTCAAAAAACTCACCATGCCTCTTACTAAATACCTTTGACTGCCTACTTTTTAAAAAGGGGGTCATTTGGGGGTATTTGTACTTTCCTGACATTTCAGGGCCTCAAGAAATGAGATAGGCAGTCAGTGCATCAGATGTGATCAGGTGTGATCAATTTTCAATGATTTGCATCATAGCTTGTAGACTCTATAACTTTCACAGAGACTAAATAATATCCATTAATTTGGGTTACTTTTACCAAAGAGATGTAGCAGCATACATTTTGGCCCAAATTTATGAACAAAAATGACTTATTTGCAAAATGTTATCAAAGAAACTAAAAAAGTGTTTGTTTTTTCAAAATTTTCACTTTTTTTTTCACTTATCGCAAAAAATAAAAAAAAACAGTGGTGATTAAATACCACCAAAAGAAAGCTCTATTTGTATGAAAAAAAAATGAAAAAAATGTTGTTTGGGTACAGTGTTGCATGACTAAGTAATTGGCATTCAAAGTGTGAGAGCACTGAAAGCTAAAAATTGGTCTGGGCAGGTCGGGTGTATAAATGTCCTGTATTGAAGTGGTTAATTACCACTGTTTTTTTTTTTTTTTTTGCTAAACATGCTAAACCAACGAAAAAAGACAGAGAATTTGGTGAAAAAAGTTTTTCCCAGTTTCTGTTTTAAAATTTTGTAAATAAGTATTTTTTTCTTCTTCACTGCGCTTATGAGGCTTCACTGATGGGCACTGATAGGCTGCACTGATAAGGTTGCACTGATGGGCACTGATGGGAACTGATGGGGTTACACTGATGGGAATGGATGAGGATGCACTGATAATCAGTGTAAACAGTATACTGACAGCCTTGCTGGTATCAGCTATCCTTTCCTCATACAGACAAAGCGATTGAGGAAAGGACTGACAAGTCTGTTTACATGTGATAAGCTGTGATTGGACACAGCTGATCACATGGTAAAGGGCCACCGTCATCACCGCCATCACCCTTCTTACCGGACCCAGTAGCACAACAGCAGTGGTCTCTCCTAGTAAATGTCTTCCTCAGTGCTGTCCCCTCAGATTTTCCCTCACATGCTGGAAGATTTCCACAGGCTTGGTCTTTCTGTTAGGAATTGCACTGTACTGCAGGTGCCTGTCTCTGGCTATATCTCTGGTGCCTTAGGTGAAGTTCCTGGACACAGTCTTGTCACACTTACTCCTGTCACAGTCTGACTCAAAAATTAAACTTCCTGGGAAGGATATTTGGTTCAGTCCGGTTCTCTTCTCCTCATAGTACCGGGCTAACTGGGGACTGTAGTCTATTTCTTGTTATGGGCAGCCTGTCTCTGGGGAATACATGTCCCATGATGCTCCTCTCCTGTTTGCTGATTGGTTTCTCACTGTTGCCAGGAGACAGGGGGAAGAGAATCCACACACACAGTCCTCTCTTGTGGTTAAACTCTGCGCTGCTGACAGGAGGAGCCCAGAGACAACCTGCAGCTTACCTCTCTCTTGCTACAGAACAGTACAGTACAAATTTACACAATAAACTGGTGGAGAGGGCAGGTAGATGAGCAGGTGGGGGGAAGGATCGGATGCCCAGCTACACACTCCCCCACCAAAGGTCCCCAAAGGAAGGAAAGAGTTAATTTGGGTATAATGTCCATAATCTGGTACAAATTCTCAAAGTACATCGGTAGGCAAAGCAGGTTAGTACATATAAAAGAACAAGCAATTTACATTTACAAGTACACTTAAACCTTCTGTAGTATGAGCAAAATCCCAGGAAAGACCTATGCTCTGTCCCATTGGTAGGTCTTGGCTAAGAGGTGACAACTTCCAGCTTCTGGGGGTCAGTAACCACTCCTTCAACTAAGACAACATGCCCGAGGTAGTTAACTGAAGGCTGGTAGAACTGACATTTTTTTAAAGAAAATGTCAATCCCTTATCATGGCGTCTCTTCAGGACCTTTTCCAGATGATTTTCATGTTCTTCAAGAGTTTTTGCCAAAAACTATGTTATTGTACAGGTACACCAACACTTAGTTTAGGTTCATGTCTCCTACTGTATTCCTAATCAATCTCTGGAATGTTGTTGCTGGAGCACCGGACAGACCTTGAGGCATTCTGTCAAACTCAAAGAACCCTAATGGGGTGATAAAAGCTGTCTTCTCTCTGTCTTCAAGTGCATGGGTATTTGATAGTACCCACTTTTTAAGTCCAATACGCTGAAAAACTTAATTCCCGACAGGCTCTGTAAGGCATCCTCTATTCTTGGAGTGGTACTGTATACTGATCAGGGATAGTCCTGTGGCTAAGTGTCCAGTAATTGATACACAACCTCAGGGAACCATTCTTCTTCCGCTCCACTACTATGGTGGAAGCATAAGGGCTCTGAGACTCCTGAATGATGCCTGCTCTCTTCAGCTCTGCCAGTTTCTCACATCCAGGTCCCCCAATGGGATCTATTGGACTATTTCCCTAAATAGCTTGTCTTTCTGAAAGCAAATCCAATGTTGGGCACTCTTTGCACACCCCACATTGAACTCACTCATTGAAAACATATCCTACCATCTCAAAAGCTGGGCTTTGACTCTTTCTTTCCACTCGTGTGGGAGCGTAGTGTTTTGCAGATAGAATGTCTCTATGGAAATCCCATCCTTTGCTTCTTTTACCAAATCAGATGGTGAGACTGGGGTGGCTGGATTCACCTGTCCTAGCAGTGACAAGTGAACACCAGTGAAATTCGGCTCTGCAATTTCACTGGTGAGTCAACAAAGAGTCCTGTTTGGTCCCAATTGAATTTGACTGACGCCTGTAGACACGCCACCTCTCAAGACTGTAGTATCTTTTCGCTTCAGTCTAATGGCTATATCTTTCCCACTCCTTTGGCTGGGGCTTTCTGTTTCAGAACTAGGCGCTGATACACTTTTCACAGCATGGGTTGTATGCCCTCTGTAGTAGCGTCAGGTTTCGAGACAAGAGGAGCCTCCTGACAAGGTCAGTGTTTGTCTCTACTATTAGGGAACTCTTGTTGGCTCCTGGTGGGCGAGGGCATACAAAGGTTAGCATATCAAATGTCTCTGATTGCCCAGCTATGAAGGTATCAAATGTCAAGTTGGTCGATAAGTAGCCATCATATGGGAAATTCTGAGTTCCAAGGCCCTATATTTTTAATTCCTCCAATTTATGACACATTTTTACTGCATTTTTGCAACAGAGCAGTGTAAAAGCAGCCGTAAACATAATTAGATGCATATTTTAAAAACGCATGCAGTGTAAAAAACCTGAATTTGACCTGATATCAGTCTCCCACAGTTTCTGTAGCAGACCTAGAATATGGAAAGGAGTAGCATCACAAGAAGCCACTAAGTTCATGTGCTCACAAGTTGCATGCTGAAAGGAGGAGAAAGCAGAATGACAGAAAGATGAGCTCATCAATTTGCTGCATCTGCTTTTACCATCCATTAACCGGCTGGGGCAGGTCCAAAATGACCTTGGATTAAAGGAAGGGGGATGAATAGTATTATCCATCAGGCTGAATATACAGTATCTAGCACCAAAAAAAAAAGGACTGTATAGAAAAGCTGGACTGAAGCTGAATATTGCAGTACAAGCTTATTTTGTTATTTACTTTTTTCTGGTTTATTAACATATAGTGGCACTATTTGCATCTAATATGAATATTATATGTAATGTTATAAGTTACAATATTTTTTATTATATATAATAATGTCCTATAATACAGTGGCTGTGCCGATTCCAGAAGTTTTGCGGTACTGTCGCTTCATTGGGAAGAGAGAGGGTAAGTAGGCAAAAACTAGACATAAGTAAAGAATTATAAAAGTTACATGTCGTACAATAATGATGATCTTTTATTTATTTCAATGGACCATATAGAGCATGATTTAAATATACAGACTAGGGATGTGCCGAACACCCTTCTGTTCGGTTCGCAGCAGAACATGCGAACAGGCAAAAAAATCGGAAGAACACACAAACACCGTTAAAGTCTATGGGACACGAACATGAACAATCAAAAGTTCTCATTTTAAAGGCTTATATGCAAGTTATTGTCATAAAAAAGTGTTTGGAGACCCAGGTCCTGCCCCAGGGGACATGTATCAATGCAAATTTTTTTTTTTAAATGGCCGTTTTTTTGGGAGCAGTGATTTTTTTTTTTAATGCTTAAAGTGAAACAATAAAAATGAAATATTCCTTTAAATATTGTGCCTCGGGGACTGTCTATAGTATGCCTGTAAAGTGGCACATTTTTCCCGTGTTTAGAATAGTACCACAGCAAAATGACATTTCTAAAGGAAAAATTGTCATTGAAAACTGATCGCAGCTGTAATGAATTGTCAGGTCTCGGCAATATAGATAAAACTTTTTTTTAAAAAGAGCATGGGATCCCCCCAGTCCATTACCAGGCCCTTTGGGTCTGGTATGAATATTAAGGGGAACCCCAAACCAAAATTAAAAAAAAATTATGGGGAACCCTGGGTGGGGGGCTAAAATTCATACCAGACCCTTTAGGTCTGGTCCCCCTGTATGGTCCCCCTGTGTGAAATGGTAACGGGTACAAATGTACCCCTACCATTTCACAAAAAAAGTGTCAAAATGTTAAAAAACACAAGACACAGCTTGGGACAAGTCCTTTATTAAAACTAAAAAAATAAAAATGTCCCACAATGTCCATTCATCTTCTTCTATCACGCTGCCCGACGGACCGAAAAAGAAAATTAAAAAATCTGTGTCCAATCCTCCTCCATGGGAGGCTCCCGCCGTTTGACGCTTCTTCGCCTTTGACAGTTCTTATATAACTGAGGGCGGGCCCGCCCAGTGATGTACCCGGGTGACCCCGCCCCCTGATGAATGGACATCGTGGGACATTTTTTTTTTAAAATTTTTAATAAAGGACTTGTCCCAAGCTGTGTCTTTTGTTTTTTTAACATTTTGACACTTTTTTTGTGAAATGGTAGGGGTACATTTGTACCCCGTTACCATTTCACATAGGGGGGGAGGCTGGGACCTGGGGGTCCCCTTGTTAAAGGGGTCTTCCAGATTCCAATAAGCCCCCCACCCGCAAACCCCCACAACCACCGGGCAAGGGTTGTGGGATGAGGCCCTTGTCCCCATCAACATGGGGACAAGGTGCTTTGGGGGCTACCCATGTTGAGGGCATGTGGCCTGGTATGGTTCAGGAGGGGGGGCGCTCTCTTGTCCCCCCTCTTTTCCTGTGGCCTGCCAGTTGCATGCTTGCATAAGGGTCTGGTATGGATTTTGGGGGGACCACTACGCCATTTTTTTAAAATTTGGCGCAGGGTTCCCCTTAATTTCCATATCAGACCCGAAGGGCCTGGTATGGATTTTAGGGTGACCCCCATGCAATTTTTTTTAAATTTTGGTTTGGGGTTCCCCTTAATATTCATACCAGACCCAAAGGGCCTGGTAATGGACGGGGCGGGGATGCTATGCTCTTTTTTTCAATTAGTTTTATCTATATTGCCGACACCCAACAATTTATTACAGCCGCGATCAGTTTTGAATGACAATTTTTCCTTTAGAAATGTCATTTTGCTGTGGTACTGTTCTAAACATGGGAAACCCCCCCAGGCACACTGTTTAAAGGAATACTTCATTTTTATTGTTTCACTTTAGGCATTAAAAAAATCACTGCTCCCCTGGGGCAGGACCCGGGTCCCCAAACACTTTTTATGACAATAAATTGCAAATAAGCCTTTAAAATGAGCACTTTTAGTTTTTCATGTTAGTGTCCCATAGACTTTAACGGTGTTCCGGCAGCTTTCAAATTTGCAGTGAACACCGCATATTGTTCGCTGTTTGGCGAACAGGCGAACACCCGACTTACATTCGACTCGAACATCGGGCTCATCCCTAATACTGACCAACATTATGGAAAGAGCACCCTAGAATCATCTGGCGGGCAGATATTTACACAGGGTCCACATCCTCAAAGGTGCACGGTATGGTCCAAAAACTACCGATCTTGATAATAAATTGATATACATGCTTCAATAATGCCATATAGTGTCACCAAGTAAAATCACTGAGCAAATTTTTAGTAGGTGGACCATTTATATACTATACTTACATCTCTATTAGAAAGAGGGGTAATAACTGGATCAGACTGGTTCTTGATGGATTATCAAAGATGGGTAATGATCTAATGCCAATAACACGTTTAAGCCATATAAGAGTCCATATTTCATGGGGGGGAAGGATCCAGTTATAGATTCCATATACAGTATCCCATTATAACTCTACATTATCATAACCTATTAAAACCCAAAGAGATAGCATCATTGAATCACAAATGTGGGGTAATACTAGACCCATAAGGATAGCAAGACTTAAAAGGAATCAAATGGACATCAATATTGCAGGTTAGTGCTTCCCATGGCATTATTCCCATACAATATAGCCAACATTTGTATCCTACCTTACTTAGGGCAGCAAATCACCACCCTCAATATTAGTGGTCGTATCTCAGGGCATGCTTCATCCAAAGCAGAGCCCGCCACTTGAAAAAACACAACATCCTGCTGCATGTTCCCAACCACATTATTTATACATAGCAATAAACTATCACATCTAGGCATCAATACCCCACAAGAGTTGCTCCAAGATATATAGCCATCAAACCCTACCTCAATATTTAAGGCCACTATCCCAAAGCCAACAACACCATGAGAGAGAGTCCGGCACTTTTAAATGCTTCCACACCACTCTGACGAGCTGCCCGGCATCGGGCAATGAGAAATGAAGTCATTGCAGTGCGTGCATCCATCACATGACCGCACATGCACTGTAGCATCATGCGCGGAAAGCCTATCTTTCAAGTGGCGCCGCCCCGCAGTCGCAATGTGTCACTGCCAGGATGCACACAGCAGGTGCCATGGCCACCAGAGTGGAAAACGTAATTGCCCAGGCACCAGAACAAGGCAGCCTATACAGCCCCTCCCTGCCTAGATGAGAGGGAAACATGGACGCATATGTCCGCTAGCCAGACAGAAAGGAGTGACACCTAATGGTCAAAAACCAGCAATTAAATCATTCAAACACAAACGGAATATAATATATCCAAGCATTGTGGTATGCTAGTATATCTAGAGTTTATATTCTCTTAACAGTATTTGGGAATAATTCTACATTTGTATGTTACAGAAAGAGTATATATCAAACAGAGTGAAAAATGGATCAAAGAAAAGGTTTGTAACTGAATGCATCATTTAGTCCTGGTAGACATATTGCCTTAAATGAGAAAATCCACCTAGATTCTCATTGGAGGATCCATTTATCCAGATCTCCTCCTCTTGGGTGGGAGGGGATATGTTCTAGGGCCGCAAACCTGACAACATCGGTGTTACATTTATGGTAGAAGGGGTAGATGGGGTAGAAGGTTTGTTGTTATTAATAGGGATGAGGTTCGTGTTCGAGTCGAACCCATGTTTGACTCGAACATCATCTGTTTGCCCGTTCGCCGAATTGCGAACGATATGGGCCGTTCGCGCCAAATTCGTGTGGCGCGTCACGGCCCATAATTCACTGCAGCATCGCAGTGCATTGCTGGCTGATGATTGGCCAAGCATGCACTATGACCCGCATGCTTGGCCAATCACAGCGCCGTCAGTAGAGAGAGCTGTAATTGACCAAAGCCAGGGTGGCTTTGGCCAATTATGGCTCAGGGGGTTTAGAACACGCCCCACACTATATAAGGCTGCCTGCACGGCGGCCCTGTGTAGTGTGTGTTCCGGCGTTGAGATACATAGATAGACAGAGAGACAGTGTCATTTCATTTGAGTTAGCTAGATTAGGCAGGACAAGCAGTGAGTTAGCTGCATTTACAATGTATTGTGTATATATATGCATCCCAGGTGTTGCATATATATACACTGTATTCAGTTTAACTAGATCCGTTCCTGTTATCTTCTTACTGACAGGCAGGCTTGTCTTGTTACAGTATTTACAGCTACCTGAAGAAAATTGCTGGTGTTCTTTTAAATCCTATTAGTACCACAGTCAGGCAGCTAGACTATTTACAGTTAGTGCAGTGTGTCCTGCTCACAGTGTTCAGCTAAAACTACAAGTTAGTGTGGTGCGTCCTGCTCACAGTGTTCAGCTAAAACTACAAGTTAGTGTAGTGAGATCTCTGCACAGTGTTCAGCTAAAACTACAAGTTAGTGCGGTGCGTCCTGCTCACAGTGTTCAGCTAAAACTACAAGTTAGTGTGGTGCATCCTGCTCACAGTGTTCAGCTAAAACTACAAGTTAGTGTAGTGAGACCTTTGCAAAGTGTTCAGCTAAAACTACAAGTTAGTGCAGTGCGTCCTGCTCACAGTGTTCAGCTAAAATTACAAGTTAGTGTAGTGAGACCTCTGCACAGTGTTCATCTAAAACTACAAGTTAGTGCAGTGCGTCCTGCTCACAGTGTTCAGCTAAAACTACAAGTTAGTGCAGTGCGTCCTGCTCACAGTGTTCAGCTAAAACTACAAGTTAGTGTAGTGAGACCTCTGCACAGTGTTCAGCTAAAACTACAAGTTAGTGCAGTGCATCCTGCTCACAGTGTTCAGATAAAACTACAAGTTAGTGTAGTGAGACCTCTGCACAGTGTTCATCTAAAACTACAAGTTAGTGCAGTGTGTCCTGCTCACAGTGTTCAGCTAAAACGACAAGTTAGTGCAGTGCGTCCTGCTCACAGTGTTCAGCTAAAACTACAAGTTAGTGGGGTGAGACCTCTGCACAGTGTCCATCTAAAACTACAAGTTAGTGCTGTGCGTCCTGCTCACAGTGTTCAGCTAAAACTACAAGTTAGTGTAGTGAGACCTCTGCACAGTGTTCAGCTAAAACTACAAGTTAGTGCAGTGCGTCCTGCTCACAGTGTTCAGCTAAAACTACAAGTTAGTGTAGTGAGACCTCTGCACAGTGTTCATCTAAAACTACAAGTTAGTGCAGTGCATTCTGCTCACAGTGTTCAGCTAAAACTACAAGTTAGTGCGGTGCGTCCTGCTCACAGTGTTCAGCTAAAACTACAAGTTAGTGTAGTGAGACCTCTGCACAGTGTTCAGCTAAAACTACAAGTTAGTGAGGTACATACTGCTCACAGTGTTCAGCTAAAACTACAAGTTAGTGTAGTGAGACCTCTGCACAGTGTTCAGCTAAAACTACAAGTTAGTGCAGTGCGTCCTGCTCACAGTGTTCAGCTAAAACTACAAGTTAGTGTAGTGAGACCTCTGCACAGTGTTCATCTAAAACTACAAGTTAGTGCAGTGCGTCCTGCTCACAGTGTTCAGCTAAAACTACAAGTTAGTGCAGTGCGTCCTGCTCACAGTGTTCAGCTAAAACTACAAGTTAGTGTAGTGAGACCTCTGCACAGTGTTCATCTAAAACTACAAGTTAGTGCAGTGCGTCCTGCTCACAGTGTTCAGCTAAAACTACAAGTTAGTGCAGTGCATCCTGCTTACAGTGTTCAGCTAAAACTACAAGTTAGTGGGGTGCGTCCTGCTCACAGTGTTCAGCTAAAACTACAAGTTAGTGTGGTGCGTCCTGCTCACAGTGTTCAACTAAAACTACAAGTTAGTGGGGTGCGTCCTGCTCACAGTGTTCAGCTAAAACTACAAGTTGGTGCGGTGCATCCTGCTCACAGTGTTCAGCTAAAACTACAAGTTAGTGTAGTGAGACCTCTGCACAGTGTTCATCTAAAACTACAAGTTAGTGCCGTGCGTCCTGCTCACAGTGTTCAGCTAAAACTACAAGTTAGTGCGGTGCGTCCTGCTCACAGTGTTCAGCTAAAACTACAAGTTAGTGGGGTGAGACCTCTGCACAGTGTTCAGCTAAAACAACAAGTTAGTGCAGTGCGTTATTACAATTTTTGATGCAATACTTTGCAGCAGGGCTCATTTCTGCATTCCAACTAGAGTATCTGTGAGGGGTTGCAGTGTTGTGGCACCAGCTACAGTACCAGTTCAACAGGGGCATGTAATTACAATTCTTGATCTAATATTTCACAGCAGGGCCCATTTCTGCACCCACCAAGAGCGAGTGAGGACTTACAGTGTTGTGGCACCAGCACCACCACCACCACCACCAAAGGCCCAATTTTTCTGCCCTTGTTCAACAGGGGCATGTAATTACAATTCTTGATCTAATATTTCACAGCAGGGCCCTGTGAGGGCTTACAGTGTTGTGGCCACAACAACACCTAAGGCCCAAATTTCTTCTGAGTATATAGGGCAGGCCCCTAATTTCAAACAAGATATGGTGAAAAATACTCCTGCGCTAGTGAGATCGTTTGCTGTAAAACAAAGGTAGTATTGTAGTCAGAGATAGGACTGGGGGAGATGATGGAGCATGTCCCGCTGCCTTAGCTGACCAGGGGTGGTCTGGAAAGGACTGTTTAGTAGGAAGTGGATGGAAGGCGCGTGATCAGACGCTTACATCAAGAAATGTATGGTTTATTTATGTAAAAGAATACAGACATATAGTCATATAAATATAAAATCATACAAATACTACATAATATTAAAAAAAAGGAAAAACAGGTAACAAAATAAGTACTAGGAAGTTAAAATTGGGGTGTGCCCATATTGAGGCAGGTATTTAAGAAAGGCTGACGCGTTTCGAGGAAAACCTCTTCATCAGAGCCAGGAGAACTTTTTTTTAATATTATGTAGTATTTGTATGATTTTATATTTATATGACTATATGTCTGTATTCTTTTACATAAATAAACCATACATTTCTTGATGTAAGCGTCTGATCACGCGCCTTCCATCCACTTCCTACTAAACAGCCCTAATTTCAAACATCTAACTTACAAACGACTCCTACTTGCAAACGGAAGGAGACAACAGGAAGTGAGATGAAATCTACCCCTAGGAAGGGAAATTCTCTCCTGTAAGAGTTAATATGGGAAAAACATTTCTCCTTTCCACTGATGCTTTCCAATCCTTGTTCCACAAAAAACCCCAAATTTTCAAAAAACATTTGTCATTGGGACAAAAAGTGAGGTGAAATCTTCTGAAGAGGAGGACAGACAGCAAAACAAATGTCACAGGGGTGATAACCCTTCCCTATGTTTTCCAAAAAGCTTAAAAAAGATTTTTTGGCTGGAGCTAAACATGTTAAAAATGTACCCGTTCAAAATTACAAAGAGATTCTACTTAACAACAAACCTACAGTCCCTGTCTTGTTTCCACTGCCTGTATACTGCTGTTCAGAGTATATAGGGCCTGGTGGCCCCACACCTTTCCTTATTTTAATTTGGGTGTGGGGTTCCCCTTAATATCCATACAAGACCCAAAGGGCCTGGTAATGGACTGGGGGTTACCCATGCCATTTGTCCCACTGATTTTCATCCATATTGCCAGGACCCGACATTACATTAAACCCCCAAGCAGTTTTAAATTAGATTTTTTCCTTTAAAAATGACATTTTGTGCAGGGACTGTTCTAAACACGGGAAACACGCGCCACTTTACAGGCATACTATAGATACACCCCAGGTATGATTTTTAAAGGAATATTTCACTTTTTTTTTTACTTTAGGCATCATTAAAATCACTGCTCCCGAAAAAACGGCCGTTTTTAAAAGTTCTTTTTGCATTGATACATGTCCCCTGGGGCAAGACCCGGGTCCCCAAACTCTTTTTAGGACAATACCATGCAAATTAGCCTTTAAAATGAGCACTTTTGATTTCGAACGTTCGAGTCCCATAGACGTCAATGGGGTTCTAACGTTCGTTCGAATTTTCGGTCCGTTCGCAGGTTCTGGTGCGAACCGAACCGGGGGGTGTTCGGCTCATCCCTAGTTATTAATATAGTAAATATGATCCTTGATACTCTGCCAAAATTGGCATTTTGTTGCACCAATGTAGAACGCCCCAGATTCACACAGCATAATATATACCACACCAACAGTCTGACAGTCCACATAATGGGACATTGCATGTAGATTACCATTTGGTAAAAAGGACATTTGTTTTTCAAAGATCTAATTACAAAAAGTGAATTTTCCACATTTCCAGGTACCATTGACACAGTGAACATCTGTCTCAGATGTATCCTGCCAAAATTACTTCTAGTCAGTTTATCTCTAAAAGATCTCCCTCTCCTATAGGTAATATCTGATCTATCTTTAACATATTTCTTGAGAATTGGATCAATCATTAGGAGGTAGCAATGCTTTTGTAAAATATTTTTAATGTAAAAGTGTTGTCTGTGGTATGATGTTATAAACCTCACTTTTTTTAGGCTTGTGCTAGAGTAGCCTCTGTCTAGAAGTCTCTCCTTTAAAGCATTGCCCCCCTGTTTAAAATAGTCATCACTCAAACAGATGCATCTCAATCTCAGATATTGACTATGGGGGATACTTCTTACTAATGGATGTGGATGTGCGCTTGCCATGCGCAGTATAGTATTTCCTGCACATGGCTTGTGAAAGAAAGTGGTCCCAATTATTCCACCCTTCTCCAAGAAGATTTCAATATCTATAATATCTACAACCTTGGATGTTTTACAAGAATCATTTCATACATATCTTTATCGATAATGTCCTGATGATATGCTTGGACTAGGAGTTCTGTGAACTTTAATAATCCATCAGGAACTAAGTATGTATAGTATATAAATGGTACACCTACTGAATAGCTACTCAGTTATTTGACTTGGTGACACTATATGGCAACTTTGAAGCATGCATATCTATTTATTTTCAAGATCGTTCATTTTTGGACCATTCCATGCACCTTTGAGGATGTGGACACTGTTTATGCCTCTATGTTCACCCGCCAGACGATTCTTGGTTTTGGTCAGTATATTAAACGCATGCTCTAAATGATCCATTGAACTAAATAAATGTTATCATTATTGTACGACTAGGGATGAGCTGATGTTCGAGTCGAACGTAATGTTCGCTTGTTCGCCGAATAGCGAACAATTTGGGGTGTTCGCAGCAAAATCGAAAGCCACGGAACATCCTTTAAAAGTCTATGGGAGAAATAAAAAGTGCTAATTTTAAAGGCTTATATACTTGGTATTGTCATAAAAGTGTTTGGGGACCTGAGTCCTGCCCCAGGGGACATGTATCAATGCAAAAAAAGTTTTAAAAATGTCCGTTTTTATTCGGGAGCAGTGATTTTATTAATGCTTAAAGTGAAACAATAAAAGTGAAATATTCCTTTAAATTTCATAACTAGGGGGTGTCTATAATATGCCTGTAAAGTAGCGCATGTTTCCCGTGTTTAAAATAGGTACCCCTCAAAAGTCCCCCCCTCAAAATCCATACCAGACCCTTCAGGTCTGGTTCCCCTGTATGGTCCCCCTGTGTGAAATGGTAAGGGGTACAAATGTACCCCTACCATTTCACAAAAAAAGTGTCAAAATGGTAAAAATGACAAGACACGGCTTGGGACAAGTCCTTTATTAAAAAATAACAAAATAAAAATGTCCCACGAAGTCTTCTTCTTCTTCTCTTGCTCCACCGAAGGAACGAAAATAAAAAAAATAAAACGCGACTGACACACCTTTGCTTTAACAGCTCCTTTATAACTGAGGGCGGAGCCACACCGTGACGCATCTTCGCTTTAACAGCTCTTTTATAACTGAGGGCGGAGCCACACCGTGACGTTCCTGGGTGACCCCGCCCCCTCTGATGCACGGGGACATGCTGGGGCATCAGAGGGGGGCGGGTCCCCGTCCTCAGTTAAAAAAGAACTGTCAAAGCAAAGATGCATCATACGATGGGAGCCTCCCATGGAGGTGTGTCAGTCACGTTTTATTTTTTTTATTTTTTGGTCCATCAGCAGAGCAAGAGAAGAAGAAGGCTTCGTAGGACAGTTTTGTTTTCTTATTTTTTAATAAAGGTCTTGTCCCAAGCCGTGTGTTATCATTTTTACCATTTTGATACTTTTTTTGTGAAATGGTAGGGGTACATTTGTACCCCGTTACAATTTCACACAGGGGGGAGGCCGGGATCTGGGGGTCCCCTTGTTAAAGGGGGCTTCCAGATTCTGATAAGCCCCCCGCCTGCATACCCCCACAACCACCAGGCAAGCATTGTGGGGATGAGGTCCTTGTCCCCATCAAGATGGGGACAAGGTGCTTTGGGGGGCTACCCCAAAGCACCCTCCCCATGTGGAGGGCATGTGGCCTGGTACGGTTTGGAGGCGGGGCTCTCTTGTCCCCCCTTCTTTTCCTGCGGCCTGCCAGGTTGCGTGCTCGGATAAGGGTCTGGTATGGATTTTTGGGGGGACCCCACGCCATTTTTTAAAAAAAATTGGCGTGGGGTTCCCCTTAATATACATACCGGACCTGAAGGGCCTGGTATGGAATTTGGGGGGACCACCATGCAATTTTTTTTTTAATTTTGGTTTGGGGTTCCCCTTAATATTCATACCAGACCCAAAGGGACTGGTAATGGACTGAGGGGATCCCATGCCATTCTGGATTTGGCACAGCCTGGTTGTAAAAAATGCAGCTATATTGCTGTGTTTATCGATGTTCAGGCTTTTGAGTACCGATCCAGTAAAGGGTATTTTATTTATGAGTGGCTTCTTTACCCCATGTTTTATGTATTGTGGATGTTTTAACTGAAATGTAATAGAGTGTGAATTTTATACAAATGATGGTCTCATGATGTGCCTATAAAGTCCATATTTAGGAGTCCTATTGGGGATATTTGTCCTCACTTGGATCTCCTCCTACACTGAAGAAAATTAAGTGGACTGCCCGGCAAGAGTTAATGTGCTGCAAAGGACTTGTGGTTCCCTCAGGTGGAAACACTACCAGCGAGGGACACTAGAAGGAGAAACTCAGATGAGTGTAGCAGACTTCACCAGGTAACGAAACATTAGCATCTGCCAGTATCGGTTAGAAGGAGATGGGAGGCAGGGATTGGAAAAGTATTAATTTTGCCTGGGGTTTGACTTCAAGAGTGGGTGCATGCCAATATACATTTATCCCCAAGATATGTTGCTGTATATACTGTAAATAAACGTTAAAACATGAGAGTGTTGCTCTTTTGTTAGTTCTTTAATACATGTGAACCAAATGTGATGTGTCACTGGTACTAATTAAATAAACAATAAATGTTCATGTTCCTGACATATCCCTGCTAGGGATGAGCTTCGTGTTCGAGTCGAACCCATGTTCGACTCGAACATCGGCTGTTCGACCGTCCGTCGAATTGCGAACGATATGGGCCGTTCGCGCCAAATTCGTGTGGCGCGTCACGGCCCATAATTCACTGCGGCATCGCAGTGCATTGCTGGCTGATGATTGGCCAAGCATGCACTATGACCCGCATGCTTGGCCAATCACAGCGCCGTCAGTAGAGAGAGCTGTAATTGGCCAAAGCCAGGGTGGCTTTGGCCAATTATGGCTCAGGGGATTTAGTACACGCCCCAAACTATATAAGGCCGCCTGCACGGCGGCCCTGTGTAGTGTGTGTTCCGGTGTGCTGAGAGATAGAGAGAGAGAGAGACAGTGTCATTTGATTTGAGTTAGATAGATTAGGCAGAACAGTCAGTCAGTTAGCTGCACTTACAGTGTATTGTGTATATATATGCATCCCAGGTGTTGCATATATATATATATACACTGTATTCAGTTTAGCTAGATCCGTTCCTATTATCTTCTATCTAGACTATTTACATTTAGTGCAGTGCGTCCTGCTCACAGTGTTCAGCTAGATCCGTTCCTGTTATCTTCTAGACTATTTACATTTAGTGCAGTGCGTCCTGCTCACAGTGTTCAGCTAGATCCGTTCCTGTTATTTACATTTAGTGCAGTGCGTCCTGCTCACAGTGTTCAGCTAGATCCGTTCCTGCTATATACATTTAGTGCAGTGCGTCCTGCTCACAGTGTTCAGCTAGATCCGTTCCTGCTATTTACATTTAGTGCAGTGCGTCCTGCTCACAGTGTTCAGCTAGATCCGTTCCTGCTATTTACATTTAGTGCAGTGCGTCCTGCTCACAGTGTTCAGCTAGATCCGTTCCTGCTATTTACATTTAGTGCAGTGCGTCCTGCTCACAGTGTTCAGCTAGATCCGTTCCTGTTATCTTCTAGACTATTTACATTTAGTGCAGTGCGTCCTGCTCACAGTGTTCAGCTAGATCTGTTCCTGCTATTTACATTTAGTGCAGTGCGTCCTGCTCACAGTGTTCAGCTAGATCCGTTCCTGCCATTTACATTTAGTGCAGTGCGTCCTGCTCACAGTGTTCAGCTAGATCCGTTCCTGCTATTTACATTTAGTGCAGTGCGTCCTGCTCACAGTGTTCAGCTAGATCCGTTCCTGCTATTTACATTTAGTGCAGTGCGTCCTGCTCACAGTGTTCAGCTAGATCCGTTCCTGCTATTTACATTTAGTGCAGTGCGTCCTGCTCACAGTGTTCAGCTAGATCCGTTCCTGCTATTTACATTTAGTGCAGTGCGTCCTGCTCACAGTGTTCAGCTAGATCCGTTCCTGTTATCTTCTAGACTATTTACATTTAGTGCAGTGCGTCCTGCTCACAGTGTTCAGCTAGATCCGTTCCTGTTATCTTCCTACTGACAGGCAGGCTTGTCTGGTTACAGTATATAAAGCTACCTGAAGAAAATTACTGGTGTTCTATTTGATCCTATTAGTACCACGGTCAGGCAGCTAGACTATTTACATTTAGTACAGTGCGTCCTGCTCACAGTGTTCAGCTAGATCCGTTCCTGTTATCTTCCTACTGACAGGCAGGCTTGTCTGGTTACAGTATATAAAGCTACCTGAAGAAAATTACAGGTGTTCTATTTGATCCTATTAGTACCACGGTCAGGCAGCTAGACTATTTACATTTAGTACAGTGCGTCCTGCTCACAGTGTTCAGCTAGATCCGTTCCTGTTATCTTCCTACTGACAGGCAGGCTTGTCTGGTTACAGTATATAAAGCTACCTGAAGAAAATTACAGGTGTTCTATTTGATCCTATTAGTACCACGGTCAGGCAGCTAGACTATTTACATTTAGTACAGTGCGTCCTGCTCACAGTGTTCAGCTAGATCCGTTCCTGTTATTTACATTTAGTGCAGTGCGTCCTGCTCACAGTGTTCAGCTAGATCCGTTCCTGCCATTTACATTTAGTGCAGTGCGTCCTGCTCACAGTGTTCAGCTAGATCCGTTCCTGCTATTTACATTTAGTGCAGTGCGTCCTGCTCACAGTGTGTAGCTAGATCCGTTCCTGCTATTTACATTTAGTGCAGTGCGTCCTGCTCACAGTGTTCAGCTAGATCCGTTCCTGCTATTTACATTTAGTGCAGTGCGTCCTGCTCACAGTGTTCAGCTAGATCCGTTCCTGCTATTTACATTTAGTGCAGTGCGTCCTGCTCACAGTGTTCAGCTAGATCCGTTCCTGTTATCTTCTAGACTATTTACATTTAGTGCAGTGCGTCCTGCTCACAGTGTTCAGCTAGATCCGTTCCTGTTATCTTCCTACTGACAGGCAGGCTTGTCTGGTTACAGTATATAAAGCTACCTGAAGAAAATTACTGGTGTTTAGGGATGAGCCGAACACCCCCCGGTTCGGTTCGCACCAGAACCCGCGAACGGACCGCAAGTTCGCACGAACGTTAGAACCCCATTGACGTCTATGGGACTCGAACGTTCGAAATCAAAAGTGCTCATTTTAAAGGCTAATTTGCATGGTATTGTCCTAAAAAGGGTTTGGGGACCCGGGTCCTACCCCAGGGGACATGTATCAATGCAAAAAAAACTTTTAAAAACGGCCGTTTTTTCGGGAGCAGTGATTTTAATGATGCTTAAAGAAAAAAAAAAAAAGTGAAATATTCCTTTAAATATCGTACCTGGGGGGTGTCTATAGTATGCCTGTAAAGTGACGCGTGTTTCCCATGTTTAGAACAGTCCCTGCACCAAATGTCATTTTTAAAGGAAAAAATCTCATTTAAAACTGCTTGCGGGTTTAATGTCATGTCGGGTCATGGCAATATGGATGAAAATCAGTGAGACAAACGGCATGGGTACCCCCCAGTCCATTACCAGGCCCTTTGGGTCTTGTATGGATATTAAGGGGAACCCCGCACCCAAATTAAAATAAGGAAAGGTCCCTATATACTCTGAACAGCAGTATACAGGCGGTGCAAACAAGACAGGGACTGTAGGTTTGTTGTTAAGTAGAATCTGTTTGTAATTTTGAACATTTTTAATGTGTTTAGCTCCAGCCAAAAAATCTTTTCTAAGCTTTTTGGAAAACATAGGGAAGGGTTATCACCCCTGTGACATTTGTTTTGCGTCTTTCCTCCTCTTCAGAAGATTTCACCTCACTTTTTTGTCCCAATGAAAAATGTTTTTTGAAAATTTGTGTTTTTTTGTGGAACAAGGATTGGAAAGCATCAGTGGAAAGGAGAAATTGTTTTCCCATATTAACTCTTACAGGAGAGAATTTCCCTTCCTTAGGGGTAGATTTCATCTCACTTCCTGTTGTCTCCTTCCGTTTGCAAGTAGGAGTCGTTTGTAAGTTAGATGTTTGAAAGTAGGGTCCTGCCCTATATACTCAGCAGAAATTTGGGCCTTAGGTGTTGCTGTGGCCAAAACACTGTAAGCCCTCACAGGGCCCTGCTGTGAAATATTAGATCAAGAATTGTAATTACATGCCCCTGTTGAACAGGAGCTGAAAAATTAGGCCTTAGGCACTGGTGCTGGTGCCACAACACTGCAACCCCTCACAGACACTCTAGTTGGAACGCAGGAACGAGCCCTGCTGCAAAGTATTGCATCAAAAATTGTAATTACACGCCCCTGTTAGACAGGGGCAGAAAAATTGGGTCTTAGGCACTGGTGCTGGTGCCACAACACTGCAACCCCTCACAGACACTCTAGTTGAAACGCAGGAACAAGCCCTGCTGCAAAGTATTGCATCAAAAATTGTAATTACACGCCCCTGTTAGACAGGGGCTGAAAAATTGGGTCTTAGGCACTGGTGCTGGTGCCACAACACTGCAACCCCTCACAGACACTCTAGTTGAAACGCAGGAACAAGCCCTGCTGCAAAGTATTGCATCAAAAATTGTAATTACACGCCCCTGTTAGACAGGGGCTGAAAAATTGGGTCTTAGGCACTGGTGCTGGTGCCACAACACTGCAACCCCTCACAGACACTCTAGTTGGAATGCAGGAACAAGCCCTGCTGCAAAGTATTGCATCAAAAATTGTAATTACACGCCCCTGTTAAACAGGGGCTGAAAAATTGTGCCTTAGGCACTGGTGGTGGCGCCCAGAACCAAAAATGTTCTTACAAGCTATCAGCGTGATGATTGAGGAGGAAGAGGATAATTACTCAGGGATAGTCACTCAGCATCAGCATAGGCAGTCTTTGAAGGGATCTGAGATTTCAAAAAAAATTATTCGGTTACATCTGCATCAGGTGCTTGGTAGCTGGTGGTGATCCAAGACTGATTCATTTTTATAAAGGTCAGCCGATCGACCGAGTCGGTGGACAGACGCACCCTGTGATCGGTTACCACGCCTCCAGCAGCACTGAATGTGCGTTCCGAAAGAACGCTGGATGCAGGACAGGCCAGTAGCTCAATTGCATACTGTGCAAGCTCTGGCCAGTGATCCATCCTCAAGACCCAGTAACCCAGAGGATTTTCGGTGGGAAAGGTGTCCAAGTCTGATCTTGCCCCTAGGTATTCCTGCACCATGTAAAACAGACGCTGGCGATGGTTGCTGGAACCGATCATACCTTGGGGCTGCGGACCAAAAAATTGTCTGAACGCATCGGTCAGACGGCCACCTTCTCCACCGCTCCTTCTTTGACTGACCGAAGCCTCAGCAACACGTTGTCCAGAAACAGGAGTTTGTAACCTCCCAGTCTCTGGGAACGCGTTGCACAGACCTTTCTGCAAGGCCTCCCGAAGATGTTTCATCCTCTGCTCCCTCTGCGATGGCAAGATAAGGTCCGCAACCTTACCCTTGTAACGTGGATCAAGGAGGGTTGCCAGCCAGTATTGGTCCTTCTCCTTGATACCACGAATACGAGGATCCTTACGCAGGCTTTGCAGGATCAGGGAGGCCATGCAGCGTAGGTTTGCTGAGGCATTCGGTCCGGAGTCCTCTGGGTCACTAAGGACAACAACGTCCGCAGCCACCTCCTCCCAGCCACGTACAAGTCCATGTGTTCCTTGGGACTGATCCCTTAAAGACTGCTGATGCTGAGTGCCAGGCTCCACCTCCATACTGACACAATCTTCCTCCTCCTCCTCCTCCTCCTCCTCGTCCTCTTCCTGTGTGATCGGCGGGCACGCAGGAACACTGTCTGGATAAAGGGGGCCTTGAGAGCTAAGGAAGTCCTCCTCTTCCTGCCTCTGTTCTGCCTCAAGTGCCCTGTCCATTATTCCACGCAGCGTGTGCTCCAACAGGTGGACAAGGGGGACAGTGTCACTGATGCATGCACTGTCAGTGCTCACCATCCTCGTGGCCTCCTCGAATGGTGACAGGACAGTGCATGCATCCCTGATCATGGCCCACTGGCATGGGGAAAAAAAACCAAGGTCCCCTGACCCTGTCCTGGTGCCATAGTCGCACAGGTACTCATTGATGGCCCTCTGCTGCGTGTGCAGCCGCTGCAGCATGGCCAACGTCGAGTTCCACCTGGTGGGCATGTCACAGATTAGGCGGTTCTTGGGCAGGTTAAACTCCTTTTGGAGGTCCGTCAGCCGAGCACTGGCATTATATGACCGGCGGAAATGCACACAGACTTTCCTGGCCTGCCTCAGGACATCCTGTAAGCCCGGGTACCTGCCCAAGAACCGCTGCACCACCAAGTTAAGGACGTGAGCCAAACAGGGCACATGGGTCAGTTGTCCCTGTCGGAGGGCAGAGAGGAGGTTGGTGCCATTGTCGCAAACCACCATTCCTGCCTTAAGTTGGCGTGGCGTCAACCACCTCTGAACCTGCCCCTGCAGAGCTGACAGAACCTCTGCCCCAGTGTGGCTCCTGTCCCCCAAGCACACCAGCTCAAGCACCGCATGGCATCTTTTGGCCTGCGTACTTGCGTAGCCCCTTGAACGCCTACGGAGCACCGCTGGTTCCGAGGAAGAGGCCATGGAGGAAGAAGAAGAGGAGGGGGTGGAGGAGAGAGGTGTGTCACAATCAGCATTTTGGAGGCGTGGTGGCGGAACAACCTCCAACACTACTGCACCTTGTCCTGCATCCTTCCCAGCTGCCAGCAGAGTCACCCAATGCGCCGTGAAACTTAAGTAACGTCCCTGTCCATGCCTGCTGGACCATGAGTCAGCGGTAATATGCACCTTACCGCTGACCGCCCTGTCCAGCGAGGCATGGACATTGCCTTCCACATGCCGGTAGAGAGCCGGAATCGCCTTCCGTGAGAAAAAGTGGCGTTTGGGTACCTGCCACTGAGGAACCGCACATTCCACAAACTCACGGAAGGGGGCAGAGTCTACCAACTGAAAAGGCAGCAGTTGAAGTGCTAGCAATTTTGCCAAGCTAGCATTCAACCGCTGGGCATGTGGATGGCTGGGAGCAAACTTCTTTCGGCGGTGCAGCAGCTGGGGCAGGGAAATTTGCCTGGTACAATCTGACGTCGGTGTACCAAAAGCAGATTGCCCATAAGTACTTGGCTGTGACACACCTAATTCTACACCTTCATTCCTCTCACTGCAGGTCGCAGAGAGGACTGAAGGTCTAGTGGGGTTGGAAATCTCAGCTGATGAGGAGCAAGGAGAGATCGTCTTTGTTCTTTGGTGTGGGTCTTTTAGATACGCTTGCCAACGAACTGCATGGCAGGTCAACATATGTCTGGTCAAGCATGTGGTACCCAAGCGGGAGATGTTTTGGCCACGCGAGATACGCTTGAGACATATATTGCAAATAGCAGCGGTGCGATCTGATGCACTCGTCTCAAAAAAGGCCCACACCAAAGAACTTTTTGAATAACGCGCAGAGACTGCAGCGCCCTGCACATGTGGAGCTTTGGGGTGTGATGCAGTCAATGTGCTGCCCTTAGGCTGGCCCCTGGAGGGCATCCTGCCTAGTTGGTGATGTGCCACCTCCTCCTCCTCCTCCTCCTCCTCCTCCTCCTCTCTCCTATCAGGCACCCACGTTGAGTCAGTGACCTCATCATCCCCTCCCTCCTCATCACTGGAGCAAACCTGGCAGTATGCTGCAGCAGGGGGAGCATGACTGCCAGATTGCTGTCCTTCTTGGGCACCCCCTCTGTCCGTGCTCATGTTACTGCCTTCATTGAGCTCAGTATCATCATCAGAGCCTTCCAAACGCTGGGCATCCTCCTGGAGCATGTACCCAACACTGTGGTCAAACAGTTCGAGGGAATCCTCAGGAGGACATGGTGGGGCTAGGGAAGGAGTCACTGATGACATTGAGCTGAGGGAAGAGGCCGCTGCTTTGCCAGACAAAGCACCCTGGGCATGGGTGAGAGAGGATGAGGAGGATGAGGACGGCTTGGTCATCCACTCGACCAAGTCTTCCGCATGTTGCGGCTCAACACGGCCAGCTGCCGAAAAAAAGGCCAAGCGTGTCCCATGGCCACGTGCTGATGAGGATGCACCGTCTCCACGACCAGCACTAGACACAGAGCCTGCTTGCCCTCTCTTATTGGCTTGTGACTGTCTGCCTCTCCTTCTTGGCCTTCCAGACATACTAATGGCCTGTAGCTGCACTAAGCTGGGATAGAACACCTGTAATTTTCTTCAGGTAGCTTTATATACTGTAACCAGACAAGCCTGCCTGTCAGTAGGAAGATAACAGGAACGGATCTAGCTGAACACTGTGAGCAGGACGTACTGCACTAAATGTATATAGCAGGAACGGATCTAGCTGAACACTGTGAGCAGGACGCACTGCACTGAATGTAAATAGCAGGAACGGATCTAGCTGAACACTGTGAGCAGGACGCACTGCACTGAATGTAAACAGCAGGAACGGATGTAGCTAAACACTGTGAGCAGGACGCACTGCACTGAATGTAAATAGCAGGAACGGATCTAGCTGAACACTGTGAGCAGGACGCACTGCACTGAATGTAAATAACAGGAACGGATCTAGCTGAACACTGTGAGCAGGACACACTGTACTAAATGTAAATAGTCTAGCTGCCTGACCGTGGTACTAATAGGATCAAAAAGAACACCTGTAATTTTCTTCAGGTAGCTTTATATACTGTAACCAGACAAGCCTGCCTGTCAGTAGGAAGATAACAGGAACGGATCTAGCTGAACACTGTGAGCAGGACGCACTGCACTGAATGTAAATAACAGGAACGGATCTAGCTGAACACTGTGAGCAGGACACACTGTACTAAATGTAAATAGTCTAGCTGCCTGACCGTGGTACTAATAGGATCAAAAAGAACACCTGTAATTTTCTTCAGGTAGCTTTATATACTGTAACCAGACAAGCCTGCCTGTCAGTAGGAAGATAACAGGAACGGATCTAGCTGAACACTGTGAGCAGGACGCACTGCACTGAATGTAAATAACAGGAACGGATCTAGCTGAACACTGTGAGCAGGACACACTGTACTAAATGTAAATAGTCTAGCTGCCTGACCGTGGTACTAATAGGATCAAAAAGAACACCTGTAATTTTCTTCAGGTAGCTTTATATACTGTAACCAGACAAGCCTGCCTGTCAGTAGGAAGATAACAGGAACGGATCTAGCTGAACACTGTGAGCAGGACGTACTGCACTAAATGTATATAGCAGGAACGGATCTAGCTGAACACTGTGAGCAGGACGCACTGCACTGAATGTAAATAGCAGGAACGGATCTAGCTGAACACTGTGAGCAGGACGCACTGCACTGAATGTAAATAGCAGGAACGGATCTAGCTGAACACTGTGAGCAGGACGCACTGCACTGAATGTAAATAACAGGAACGGATCTAGCTGAACACTGTGAGCAGGACACACTGTACTAAATGTAAATAGTCTAGCTGCCTGACCGTGGTACTAATAGGATCAAAAAGAACACCTGTAATTTTCTTCAGGTAGCTTTATATACTGTAACCAGACAAGCCTGCCTGTCAGTAGGAAGATAACAGGAACGGATCTAGCTGAACACTGTGAGCAGGACGTACTGCACTAAATGTATATAGCAGGAACGGATCTAGCTGAACACTGTGAGCAGGACGCACTGCACTGAATGTAAATAGCAGGAACGGATCTAGCTGAACACTGTGAGCAGGACGCACTGCACTGAATGTAAATAACAGGAACGGATCTAGCTGAACACTGTGAGCAGGACACACTGTACTAAATGTAAATAGTCTAGCTGCCTGACCGTGGTACTAATAGGATCAAAAAGAACACCTGTAATTTTCTTCAGGTAGCTTTATATACTGTAACCAGACAAGCCTGCCTGTCAGTAGGAAGATAACAGGAACGGATCTAGCTGAACACTGTGAGCAGGACGTACTGCACTAAATGTATATAGCAGGAACGGATCTAGCTGAACACTGTGAGCAGGACGCACTGCACTGAATGTAAATAGCAGGAACGGATCTAGCTGAACACTGTGAGCAGGACGCACTGCACTGAATGTAAATAGCAGGAACGGATCTAGCTGAACACTGTGAGCAGGACGCACTGCACTGAATGTAAACAGCAGGAACGGATGTAGCTAAACACTGTGAGCAGCACGCACTGCACTGAATGTAAATAGCAGGAACGGATCTAGCTGAACACTGTGAGCAGGACGCACTGCACTGAATGTAAATAGCAGGAACGGATCTAGCTGAACACTGTGAGCAGGACGCACTGCACTGAATGTAAACAGCAGGAACGGATGTAGCTAAACACTGTGAGCAGGACGCACTGCACTGAATGTAAATAGCAGGAACGGATCTAGCTGAACACTGTGAGCAGGACGCACTGTGCTAAATGTAAATACCAGGAACGGATCTAGCTGAACACTGTGAGCAGGACGCACTGCACTGAATGTAAACAGCAGGAACGGATGTAGCTAAACACTGTGAGCAGGACGCACTGCACTGAATGTAAATAGCAGGAACGGATCTAGCTGAACACTGTGAGCAGCACGCACTGCACTGAATGTAAATAGCAGGAACGGATCTAGCTGAACACTGTGAGCAGGACGCACTGCACTGAATGTAAATAGCAGGAACGGATCTAGCTGAACACTGTGAGCAGGACGCACTGCGCTAAATGTAAATACCAGGAACGGATCTAGCTGAACACTGTGAGCAGGACGCACTGCACTGAATGTAAATAGCAGGAACGGATCTAGCTGAACACTGTGAGCAGGACGCACTGCACTGAATGTAAATAGCAGGAACGGATCTAGCTGAACACTGTGAGCAGCACGCACTGCACTGAATGTAAATAGCAGGAACGGATCTAGCTGAACACTGTGAGCAGGAAGCACTGTACTGAATGTAAATAGCAGGAACGGATCTAGCTGAACACTGTGAGCAGGACACACTGCACTGAATGTAAATAGTCTAGATAGAAGATAACAGGAACGGATCTAGCTAAACTGAATACAGTGTATATATATATATGCAACACCTGGGATGCATATATATACACAATACACTGTAAGTGCAGCTAACTGACTGACTGTTCTGCCTAATCTATCTAACTCAAATCAAATGACACTGTCTCTCTCTCTCTCTATCGCTCAGCACACCGGAACACACACTACACAGGGCCGCCGTGCAGGCGGCCTTATATAGTGTGGGGTGTGTACTAAATCCCTGAGCCATAATTGGCCAAAGCCACCCTGGCTTTGGCCAATTACAGCTCTCTCTACTGACGGCGCTGTGATTGGCCAAGCATGCGGGTCATAGTGCATGCTTGGCCAATCATCAGCCAGCAATGCACTGCGATGCCGCAGTGAATTATGGGCCGTGACGCGCCACACGAATTTGGCGCGAACGGCCCATATCGTTCGCAATTCGACGGACGGTCGAACAGCCGATGTTCGAGTCGAACATGGGTTCGACTCGAACACGAAGCTCATCCCTACTGGTGTTCTATTTGATCCTATTAGTACCACGGTCAGGCAGCTAGACTATTTACATTTAGTACAGTGCGTCCTGCTCACAGTGTTCAGCTAGATCCGTTCCTGCTATTTACATTTAGTGCAGTGCGTCCTGCTCACAGTGTTCAGCTAGATCCGTTCCTGTTATCTTCTAGACTATTTATATTTAGTGCAGTGCGTCCTGCTCACAGTGTTCAGCTAGATCCGTTCCTGTTATCTTCCTACTGACAGGCAGGCTTGTCTGGTTACAGTATATAAAGCTACCTGAAGAAAATTACTGGTGTTCTATTTGATCCTATTAGTACCACGGTCAGGCAGCTAGACTATTTACATTTAGTACAGTGCGTCCTGCTCACAGTGTTCAGCTAGATCCGTTCCTGTTATCTTCCTACTGACAGGCAGGCTTGTCTGGTTACAGTATATAAAGCTACCTGAAGAAAATTACAGGTGTTCTATCCCAGATTAGTGCAGCTACAGGCCATTAGTATGTCTGGAAGGCCAAGAAGGAGAGGCAGACAGTCACAAGCCAATAAGAGAGGGCAAGCAGGCTCTGTGTCTAGTGCTGGTCGTGGAGACGGTGCATCCTCATCAGCACGTGGCCATGGGACACGCTTGGCCTTTTTTTCGGCAGCTGGCCGTGTTGAGCTGCAACATGCGGAAGACTTGGTCGAGTGGATGACCAAGCCGTCCTCATCCTCCTCATCCTCTCTCACCCATGCCCAGGGTGCTTTGTCTGGCAAAGCAGTGGCCTCTTCCCTCAGCTCAATGTCATCAGTGACTCCTCCAGGAGGATGCCCAGCGTTTGGAAGGCTCTGATGATGATACTGAGCTCGATGAAGGCAGTAACATGAGCACGGACAGAGGGGGTGCCCAAGAAGGACAGCAATCTGGCAGTCATGCTCCCCCTGCTGCAGCATACTGCCAGGTTTGCTCCAGTGATGAGGAGGAAGGGGATGATGAGGTCACTGACTCAACGTGGGTGCCTGATAGGAGAGAGGAGGAGGAGGAGGAGGAGGCGGCACATCACCAACGAGGCAGGATGCCCTCCAGGGGCCAGCCTAAGGGCAGCACATTGACTGCATCACACCCCAAAGCTCCACATGTGCAGGGCGCTGCAGTCTCTGCGCGTTATTCAAAAAGTTCTTTGGTGTGGGCCTTTTTTGAGACGAGTGCATCAGATCGCACCGCTGCTATTTGCAACATATGTCTCAAGCGTATCTCGCGTGGCCAAAACATCTCCCGCTTGGGTACCACATGCTTGACCAGACATATGTTGACCTGCCATGCAGTTCGTTGGCAAGCGTATCTAAAAGACCCACACCAAAGAACAAAGAGGATCTCTCCTTGCTCCTCATCAGCTGAGATTTCCAACCCCACTAGACCTTCAGTCCTCTCTGAGACCTGCAGTGAGAGGAATGAAGGTGTAGAATTAGGTGTGTCACAGGCAAGTACTTGTGGGCAATCTGCTTTTGGTACACCGACGTCAGATTGTACCAGGCAAATTTCCCTGCCCCAGCTGCTGCACCGCCGAAAGAAGTTTGCTCCCAGTCATCCACATGCCCAGCGGTTGAATGCTAGCTTGGCAAAATTGCTAGCACTTCAACTGCTGCCTTTTCAGTTGGTAGACTCTGCCCCCTTCCGTGAGTTTGTGGAATGTGCGATTCCTCAGTGGCAGGTACCCAAACGCCACTTTTTCTCACGGAAGGTGATTCCGGCTCTCTACCGGCATGTGGAAGGCAATGTCCATGCCTCGCTGGACAGGGCGGTCAGCGGTAAGGTGCATATTACCGCTGACTCATGGTCCAGCAGGCATGGACAGGGACGTTACCTAAGTTTCACGGCGCATTGGGTGACTCTGCGGGCAGCTGGGAAGGATGCAGGACAAGGTGCAGTAGTGTTGGAGGTTGTTCCGCCACCACGCCTCCAAAATGCTGATTGTGACACACCTCTCTCCTCCACCCCCTCCTCTTCTTCTTCCTCCATGGCCTCTTCCTCGGAACCAGCGGTGCTCCGTAGGCGTTCAAGGGGCTACGCAAGTACGCAGGCCAAAAGATGCCATGCGGTGCTTGAGCTGGTGTGCTTGGGGGACAGGAGCCACACTGGGGCAGAGGTTCTGTCAGCTCTGCAGGGGCAGGTTCAGAGGTGGTTGACGCCACGCCAACTTAAGGCAGGAATGGTGGTTTGCGACAATGGCACCAACCTCCTCTCTGCCCTCCGACAGGGACAAATGACCCATGTGCCCTGTTTGGCTCACGTCCTTAACTTGGTGGTGCAGCGGTTCTTGGGCAGGTACCCGGGCTTACAGGATGTCCTGAGGCAGGCCAGGAAAGTCTGTGTGCATTTCCGCCGGTCATATAATGCCAGTGCTCGGCTGACGGACCTCCAAAAGGAGTTTAACCTGCCCAAGAACCGCCTAATCTGTGACATGCCCACCAGGTGGAACTCAACGTTGGCCATGCTGCAGCGGCTGCACACGCAGCAGAGGGCCATCAATGAGTACCTGTGCGAGTATGGCACCAGGACAGGGTCAGGGGAGCTTGTTTTTTTTTCCCCATGCCAGTGGGCCATGATCAGGGATGCATGCACTGTCCTGTCACCATTCGAGGAGGCCACGAGGATGGTGAGCACTGACAGTGCATGCATCAGTGACACTGTCCCCCTTGTCCACCTGTTGGAGCACACGCTGCGTGGAATAATGGACAGGGCACTTGAGGCAGAACAGAGGCAGGAAGAGGAGGACTTCCTTAGCTCTCAAGGCCCCCTTTATCCAGACAGTGTTCCTGCGTGCCCGCCGATCACACAGGAAGAGGACGAGGAGGAGGAGGAGGAGGAGGAAGATTGTGTCAGTATGGAGGTGGAGCCTGGCACTCAGCATCAGCAGCAGTCTTTAAGGGATCAGTCCCAAGGAACACATGGACTTGTACGTGGATGGGAGGAGGTGGCTGCGGACGTTGTTGTCCTTAGTGACCCAGAGGTCTCCGGACCGAATGCCTCAGCAAACCTACGCTGCATGGCCTCCCTGATCCTGCAACAATTTCTCCTTTCCACTGATGCTTTCCAATCCTTGTTCCACAAAAAAACCCAAATTTTCAAAAAACATTTTTCATTGGGACAAAAAAGTGAGGTGAAATCTTCTGAAGAGGAGGAAAGACAGCAAAACAAATGTCACAGGGGTGATAACCCTTCCCTATGTTTTCCAAAAAGCTTAGAAAAGATTTTTTGGCTGGAGCTAAACACGTTAAAAATGTTCAAAATTACAAAGAGATTCTACTTAACAACAAACCTACAGTCCCTGTCT
Organism: Lithobates clamitans; assembly: GCA_037952925.1. Classification (NCBI taxonomy): domain Eukaryota; kingdom Metazoa; phylum Chordata; class Amphibia; order Anura; family Ranidae; genus Lithobates; species Lithobates clamitans. The sequence continues at coordinate 5,909,218 of JBBGZY010000147.1, forward strand.
TGTTTGCACCGCCTGTATACTGCTGTTCAGAGTATATAGGGCCTGGTGGCCCCACACCTTTCCTTATTTTAATTTGGGTGCGGGGTTCCCCTTAATATCCATACAAGACCCAAAGGGCCTGGTAATGGACTGGGGGGTACCCATGCCGTTTGTCTCACTGATTTTCATCCATATTGCCATGACCCGACATGACATTAAACCCGCAAGCAGTTTTAAATGAGATTTTTTCCTTTAAAAATGACATTTGGTGCAGGGACTGTTCTAAACATGGGAAACACGCGTCACTTTACAGGCATACTATAGACACCCCCCAGGTACGATATTTAAAGGAATATTTCACTTTTTTTTTTTTACTTTAAGCATCATTAAAATCACTGCTCCCGAAAAAACGGCCGTTTTTTTTGCATTGATACATGTCCCCTGGGGTAGGACCCGGGTCCCCAAACCCTTTTTAGGACAATACCATGCAAATTAGCCTTTAAAATGAGCACTTTTGATTTCGAACGTTCGAGTCCCATAGACGTCAATGGGGTTCTAACGTTCGTGCAAACTTTCGGTCCGTTCGCGGGTTCTGGTGCGAACCGAACCGGGGGGTGTTCGGCTCATCCCTAATCCCTGCTCATACTAATGCCGCGTACACACGGTCGGACTTTCTATCCTACTTGGTCCGGCACACTTTCCGACGGACTTTGTCCGCCAGGTGCGCCGGACTTTAAAACGGACGGACTTGCCCACACACGCCCGGACTTTCCGGCGGGCTAAGTCCGCCTGTCTTTCCGACGGACTTTCGCCGGAGTTACGGCGGACTTTCAGAATGAACGGACTTGCCCACACACGGACAAGTCCGTTTATTTTGAACGTGACTCAGGTGCGACGGGACTAGAAAAGGATGTCAATCTTGCCGCTTTTATCGGCGAGATTGACACCTTGTGAGCCCCGTCGCGGGTCATACCAGGCCCTTAGGTCTGGTATGGATTATAAAGGGAACCCCCTACGCCGAAAAAACGGCATGGGGTCCCCCCTAAAATCCATACCAGACCCCGATCCGAGCATGCAGCCTGGCTGGTCAGGAAAGGAGGTGGGGACGAGCGAGCGCCCCCCCCCCCTCCTGAACCGTACTTACACTTTTTCCCTAGGTGAATGGGTAGGGGTACCATGTACCCCATACTCATTCACATAGGGTGGGGGGCCGGGATCTGGGGGCCCCCTTATTAAAGGGGGCTCCCAGATTCTGATAAGCCCCCCGCCCGCAGACCCCGACAACCAACGGCCAGGGTTGTCGGGAAGAGGCCTGTCAGAGATAGTACTTACCGAGGCCGAGATGCCGAGAGCGGTTTCGCCTTTGCGACTAAGCGCAGTCCGCCCCCTGGAGTTGGGACAGGGGGTGAACGGCACAAAGAGGCACAAGCTCCCCAATGGACCGTAGGTGGCTTGCTGGTGAGGTCTTGATAGAGAGGAGCCGCTGTGTAGGTACTGGTAGGCAGGTGCAGACAGAGACAACAGGCAGGAGGTCCAGAGCTGGGCAGAGGATCAAACACCGGGATGGTGCTATGGCACTGCAGGATCTGCAAGGTAAGGTGACAAGATCAAGGAAGTCCAGGTACAAGCAGGGGGTCAGGCTAGGAGACAGGAGACAGTCCAGGTAACAGGTCGAGGGTCAAACACAGGAGATTGGTGGGAATCCGATAAACAGGCAGAGGTCAGGTCCAGGAGAGAGGCAAGAGAAGTCCAAAGGCAAATCCGGGTCACAACAGGTAGTCAGGCAGAGATACAGGATACAAGTTCAGGTACTACAGGAAGCTGAGACAAACCAGCAATTTGTTTGATCCTCTGAGTGCCTTTTATAGGCTGCCCAGGGAATCACGTTGGGTGTGCACCAGTGCGCGTGCGCGAGCGCCGTAACGCCGAGCCGCGAACGCGCATGCGCCGAAACGCCGTTCCGCCGGGAATACGAGAAAAACGACCGGACCGGAACGAAGGCTTCTTCTGACAGTGCCCCCCCCCCGAGGGGTGGCCTCTGGACACCCAAGGTTGACATCAGTTCTGGATGTTCTCGGTGAAAAGCCTGGAGAAGTTGAGGAGCATGTAGATTCCTAACTGGTTCCCAGGAGTTATCCTCAGAAGGATACCCCTTCCATCAGATTAAATACTGCAGCCGTCTGCCATTTTTTCTGCAATTTAGAATTTTTTCTACCTCAAACTCGTCTTCTCCGTCGATTAGAACCGGTGGTGGTGGAGGCTTTTCTCTGTCAGGAAAAGTACTGGGAACCATAGGTTTTAAGAGGGATGCATGGAAGACTGGGTGTACCTTGTAAGCATCAGGAAGAGCTAATTCAAAAGCGACTGGGTTGATTACCCTTTTTATTTTAAAAGGACCTATAAATTTTGGCCCCAGTTTCCGAGAGGGAATTGGCAGTCTGAGATGGATAGTTGATAGCCATACTTCTTCGCCTACTTTAAAGGCCGGGTTCTCCTTCCTTCCCTTGTTGTAGTACTTTCGGTAGTCATCCTGAGCTTTTTGCATCGCTGCTTTGATCTTTCGAAAATTTAACTGGATAGAGTTTACTCGGTCCTGCACTGCAGGGACGGATAATTCAGGGATGGAAACTGGAAGAAAGGAAGGGTGAAATCCAAAATTGGACCAGAAGGGTGTCTGGTTGGTAGCGGAATGGATGGAGTTGTTATATGCAAATTCTGCATATGGCAGGAGGGAGGACCATTCATCCTGGGAATCGGAACAGAAGCATCGGAGGTATTGTTCCAGGGTTTGATTTGTCCTCTCCGTCTGGCCGTTACTTTGAGGATGATAAGCAGAAGACAAGCAAATTTTTATTTCCAAGGTCTTGCATAATTCCTTCCAAAACTTTGAAGTAAATTGAACCCCTCTGTCAGAGGTGATGCTCACTGGGGTACCATAAAGCCTGATAATTTCTTTAAAAAACATGCTAGCAGTAGCAGGGGCAGAGGGAGTACCCACCATAGGCAGAAAGTGTGCCATTTTTGAGAGTCGATCAATTACGACAAAGATAGTCGTGAATCCCCCTGATGGAGGTAAATCCACAATAAAGTCCATGGAAATTTCCGCCCATGGGCGTTCAGGGATAGACAAGGGTTTGAGCAGACCCCATAACCTTGTATTTGAGCCCTTGCTGCGCTGGCACGGAATGCAGGATGAAACATAGTCTTTGCAGTCTTGTCTCCAGCCTGGCCACCAAAAGAAACGTGAGATCAATTCCATGGTCTTTTGTGACCCAAAATGGCCTGCTAGCTTGTGGTCATGAAAGGACTGTAGGGTTAGGAGCCTAGATTCCAGCGGGACGAAAAATTTTCCATGAGACCAAAATAAATCATTGCGTTTCTCCATAGAAGATACTTGGGGTTCAGAGCATTGAGCAGATGTGGATTTGATTGCGGACATTAGGTCTCCTTGAGTAACCAGAAGGAAATTTTCCGGAGACAAAATGGTACTTGGCTCTGTTACCTGGGAAGTTTCATGGAACATCCTTGAAAGTGCGTCCGCTTTTCCGTTCTTTGAACCTGGTCTATAAGATATGTGAAAATTAAATCGGGAAAAGAAGAGAGCCCATCGGGCCCGCCTGGGTCTTAGACGTTTAGCAGTTCGCAGGTACTCCAGGTTTTTGTGGTCAGTAAAGATCATGATAGGATTGGACGCTCCTTCCAGCAGATATCTCCACTCCTCTAAGGCAAATTTGATGGCCAGTAACTCTCTATCGCCTACATCATAGTTTCTCTCGGGAATGCTTAATTTCCGGGATGCAAAAGCCACGGGATGTAATAGAGCCTTGAGCCCTTGTCTCTGTGAGAGGATGGCACCAGTAGCGGTCTCTGAGGCATCAACTTCCAGAATAAAAGGCAGGGCTGGATCCGGGTGTCGTAAGACTGGTGCAGACGAGAATAGTGCTTTCAATTTTAGAAATGCTTCCTGAGCCTCCAAGGACCATTGAAAACGACTATGCTGGCGTGTCAGTTGAGTAATGGGAGCCACGATAGTTGAAAATCCTACAATGAATCTCCGGTAGAAGTTGGAGAAACCTAAGAAGCGTTGTACCCCTTTTCTGTCTACAGGAGCTGGCCATTCCTGGATTGCTTTGACCTTCTGGGGGTCCATTGCAACGCCGTTAATTGAAATTATGAATCCTAAGAATTGCACTGTAGTTTTCTCAAATTCACATTTCTCTGCCTTGAGGTATAATTTGTGTTTTCTGAGAATCGAGAGAACCAGTTTGACATGCACCCGATGGAGTTCCAGGGTGGTTGAAAAAATGAGAATGTCGTCAAGGTAGACCACTAGAAAGTTGTCAAGATGTTCACGAAAGATATCGTTCACTAAGTGTTGGAACGTGGCAGGGGCATTACAGAGTCCAAACGGCATTACCAGGTACTCATAGTGTCCAAACCTGGATCTAAAGGCGGTCTTCCATTCATCGCCTGCTCGGATCCGGATGAGATTGTAGGCGCCACGCAAGTCTAGTTTGGAAAAGATGCGGGCGGATCTGAAGCGTTGGAATAATTCCGGGATGAGAGGAAGCGGGTACCGATTCTTGACGGTAATTTTATTTAATTCCCTGTAATCGATGCAAGGTCGGAGGGATCCATCTTTTTTTTCTACAAAGAAAATACCAGCTCCAGCCGGTGATGAGGAGGAGCGAATGAACCCTTTCTCAAGATTTTCGTTAATGTATGTTTTAAGAGCCTTTAATTCTGTTTCGGACAGAGGGAAAATGCGACCAAAAGGAATTTCAGCACCCAGCAACAGGTCTATGGGGCAGTCGTAAGGCCGATGAGGTGGTAGACAGTCTGCCTGTTGTTTATCAAAAACATCTCTGAATTCCAGGTAGCTCTCGGGTACATGTTGCAGACTATCGGACGTGGCTGCAATGGTAGAAACAGAAGCTGGGGCCGGGAGAAGGCAATGTCTGGAGCAATATTGAGATGAGAAAGAGACTTCTCTCTTATTCCAGTTGATCTGTGGTTCGTGGGCTTGAAGCCATGGGAGTCCCAGGATTATGGGGAACATTGGAGAAGAGATAATATCGAAGCGGAGGTATTCTTGGTGGCCAGTATCAGTGGTGGTAAGGATGGGTCTGGTTTCCTGCGTGATGGGCCCAGAGCGGGGAAGAGACCCATCGGCTAGGTGGATCCATAGACTTTGGTTCTTCGTGGTCAAAGGAACATGCAAGTTTGCGGCTAATGAGGCATCCAAAAAACAGCTACACGCTCCAGAGTCAATTATAGCGGGTAGGTGAACCTCCTTTTCCGGGAGCTGTAAGGAGACAAAAAGAGTAACATAAGGTTGAGAAGACCCGGTAACTTGTTGATTAATAGCAGGCCGTAAGTAGGACTTACTGGGTCTCACGGGGCAAGAACGAAGGAAGTGTCCAGAACCCCCACAGTAAAGGCACAGATTGCCCTGGCGTCTACGTAGTCTTTCCTCCAAAATAAGTGGGGCACGGACTAGGCCAAGCTGCATTGGTTCAGCTTCAGGAGTGGTAGGAACCGGTGGAGCTGTGTAAGGTGGATGGACAGGAGTCGGTTTAGGCATCATCCAGGTAGGGCGAGGAGTCTGAAAGCGCTCTGTGCGTCGCTCACACATGCGACAATCCAATTTAGTGGTAATTTGGATGAGGTCTTCCAAAGAATCAGGGGTCTCAATCCTGGCCAGCTCATCCTTCAGTGCTTCAGACAGCCCTTGACGGAACTGATATTTAAGGGCAGGTTCATTCCAGCTAGTATCAGCTGAACTTTTCCGGAACTCTACAATATAGTCCTCTACAGGCCTTCGTCCTTGGCTCAGGTTATGCAATAAGGTTTCGGCCGTGGCCGTGCGCTGGGGGTCGTCATAAAGTTGTGCCATACCTTCGAAGAAGGCATCTACTGAATTCAGGATAGGGTTCCTCTGTTCCATTAGGCTGTGAGCCCAAGCTTGTGGTTCATCGGCCAAAAGAGAAATGATGAACCCAACTTTTACCACCTCTGACGAAAAGGTCCTAGGTTGCAGAGCCAAATACAGAGAGCAAGCGTTTTTAAAGGCCCTGAACTTCTTGCGATTGCCGGAGAAGCGCTCTGGTGTGGGAACCCTAGGTTCTGGAGCGGCCATGACCACAGTGGGATTAGTTGGCATCTGAGGAGAGGAAGCTCCACTGGGAGGTACAGAAGCCGCGGCAGGAGCTGGAGATGGTCCGGAAAGCTGCTGAAGGCGGCCATCAATTTGGGCGTAGCCGTCTTGCAATTTCTGGACGGCCTCAGTGAGGGGCGAGACCTGCTGACACAGGATCTCCAATGGGGAACGCGCTCTGTCGGCCTCAGACATGGCTGATTTGTACTGTCAGAGATAGTACTTACCGAGGCCGAGATGCCGAGAGCGGTTTCGCCTTTGCGACTAAGCGCAGTCCGCCCCCTGGAGTTGGGACAGGGGGTGAACGGCACAAAGAGGCACAAGCTCCTCAATGGACCGTAGGTGGCTTGCTGGTGAGGTCTTGATAGAGAGGAGCCGCTGTGTAGGTACTGGTAGGCAGGTGCAGACAGAGACTGGGAGGTCCAGAGCTGGGCAGAGGATCAAACACCGGGATGGTGCTATGGCACTGCAGGATCTGCAAGGTAAGGTGACAAGATCAAGGAAGTCCAGGTACAAGCAGGGGGTCAGGCTAGGAGACAGGAGACAGTCCAGGTAACAGGCCGAGGGTCAAACACAGGAGATTGGTGGGAATCCGATAAACAGGCAGAGGTCAGGTCCAGGAGAGAGGCAAGAGAAGTCCAAAGGAAAATCCGGGTCACAACAGGTAGTCAGGCAGAGATACAGGATACAAGTTCAGATACTACAGGAAGCTGAGACAAACCAGCAATTTGTTTGATCCTCTGAGCGCCTTTTATAGGCTGCCCAGGGAATCATGTTGGGTGTGCACCAGCGCGCGTGCGCAAGCCCCGTAATGCCGAGCCGCGAATGCGCATGCGCCGAAATGCCGTTCCGCCGGGAATACGAGAAAAATGACCGGACCGGAACGAAGGCTTCTTCTGACAAGGCCCTTGTCCTCATTAACATGGGGACAAGGTGCTTTGGGGTGGGGGGGCCCGCAGGGCGCCCCCCTCCCCCAAAGCACCCACCCCCCATGTTGAGGGCATGCGGCCTGGTACGGTTCAGGAGGGGGGGGGCGCTCGCTCGTCCCCACCCCCTTTCCTGACCGGCCAGGCTGCGCGCTCGGATTGGGGTCTGGTATGGATTTTAGGAGGGACCCCACGCCGTTTTTTCGGCGTAGGGGCTTCCCTTTAAAGTCCATACCAGACCTAAGGGCCTGGTATGCCCCGCGCTCGCCGCAATAGGAAAATTTGTTTTTCCTATTGCAGCGAGCGCGAGATGCAATACCCTGCCCTCGTGTTGTATCTGGTCCGTCGGACCAGCATACACACGAGCGGGCTTTCCGTCGGACCAGCACACAGACGAGCGGACTTTCCGCCCGAAACTGAGTCCGGCGGAAAGATTTAAAACTTGTTTCAAATCTAGGTCCGGCGGGCTTTTGGGAAGAAGTCCGCCGGAAAAGTCCGCCGCCGCCCACACACGGGCAGATTGTCCGGCAGACTCTGGTCCGCCGGACCAAGTATGCCGGAAAGTCCGACCGTGTGTACGCGGCATAGGACTCATTTTTCTCCATGCCTAAATTTTGCTGACTTCTTGTCCCTACTAATTTTTTTTTGCCCAATAGGGAATTCTGTGGATTTTTAAATAATTTCGCTTTTTGACAATGCTTTTGATAATTTTCTTTAATGTGGCCTGGTTTTACCATCTTTTATTTGGCTACCTGGTACCTGACCATCATTGCAAACAATGAGGCAAATCACACTGAACTGACAGTGGGCACAGCTTGATGGGAATTAGTGAGAGAAAAGTTCCCCATAAGATCCACCTTCCCTGTGATTGACAGCATATGGCAGTGGGCATATTCTAGAGCAGCTATTGGACTGAGAAGCAGCTTTGAATTGACTCACTGTCATCTGTTGTCAACCACAGTCAAATTGGACGTTGAAAAGAACTGTTTTCTCACAGTTTCCCATCAGGCTGCGCCCACCGTCAGTTAAGTGTGACTTGCCTCACTAGTTATTATGTGGGTGGCCTTCATTATAAGAATAACAAGTGTCAAGAGTGGGTGTGTAGCGCTGCTAATGAGGTAGACTAAATGTGTTGCATTTAAGTGGCAAGCAAAAACATTAAATATTACCATAAAAAAACATAGTACATATATCAACAAATAACTCCTTGAATAATTAAAGAGCAAATTAAGCCAAATCTGTGCAAATGGGGGCGTGGCTTGGCGCTCAACAGAGATGGATGCTTAACACAGGAGCTCCAACGGTATCACAGCCTAAGCCCATCTTACTGCACCTCAACAGCCCTATCATGAGCAGGAAAAATTACGGCACACCTCGCTCCAGATCCCGAAGATCATTGGCTGCTTACCAGGGGAGAAATATCACAGATCTCTTCAGGAACCCACTGGCGGCCCGGAGCAGTCTGTTGGGAGGCAAGATGGCGACACCACATGCAGAAGAGGAGTACAGCGAGGACTCCCAGTCAGCGGTAGAAGATAACGGTAGGGATATTCCCCATCCAAATCTCCCCCTCACATATGCCGGGATGTCAGGCTTTGCTGCAGACATTAAGGCAACCTTCTCTTCTGCCATTATGGACCTCAAATCCAGCATGCTTGTACTCACAGACAAGATGGCCACCACTGAGGCAGCGGGGAGATACAGAGACAAAACAATCCACAGATTAGAGAGAGGGACCTGCTCAATTGAGATCAACAGGCACCTCAAGGACTTGAACAATAGACGGAGGAGGAACAATATCAGGGTCAGGGGGATCCCTGAATCAGTTGAAGCTGACCAAATCACTCCAGCTCTGGAGAGAGTGTTCAACAGTCTGTTAGAACGGCCTGAGGACACTGCTATTGAATTTTTAAGAGCTCACAGAGCTCTCAGAACTAAGGGCCAGGATAATATGCCTCCCAGAGATATTATTTGCTGTCTGCAAAACTTCTCTTTAAAAGAGGACATCATGAGGAAGGCACACAAGAATGACCAAATTGTTTTCAATGGCGAGACAATCATGCTCTTTCACAATCTATTTCAGATCACCCTAAAGAACCGCAGAGCTCTGTGGCCATTATTGAACAAACTGAGAGAGAAAGGCTTGCGCTATACTTGGAGATTCCCGTTTGCCTTGCTGGTTAATTACAATGGGAAACAACACTCCCTGCGCTCACTAGAGGATCTCCCCGATTTTTGTCAGGCACTCCAGCTGGGACAAGTAGATTTACCAGAATGGTACCAGGAATTCAATCTTCTCCCCCTGGAAAAGCTTCAACCCGGCTCTCCTTTTAACTCCCCAGACAAACGACAGTCCAAGAAAATGAAGCCTTCCCGCTCTGACGGCTCACAAGCAGAAACACCAAACAACAGACTTCATCCCCCTAAAGGGCGCGAAGAAGCTTGACGCTGAAGTCTGAATGTGGGACAGGACATCCATGACTGTAAGTAGCCCGTGCACAACAATATCACAATCCCTGCTTGGAAGGTTACCTGACACGACTTATCAGAGATAAGCTTCATTTGCTTTGGATAGGGTATATACTGCTGACAACGCCAAATTTACAGACCTGCTTCATCCTAGATCTCAAACCAGCATCTTCTCATGACTTGTAAACTGCATGCAGAGATCACCTTCCCTTTTGGTCCTTGGCATTATAGACCCATGGAGGACTTGGCTACCTAGGCCTTATAATCACAGCCTATTGCAAAATGCAGCATATAGGGGAACTCTTAACAGATTCACCTCTTTTGCCCAAACATGTATTATGACACTACATGCACTAAAAAGGCTAATGGCTCTACCAGCACTATCTTTACACACCTAAACTGAGCACTTGGATTATTAGTATGTTAATCCTTTTCTATATCCACAGGTTTGATTATGTATCTTAAATAAGCTCACAGACCTAAATACTGTAGGAATCTTGGTTAGCTCTTCTAAGGTGAAATTGTGTCAATGGAAGATATACCACGGGATGTTTTTGTTGTAGGGTTGCTTGGTAAATGGGCTCCCTGTCTTACTAAATGCTAATTTGTTAAATTCTTTGTTTTTTTCAATACACAGTGATTGATGTCCCCATCAACATCAATGTTGCAGAAATGACTTTCTCAACTTTTTACATGTTCACATAGGTTGTGACCTGTCCAGGTTCTCACATAAGGTTCATACTTTACTACTTTACAACTTGCCGAGTTTATCCGGGCAGGCCAAAGCTCACTAACCCTTAAAAGTGTTCCATGTCAGGAGGATTAACCCTATAGGGAACACTAATTTACATACCTTGGGTCCTTGGATCCCAGGGAGATTACAGCTTCTCCCCTTTATGTCTTTCTCTCTTTTTCTTTCATCTGGCCTACTTTCTTATCTATCTATTTTCCCTTATATCAAGATAGCAAACAGACATATTTAATATTGTATAACACATTGTGTATTCTAACAATTTTACTTTAAGCTCTATTTTCAGATACCGGTCCGTCATCGCTCTCTGAGTCCACATCATAGCTTACTCCTCCTTAGGCCACAACCCAACGGTGATTTCTCACAACACCATAGGGCTAAACTTTCCTGAAAAGTGCACCACTCTCCTGAAAGAGCTAAAAAAAGGTAGGCCTCGCTTTGTCTTCTTACAAGAGTCACACTTTAAAACTCAAGATTCAGACGCATACTTCACACAAGCATACCATGCGACCAATGATTTAGCCAAATCCAAAGAAGTATCCATACTTGTCAGTAGGGATGCTTCCTTTGAGCTCACAGACAAACTAGTAGACCCAGAGGGCAGATACCTTTTCTTGAAAGGGAAGTGTGGAGGTACCCCTGTTACATTAGTTAATGTATGTTTTCCTAATACATCCCAATTGACTTTCTGCAAACATGTGATTGATGAACAAAAGGGCTTTAGCTCTGGTTGCTTGATTTTGGGAGGTGAATTCAATTTGCCACTGAACCCTCTTACAGATACATCTACAGGCAAAACATACCTCGCTTACAAAATCCTCATAAGGATCAAAATGTTACTAAATTCCCTCCAACTCATAGACACTTGGCGCTTCCTGCACCCAGAAGATAGGGATTTTACCTTTTACTCCACTGTACACAGTCGTTATTCCAGGATAGATTATATATTTGTTACGCAAAGAGACCTTGACATAATTTCAGGAGCTCACATCGGGATTCAAACCATGTCCGACCATGCACCAATCCCCCTGTCCCTAGATCTGACGGCTCCACCCACCAAATCTGACACCTAGAGGTTAAACTCATCTTTGTGATCCTATACTTCTACCCCAGATAACCGCCTTACTTAAAGAATACTTTGAACTAAACACTACCCCAGGGATGGATCCCATGACAATCTTGGAGGCCCATAAATGTACTCTCAGGGGGGACCTTATTAAAATAGGAGCCAGAGGCAAAAAAGAAAAAGAACAGGAAATTAAACACCTGACAGAGAAAATTCACCCGTTAGAAACAAAACACAAACAATCTCTATCAGAAAAGTCCGCACTAGAACTTTTGAAAACCAGAAAGGCCCTGAACAGATATTCGAGGCAAGGACTAAATGCTTCCTATTTAAAAAAAAAAATATATACTATGAACATGGAGACAAAACTGGTAGATTCCTTGCAAAAGCCATAAGATTATCGCCTTGGATCTCATAGACGAGTTATCCAGTGGCCTTGAGCTCACACTCCCTAATAGGTACCACCCTGGCAATTTTTCATAAATTAACTAAACTCCACAATTTTTCCTCTCATTTCAGCCCACTAACGCCCTTACACAACAATCCTGACTTTTCACCGGGACTGGGAAACAACGCCCTTCACCTTCCCAATACCAACAAACCACTTTTGGCTACTCACTGTTTTAACAATAACCAGTTCAAAGACCTCACTGATATAAGAGCGGACAATGATATGCCTGATCTACCATTGTGGACATATTTCCAAATCCGTAGCTATCTTAACCATACTTCCACAAAAACATATTTTAGTGGACAATTAACTGCACTGGAGACTATATGCATGGCGGATGAACCAATACCTAAAGCAACTTAACTCACATATAGGTGGATCCAGGATGATAGCAGCCCTGGGGAGAAAGGACTCAGAGAGCAATAGTCGAAAGAACTAAGTACCTCACTTACAGATAAACAATGACAAAAATCTTGTATATTTGCTCATCAATGTTCACTAAGTACCAGAGCTCAGGAAACGGCTTATAAATTGCTCAAACATTGGTATGCCACTCCTGTGAAATTACATTTGTGGTACCCACAGATAGGGATGAGCCGAACACCCCCCTGTTCGGTTCGCACCAGAACATGCAAACAGGAAAAAAGTTTGTTCGAACACCGTTAAAGTCTATGGGACACGAACATGAATAATCAAAAGTGCTAATTTTAAAGGCTTATTTGCAAGTTATTGTCATAAAAAGTGTTTGGGGACCTGAGTCCTGCCCCAGGGGACATAGATCAATGCAAAAAAAGTTTTAAAAACGGCCGTTTTTTCAGGAGCAGTGATTTTAATAATGCTTAAAGTCAAACAATAAAAGTGTAAAATTCCTTTAAATTTCGTAGCTGGCGGGTGTCTATAGTATGCCTGTAAAGGGGCGCATGTTTCCTGTGTTTAGAACAGTCTGACAGCAAAATGACATTTCGAAGGAAAAAACCCATTTAAAACTACTCGCAGCTATTGCATTGCCGACAATACACATAGAAGTTCATTGATGAAAACGGCATGGGAATTCCCCACAGGGGAACCCCAAACCAATCCAGATCCAACCAAAACCAGGCCCTTCATGTCTGGTATGGATTTTGAGGGGAACCCAGCGCCAAAAAAAAAAAAAAAAACGGCGTGGGGTCCCCCCAAAAATCCATACCAGACCCTTATCTGAGCACGCAACCTGGCAGGCCGCAGGAAAAGAGGGGGGACGAGAGTGCGCCCCCCTCCTGAACCGTACCAGGCCACATGCCCTCAACATTGGGAGGGTGCTTTGGGGTAGCCCCCCAAAACACCTTGTCCCCATGTTGATGAGGACAAGGGCCTCATCCCCACAACCCTGGCCGGTGGTTGTGGGGGTCTGCGGGCGGGGGGCTTATCTGAATCTGGAAGCCCTCTTTAACAAGGGGACCCCCAGATCCTGGCCCCCCCCTGTGTGAAATGGTAAGGGGGTACTTACCCCTACCATTTCACAAAAAAACTGTCAAAAATGTTAAAAATGACAAGAGACAGTTTTTGACAATTCCTTTATTTAAATGCTTCTTCTTTCTTCTATCTTCCTTCATCTTCTGGTTCTTCTGGCTCTTCTGGTTCTTCCACAAGCGTTCTCGTCCAGCATCTCCTCCGCTGCGTCTTCTATCTTCTTCTCCTCGGGCCGCTCCGCACCCATGGCATGGGGGGAGGCTCCCGCTCTTCTCTTCATCTTCTTCATCTTCTTCTCTTCTTCTTTTCTTCTCTTCTTCTCTTCTTCTCTTCTTCATTTTCTTCTCCGGGCTGCTCTGCATCCGTGCTGGCATGGAGGGAGGCTCCCGCTGTGTGACGGCGTCTCCTCACCTGACGGTTCTTAAATAACGGGGGGCAGGGCCACCCGGTGACCCCGCCCCCCTCTGACGCACAGGACATGACGGGACTTCCCCGTGACATCACAGGGAAGTCCCATCAAGTCACCGTGCGTCAGAGGGGGGCGGGGTCACCGGGTGGCCCTGCCCCACATTATTTAAGAACCGTCAGATTAGGAGACGCCGTCACACAGCGGGAGCCTCCCTCCATGCCAGCATGGATGCGGAGCGACCCGGAGAAGAAAATGAAGAAGAGAAGAAGAGAAGAAAAGAAGAAGATGAAGAAGATGAAGAGAAGAGTGGGAGCCTCCCCCCATGCCATGGGTGCGGAGCGGCCCGAGGAGAAGAAGATAGAAGACGCCGCGGAGGAGATGCTGGACGAGAACGTCGGAGGAAGAACCAGAAGAGCCAGAAGAACCAGAAGAAGAAGATGAAGGAAGATAGAAGAAAGAAGAAGCATTTAAATAAAGGAATTGTCAAAAACTGTCTCTTGTCATTTTAAAAATTTTTGACAGTTTTTTAATGAAATGGTAGGGTAAGTACCCCCTTACCATTTCACACAGAGGGGGCCGTGATCTGGGGGTCCCCTTGTTAAAGGGGGCTTCCAGATTCTGATAAGCCCCCCACCCACAGACCCCCACAACCACCGGCCAGGGTTGTGGGGATGAGGCCCTTGTCCTCATCAACATGGGGACAAGGTGTTTTGGGGGGCCGTTTTTTTTTTTTTTGGCGCGAGGTTCCCCTTAAATCCATACCAGACCTGAAGGGCCTGGTATGGAATTTAGGGGGACCCCCACGTCATTTTTTTTTTTTTAATTTTGGTTCGTGGGGAATTCCCATGCCGTTTTTATCAATGAACTTCTATGTGTATTGTCGGACCAGCAATGCAATAGCCGCGAGTAGTTTCTAAATGGGTTTTTTCCTTCGAAATGTCATTTTGCTGTCAGACTGTTCTAAACACAGGAAACATGCGCCCCTTTACAGGCATACTATAGACACCCCCCAGCTACGAAATTTAAAGGGATATTACACTTGTATTGTTTGACTTTAAGCATTATTAAAATTACTGCTCCTGAAAAAACGGCCGTTTTTAAAACTTTTTTTTGCATTGATCAATGTCCCCTGGGGCAGGACCCGGGTCCCCAAACACTTTTTATGACAATAACTTGCATATAAGCCTTTAAAATTAGCACTTTTGATTTCTCCCATAGACTTTTAAAGGGTGTTCCGCGGTATTCGAATTTGCCGCGAACACCCCAAATTGTTCGCTGTTCGGCGAACTTGCGAACAGCCAATGTTCGAGTCGAACATGAGTTTGACTCAAACTCGAAGCTCATCCCTACCCACAGACATCAGATACATGTTGGCGCTATCACAAGGACAGAGGTTCTTTATTACATATCTGGTGGCAATGCCGGTACTGCAACCCTTTTGGTCAGAGGTAAAGAAACTAGTGTCCCTGATCACTGATACAAAACTAAAGCTTGACGTAATGTGTTGTCTTCTTCATGTCATAGAGTTCCTCATCAGAAAATATAAATATTCACTCTCCAAACATCTGTTGAATGCAGCCAAAACACTCATCCCACTTTTCTGGAAATCTCCTCGGGTGTCAACTGTCCAGGAATGGCTATACAAGATTTCTGAGATATGTGACATGGAGGAAACAATAGCTCATTCAGGAGACAATGTCGTCCGCTTTCACAAGACCTGGTCGCCTTGGTATATATTTAGATACTTGCAAGCTTACTCAGACCTTACAAGCACAAGTTAAAGATACTATTTCCACATGTTCAGTTAAGCTTTCTTAGATACTGGTTATACAATGTCATTTTTTGAAAAGCCCTTAATATGAATGAAGATATACTAAACCTGCTGTCATTTCTTTTTACTCACACTCACTATCAACTATTTCTCTTAGATCGAGAATCCTTTCTCATTTTCTCAGTCTCCCTGTTAACGGAATCAGTACTTGGTCAGATTCTTAGTACGTTATGACCTAGAGCACCAAACATCATGTTCAGATGTAATGGGTATATGTATCCTATACACATACTCTCATGGTCTAGTTATATTTAATGCCACGTACACACGGTCGGACTTTTCAGCTACAAAAGTCCGACAGCCCATCCGACAGACTTTCGACAGACTTTCAACAGACTTTTGGCGGACTTTCAACGGACTTTCTAACGACCGGACTTGCCTACACACGATCACACCAAAGTCCAACGAATTTGTATGTGATGACGTACACCGGACTAAAATAAGGAAGTTGATAGCCAGTAGCCAATAGCTGCCCTAGCGTTGGTTTTTGTCCGTCTGACTACCATACAGACGAGCGGATTTCTGGGTCCGGTGGAGTTACGACGTAAAGATTTGAAGCATGTTCCAAATGTAAAGTCTGTCAGATTTGCGACTGGAAAAGTCCGCTGAAGGTCTGGTGAAGCCCACACATGATCAGATTGTTCACCGGATTTGGTCCGTCGGCGTCCGTCAGACAAATCCGGTCGAAAAGTTTGACCGTGTGTACACGGCATAAGAGTTATCCAGGCAACATCAACCTGTAATGCCTTTCTGTTAATGTCAACGAAATCTGATTACTTTCTGTTATCACTATTTGGAGCTGTAACTCCAATTTTGTACTTCTTTATATGTTTTTTTCAATAAACTTTGATGTAAAAAAAAAAATAAAAATTTGTGCAAATGTGCTAATAAAGTGCAAATACAAATCCTATGAAAATGTGCAAATTGAAAGTAAACATTAATAAAAGTTAACTGAATAATCAGAAAAATCAAATAATCTCTGAATAGATGTGAAAAAAACAGTGCTGCAATATCCAAAACAGGCGAGTGGCGTCTGCGTATCACTCATGCTCCCCTGTATGTGATTGCACTCACCAGCTAGAAATCCCCACTCAAGGGGTAGCGCGTGTTTAACAATGTAAATAGGTCTTTCCGCAGGTGCCTCACTCTCCGCGGTGTAGTTGGTCACACAGGTATTATTATTATTATTATTATTATTATACAGGATTTATATAGCACCAACAGTTTACGCTTTACAACATTAGGGAGGACAGTACAAGTACAATACAATTCAATACAGGAGGAATCAGAGGGCCCTGCTCGTTAGAGCTTACAATCTAGGAGGGAGGGTCAAGTTATACAAAAGGGTAATAGCTGTGGGGGATGAGCTAATGGAGAAAATAGTGCAGTTGTTAGATGGAGGCAGGATAGGCTTCTCTGAAGAGGAAAGTTTTCAGGGATCGCCTAAAAGTGGATAAATTTGGAGACAGTCTGCCACATTGGGGTAGGGAATTCCAGAGGATGGGCGAGGCTAGGGAGAAGTCCTGGAGGCGGATATGGGAGGAGGTGATGAGGGAGCTAGAGAGCAGGAGGTCCTGGGAGGAACGAAGAGGGCGATTTGGTTGGTATTTTGAGACTAGGCTAGCGATGTAGCTGGGGGCAGATGTGGATGGCTTTGTAACTTATTGTTAGTATTTTGAATTTAATTCGTTGGGCGAGTGGCAGCCAATGGAGGGATTGGCAGAGAGGGGTAGCAGACACTGAGCGGTTTGTAAGGTGGATGAGTCTGGCAGCAGCATTCATGATGGACTGAAGGGGGAATAGTCTATTTAAAGGTAAGCCAATGAGGAGGGAGTTGCAGTAGTCGAGGCGAGAGATAACCAGGGAGTGAATCAGGAGCTTTGTGGTTTCGTTGGTTAGAAAGGGACATAGTTTAAAGATGTTGCGGAGGTTGAGGCGGCAAGCTTTGGAAAGTGATTGGATGTGGGGCCGAGAGGAGAATTCAGAATCCAGGATAACACCTAGTACCCTGACATGTGGGGACGGGTGGATGGTTGTGACATTGCTCTTGACAGACAAGTCAAGGGAAGAGGCACGTGAGGGAGGAAATATTATAAGCTCGGTTTTGGACAAGTTGAGTTTGAGGAAGTGGTGTGACATCCATACAGATATGTCGGTTTGTAAGTTAATGATGCGTGAGGAGACTGATGGAGTGAGTTGAGGGGTGGAGAGATAGATTTGTGTGTCGTCAGCATAGAAATGATATTGAAAGCCGTGAGAGGCTATCAGCTGACCCAGGGAAGAGGTGTAGATTGAAAATAAAAGAGGTCCAAGAACAGAACCTTGGGGGACCCCGACAGAGAAGGGAAGAGGAGTGGATGAAGTAGAATTGTAAGTGACACTGATGGTGCGTTGGGATAGGTAGGATGAGAGCCACTAAAGAGCACAGTCACGGAGACTGAGGGAGTAAAGTTTTTTTTTGAGGAGGGGGTGGTCAACCGTGTCAAAGGCAGCTGAAAGATCGAGAAGTAGGAGTACAGAATAGTGTCCGTTGGTTTTTGCAGTTAGTAGGTCATTTGTGAGTTTTAAAAGAGCAGTTTCTGTGGAGTGTTGAGGGTGAAATCCAGATTGAAGGGGATCAAGAAGGTTGTTTTTAATGAGGTGGTCACTCAGTTGGTTGTAAACCAGGCGTTCAAGGAGTTTAGAGGAAAAGGGGAGCAAGGAGATAGGGCGTAGGTTGTTAAGATTGGTAGGGTCCAAAGGCTTTTTAAGTATGGGGGTGACCAGTGCATGTTTTAGAGCATTGGGGAAGACGCCAGAGGTGAGGGAGAGATTGAAGATGTGGGTTAGAGAGTGTAGGATGGAGTCAGAGGGCGACCGTAGCATATGAGAGGGAATAGGGTCCAGGGGACAAGTGGTTAGGTGGGCGATAGAAAGGAGTTTAGCAACTTCGTCTGTAGTAGCAGATTTGAATAGGGGTAGTGTCAGTTGTACCTGTTGACATGGAGATACTTGTAGAGCAGAGATTTCATTGCGGATTGTATCAATCTTGTTTTTGAAGTGATTAGCGATCTCATGGGCAGTGAGTGAGTCAGTGGGTGGAGGCGGTGGAGGACAAAGTAGAGAGTTGAAGGTAGAGAAGAGTTTACGGGGACTAGATAACAGCTGTAAAATAGGTTTGCTTGGCAGTGTGGAGGAAAGAATAGTATTTTTGTCTTGCGCCACAGACGCTCAAGAGCGCGACTACTTTTTTGAGAATTTCAGTGTCCTCTGTTTGCCAGGGTTGTAGGGGTCGAGGCCTGATTCTGCGTGTAGTGAAGGGAGCGAGCTTGTCCAGGGTGGAGGACAGGGATTTAATGTAGATGGACGTGGCTTGGTTGGGGCAGGACAAGGGGGAGATTTTGTCATAGAGGTGGTCAGTAGCAGAATAGAGGAGAGAGGAGTTGAAGTTGCGAAAATTTCTACGGGTGATGGTTAGGCGATTGGAGGGAAAGGTGGTGGAAGACAGGGGGAGGGAGAAACTAATATGGTGATGGTCGGAGAGAGGAAAAGGATTGTTTGAGAAGTTGCATGGAGTGCATAGGTAGGAGAATACAAGGTCAAGGGTGTTGCCATCAGAGTGAGTAGAAGCCTGTACCCATTGTTTTAGGTCAAATGAAGAGGTTAGACTAAGAAGTTAAGAGGTAGCAGGAGTGTTTGAATTAGCAGGGATGTTGAAATCACCGAGAAGGATTGTGGGAATTTCTGAAGAGAGAAAGTAGGGTAGCCAGGCAGAAAACTCACCGAGGAAAGTTGATAATTGTCCAGGGGTTCTTAGGGAAGTAGGAGAGAATAGACGTATACAGTGAGCTTCAAATGAAGAGAGGGAAAGAAAGGGAGGAGAGTGAATAACCTGGAAGGTGCATTGGGGGGGATAGGAGGAATCCCACTCCACCTCCCTTGCGTCCATTAGGCCTAGGGGAGTGAATCCAGTGAAGGCCACCCTGGGATAGGGAAGCAGGAGAAGGGGTGCCATATTCGTGGAGACAGATTTTTGTGAGAGCAAGTAGATTGAAGGAATTAGTGACAAAGAGGTCTTGAACAGCAGTGAGTTTGTTGCAGACAGAGCGGGCATTCCAGAGGGCGCAGGAGAGGGGGAGGCTGGCGTTGGGAAGAAGAGCAATGGAGACTAAATTGCGTAGATTGCGACTACTGCCAGAGGGTGTAGGGTGATGGGTGTGTTGGGCACAGTTAAATAAGGGAGGCCCAGGGTTTGGGTTTGAAATATCTCCAGCGGTTAGGAGAAGCAGAAGTGTAAGGGAGGTAATATGAGAATATGATTTGTATGAGGGGACATGCTTCAGTATCCTGGGGGGGTTGTTAGCAAGTGGGCTTAGCATTAGAAAGATGTGATGAGTGCAGTAATAGGGGGAGGGGAGAAGTGAGGGTGATATGTACAGATTGTGGGGTGGAGCAGAGGGGTGAAGAAAAGAGGGTTTGAGGAGAGGTAAAGAGAGCATGTTTCAGAGAAGAAGGTGAGATAATGTGAAAATGAGGTAATCTGCTGTCTGTTGTAGTTTGCTTTGTGCAAATCGCTGAGGTGCAAGAGCAGAAGTGCCACTTATTTAAAGAACCCCACATCTTTGGAAGAACCCCTGTATGTGCAGCCCCCTGTATGTGTTCCCCCGTAAAGAAGGCCTTGTTTTTATACTGTGTTGGGTGTGGGTTGAATCTGGCAATTAATCAATTAAGAGGGCATATTAGGAACACAGCTAGCAGAGCATAACTTTCACACCACAATCAAACTGCAAGGGGACTAAAAGGCCAAAATTGTAAAGATAAGGGAACCCATAATTTAGGTAGGACTTAATGGCTAAATAAACATTGAAATAATGTGAGCATGGCTACAGATGAAGCAGTGGTGACAAACAGATTTACCAAATATGCATTTGAGCAGTCAGTCAATGTTCAGTTTAAAGGTATAAACGCAGGTTTACCAAATATGCATTTGAGCAGTCAGTCAATGTTCAGTTTAAAGGTATAAACGCAGGTTTACTGTACCTGTGAAGAGAGAAGAAAATGTTCAGATGGATGGTGCAAGAGCAGAAGTGCCACTTATTTAAAGAGCCCCACTTCTTTGGAAGAACCCCTGTATGTGCAGTCCCCTGTAGGTATTATATAGGGATTAGGGATGAGCTTCGAGTTCGAGTCGAACTCATGTTCTACTCGAACATTGGCTGTTCGCAAGTTCGCCGAACAGCGAACAATTTGGGGTGTTCGCGGCAAATTCGAATGCCGCGGAACACCCTTTAAAAGTCTATGGGAGAAATCAAAAGTGCTAATTTTAAAGGCTTATATGCAAGTTATTGTCATAAAAAGTGTTTGGGGACCCGGGTCCTGCCCCAGGGGACATGGATCAATGCAAAAAAAAGTTTTAAAAACGGACGTTTTTTCAGGAGCAGTGATTTTATTAATGCTTAAAGTCAAACAATAAAAGTGTAATATCCCTTTAAATTTCATACCTGGGGGGTGTCTATAGTATGCCTGTAAAGGGGCGCATGTTTCCTGTGTTTAGAACAGTCTGACAGCAAAATGACATTTGGAAGGAAAAAACTCATTTAAAACTACCCGCGGCTATTGCATTGCCGACAATACACATAGAAGTTCATTGATAAAAACGGCATGGGAATTCCCCACAGGGCAACCCCGAACCAAAATAAAAAAAAAAAATGATGTGGGGGTCCCCCTAAATTCCATACAAGGCCCTTCAGGTCTGGTATGGATATTAAGGGGAACCCCAGCCAAAATTTAAAAAAAAAATTGACGTGGGGTTCCCCCTAAATTCCATACCAGACGCTTCAGGTCTGGTATGGATTTTAAGGGGAACCCCGCGCCAAAAAAAAAAAAAAAAAAACGGCGTGGGGTCCCCCTAAAAATCCATACCAGACCCTTATCTGAGCACGCAACCTGGCAGGCCGCAGGAAAAGAGGGGGGGACGAGAGTGCGGCCCCCCCCCTCCTGAACCGTACCAGGCCACATGCCCTCAACATTGGGAGGGTGCTTTGGGGTAGCCCCCCAAAACACCTTGTCCCCATGTTGATGAAGACAAGGGCCTCATCCCCACAACCGTGGCCGGTGGTTGTGGGGGTCTGCGGGCGGGGGGCTTATCGGAATCTGGAAGCCCCCTTTAACAAGGGGACCCCCAGATCCCGGCCCCCCCCCTGTGTGAAATGGTAAGGGGGTACTTACCCCTACCATTTCACTAAAAAACTGTCAAAAATGTTAAAAATGACAAGAGACAGTTTTTGACAATTCCTTTATTTAAATGCTTCTTCTTTCTTCCTTCATCTTCTTCTTCTTCTGGTTCTTCTGGCTCTTCTGGTTCTTCCTCCGGCGTTCTCGTCCAGCATCTCCTCCGCGGCGTCTTCTATCTTCTTCTCCTCGGGCCGCTCCGCACCCATGGCATGAGGGGGGAGGCTCCCGCTCTTCTCTTCATCTTCTTCTTCATCTTCATCTTCTTCTTCTTCTTCTTCTTCCTTCTTCTCTTCTTCCTGTCTTCTCCGGGCCGCTCCGCAGCCATGCTGGCATGGTGGGAGGCTCCCGCTGTGTGACGGCGTCTCTTCGTCTGACGGTTCTTAAATAACGGGGGGCGGGGCCATCCGGTGACCCCGCCCCCCTATGACGCACGGTGAATTGACGGGACTTCCCTGTGACATCACGGGGAATGCCACAGGGAAGTCCCGTCATGTCCCGTGCGTCAGAGGGGGGCGGGGTCACCGGGTGGCCCCGCCCCCCGTTATTTAAGAACCGTCAGACGAAGAGACACCGTCACACAGCGGGAGCCTCCCTCCATGCATGGATGCGGAGCGGCCCGCAGAAGAAATGAAGAAGGAAGAAGAGATGAAGAAGAGAAGAAGAAGAAGAAGAAGATGAAGAAGAAGATGAAGATGAAGAAGAAGATGAAGAGAAGAGCGGGAGCCTCCCCCCTCATGCCATGGGTGCGGAGCGGCCCGAGGAGAAGAAGATAGAAGACGCTGCGGAGGAGATGCTGGACGAGAACGCCGGAGGAAGAACCAGAAGAGCCAGAAGAAGAAGAAGATGAAGGAAGAAAGAAGAAGCATTTAAATAAAGGAATTGTCAAAAACTGTCTCTTGTCATTTTTAACATTTTTGACAGTTTTTTAGTGAAATGGTAGGGGTAAGTACCCCCTTACCATTTCACACAGGGGGGGGGCCGGGATCTGGGGGTCCCCTTGTTAAAGGGGGCTTCCAGATTCCGATAAGCCCCCCGCCCACAGACCCCCACAACCACCGGCCACGGTTGTGGGGATGAGGCCCTTGTCTTCATCAACATGGGGACAAGGTGCTTTGGGGGGCTACCCCAAAGCACCCTCCCAATGTTGAGGGCATGTGGCCTGGTATGGTTCAGGAGGGGGGGGGGGCCGCACTCTCGTCCCCCCCTCTTTTCCTGCGGCCTGCCAGGTTGCGTGCTCGGATAAGGGTCTGGTATGGATTTTTAGGGGGACCCCACGCCGTTTTTTTTTTTTTTTTTGGGCGCGGGGTTCCCCTTAAAATCCATACCAGACCTGAAGGGTCTGGTATGGAATTTAGGGGGAACCCCACGTCAATTTTTTTTTAAATTTTGGCTGGGGTTCCCCTTAATATCCATACCAGACCTGAAGGGCCTTGTATGGAATTTAGGGGGACTCCCACATCATTTTTTTTTTTTAATTTTGGTTCGGGGTTGCCCTGTGGGGAATTCCCATGCCGTTTTTATCAATGAACTTCTATGTGTATTGTCGGCAATGCAATAGCCGCGGTAGTTTTAAATGAGTTTTTTCCTTCAAAATGTCATTTTGCTGTCAGACTGTTCTAAACACGGGAAACATGCGCCCCTTTACAGGCATACTATAGACACCCCCCAGGTATGAAATTTAAAGGGATATTACACTTTTATTGTTTGACTTTAAGCATTATTAAAATCACTGCTCCTGAAAAAACGGCCGTTTTTAAAACTTTTTTTTGCATTGATCCATGTCCCCTGGGGCAGGACCCAGGTCCCCAAACACTTTTATTGACAATAACTTGCATATTAGCCTTTAAAATTAGCACTTTTGATTATTCATGTTCGTGTCCCATAGACTTTAACGGTGTTCGCGTGTTCGAACGAATTTTTTTCCTGTTCGCATGTTCTGGTGCGAACCGAACAGGGGGGTGTTCGGCTCATCCCTAATAGGGATAATAAAAAAACACCTCCATAGTGTAATTCCATAAACCATTTAATAAATAAAGGTAAATATCGCACTTACATCAGAACTAAGATGACAAGCAATAAAACAGGATAAACCTGAAAGTCTGGCACTTGCTGCACTCCACGGACCCAAACCGGATGTCATGTAATGACATTCTAGCTCTGCCTTATGCATTTAATCATCAAGATATCATCAGAAGCAAATTATATCATTATAGCAAGCAATGTATTAAATGCACAAACATATCAATAATTATTACAATGATAAACACACAACACCCCTTATACCCCTGTTTGCCAACTTTGGTTTGTCTTAATCAGGGCTCAATATTTCTGAGCTACTAGCCAGGCCTTAAAAGTTACACATGGGCCAAATGTCAGGAGACAATGGCTGGTTAAAAAAAAAAAAACAGCCAACATTCTGCCCGTTTGTATGTCGGTCTGTCTGACAGAAGCCAGGCTTTTGGCTGGCTTCTGTCAGATGTGCAGGCTGGAAAACCAGCAGCTGACTGACTCCCGATCAGCACTTTCAGGCAATGGCAGAGAGCACTGAACAGAGTGTTCTAGTGGAGGGAGGGACGCGGGGCGTCCTCCTGTCAGAACACAACAGCTCAGCGTTAGAGACCGCTGAACTAATCTTGCATAGTTAGTACAGCGGCTCTGACCGGAGCTGTCAGTTTTTTTTGTGCAACCTAAACACCCTCTTGTAAATGATCTCATGAAATGACGCTGTTAAATGTTTTATGCAGAAGTAAGTTACAAAAATAAATATTAACAATAAAAACTTTACCAATATTAACATAAAGCATATTTCATTGACCTAACTGTGATAAATAAAATTTGGTTAACCACTTGCCTATCAGGCCAATTCTGACATTTCTCTCCTACATGTAAAAATCATAATTTTTTTGCTAAAAAATTACACAGAACCCCCAAACACAATATATGTTTTTTTTAGCAGAGACCCATGGTATTTGGGCAGCAATTTTCAAACGCGTTTCATGCATCAAAACAAATTGCATAATCTGAAAGATGATGTTACGCCGAGTAAATAGATACCTAACATGTCATGCTTCAAAATTGCGCACGCTCATGGAATGGCACCAAACTTCGGTACTTAAAAATCCCCATAGGCGACGTTTTCCATTTTTTTACAGGTTTTGAGTTACAGAGGAGGTCTACTGCTAGAATTATTTCACTCACTGTAACATTCATGGTGATACCTCACATGTGTGGTTTGAACGTCGTTTTTCATATGTGGGCGCGACTTCCGTATGCGTTCGCTTCTACGAGTGAACACGCGGGGACGGGGGCGCTTTAAATATATATTTTTTTAATTATTGTTAAATTTACTTTTATTTTTCTAGTTTGATGCTTACTTTTTTACATTTTCTTTTGATCACTTTTATTCCTATTACAAGGAATGTAAACATCCCTAGTAATAGGCATAGTGTGTGACAGGTCCTCTTTACAGTGATATCTGGGGTCAATAAGTCCCCAAACCTCACCTCTAGGCTGGGAAGACTGAAATAAAAAAAAAAAAAAAAGATCTTGGCTTCCCAACCGAGGCAGCGGCATTTTTTCAAATGCAGAGGCCGGGCATGACATCATAACATCGCGACCAGCCTTCGAACGATCATAGATACTCTGGGGACCATCTTGCCCACTGGAAATCTCTATGGTCAACATCCACCACCGGTCAGTTCCTTTTCCGGTTCGTCAATGGTAGGAATGGTCTCAATGGTCAAGTCGAACATAGGATGTTTGCCCGTTCTATATGTTCTTCCCCCTATGTATATATATATATAACCTGAAAATCGACTGACCTGAAGAGGATGATGAGTAACCAGTACACCACTATAGACAAATGTAAAGTGGATGTTGCTACCTGTATGCGAGGCTGATTTGTGCCCCTGCACTGTGTTTGCAAGTTGGTTTGTGCCCTGAATGTTTAATGCTACTGGAGATGAGATGACTTTGCATGGTTACAAAGGTCACTATGAGTGATTAGGCTGCTGAGACAATATTGCGTGGTTGCAATGGTCTCAGTCCGGTCTGCTGAGACGATATTGCATGGTCGCATGGGCTTCAGTCTGGTTTGCTGAGACAATATTGCGTGGTTGCAAGGGTCTCGATGTGTATGATGTTAGTTTTTTGAGACAATATTGAGCGGTTGCAAGGGTCTCAGTCTGATCTGCTGAGACGATATTGCATGGTCGCAAAAACCTCGGTCTGGTTTGCTGAGACGATATTGTGTGGTCGCAAGGGTCTTGATGACTGTCCGGCTGCTGAGACGATATTGCGTGATTGCAAGGGACTCAATGAGTATGAAGTTTGTTTTGAGATGTGGTTGAAAGGGTCCCTGCGAGTGTCAGGCTGCTGAGACAGTATTGCGTTTGCAAGGGTCTCAAATGAGTGTTAGGTTGCTGGGCTGAGACTGCGTGGTGGCAAAGGTTTTTTTTTTTTTTGATGAGTGAGGGGTAGCTGAGACGATATTGTGTTTTTGCAAGGGTCTCAACAATAGTGACAGGCTGTTGATACGGTTTTGCATGGCTGCAGGGTCTCAATGAATGGGAGCCGGGTTCGTGAGGAAAGGATAGAAACACCTGACTTGTTTGGTGGTTCACCGTACCCCTAATCAGGCAGTATAAGGGATAAAGACAACATCCGTTCGATTCGGAGGTTCCGTAGAGGGAACTAGCGAACAACCTGGGGGACAATGGTTGAAAAAAGAAAATAAAGGGTGCAACAAACAATAGTGCTATATAAGAAGTGTTGATGAATGAGGACTATATCAATAATAAAGATAATATAGATGTGGCAATAAATAAAAAGGTTCAAATAGTGCAACCAATGTACTCTTAATACAACAAAAAGTCCATATAAATAGTTATTGTGAATAAAAAATTTCTTCTGTGTTCATTCCAATCACCGTGATTTTCTAAAGTGCAATACCCCAATGTGTCAGACTGTCTCCAAATTTATCCACTTTTAGGCGATCCCTGAAAGCTTTCCTCTTCGGAGAAGCCTATCCTGCCTCCATCTAACAACTGCACTATTTTCTCCTTTAGCTCATCCCCCACAGCTATTACCCTTTTGTATAACTTGACCCTCCCTCCTAGATTGTAAGCTCTAACGAGCAGGGCCCTCTGATTCCTCCTGTATTGAATTGTATTGTACATCATACTCGATGTGTATGATGTTAGTTTTTTGAGACAATATTGAGCGGTTGCAAGGGTCTCAGTCTGATCTGCTGAGACGATATTGCATGGTCGCAAAAGCCTCGGTCTGGTTTGCTGAGACGATATTGTGTGGTCGCAAGGGTCTTGATGACTGTCCGGCTGCTGAGACTATATTGCGTGATTGCAAGGGACTCAATGAGTATGAAGTTTGTTTTGAGATGTGGTTGCAAGGGTCTCTGCGAGTGTCAGGCTGCTGAGACAGTATTGCGTTTGCAAGGGTCTCAAATGAGTGTTAGGTTGCTGGGCTGAGACTGCGTGGTGGCAAAGGTTTTTTTTTTTTATGAGTGAGGGGTAGCTGAGACGATATTGTGTTTTTGCAAGGGTCTCAACAATAGTGACAGGCTGTTGATACGGTTTTGCATGGCTGCAGGGTCTCAACGAATGGGAGCCGGGTTCGTGAGGAAAGGATAGAAACACCTGACTTGTTTGGTGGTTCACCGTACCCCTAATCAGGCAGTATAAGGGATAAAGACAACATCCGTTCGATTCGGAGGTTCCATAGAGGGAACTAGCGAACAACCTGGGGGACAATGGTTGAAAAAAGAAAATAAAGGGTGCAACAAACAATAGTGCTATATAAGAAGTGTTGATGAATGAGGACTATATCAATAATAAAGATAATATAGATGTGGCAATAAATAAAAAGGTTCAAATAGTGCAACCAATGTACTCTTAATACAACAAAAAGTCCATATAAATAGTTATTGTGAATAGAAAATTTCTTCTGTGTTCATTCCAATCACCGTGATTTTCTAAAGTGCAAAAGTGCTACAATTAGAGTGCTTCACCCCGAAGTGGTAAATCTAAGCGCTCACCAGATATCATCGGCCACCAGGTGACCCACAGACATGTAGTATATGTTATCTTTAAGCCATCCAATGTGTCCAATCAGGAATCACACAGCATACAGCATCTGTTTAGTAGATATGCCAAATTTCCAATCCAGACAGTAGGGTATATATATATATATATATATATATATATATATATATATATATATTTATTTCCTCATGCAGAGCTCATATTCCAATATCTGCAAAATTTAGCTCCTCCATACAGAACCACAGAAAGGCATAGATAGTGTAGTAACTTTTTTTTTATTTCTTAAAATGCAGCACTTACATATCAAAAGTCCAGTGTAAGATACAGCAGGAATACAAGTGCAGCTTGACGGAGAGCAGAGGCCAGTCCATCACCATTGAATAGCTCCATGGTGTTCAACGTGCGTCTCAGCTGTGGGGCAGAAGCGGAGGTCTCATGTAATGCATATCACGCCTCGATTTCAATGCATTTCACGCTCAAGCACGCATCATCAGGAAATGGGCTGGGCACCATTTTACTGGAGCCTAAATACTGCTAGATTACTCCCCATTGGTCAAAAAGATAGATGTATCGTAGGATGGGAACCAGATATGCAAATAATGTCCAATTAACAAACCGTTCTGTTTGTCCTCCAAACTGCATATTTGCAAACCCAATACATAATTTGATCAAATATAAATTCGATTTTAAATAAGAAATTAAAAAAAGGATATATGTGTTCTTTCTGAATCACATGCACACCGCCGAATTACCGACTGCGGCATATGACACTAACACACTCATCCATCACCATATAACAATCAATCTCCTACAAGAACCCTCACTTTAATCATTATCATGGATACGTGCATATAGAAGAACTATTAATAAAAAATCTTTTATATATTACATTTTAAAAATTGTATATTGTTATTGTGCAGATGAGACAAAGCTCTCTCAATCTACGGCACCACCATCTAGTGGTGGAACCGTATATTGCAATACTCCATACACCATATTAAAAATGCTTGGACAAAAAGAACCAAGCTCTATCTTAATAACAACTATGACAATAAAAACATCTTGTATGGCATCCTAACCCAGTGATCCCACTGGGGTATATTTCGTCATATCTGATGTCTTTACTATTGGCCTACATTTTCAATCCAGAAACCATTTTACTATATATTATACCATTTATTTACCAAACCAAATGGATTAAATTAAATTCAAGAATAGACACCTCAATATATCCAGATCAAAAATCAGTCAGAAAACAGTTTAGGTCTATCTCAGTGTTCAAGCCCGCAGGCATAAGACACCTTAACTCAAAAATTCAACAGGTTTCGGCTTGTGAGACACATGTTCCCCAATGTGGTAGTACCTTATCTATCCCATAAAATTTCAAAAGAGCTGGATTCTGTTGGTGGTGAGTTCTAAAGTGGTTTGAAACGCTATGTTTCCTGAAACCATTTCTGATGTTTGTTACATGTTCGTTAATTCTCTTGTATAGGCATCTTGTGGTCCTCCCCACATAAACCAAACCACATGGGCACGTGAGGAGGTAAACAACATATCTAGTATTACAAGATATGAATTTATTAATCCTGTATTCTTTTCCATTACTCCCCATGAACAACTCTGTTTTTCTTTTTTTATCTGCAGTGGTCCTGCAAGATTTGCGATTGGAATGAACACAGAAGAAATTGTCATTCATGCAGCATCAGACTTATTAGGTATTTCAATTTTCGCACCAACCCCCTACTTTCTTCACTTGACATAAAGAAAGTGGTGATGAATCTTACCTTCAACAGTGAGCCATGCGAGTGGTTCATGGCGGACTATGGCAGGAGTGCAACTTATTGGGAAGGTGTGGCGTGGTGCCATGCACAAAGCAAAACAACAAGTTGGCTGTAGAAAGTAAAATGAGAGAAATGCGTACGAATGCTTCATAAGTTGCACTGCGGGATCCAAACACATGGTATGGGTGACATTGGGAGTGGCTACAAATTGACATGAGAAACATGATAACGAATCCTACCTGCGACAGTGGCCGTGTGACTGGGTCCACATCGGTCTGTAGCGGGTATGCAATGTATCTGAAGAGTGTGGTGTGGCACCGTGCATGACGCTCACAACATGACTCGATTTGGCAAGTAACGGGGGGGAAAGAACTGTGTATAAATGATTCATAAGTTCCGCGGCTGGAACTGAACACACGATATGGGGGATATAACGAATGACAACAATTTAGGACAAGATGCAAATGCAAAGTAACGACTCCTACCTGCGACAGCGAGCAAGACTTGATCAACAAACCACGAATAAGCAACCGCAACACACCATTTGGGAACAACAGACCCACGAACATGAAGTGAACTGAAGAGTCAGCCTGGTGACGTAACGAATCATGCACTGGAACCGACAAGGAGCATGGGCGAGTGAGCTGCTTAAATACCCTCTGGGGTCCTCCCATAAATTCAGCTCACCATACTGGCCTTCTTAAATATACACATACATATGAGCAAAATTATAAAAGCCACACTTTTGTGTTTGCCCTTATTTATCATGAGTTGAACTCAAAGATCTATGACTTTTTCTATGTACACAAAAGGCCTATTTCTCTCAATATTGTCTAAGTCTGTGTTAGTGAGCATGTCTCCTTTACCAAGATAATTCATCCACCTCACAGGTGTGGCATATCAAGATGCTGATTAGACAGCATGATTATTGCACAGGTGGGCCTTAGGCTCGTTACAATGTGCAGTTTTACTGTTATGGGGGGGTCCAAAAACCAGTCAATATCTGGTGTGACCACAATTTGCCTCATGCAGTGCAGCACATCTTCTTTGCATAGAGTTGATCAGGTTGTTGATTGTGGTCTGTGGAATGTTGGTCCATTCCTCTTCAATAACTGTGTGAAGTTGCTGGATATTGGCAGGAACTGGAACACGCTGTCGTATATGCCGATCCAGAGCATCCCAAACATGCTCAATGGATGACATGTCCGGTGAGTATGCTGGCCATGCAAGAACTGGGATGTTTTCAGCTTCCAAGAATTGTACAGATCCTTGCAACATGGGGCCGTGCATTATCATGCTGCAACATGAGGTGAGGGTTGTGGATGAATGGCACAACAATGGGCCTCAGGATCTCGTTATGGTATCTCTGTGCATGCAAAATGTCATCAATAAAATGCAACCGTGTTTGTAGTCCATAGCATACGCGTGCCCATACCATAATTCCACCGGCACCATGGGCCATTCGATCCACAACATTGACATCAGCACACCACTCACCCACACAACACTATACATGCTGTCTGCCATCTGCCCTGTACAATGAAAATCTTCTGTGAAGAGAACACCTCTCCAAAGTGCCAGACGCCACCAAATGTGAGCATTTGCCTACTAAAGTCGGTTACAATGACGAACTGCAGTCAGGTCGAGACCCAGATGAGGATGACGAGCATGCAGATGAGCTTTCCTGAGACGGTTTCTGACAGTTTGTGCAGAAATTCTTTGGTTATGCAAACCGGTTGTTGTAGCAGCTGTCTGGGTGGCTGGTCTCAGATGATCTTGGAGGTGAAGATGCTGGATGTGGAGGTCCTGGACTGGTGTGGTTACACGTGGTCTGCCATTGTGAGGCTGGTTGGGTGTACTGCAAAATTCTCTGAAACGCCTTCAGAGACGGCTTATCGTAGAGAAATGAACATTCAATTCAAGGGCAACAGCTCTGGTGGACATTCCTGCAGTCAGCATGCCAATTGCACGCTCCCTCAAAACTTGTGACATCTGTGGTATTGTGCTGTGTGATAAAACTGTACATTTTAGAGTGGCCTTTTATTGTGGCCAGCCTAATGCACACCTATGCAATAATTATGCTGGCTAATCAGCATCTGGATATGCCACACCTGTGAGGTGGATGGATGATCTTGGCAATGGAGAAGTGCTCACTAACACAGATTTGAAGAGATTTGTGAACAATATTTGAGAGAAATAGGCATGTTGTGTACATAGAAAAAGTTGTAGATCGTTGAGTTCAGCTCATAATAAATAGGGGCAAACGCAAAAGTGTTGCGTTTATCATTTTGCTCAGTGTATATATACAGTGCAGTCAGTGTACAGTATATAATACAGTGTATTGAAGTGATTAAGGGGAACCCTATCATAGAATTAAGAAAAAAATGGTTTCCCCCCCAGTCCATACCAGGCCCTTCGGGTCTGGCATGGATTTTAAGGGGAACTCTACTCCAATTTGTTTAAAAAATTGGTGTGGGTCCCCCCAAAAAATCCATACTAGACCCTTATCAGAGCAAGCAGCCTGGAAGGCCAGGATGGGGGGGACCCTTGCCTTCAAAATATGAAAGGTGCTTTGGGTCCCTACAAACCCTGGCCCGGTGGTTGATAGGGTCTGCGGGTGGGGGGGCTTATTGGAATCTGGAAGCCCTCTTTAGCAAAGGGGCCCCCAGATCCCGCCGCTTATATGAATGGATATGGGGTACATTGTACCCCTACTAATTCACCAAAAAAAGTGTCAAAAAGTAAAAACCACAATGGACAGTTTTTGACAATTCCTTTATTAAAAAAAATAGAAACAAAAATGTCTTACGATGTCCATCCATCTTCAATCACACCATCCATTGGATCCAAAAAATAGAAAAAAAAAAGAAGCTCTGCCTCGATCGGAGGTGTCCCGCCGACTGCTGTCTCTTGGCTGTGAAAGCTGTTATATAGGCAAAGGCAGGGCCACCTGGTGATGTAACTGAGTGACCCTGCCCCTTTTGATGTCATGTGCCATCAGAGGGGGGCAGGGTCATCCGGTTACGTCAGTGGGTGGCCCCGCCCTTGCCTATATAACAGCTGTCATAGCGAAATGACAGCAGTCGCCCGGGAACCCTCCCATGGAGGTGGAGTATTTTAGTTTTTTTTTCTATTTTTCGGGTCTGTCAGGCGGACCCCAAAGCGTGACCCCAAAGCACCCTCCCCATGTTGAGGGCAAGTGGCCTGGTATGGTTCAGGAGGGGGGTCGCTCGCTTGTCCCCCTCTTTCCTAGCCTGCCAGGCTGCTTGCTCAGATTTTGGGGGGGAACCCATGCTTTTTTTTTTTAAATTTTGGCATAGAGTTCCCCTTAATATCCATACTAGACCTGAAGGGCCTGGTATGGACTAGGGGGGAACCTACACCAATTTTTTCCTTGACTTTTATCTATATTTATTTATTTATTTATTTATTTCAGATACTTATATAGCGCCGTCAATTTACGCAGCGCTTTTACATATACATTGTACATTCACATCAGTCCCTACCCTCAAGGAGCTTACAATCTAAGGTCCCTAACTCACATTCATACATACTAGGGACAATTTAGACAGGATCCGATTACCCTACCAGCATGTCTTTGGAGTGTGGGAGGAAACCGGAGTACCCGGAGGAAACCCACGCAGGCACAGGGAGAACATGCAAACTCCAGGCAGGTAGTGTCATGGTTGGGATTCGAACCAGCGACCCTTCTTACTGCTAGGTGAGAGTGCTACCACTACACCACTGTGCCGCCCCCATATTGCTGGCAGCAATTTTAAATGACATTTTTTCCTTGAGAAATGTAATTTTGCTGCAGCACTGTAAAGCACATCAGACAGATGCACAGACCCTTCAGGTCTGGTATGAATTTAAGGGGAACCCCGCGCAAAAAAAAAAATACGGTGTGGGGTACCCCTAATAATCCATACCAGACCCTTATCCGAGCACACAACCTGGCAGGCCGCAGGAAAAGAGGGGGGGGACGAGAGAGTGCCCCCCCTCTTGAACCATACCAGGTCACATGCCCTCAACATTGGGAGGGTGCTTTGGGGTAGCCCCCCAAAACATCTTGTCCCCATGTTGATGAGGACAAGGGCCTCATCCCCACAACCCTGGACGGTGGTTGTGGGGGTCTGCTAGTGGGGGGCTTATCGGAATCTTGAAGCGCCCTTTAACAAGGGGACCCCCAGATCCCAGCCCCCCCCTGTGTGAAATGGTAAGGGGGTACAAAAGTACCCCTACCATTTCACTAAAAAACTGTCAAAAATGTTAAAAATGACAAGAGACAGTTTTTGACAATTCCTTTATTTAAATGCTGTGTTGTATTGTCGGACCAGCAATGCAATAGCTGCGAGTAGTTTTAAATGGCTTTTTTCCTTCGAAATGTCATTTTGCTGTCAGACTGTTCTAAACACAGGAAACATGCGCCCCTTTACAGGCATACTATAGACACCCCCAAGCTACGAAATTTAAAGGGATATTACACTTTTATTGTTTGACTTTAAGCATTATTAAAATCACTGCTACTGAAAAAACGGCCGTTTTTAAAACGTTTTTTTGTATTGATCCATGTCCCCTGGGGCAGGACCCGGGTCCCCAAACACTTTTTATGACAATAACTTGCATATAAGCCTTTAAAATTAGCACTTTTGATTATTCATGTTCGTGTCCCATAGACTTTAACGGTGTTCGCGTGTTCGAACTAACTTTTTTCCTGTTCGCATGTTCTGGTGCGAACCGAACAGGGGGGTGTTCGGCTCATCCCCATTTATAACATGTATATTACAACAATAATGAAAGATATGTGAGTCTATATATCTTTCATTATTGTTGTAAAATACATGTTATAAACAATAATGTTCATCATACTATTTTGTATACTCTGCAATTTGACCTTTTGTTATTATTATATTTTAGATGTATGATTGACCCTCTTATAAACACCTCTGAAGAAGGAGACATAGATACTCTGAAATGCGTCAGGTAAATAACAACTTTATAGTCAATCATTGTGGTTATTCTGTATCTAGCACACAGCTATTGTAACCATTCCAATAGACATTGTTTTTATCATACTTATTGTGTTCAATAAAATATATGTTTTCTATAGAAATTATGTCAGTGCCTTTAAAGTCCACCTAGGGGATTTTCCTTTTTGTCTAGTTAATTTGGATGTGGCAGCCCACAGGGACACCTCATCAATATAAATATTGTTTTAATTACCACCAGTTTGCTTATCTGTAAAGTCACAATAATTCTTTTATAATCAATTGCAGATTCAAAAATTTTGTTAAAACTACTTGAATCTGGTGCATGTGTCGGTACCTGTACCAAAACTAGCTCAAGTCTTCATGAATTAAGCACAGGCCATAACAAAGGGGCTTCAGAACTAGAAAAGTGACATGGCTTTATTGAATTTATCCTAATTGCTTTTCCCCAAGCAGTGAGTGATAAACATAAAATGCTGTGTAGCAGTGGTCATTAAAGCCTTAAGGCTAAGTTCACCTTTACAGAAAAAATAATAAATGCAGATATTTCTGCAGATAAAAGTGCAATTGTTACTTTTTCCTCAAGGAGCCTGGAAAGCATTGCAGCCCTGATCAGTAGATCAGGGGTGCACTGTGGGCTCCTGCAGACATGTCCTTTGGCTTTCAGCCTGTACCTCTGTATGGGCTTTCCTTTTGAAAGCTAGAGGACATGTCAGTGGACTACTTTTTAAATTTGCCGCTGGGCTCCGACACCCCATGCATCACGACACTCACAGGGAACAGAGCCCAGAGCACAGAGCATCATGCGGATGATCCAGTGGAGGACATAGCGGGGGACATCGCAGGATCCTGGTGATAAGGAAAGTACCCTGTACCAGGATTCTGCAATGCAATCCCGAGTGTGGCTCGGGGTTACCGCTAATGGTACTGAAATTTAACCCGGAGCTACACTCGGGAATACCACCAGGGAGGTTAATGAATGGCTAAACCTTTTAAAATGCCTTCCTGAATCATGCAGTCACATTTGACCTCAGTTTTGTATTTATATATATTATGAAGACAAAAGCAGTCCATAGCAGCGAGTCAGATGTTTTTATGTTATTACCTACAGTAGAAAACTGGTGGATTCTGAATGGCTAATACGTATGAGTAACACATAAAGTAAATTTACCCACTGTTAACCTTGCTGTACATAAGTATTTTGGGTTAAAATTAAACCAAAAAATGATGTAGACAATAGGAGGGTGATTTAAGGAGAATTGCTGATATATTAAGGTGTAGCTATAGAAATCAGCTTGGCAGCAGCATGTTCGTTGATCACTGACAATAAAAAATTCACTATTGTTACATTCATATTTTAAAAATGGTCTATGAAAAGATAAAAAGACTTACCCAGAATCTCATTCTCACTTTGTTAAGTGAATAATAAAATGTGTAACTGTTAAATTACTTTTTTCCTCAAACCATTTCTACCAGCAATTGGCACTAAAAGTTGGCAAGGTACAGAATATAAAGGTTATTAATAGATTTGCAAAAAATGAAATGAGTAGGTTCTGTTTTTTTATATCATGTACCACGTTTTCTGCAGCTGTGACCATGTTAACGAGCATAACCGAGACTGGGAACATCTCAAAGAATAAGAATACTGATGGAATATTGTAACTTCTGATTTATAAAACTGTAATGCAATTACTCAGTTTGAGCTACCCACAGATTTTATCCTCCTATTGCTGTCTCCAAGTGTTGGATTGGGGTATTAAGGACTCACCAATAATTTGGGTTACAACAATAATATTAGTTGAAGCAGCTTATAACTGCAGGAGAGGCTTTTGAACACAAACGTCTCTAAAGAAGAAACTGATTGAAATGATAAGTTCACCTCACAGTACTTAAATCTGAACTCCAGGCAGATATAAAAGACACAAATTACTGCAGCTCTGTATTCATGAATGCATCCTTAAAGGCTGAGTTTATTGTTACAAAAAAATTGCCTATGCATGTAAGGGGTGCCTGTTGCTGAAAACAGCATGTGCAGCTTTGACAAAAGTTTGAAAGACTCCCAAAAATTGCATCGTCCAATCCTGCCTTGTTGCTAGGACTTTTTTAAGGGACTCCTAGCTCTTAGGCCTCATGCACACTGGACGTTTTTACAGCTGCTGTTTTTGACTTCAGATGATTTTTTCTGCAGCCAATAAACTCCCCAGCATGTTATCCTATGTGTCCATGCACACATAGGGTGTTATCAGCAGCGTTTGGCAGGGGCATTTTCTGGCTGGAAAAAAAAAAAACAAGAATTAGTGGGTTTGGAGAGGAGTTTTTCGGCTGTAAAGAAGTTCTGACTCTGAAAAGAGCTGAATCCAGCTTAAAAACGCAGAAAAACTAAGCTATTCTGCGTTTATCAAAGTTTTTGAGCCATAAGCATTTATGGGAGTATAGTTTTGCTAAAAAAAGGTAAAAAACACTACAGCTAAAAAAAACGCCAAAAAAGGCTGAAAAACGCTAGTACAAAAATGCTGAAAAACTCACTCCACAGCTACATCTTTCTACAGCTAAAGTTACTGGCTTTTTAATAATGTCCAGTGTGTATTTGGCCTTGATGTTCACTTTCACCATCACAGGAGAGAGCCAATAAATGCTGAGCTCATAGCTACTGTATCTGGGGAGAAAAAGCACATGTGGAGGGGTTTAAATCAGAGAGGAGTTTGCTGTGATGGAGGAGGTGGCCATTAAGATTTAGGAGGAGTCTCTTATCAACACCTTAGCAAAAAGGCAGGATGGGATGATACAATCTCTGGGGGATTTTAGTCAGGCTTCAGGAAGTACATACATAGCCTACACTTATAGCAGTGGCGTTATCCAACTTTGGTCAAACCTGCGCTGTTTTTTATCTGCAGAGGCAGTTTTTGGTAAAATAAATTATCACTACTGAATAAATAAAGATATAGTAATGTACCGTCGTTCTATTGATTTGAGAAACAAAAGGCAGCAAATTTGAGGCAACTTTGGACCTTTATGGTACGGTAAAGACTCACATACGCAAATGTATAAAAAATATAAATGTATTAAGACAAAACATGATTAAAATAGCCCTTTAAGTAGAAAGAATAATACACATAAGCTTGAATCTCTGAAAAGGAACTGAAGGAGTAAACATATATCCACCCGTGAAGAGGGGATCAGATAATCATCCTTTGTCAGTTCAACCGCTACAAATTTTGCAGTGAGACCGCTTCTTCAGGAATGTATTTCAGAGTTTTTTTATGTGTAGATATCTGATTAGAGAACAAACATATATATGAGCAAACTTCAAGACAGTAAAGTCGAGTATATACAATAATAGTTGCAAAGATTTGGACAAACATGGGACCCAGCTCTGTCTGCCACAGAGGTGAACCAATCCAAAAATCAGGCAACCTAAATCTATAATATCTATCATACAATTCAGCCCTGTTGATGTATCCCCAAACAAAATGGACATATGGAGCTTACCAGCGCAAGAATGACACAAACCAATAGGACATTTCAGGCCGCAAGGGCGATTTCCTGGGTGAGTGTGGAAGCCAGGTCACAGTACAAAGAATAAAAAACTCTCAAGGATAAGCAAAAAAGATATATAACCAGTACAGCTAAACCAAATAATTGCTGACACAATATGCTTGCAAATCGCATAATCAACATGCAAAATAAGCCACACTTAAAAAGAATATATAGAGTATACATCTCACACCAATTAGATGCTTATCATAAGATAAGATAGATGGCGATGAGGCCTGAGGGGGTGGGAATTTCAAAGAATGGAACTCAGGAGCTTGAAGCTGGTGAGGGAGGGCTGTATAAAATATACTGTATATCAACAAATAGATTTATTTGTTTTTCATTGAGATCATGTCTGTTGTTGCTATGGAATGCTGGTTGTTGGTCAGTCACCTGTAATTTTCTCTGGGACCGGATGACTACTATATGCCTTTTTGTCTCCACAGAAAAGACTTACTGGCACTAGTTTATTAATTTCCTTAATTTAAATCATTATCATTATATGTTTCTTTATAATTACCTATTGTAAGGGCTTACCTTGGTTGGAGTGCATAGTGCAGAGATGTATGCTCGCCCTTGCAAATACACACAGCCCACGGTAACAAGGTAAAAAGTTACCTGGGCTGTGAATTTGTGCACGGGGGCTTGACAGGAATTTACCAAAGGATTGTCAAGGTGAAGCTGTCGTCAGGGATTCCAGAAGTCAGAGTTAATGATGAACACAGCCAGGGTCAGAAGCCGGGGTCAGTCTTGGAACACTGCAACTTGAAATCAAGAACACAGAAACACAGGAACACAGGAATCTTTGGAAATGCAAGAGACAATGAACTCACCAAGCCCTCAGAGTGAGGCAGTGTTTTATACTCAGCTGATTAGATAAACATACAGGGGTAGTGGTGCAAATACTGTGGCATTCAATGGAAATGTAAGTCCAAACTGGAGCCCTTTGAGCTGTATGCTTTGGTGTGAGAAAACAGTCTTTAGTACTTTGGGCTGCCTTGCAAAGGGAGTTGAAGCAAACTCCAAAACATGTAGAGAAGGGAACAAAGAGAAAAAGCGCCACTTAAGTAAAACTGTATAGTTTTAATAAATACAATGCATTAAAACACTCACATGGAGGTATCTTTAAAATGGCATAATAAGGTCCAGTGAAGCGTCAGCCACCTGTATAAACTGGCAACATCTGAATCCTCCTGTGGGCTGTGTGCAGCCGAGCCAGTGTCCTGTTAGCCAGGTTACTTCCATCTTTCGGGCAGGAACCAAAGCGAGGTTTGGAACGCAGTCAGCGGGCCTAGGAAGAGGGCTGGAGCGCAGCGTATGACGGGATGATGTCAAGGGTGTGATTAGATAAACTGCCTCTGCTGAACCAGGAGTGACAGGTACTAATTACAAAGCAAGATCTAGAGTATAGCCCTCAGTGCTGCATGCAGAACAAAGCATAGCTGGAAGCCAGGCTGAATAATGAACTGAGGTGTGGCTCAGAGGCAATACAACAGGAGTAGTAATCAGAAAGTCATAGATTCAATACCTCCTTTAACCACCTGGGGCGTGACCATGCCTGGCCGTTTGCATGGCATGGTAGGGACCGTGACACCTATTGGCTTTGTTTACCTTTATTCCCCCGTGTTTTAACTATATGGTTTGGAATATGTTGCTCCCTGTGGTGCTGTCCCTTGCCACTGGGCGTCTGGTGTATTCTGGGCGAGTGTGTGATCTCCTGTCCTATAGCGTTCTTGGTCTATCCACCAGATCAGTGATGGCGAACCTTGGCACCCCAGATGTTTTGGAACTACATTTCCCATGATGCTCAACTACACTGCAGAGTGCATGAGCGTCGTGGGAAATGTAGTTCCAAAACATCTGGGGTGCCAAGGTTCGCCATCACTGCACTAGATGGTGCTGTTGGACGCCAGTCTTTGTTGAGGACAGGCGAACGTCATCCAAGAGAGAAATGTCTCTCTGGGTCTATGTGCCATTTTTGCAGTCCAAGATCGTGTTCGGTGATGTCAATGGCGGGCACCAGCGCGCTGTGCTGTGACAACATTTGGATAGGAGCCAGGCTTATATAATGGGAGCTCACTCCCATTGTTTGGCTGCATGATGACGCTGATTGCGATGGTGTAATCCACTTGAAGCTTGGATCGAGGTAAGACTCATGTGGAGGTCCGGGTAATTTGCAATTCGCTGCAATGCCCCATCTTTTTGTTTTACACCTAACCTTCCACTTGTTGTTAATCCTCAGGGATTTCTGGCTATGATTATGCCTAATGAACTCCAATCTACCTCACCTGTATTTGGCTGGACTTTCAGTCTAATGCCCCTTACACACGATCGGACATTGATTGGACATTCCGAAAACAAAATCCATGGATTTTTTCCGACGGATGTTGGCTCAAGAGAGATATTATTCGCTGCGCTAGGGTGAACCAAATTAATATGTAAACTCCTAAAGTGTAAATATAGTGTATCAATCACAAATTAAAAAACTCATATAAACAACATATCATATAAACAGAATTTAAAATGCAATGTTCATATAATATATCAACAAATATTAAATTGCATGCATAAATATAAAGTGCCCAGTGCTTACACTGATATCAAAAGATTTGATTAATCAATCCTGTGTGATAAGTGAACAAAAATTCTGAAATCAAATATCAAAATAACTATATAAAGTAATATCCATATATGGTGTCATCCAACATGCTCATCAGATCCTATGTGCCACAAACCATGCTCCGGTGCACTTCAGTGACCCCCCTAAGATTTTGCGCTTACCTCAGGGCATGTGACACAGCTGCTAACTGTGTCAAAACACGCCTTGGAGCCATGATCTCCAGCCTGGTTCAATGCAGCTCCATATCATAAATATAGACAAAAGAAAACTCCATAGTGTAATAATGTAGGGTATATTTATTAAGTATAAAAGACACTCCCCACAATGGGGTACTCACATTCTTTTGGTGGGTAAGTGCACCGCTCTGTAATAAGCCTCCAAAGTTTAAAAAAAGTTTAAAAACTGTATAGCGGTATAGCGTGTGGTATGATATGCGTCTCAACAAACAGACTCAGTGCTGCTCACTCTGTCCTGGCCCCTCCCCTCCCCTAAGCCTCAGCTGAGGGGGAAGGAACCGTGGAAGGAAGAGTGGAGAATGCTGGCTTGGGTTCAGTTTGACCTGACAGAAAATGCAGTCTGTAATAGTACCACAGCCTGGGGACATAAATGTCATCTGCTGCTCCTGATCTCTGGGAATCCTGAACCTTCTTGCGCTCCCTTAGATAAGTGCTCCTCATGCCACCAATTAGGGCCTTCAAATAGGTGATGTCTGCCGTGGGGATCACCGGCTTCACAATTTTCAACAATTAATCCAGCGCTGCCTTCCTCTTTGTTTGATTCTTATAATCAGGGTGGTTTACCTGCTACAGACAGGGCATCTCCCTGAACAGATCAATGAATATGGGGATAAAGTCCTGATCCTTCAATATATCCATTTTCCCTGCAAGACACAACACAAGACAAACCCTAATGTCAGGCTAAAGTCTCCTAATCTTGTCCCAATAAAGGCCTCAATTTCTAAGCAGTATAGGCCCAAGTTTAAATGTTACCTTCGTTATCACGATCGGCGCTTCCGATACTCCTTCCTCCGCTCACAGATCGTACGTACTATGCACGCGTGTTACGCTTTATATACACTGCGCATGCTTGAAACTCCGCCCGCAAGTGACGCTCTTTCTAGTCTATTCCCCACCCATTATTGTTCGGCACAGTGGGGGGAGAGCACATGGTGGAGACAGAGTAGGTGCGTGCTAATTACAGCAATGAGGAGGAGGAAAGCCCGGAGCCAGAAACGTCCCGATCCCGGAGGAGACGATTTAAGGCCTCAAATATGTCCTTTGGGGAGATGTTGGAGATGGTCGACATACTGAACAGGGCCGACTATGACGGGAAATATGGACCTTAGCCCAACCCCAATGTGAGAAAAGCCAAGATCATGACGAAAGTTGTGAAGAGTCTGCAGAAGAATTTTGGGGTTCGGCGATCCAAGGATCGACTCTGAAAACGGTGGTCGGACCTGAAATTAAGGGAGCAAGATCAGTATAGAAGGATCAGGAGAGTGCTCCAAAAAAGTAAGTACTTGTGCTGTGTTCCTATTCGTTATTTTTAGAACGTTCGTGCTGCTCTTTTCTTTACTGTTGTAGTTTAAAATGGCAACTTTCATGTTCATGGACACATTATTCGTTCATAGGAAACATTGTTCGTTCGGCCTAGAAAGCACAATGTTTTGGCCAGATGCATTTCAATACATTTTTGCTAGCCTACTTCTCTTAAAATAAGCTTGTTGTCTAGATGGGTTTGTAACTAGAATGAAATGCAAACTAGATTATGTATAAGGAGAGGACACTCAGCAGCTGTTTACACATCTGGATGCTGGAGCACTAGTGTGAGACACCAGAACACCCTTTTTATTCGGGGGCCCCAGGTGCTCCAGTGTATACTATAGGGATGACTCCATCTGTGAAGCTTGTACAAAACAGGTAAGTATTCGTGCTTGACAAAGTGAAAAAATATTTATTCATCTTGTAACTCTGCCAAAATAGACAATTGTACCCCACTTCCAAGCAATGTTTCATATTCCTATTTCTGCCATCAAATATC
The DNA here is from genome assembly GCA_037952925.1 of Lithobates clamitans. NCBI lineage: Eukaryota > Metazoa > Chordata > Amphibia > Anura > Ranidae > Lithobates > Lithobates clamitans. The sequence goes on from JBBGZY010000147.1 coordinate 5,951,941, forward strand.
TGTGTGCTAAGTATACCTATTTTTTTTTTTTACATAGGGAAGAAAAGACTCGGAGGACACCTCTCATCAGATGAGACCACAGACCCCCCACCTCAGGAAGAAGGGGAAATCCCACAAAGCCAAGCAGAGGAGGAGGAGGGAGAATTGGTGGAAATTGTCACCACAACAGGTGAGTGTCTGTGACCACAGGCTCAGGTAAGAGATGGATGCCTGCATATTTATAATACATGATGTGTTTTTGTTTCTATATTTTTAGGTGATCGTGATGTTGTGGAAGGTCATTTCACCAGTGAAAGTGCCCAGACCCCGATCGGGGAGATCTTGGGGTGTAATAGGGACTTGGAAAACATAAAGCAAAACATTAATGGTGTTCAAAACAAAATAAAGAACATCATTGATGTTTTAGGGAGAATTTAAAACCCCTCAAAATCCCGAATTATTTGAGTTTTTTTTTCCGGAAATTTTTTTTAACTTTATTCTCGAAAAGCCAAATTTTGAAGATGCACACAGTGTGTCAACATGTGCTATCTGCCATCACAGGAGATCAATGTATGCGTTTTGGGGTAGCAACCCCTTCCTCAATAATAAAGTAGCTGAGAGGAAGGGGTTGCACCCACAAAAAACATCCCTTGATCCCCCATGATGGCAACTAGCACATGTTGACATTCAGCAATTTGTGTGCATCTTTAAAATTTGGCTTTTCCAGGGGTGACATCATCCCAATCTGAACGCAATATCATACACAGTTTGTAAATACTCATGTCTCATATTGCCTTCAATTTCTATAAAAGCTGAACTTTGTAAGTTCCAGATTTGTGTATTTCTTGTTGATTTTAAAGATGCCTGTTTTACCTTAAAAGGACATTTCTACTTTTATTAATGTGACCTAAAAAATTGTTATACAACAAACATGTTGGTTTGTTTTAAAAACCTTTTATAAATGCAATGTGTGGCTTCTTCTTTCAATGCTCACAAACATTTTTTGTGGTAAAATTGGTGTTTTCAGTGACAATGGGGGTTATTTACTAAGGGCAAATCCACTTTGCACTACAAGTGCAGTTTCAGTGCAGTCTCAAGTGCACTTGTAGTGCAAAGTGTCTTTGCCTTTAGTAAATAACACCCAACAGTGCTTTATATTTTTACAGAATCACGCCATTTTCATGACTCCCCAAATTTCAGTCATGGTCAGCTAAAAGAAACACAAGCAGTAAATGTAAGCAAATATTTGTTCAGTTTAAAAAAAAAAATGGTATTTAAAAAAATGTCTGGCATATTGATGGCCCCCCTACCTGCAAAGTATTCCATGTATCTTATACGGACCTCGCGAGCACTCGGGGGGGCAAGCCAGGACGGCCAGCTTCAAGCGCTGTCAGGGTTGGTTCATTGAGATTAATTCCGGATTCAGGCCCAACTGAGCCAGCATAGTTCACAGAACTTCTCCTAAAAAGTTATGGAGAACACAGCAAGCCAGGATGATGTGATTCAGTTTATACTCCGTCATGTGTATGGGTGTAAGAAATAGGCAGAACCAGCTGGCCATTATTTCAAATGTGTTCTCCACCACTCTTCTGGCTCTGGCCATCCAGTAATTAAAAACTCTCTGGTCCAGGGTGAGGATCCTCATAGGGAATGGCCTCTTAAGATGGTCCCCCAGCGCAAATGCTTCATCCGCAACAAAGACAAATGGGAGTCCTTCCGTGTTGTCTTCTGGAGGTGGCAAGTCCAAGCTGCCATTCTGGAGACACCTGTAGAACTCTGTGTGGGTGATGACTCCACGATCTGACATCCGGCCATTCTTCCCCACGTCCACATACAGAAACTCGTAAGTAGCTGACACCACCGCCAACATCACAATACTATTGAACCCCTTGTAGTTGTAATAGTATGACCTTGAGTTGGGTTGTGGGATGATGTGGATGTGTTTCCCATCAATTGCCCCTCTGCAGTTAGGAAAGTCCCACCACTGGGCAATGTGGGAGGCCACAGTCTGCCATTCCTGTGGGTTGGAAGGAAACTGTGGAGTCAAACAAGAAAAAAACATTAATCATTTTGCACATAAACATGGAAAGCAGATTAGACATGAACATTCTTGGCCAACATCAGTATTACATTTTTTTAAGGAGTATTTAAAGACAAAGGTATAAGGTCCACCTATCAGATTCCTCCCTCCCCTCTCATGGGCCATTTTAGAAATTTTTATGGGGGGGAGATGTTTTGGACAGGCAACCCTCTCCACTTCATTGAGAGATGAATGCCTAAATAATGTGTATTACTTTGGCCAGCCCCTCCTTACTTACACTATTGGCAGCCCACTGGACAGGTAAGAAGTGTCATAATACAAAGAGATAAATACACACTGTACACATTTTAGCATTTTTACATTCTGCTATTACCTATCAAGATAATAATAGGATACAAAAACTTTGAACATTACCATTTGAAAGTATTCAGGCAGGCCCTTGCACTACATGCTTTGGGGGAATTCATCCATAAATCTGACCACAAAAGAGGTGGATATAGTGTGTATGGGTTTGGCAAAGTCAGCAGATAGAGGGTTGGTATCAGCTGAGTTAGCAGTTGGGGGGAGGAGAGTTCAAAATGATTTTGGGACCCAAAAAAAAAGCCTCTGGCACTCTGCCTGAATTTCAAGCACATATCACAATTTTCAACATTTTAGGGGGTATTTAGGGTAAAGCACTACTATAGAGCTGACAAAATACATTGTTAAGTGATTAGACGAGGTGAATATAGGCCCAGGAGAGCATGCTGGGGAGGTTAGTAAAGGCAAATATGTATGAAGGACAAAAAAAATTACATAAAAATCCAGCATGCATGAGGACAAAGGGGACATTCACAGCATATTACAATCATGGTAATTAGGGAATGAGGAAAGAAATACAATATATTATCAAACATTAAATACAATAAAATGTGATGTTAAGGGATAAAAATCTTACCTTAATATAGTCCTTCTGCAGGACCTGGATGATGGCAGAACAGGTCTCTGGGATAATGATCCCCAGAGCCTGGGGGGAGATGCCTGTCGAGAACTTGAGGTCCTGCAGGCTTCTCCCCGTCGCTAAGTACCGCAGGAGTGATGGCTTGCCTCATGCAGGTTTCCTACCTGCTGATATAGGGGGTCAGCAAAGCCAACAAACGGCGAAATATGGGGTCCGTCATCTGGAGAAAGTTCCTGAAATCGTCAGGATTATTCTCATGGATCTCACGGAGCAAAGGCATGTGACAGAACTGGTCACGCTGGAGCAACCAATTCTTGGTCCATGAACTCCTCCCCACCCTGTTTATGGACTGGGCTTGTGTCAAAGTAAGGACCCCAACACCAAGCCTCCGCACAGCACGAACTCTACGATGAGTACGTGTACGCAACATGGCTAGAAAACAGTCGGCTGGTCAGAACAAAGTAGCAGAACGCACTGAAGAACAGCAAGGCCTGTGAAGAGTGACCTGAAAATCCGTAGTGAATGAACAAGAACACAATGAAAAATCAATGGTAACTCGCTGCACGCACTGAAGACCAGAAACAAACCCACAAGCACAAACTGAACAGCAGAAATACGATCTGAAAACCTCTGAAAAGTCTGAAAAAGCGCGAATCATCTCTCACCAAACTTTTACTAACACGAGATTAGCAAAAGGAGCCCAAAGGGTGCTGCGCTTGGTACTGAACTGCCCTTTTATAGTCTCGTCGTACGTGGTGTACGTGACCGCGTTCTTGGCGTTCGGAAATTCCGACTTTGTGCGACCGTGTGTATGCAAAACAAGTTTGAGCCAACATCCGTCTGAAAAAATACATGGATTTTGTTGTAGGAATGTCCGATCAATGTCCGACCGTGTGTACGGGGCATTATAGAAAATATTCTACCTATTGGCCATACCCGAGTAGCAAAAGCTAAATGTCCCAATAATGACTGCATGTCTTTTAACAATACTTTCTTTTTTCTGATTAATGACAACAGCAGTTCGGTAATTTTTTAAATTTTTCTAAAGGGAGCCTAAATTCTTTGTTGACAGTATCGATTGTGATACCTAAAAAATCAATGCAATTTGTGGGTAAAACCGTTTTTTTACCCCGCCAATGGAACCCCGAATTCAGCACAAGTTTCACAATAAATTTTTAACAAAGAAATCCATTGCGCAGAATTTGTGGCCCCCATCAGAGGATAGGTAGAGGTATAATTAACCGAAGAGAGATCATTATCAATTTGATCATTGAAAGAAGAACCCCAAGGAAAAGATAAATGATAGATTAAACGGTAAGAATGAGGCTCTTTTTTAGGTACCAGCCCCAGAGGGGATATCTGAAATTCTTTAAAGGGCTGGGAATCAAAGGGGCCTGAAATCCTGCCCTCCCAAAGTTCTTTTTGTAACTTTTCTGCTACTACTTGTGATAGATCCTGAGACTGAAGAAAGATTCTTTACCATAGAACAACCCAAATCTTCAAATGTTGGAAGAAGAAAACCCTTTGAAAATCCATCAATTAATAACATTGCTTTCACTGGGGTGGCTGCTTTTAGGAAAAAGCTCTCTATTAGACTGTAACTGATGATTGTATGACATTTTTCTAAAACATTTAGCCACTGGATGTGCACCAGCGCATAAAGCACATTCATGTTTATATTTACAATTGGCATGCCATCTACACATGCTATCATTGTAAAACATATGCCTTTTTTGTATTGCATAGGCATGCTAGTATTGGAAACTGGTAATGATGATCTAGGAAAACTGGGTAGTGGTGGAACAAAAAGATTCAGCCAAAGACCAACATCCTTTGTACCCCACTGTAGACCTGACTGCACTGCCAATTTTTGGCAGAATGCTTCATCATAAGTGTACCAAGAAAAGCCACCAAAATTCTTATAAGCTTCTTGTATAATATCTATATGCTGAAAGATACCCAGGCTCTTTTCCATAAATCTCTCATATAAAGCACTAGCATATATACACATCTCCTGTAACCAATTAGTAAATGATTTTGCCACTGGCCTGTGTCTATCTTCCTCATTTCTATCATCCTTTTTCTCCAATTTCAGAATGAATTCCTTAACCAATGGTAAACGAGCTAAAACATCCACAAATTCACCCTTTCATATTTTTTCTTTTATCCCTAAAGGAAGGTGGAAACCTCAAGGAGACAATACACAGGGTATTGTTTCCTTCAAACGAGATTCAGGGACCAAACCAGGGTTAAAGGACACCACTTTTTCGCTTTCAGTAGTGGGAGAGATTAAACCTTGATGTAAATTTTCATTATTACCATCTGAGCCAGCTGCCCAAACTGCAGCAGCAGGATCAGAAGACCCCATTGCAGGGGAAGCTGAACTGGCAGATTTGGAATGTAAATATTTTACTAGATTAGAGAGAGAAGATGACAATTCACATAACAAACGTAGTTGCTGAGACTCACCAGCATTAGTAGAAACCAAATGCTCAGCTGGATTCGGCTGCTGAGGTGAACAAATCACTGGAATGTTGCACCCAACTGGATTGTTTCCCTGCTGGGTGAACCCCGCTGAACCACTTGATGTTGCCATCTCTCCATTCTGCCGCACTGCACCTGTGGAAAAAGTATTAGAAATCTGCCGCTGAGCAGAAGGCATCCTGTCGCTAGGCAACCGTCCGACTCCGCTGCCCCTGCTGGCTCCGCCCACCGCATTACTTTGCTCAAGCCGCCGCTTGTTGCGATGGGCCAGGTCTGCTCTGACTGCCGCCTCATGTCTGGGCGGGGAAGGAGAGAATGTTCGGCACCTCACACGCTGCCGCTTGCTGAGCTGCTCAACTTCAGCTCCTCCCATAGCTCCTCCCATTGCTCCGCCCGACGTTCCATCTTCCGTTCCGCCTACCGCTCCTCCTTCTCTCTCACCTTCGGTGACGTCAATACCCCTCTGACCAGGAACTGGAAACTCCACTTTGGACAATTCTTCTTTCTGTAGGATGGCGGCTAAATCTGTTGGCTCTGCCGTCTCTCCCGAGGTAGACCCGGTATTCACCACCGCGGCCGCTTGATCCGAAGGTAAGGCTTAGCACTGCCGCAGCCAATCTTCCCCTTTCTCGGCTTCCGCTAGTTCCAAAAGCTGCCATAAAAGAGTCTTCATGTCGCTGACAGGAAAAAATCCAGTGAGCTAAATGTATTATAGCTCAGTATTATAGCCCTAAGCTCCGCTGGATGTTTTTCCCTCAGACGACTGGCCACAAACTCCGTGAGGAAGCTCTTTTTATAGGGTACCCATAGGGTTCCAGAAGCTTCCATGGGTCATGTGATCTTTTTAAACCAATAAAACCTATAACCCTAAAACTGGAATATTCTAGTTTTACCTCTGACCCAGTTGACCTATAATGAACCCACTAAATTGTCACAGCAAGAGGGAGGCCTTTAAACTGCCCCTGCCACAATCCCATAAGGAAATGGAGGCCTTAAAACAGGCTTTCCCTCCTTTTCCCTGTGTTCTTTGTAGGTTGATCTGGCTTCCACACTCACCCAGGAAATTGCCCTTCGGGGCTTGAGAAGTAATATTGGTTTGTGTCAGTCCTGTGGTGGTAAGCTCCATATGTGCATTCTGTTTGGGGATACATCTACAGGGCTGAATTGTATGATAGATATTATAGATTTAGGTTGCTTAATTTTTGGATTGGTTCACCTCTGTGGCAGACAGAGCTGGGTTCCATGTTTGTCCAAATCTTTGCAACTATAATTGTGTAAACTCGACTTTACCGTCTTGATGTTTGCTCAAATATACTGTATGTTTGTTCTCTATAGAGATATCTACACATAAAAAAACTCTGAAGTATACTCCTGAAGAAGCGGTCTCACCATGAAACATGTGGAGGTTGAACTGACAAAGGATGATTATCTGATCCCTCCTTCACGGGTGGATATACGTTTACTCTTTCAGTTCCTTTTCAGGGATTCAAGCTTATGTGTATTGTACTTTCTCCTTAAAGGGCTATTTTAATCATGTTTTGTCTTAATAAATTTATATTTTTTATACATTTTGTGTATGTGAGTCTTTACCGTACCATAAAAGTCCAAAGTTGCCTCAAATTTGCTGCCTTTTGTTTCTCATTTGAACTTTTGTCTTTAAATGATTTCTTTTTTTATTAAGTAGTGTAAGTACATGGTTTGACTTATTTTTAGTAACTTGCAGTCTCTGAACTGTCCTGCCTAGGGGAAGGAAAAACATAACTAGGAGGCAATATGGCATGCTGCAGTGCAAGAAATATGGTGATAGAAGAGAGGGGAGTGACAGAGAGATGAGTTTGTTAGTCTACTGTTTCTGCTTTCATTGTCCAGTAACAGGATGGGGGTGGGGAGCAGCTCTGTAAGTGTTAGGGCACAGTCACACCAGCGGGTGCATGTTGTGCTTTCTATAATGTGGGCCTGCTCATATGTATGTTTTTTGGGGGTGATGCAATGCATTTTTACAACGTACGCACTGTTGACTTTTTCTTTTTTACAAAATAACATTTCACTCAGCTCTAAGTACTGCAGCACATCACAACACACTTGACTGCATAAAAATGTAAATGACCGATTTTTTTTTAACCATTTCAGCCCTGGAAGATTTTACCTCCTTCCTGGCCAGAGCACTTTTTGCGATTCGGTAATGCGTCGCTTTAACTGACAATTGCGCGGTCGTGCGACATTGCACCCAAACAAATTTGATGTCCTTTTTTCCCACAAATACAGCTTTCTTTTGGTGGTATTTGATCACCTCTGCGGTTTTTATTTTTTATGCTATCAACAAAAAAGTGTTAATTTAAAAAAAAAAGCTTTTTTGCTTTGCTATAATAAATATCCCCCAAGAATATATTAAAAAAATATTTTTTTCCTCAGTTTAGGTGGATATATATTCTTCTACATATTTTTGGTAAAAAAAAATTGCAATAAGTGTATATTGATTGGTTTGCGCAAAAGTTATAGTGTCTACAAAATAGGGGATAGATTTATGGCATTTTTATTATTTATATCATATTTACTAGTAATGTCAGTGATCTGCAATTTTTATTGGGACTGCAACATTATGGCAGACACGTCGGACAAATTTGACACTATTTTGGGACCATTGACATTTATACAGCGATCAGTGCTATAAAAATGCATTGATTACTGTAAAAATGTCACTGGCAGGGAAGGGGTTAACACTAGGGGGCAATTAAGGGGTTAATTGTGTTCCCTAGTGTGTGTTCTAACTGAAGGTGGGAGGGGACTGTGTAGGGGAGATGACAGATCGCTGTTCATGCTCTGTATGAACAGACGACCTGCTTCTTCTCCCTTCAGAGAACCGGAAACTGTGTTTTTACACACACAGATCCTGGTTCTCAGGGGGCCATGAGCGATCGCGGGAGCCCGTCGGTGATCGCGACCGCTGGGCACTCACATCGGCTCCAAGGGCGAGCAGGGGGCATGCGTGCGCACCTAGTGGCCACAGGGGGAAGCGACGTTACACAATGTCGTTTCGCCCAGCCGTGCCATTCTGCCGCAGTACAACTGTGGCGGCTGGATGGCAAGTGGTTAAAGTGCACACTAATGCAAAACATGGAGGACATGTGGCCTGGTATGGTTCAGGAGGGGGGGCGCTCACTACTCGCCCCTTTTCCTGACCTGCCAGGCTGCATGCCCTTGCCATTTTTTTTTCATTTCTCTTGGGCAGTACCCAGACCCCCATGCCCCTTTTTTTTGCCAATTACCTGCATATACGACTTCAAAATGGGCACTTTTGATTTTTTTCTCTCCAGCTCCAGTAGACTTCAATACGGTTTGCCATTCAGGTTAAAACTTTTTTCCTGTTCGGGAGTTCTGCTGCAAACCGAACAGGGGGGTGTTCGGCCCATCTTTAGTACAAGAAAATCCAGGTTTTGTTTAACTATGCCCCTTAAGCACCTCCCATTGTTAAAAATTCAGCCACACCCACACGTTTGCTGTGGTGCAGCAGGTAACTTCATCGCTCAAGTTTCCATCATTCTGAAGTTCAAAAGTTGGGAGGGATGTATGCATTCCCTAACACTGCACCCACTCTCCTACTGGGCGCAGTATGGAAGTTTTATTTTGCCTCACTTACCAACTGCCCAGATCCAGTAAAGGGAACTGGGAATGCATAACCCCGCCCCCTCACTACACACTTCCGCTTAATAGCAGTTCAGCAAAGCTCACATTTTAAATGTGTGACGTTCCAGTTCAGCTGTAGACAGTGGAGGTGTGGAGTCCCATTGTGGAGGGAAAGGGGGCGGCAGCAGGATGGGCGGAGGGTGAAGCTAAATGCACCTGCATGTGTAAACAAAAATTCTTGTCCCAATCAGTTTCAACATTTATTGCTAGCCTCACTGGTAATTTACTTCCCCTTACTCCCGCAATGGCCCTACTAGGAATAAATCTGGATCTTTACTCTTTAGAGTATAGAACAGTAGTAGCAAAAGTATTAATAGCAGCAAGGTTGACTATAACAAAACTATGGAATTTCAACAACACACCAAACTTATCTGATGTTGTTAAACGGTTGAATACACAATTTCAATATGAGTTGATGTTAGCATATGAAAATTACAACACGGCCAAGTTTGAGAAACAATGGCAAAAATGGACTAGTCATCCTAGAGCTTCTACTTCACTGAAAAACATGAGCTGCAGTCAGGGCTGTCTTTGATTTGATTGGGCCCTGGGCAAACATTTTCATGGGGCCCCCCCTCCATTCTGAGACATAAAAAAATAGCAGCTAGACTCAAAATCAGTTTACTGCAGAAGATCACGCAGCGATTTGCAATTGTTTGCCAGAGGTTACAGCCCATCATTACTGCTCAATGGCTGGTTTCTAGAGGTTACAACACATAATTTCTGCTTGCCGATTGGTTGCTAGAGGTTAATGTACATTATTAGCGCTCACTAATTGGTTGTTAGGGGTTACAGCACATCATTAGCACTTACTGATTGGTTGCTAGAGATTAAAGCAGATCACTACTGTTTGCTGATTGGTTGCTAGAGGTTCATGCACATCATTACCTCTCACTGAGCAGTGGAGCAATCCCAAATAATTGAGCAAGTAAAGGGGCACATTAATACACATACTACAGGAGAGGTTCAGAGACTGCGGACATACTGCAGGAGACAATCAGAGACTGCGGACATACTGCAGGAGACAATCAGAAATGCGGACATACTGCAGGAGACAATCAGAAATGCGGACATACTGCAGGAGACAATCAGAGACTGCGAACATACTGCAGGAGACAATCAGAGACTGCGGACATACTGCAGGAGACAATCAGAGACTGCGGACATACTGCAGGAGACACTCAGAGACTGCGGACATACTGCAGGAGACAATCAGAGACTGCGGACATACTGCAGGATACAATCAGAGACTGCGGACATACTGCAGGAGACAATCAGAGACTGCGGACATTCTGCAGGAGACAATCAGAGACTGCGGACATACTGCAGGAGACAATCAGAGACTGCGGACATACTGCAGGAGACACTCAGAGACTGCGGACATACTGCAGGAGACAATCAGAGACTGCGGACATACTGCAGGATACAATCAGAGACTGCGGACATACTGCAGGAGACAATCAGAGACTGCGGACATTCTGCAGGAGACAATCAGAGACTGCGGACATACTGCAGGAGACAATCAGAGACTGCGGACATACTGCAGGAGACAATCAGAGACTGCGGACATACTGCAGGAGACAATCAGAGACTGCGGAAATACTGCAGAAGACACTCAGAGACTGCGGACATACTGCAGGAGATTACCAGAGACTGCGGACATACTGCAGGAGATTACCAGAGACTGCGGACATACTGCAGGAGATTACCAGTGACTGCGGACATACAGCAGGAGACAATCAGAGACTGCGGACATACTGCAGGAGATTACCAGAGACTGCGGACATACTGCAGGAGATTACCAGAGACTGCGGACATACTGCAGGAGATTACCAGTGACTGCGGACATACAGCAGGAGACAATCAGAGACTGCGGACATACTGCAGGAGATTACCAGAGACTGTGGACATACTGCAGGAGATTACCAGAGACTGCGGACATACTGCAGGAGACAATCAAAGACTGCGGACATACTGCAGGAGACAATCAGAGACTGCGGACATACTGCAGGAGACAATCAGAGACTGCGGACATTATACAGGGGATGGTCAGAGAACTTTCAGCAATGCACAGCTTTACAGTTAAATACCACAGCTCAGGGTTTAAACAGTCAGGCATTTTATGGTTGAAAGGACATACCTGGCCAGCCAAACTCACTACATACATTCAGGACTGTGGGCGGGGCTTCCACTCTCTGCTGTCACTAAAGCAGCTGGGAGCTCCACTGATGCTTTGTTGGGTGGGCCCTGGGCCTACATCACCCGTGAATTGTCAACCCGATGACAGCTTTGCAGAGCACACAGAGGACATAGGAGGATGTATTCCGCGCTAGCCAGCTGAGAGGGGCGGGGCCAGGAGCTCTACTGACGCTCTGACCCCGCCCACGTGCAGCCTGTGTACTGGGAATAGAGCGCCTGTAGTGAGAGCCAGTGATCGGAGTGGGAGTGTCATTGGAGCTCCCGGCCCCGCCCCCGAACCTCTGTATTCACCAGCCAGTATAGAGGGGGCGGGGCCGGAATCTCCACTGACACTCGCACTCCAATCACTGGCTCTCACTACAGAAGCTCTTTTCCGAGTACACAGGCTGCACGTGGGCGGGATCAGAGCATCAGTGGAACTCCCGGCCACGCCCCCTCTCAGCTGGCTAGTGAGGAATACATCCTCCCGTGTCCTCTATGCGCTCTGCAAAGCTGTGATCGGGGCCCCAATTCACGGCTAGCGCGGGCCCCCCAACAAAGATTGGGCCCAGGGCAAGTGCCCCATTTGCCCTGCGCTAAAGACAGCCCTGGCTGCAGTTCTTAAACCATATTTCAGTATTAATCCAAGAGTAAAATCAAGGTTTCACGGTTCTCTCTTTTTCTAATTTCTTGAATTGTCCATCATAATGTTATTATATTAGCTAGAGCCTGTTTACAGCTAGAACCCAATGGGGTAAGCAGAAGATTGACTATACTGTTTATGTATGATTCATGTGATTATTTGTATGACTATTGTCAATTACTTTGATTGAGATTTGTATGTAAAGGTTTTACTGCTATACCTGATTGTTATATACCAGAACCAGCTGCCTTTAACCGGTTGCCGACCAGTGCATGACAATATACGCCGGCATAATGGCATGGCTGAGCAAATGGGCATACAGATACGTCTCCTTTAAGACACAGCATTTTGGGCACGCGCATCCGCTGTGGTACTCCGTGACCATGCCTGCGGGTCCCGCGATCGTGTCACGGAGCGGCAGATTGGGAAGATGCCTATGTAAACAAGGCATTGCCCGTTCTGCCTAGTGACATGACAGTGATCTACTGCTCCCTGTCATCGGGAGCAGTGATCGCTGTCATTTCCTAGGTAGCCCATCCCCCCCACAGTTAAAATCACTCCTTAGGGCACACTTAACCCCTTGATTGCCCCCTAGTGTTTAACCCCTTCCCTGCCAGTATAATTTATACAGTAATCAGTGCATTTTTATAGCACTGATCGCTGCATAAATGACAATGATCCCAAAATAGTGTCAAAAGTATCCGATGTGTCCGTCATAATGTTGCAGTCACAATAAAAATCGCAGATCGCTGCCATTACTAATAAAAAAATAATAATAATAAAAATGCCATAACTCTATCCCCTATTTTGTAGACACTATAACTTTTGCTCAAACCAATCAATATACGCTTATTGTGATTTTTTTTTATATCAAAAATATGTAGAAGAATACATATCAGCCTAAACTGTGGAAAAAATGTGTTTTTTATATATTTTTGGGGGATATTTATTAATAGCAAAAAGTAAAAAATATAGTTTTTTTTTCAAAATTGTCGCTCTTTTTTTGTTTATAGCGCAAAAAATAAAAAACGCAGAGGTAATCAAATACCACCAAAAGAAAGGGAAGACCGCGCAATTGTCAGTTAAAATGATGCAGTGCCGTATCGCAAAAAGTCCTCTGATCAAGAAAGGGGTAAATTCTTCCGGGGCTGAAGTGGTTAATATTTCTGTTATTTGTTTGGAAATTTCAATAAAAATTATTTAATGATAAAAAAAAACAAAGAAAACAGGACAGTAAATTGTGAAACCCATTTGAGGAGCTCCAGTCTTCTGTGTAAAAATTAAAAGTCAGCAGCTACAAAAAAAACTGTAGCTGACTTTTAATAAACAGAAAAAAAATAAAAAATGTAGTCCCAGCCCTATAAGCACTACAGAGATGGGGCAATGGAGGTGGATAAAAAGAGCAGTACAGGGTGGGCATTGGAAGTGGACAAATGTTGCACTACAGAGTGTGCACTGGAGGCAAATGCAAGGGACAATATTGGAGGCTTTGGTGGCTGACAAATGAAGCAGTGCAGGAGATGCCTGAGTGGAAGTAAGGGAACAGCATACAAAGAGGAGAGGGGAGATACACAGTGGTATGAGGTGGGGGGGACACTTATTAAATATTGCGTCATGCATCCTGTCCCACCTGTTTCAAGATGAGCACACTTTTGTAAATATACTGTATATTATGGGAGTAATAATAATAATAGCAAATCGAGTAGATTTCGGTTGAAAACAGCTATATTAGGTTACTGTCATCTCATTTGTATGGGTTAATGCATTAACTGCATTAAAATTCAGGCAACATAACACACAAATGTCACATTGCGGGAGATTTACTAAAACTTGTGCAAATATGGTGCATAGTAACCAATCAGCTTCTAACTTCAGCTTGCTCAATTGCCAATAAAACTTAAAAGCTGATATTATCCACAGCTGTACCAGACTCTGTGTACACCAGTTTTACTAAATCCCCCCATTTCTGACTTCAAAATTGAATAATTGTGCAAAAGACCTGTATTTGTTGTATTTTAAAATATGTATGTATTGACTATACACACACCGGCACTTTAAAAATATTCGATGAAAGAACCTAAAAACAAATAAGGACATAAAACAATGTAATGCTACGAAGATAAAGCAGATGTGAATTATCCTGCAGTGCCTCTCCTGTATCACAATAGCAATACAATAGGAAACTGGAGCAATAGGCACCGTATTTCCAGCAGCACTGTATACCTAACCTGAATCTATTGTTCAAAAGTGTTTAGACACAGGACTCTCTCTTGAAGATGAGCATCATACTGAGACTAAATCATACACTGGGATTTTACACCAGATAACACAGCAGGGTGGAAAATATACAGAAGTAAAGAGAGTGGAACTAGGGCACGCTGGAGAGATTGAAAGGGCAAAACTATAAAGTAAAAAAAACCTCTAAGTTGTTAGTTTGCTTTTCTAGCTCTGGCTTTGTGCCTCAGGAGCTCAATTGATCATGGTACCTAATGACAAGCTAGGAGGAAAAAAAAAAATTAAACTCTTTCCTGACGCTCTTTCAAATGCAAATAGTTCACATGAGATAGATAGGAAGCAGCCCCACCCCCTTTTCATAGCCCTCTCCTGATTTTATACTCCATCTGTACCTCCTGTCAATAAGGATGCTCACGCATTGGGTTCCCTTTGACTAGCAGCTGCTGTATCTAAGAGAAACAGAAAAGAGACAAAGTCACCGGGCTGCCTTTTTTCTATTGAGAGATCAGCTAGTGAGACCACAGAGCATGTTCTCCCAGCAGTTCAGAGACCCTGATAGCATTGAGCTGCTGTTACACCATCCCAGTCTGCCCAAAGCAGAGCATCACTAAGTTCTCCTTGTGACAGCAGCAGGCACATGTCTCTGAGAGCAGGTACCAGCTTAACACAAGGTGCTGGGGATTTACAGAATTCTTCATTTGGCTCCACAAAAAGAGAAATAAAGGTAAGATAATCCAGCAGTTTTTTTTTTTTTTCTGGGACTCTGTTGTGTAGTAGATTATGTGTAAAGCAGTTCATTCTAGTGAAGTAGTAGCCTGGGATTCTGTTCCATGCCATAGAAAGATGCATCATTTGCATGCAGCATCAATGACATTTAGAAGTTACTTCCATTTTAATCAGAGGTGGCTTTGAAAAGAGATAAAAAAGACCTGCTGCCAGTAAGCATATAAAAAGGCAAGTCTGCAAAAAAAAAAAAAAGCATGCTTCAAATGAGAAAGCGCAGAAGGGAAGGAGGGATAGACGGGAATAGGAAGATATCAGGAGAATGCCTTTCAGGCAGAACAGCCAATTTAGAAAGGACTTGCAGGAATCCAAAATTAGGAGTAAGGTAAATATGCATTGCACTCTGCTGTTGATACCTGCTCTGTCTCTCTTTCTTAAACGAGGTGTGTGTTCTGTTATTTTGACACTAGTCCATCTTTCTGATAACTGTAGTGATAACTGTCATTCTACAAAAGCTCCTGATGCATAAATGCACAGCTTCATTATCTGCTGAGCAGCTTGTCTAACACAGGTTAGGTTAAAAGCTTGGTGACCTATTCTTTTAAGTGCTCAGACTTTCAGTGTGTGTGTGTGCAGCATGGTAGTTCATCACAGTGTTCCTGGCAATTCAAGCTGTAGCTAGGGTCACTGAGGGTTATGTTAAGCATGACTTTACTATTCAGTGTCAGGTTATTCTCTGCAAAATTATGAGCTCAGTGTTGGCTCTGTTCTGTGTGCATGTTTGTAGATATTAAGTGAGCACCTACTTATTAAAAGAGCCAGGGGTATTTAACCATCTCTCTGTCCTTCGGTTTTTTGGTCATCTTCTTAAGCGCACACTCTGCACAATATAACATCCAGGCAATAAATATAACTGGAGACTGCAGAGTGCTTTGCTAGCAAATTGGTTAAGAATACAAATTACTTATTCCAGCATATTACAAAGGTCATGTACGCTTGCTTTCTACTTTTTTTTTTTAGCTTTGATTTGCATGAGTAATACCTAAAGTGTTGTGTTTCATTGGGCTAGCTATTTATTATCAATGTCATCTCATATTTGGAGTCACCGCAGAAGATGCTTACTAGTGTAACACTTTGATTAGGTCAAAAATTATGTATCTAAGCATTATGTTACGAAAAAAAATCAATAGGCTATGCATTAGACTTAATCAGGATTGTGTTAAAGATTTATAACTCAGAGCAGTAAACTAAGACCTACTGAGTACCTGAGCTAACTTGTACCTAGTAGTACCTGCAGTCTATAAAGTATTCATTGTCAGCTGGTAACACTGTTAAAACATGAAAGAAAATGCTGACATTATCAATCATAAGATATCCACAGCCAGTCTCTCAAACAAAAAGTAAATTAACGGAAACAAGGACTCACTGCCAACAGTGTGAAGAAAATAATTAGATACCTACAGTAGAGCCCTGTATATGACATGTGTGTGACATTTTAGAATAGAGGTCTGATAATGACAAGCCTATTCTTTACATTAGACTTTTTACAGTACATACAGTAGGTTTAGAAACACCCTGGTGGCCGTATTTATGCTACTTTTACATTGTTATGCAACTGTTGCACAATAGAATAGTTCAGTTGCAAGATATAAAGTGGAATTAAAAGAAATATGCAAAACAGTAAAAAATAAATAAAAAATTAGGCTGTATAGTTATGTTTCATAAGCCACTGCTGCTTTCTACAGCAGGGATGCAGATGTCACCAAAGCACACTTTCTATTTTTGGTATTTTGCTGAATATTTGGAAGCCAAGTAACCTTCAGTGTCACTGTAAAGGTTACAGTAGCATAGGCAAAATTTATGCAGTTCTCGTAGAATATTGGCAATACAGCAGCGAGCCAGGAAAACTTTAGCCTTTTTTTTTTTAAATAATTATTGGGTACCCAACCAAATACTGCTATTAGTTATTAGAAGAAAACTGCAATTACCTGAGGTTTGCAGTGGCATTGTATTTAGGTTTCACATCTACGGCTATTTTGTTACACAAAATGCTCTTGTAACTGATGATTTTGTTGTCACCTCAGTTTACCTTGAAATAATTATCTTTTGCTAAAATGAACATCAATTTGCCTAAGTGTTCAGAGTTCTTTCCTATTAACCCCCTATGATTAGAGCATTAAGCTATGTGCACAGACAGCGTGTACACTGCTGCTTTTAAGTTCACTAAGGGCACCTAAATGCTGCAATGACCTCACAGGGTTTTAAAGCAAATTAAGTATAGCAGTGTGCACTGCACCTGCGTTTACTGTAAAGATTTTTTTTTAAATTGATGGCAAATAAGTGACCTCTCATGCAAACACAGAGGATATCTGATATAAAAGCAATCCAAACTCTGCTGTTCATATTGGCCATTCTTGAGTACAAGTATAATCTTAGAAACTTGTGTGATGTCTTAAAGATCACAACATTTGTATAGTAGTAATTGATGTCAGTTATGTGCTTGTGGCGGGACTGTTCATACCTCTGATTTCACTTTTTTCAAGCAATAGTATACAGGTATACAGAGTTATTTTAGGCATCTTGGAACGCTTCTATATTTATACATGAAACAATAGGGAGCCGCTGGCCAGCTGGCACACCATGCATCATGTGCATAGACTTTACTGCCACTGTGTATGTTATTTGTAGATTACAACCTTACCTTGTTAATTATCCTAGTCTGTGACTCCTAGAGCTTTTTTTTTCTACCCTCAGTTGTCTGTGCAGTAAACAATATGCATATAAAAAGCACATTGCTGTGCTTTTGTGAGGAATATGATTGCATATTATTGGCATCAAAAATGATGTCTATATACAAGGCTACATATACCGTTTTACAAAATAATAAAAAGAAAATGCAATGGTTAAAAAATATTGCATTCTAATCAGCACAGTTTTGGTAAAAACTGTTGTGGATTAAACATTGCTGTAAAGTTTATATAAGCTGGTAAGTAAACTTGTAGCTATATACTAGCATGCAGATTAGGAATTCCAACTTCACTCTTGACTCAAATGTTGATGGCAGTGGCAACCAGGCAACTAACATTTTCAAAAGAAGAAGCAATGGCAACCTCCTTATTTCTTTCAGTACAGTTTTCTTTTAAAGTGGTTGTA